>LR990927.1:14120904-15320904 GCA_905163415.1 Noctua fimbriata | reverse complement strand
TGTGGCTCTTATGGCTGCGCTAAATCGGTCCAGTTATAATAATAATAATAAAATGTATTTATTTACTCAAAAACGAGGCATAGTAGTACAAGTTAAAAATACAGTTTTACAAAAAAGTACTATCTACAAACGTGTGGGTGAGCACTGCGCTCCTAGCTAGGTTGTGAAAACCTGTGTTAAGGAGTTATAATTATGAACATGATGATGTGAAATTGTGAGCATTATTGTTTAATAGCGGCCCCGACTTACGAACAGTAAGTCGTGGGTTCGAACCCAGGCCGGCGCATTACTTTGTGTAATTTATTTCATCACCACTGCTCTCAAAACGGTGAAGGAAAACATCGTGAGGAAACCGGCATGTAGTAGAACCAAAAATTCGAAGACATGTGACATCTACCAACCCGCACTGGGCCCGCGTGGTGGATTATAGCCCATTCCCTCTCATAGAGAGGAGGCCTGTGTCCCAGCAGTGGGAACATTATAGGCTGATTATGCTATGCATGCTATTGTTTAATGAATTAAATTCGAATTTAATTCATTCAGACGCAACTTAGGAAAGAAAGTCGAAGTGCGATCTGTGAATCTTACCCTCAAACAGACCGAAATAGAATGGAAGCCTCTAAATCAGGGGTCAGAAACCCGTCCGTTAACCCCACTCAAATTTCTTCGACAAACTTGGATATACAGTTTCTACACAAAATATATCTTTGATCCGCATAGATTTTAGATCAAACAGGTACCCAAGTATCAAATTCGAATTGGCTCAGAGGTCAAATAGTAAAGAACTAAATAAAATAACAAAATGGAGTTTCAAAAACAGGGGTCACAAACCGAGCGTTCACCCCAGTCGAATATTATCGATAAGCTTGAATAAACACTGCCCACACTAAAAATATTCGAGAATATCTTCGATCCAAAAGTGGAATTTTCGTTTGTATAAATAACCCTTATCCACCATTCTACCTAAAATTAGATTAAACATGTTGAACGTGACCGCACAACTAATGGCCAGCTTGTGATTCACGTTCGTTACTGAAGGAATTTTAGTACGAATATGTAGGTCGATGTTCTACCTGCATCTTGTATTCGCCGAAGTGTACCTAATAGGACACCCATATTTCGCCAGTTATGTTTAAGTCCAATGCAATAGGGGGCGAGCCTATTGCCATCAACCGATCGCGAATCCAGACTCCGTGGTTGCTACTGAGAATTCTTGATGGGAAAACCCAATGACAGTTTGTCCAACCCGGGAATCGAACCCAGGACCTCAAGCTCAGCAGTCGTGCTAGCGACCACTAGACCAACATGATCCCATATCTGGGAAAAAATTCTCTCTATTTTCACTCGATCAGAGATTGAATTTTTGGTTCTACTACATGCCGGTTTTCCCACGATGTTTTCCTCCACCGTTTTGAGAGCAGTGGTGTTGAAATAAATTACACAAAGTAATGCGCCTGCCTGGGTTCGAACCCACGACTTACTGCTCGTTAGTCGGGGCCGCCTCCAGTGGGCCACCGCTGCTCTCCAATCTGCTGTTGTTGCATACAAAATTATAATTGTGGTTTGAACATTTACACCTTACCATACATATTTTTTTTAATTTTGTTTTTTATTTTATTAGTCATGGATTATTTTATTAAATGACAAATATTATCTCTTGTAATAATTATAAATTTTATTTTTGACATTCCATTTTGTACTATTGTATTTTAAAATTAGATGACATACTATTACTGACATTTTTATAACAACTTGTTTTGATATTCCTTTTTTATTATTTTTTTTTGTTTACTATAATATTAGTCACAGAAATTAGATGAAATATTATTAATTATTTTAAATTGAATGTGGATTATTACCGTTTCTGAATTTGTTATTCCATCTTTGACATGTTTTTCGATTTTTAATGTTTTAATGTTACTTTTTTATTTTATTTTACTAAATTTCTATACGATGTATGTTGTTCTGAAATAAATGACTTATGACTTACCAAAATGTTTTAGAATAGGTATTGTCTTTGAACAAAATCTGTCTTTGAGTATTTCCTTGTGAATTACAATAGTTCTAAGTTATACAGAAAGTTTTAATAAGTTACCGCAGCCCACAGTTACCCTGCAGCCAACAAGTTAATCTGTTTAACTTAACTTTAAACGTGGGCGTACCGTGGGCACCGGGACTTGATATATATTATTATAAGTTGATACTCAGTTCATCTAGAGACTTGGGTAAATGAAAATATGGTAAACGAAGGTTTTGATAAAATATTTTAATCGCTGAATATTTTACGAAATGTTTTTGTTGCCATTAATGACCCGAATATCTGGCATAGACCGCTTCTCATAGATAGAAGGAATGAGCTTGGTCACCACGCTTGCTCAATGCAGGTTGGTGATTTTAGACCTAAATCCAAGGTTTCCTCACGATGTTTCCCTTTTCCGTTAGCCAGTGGTGTCTAAATCCATAGAAAGAACGTATGACTGTATTTATATGTAACACCGCTAAAAGTATGTATTAGTTGTATTACACAAGAATATCCATCGAAAACGTCGAGGCAGGGTGCGGCCCGTAAATTAGCAAAAAAAAACGAAAGACATTTATAAATACGGGAGATGGACAAATTCGTAATTTTCTTGCAATAACCTTGCAATAGGGATTTAATTTTATCTATTAAAATTTTCAAAATCCTCTCTATAATCATCATCATCATCATCATCATCATTTCAGCCGAAAGACGTCCACTGCTCGACATAGGCCTCCCCCAAGTGTCGCCACATTGACCGGTCCCGTGCGACTCGCATCCTCTCTATAATACCTAAAATCTTCTCTTCCCTAATTTAAAAATCGGAATAAAGTACGTTTGTTAAAGAAAACAATTTAATTGAGCGTCTAGCTCATAAATTCCTTGCTCAATAAAATGCTTCCGCAAGGTATTTCCGCTTACGGCAACCGCCTTGATCTCAAGTGGAGCTTTGAGGTTGATCCGTTTTTTTTTAATGTTAATAGATAATTAGTGACCAGTTCTTTCATACAAGTCGAACAACAGTTAGTTGTAGTAACAGTTCAATGACCAAAAACTTTCGATCATTATCTTCGTGACCTTGTACAGGTCTTGACTCCAGCACTGTTTCTTGTTATAATCTTGGGTACTTGCCTTTAAAATAAAAACAAAGTTACGTTTTGCTTTGCGTGTTCATCTATAAAAAAAATCATCGGCAAAATTACTTTATCTATTAGGTTTCTTTTAGTGCTACAAACATTTCCAGCTGTCTATCAAAATGATACTGAATAAATCTCATATTATTTTCAACAAAAGTTTGATTACAATGAACTGCTGAATGATGATAAATTGATGCCTTATTACAACGCCTGACAATCCAATTCTCAGCGTCACTAATATAGTTAGATATTACTTGAAAATATTAACTCTGCAACTACTCAAAATTAAGCACCAAAATTCGACCTGTCGCTTACACACAACACATGAATGAAGACATCTCGCGAACGGGACAGAGCAGTGCAATCATTTCATAACTGCCTAAAAGCCGCCCCTTCAACAGTCAATAAAAGTTTCATAACACTTAGTCAAGATAACGGGGTGTCTTTGAACTTGACCTCTAGGCTTGCAAAACGCCCCCCACTAGACCCCACTGCACTGTCTGACAATATCGAAAGACAAGCCGTAGTGAACGCACGACTCGACCATGTACCCAAATCCGTTTGATAGAAAACATTCGACGATCAGACAAGTTCTCGACAGAATATTTCGAGAGAAAAGTGTTCGGAAAAATGTACTTTCGAGAAAGAATAGTAATACTTCGTCTTGTTCGGCGACCAGCTCGGAAAGCCGAAAGATGTTCGGGTTTAGTTTGCGCTGAGTCTGTGTGCGGTTGTGATTTGTAATCGTGATGGTTCGTTGCAGTCTGCTAGTCAGCGGTTCACTTTCACTACTTGACACTTTAGTAAGTACCTTCTTTATAAGCATTTATTTTCACTAAACCTAAAAAAAATCAAAGCAGAGTGGAATATATTATTCCATTCGGCGACTGTGTATAATTTTATTATCTTTCCTAACTCCCTATCAAAAAGAGACGTAAATACACCCCCTACCACCCCATTTTATACCTATATACCCAGTCTGATCCTCAAAACCGATTCCCCTTGAGTATCAAAAAAATATAAGCAATACTTCTTGAGATAAACCTCCACGGTACGTCGGTGAGTCTGCTAGGCTCATTTCTGTACCTACATATTTCCAAATGACTTGTTATTGCAAAAGCAATTTCTCATGTTGTCGGCTCGATAGATACTACTGACCTGAATCTCTATCTTTGCTAATAACGGGGAAAAATGCTCATTAAGTTTTTTCTTGGTTTGGTAATTAACAATGATGTTTTGTAAACATATGCGTGTTTATGTAAAATTTTATGTTATTAAACGCAAGTTACATAAAAAATATGTTGTATTTAGATGCGTTTAATTTACATTATTTTAATGTATAGTACTTGAAAATTAACAATTAAAATGCGAACACATTAAACTAGCTGTTGCTTCATAATATTAATTTTTAGGGTGCCGTACCTCATAAGGAAAAAGGTACTCTTATAAGATCGCTTTGCTGTCCGTCTGTCTATTTCTCAGTCTAGACCCCTTTCCTCAGGAACGCGTTGAGGTATCATGTTGAAATTAATATCAAATACTCGGGTCTACTACGGTCTCTCAAATCAATCGATATGACCATTTATGTCGCATATTTTCGTAAGTTTCGCGATTTCACAAGGCAATCAAAACCTATAGGGTACTTCCCGTTGACCTAGAATCATGAAATTTGGCAAGAAGCAATGTCATACAGCACATGTAAAGGAAAAAATCTGGAAACCGTAAAAATGTAGTTTAATAACAAAATACCTACAAGCTTGTGTGGAACTCACGGTGTGCGAGTCTCACTCGCACTTAGACAGTTTTTTTTGTAATCTTTTTTTCTACAAATCTACGTTATCTGTGCGTCGTCTGTACTTCAGTCCGTATTGGGACTTTACAATTCCTCTTCAGCTACACTCAACCGCATGTCACTTCAAGAACACAAAACCGCCTCTCATTGCTACGAAATAAAGGCGCTCTCTAAGACCAATTGCTTCCACAGACGTGCGGTTAATTATACCTTATTAAACTACCGTAAAATGAGAACTCATTCTTCACTAACATCCTTTGAATATGTTCATATTCTAAGAGCCTTGAAACTAATTTTCTATTCCTTCAAAATCGAGAATAAAAAAAACAATGGTTTGGTTGTGTTTTTTAAATGGCTTCTCGCAGTTCAACCTAGGAGGTTGTCGTCTGCTTAACCGGACTATTCTGTGGGTGGCTTGAGTGTAAGGCCTCCAGCCAGGGTAAAAAAGTTATAAAAGCGCCTACACGCTAAGGGCACCCACTGCGGGTACGAGTTTCGGCTTAGGGTGTCGCTGGGGAAGGATAGCAAGGGGACAGGCTGGAACTGAGTGGTGTCATTATTTGAGGGCTGATTCTGGACTACAGATTCAGCCACGCGGACTGGCTCGAGCAAGGGTCGGGAGGGAAACAATATAACAATATGGGAGAGTCTGATTACTGCCTGTTTTATACTGTACTACTGACTCCCTCGTTGGTCTAGTGTTCGCAAGCGCTACTGCTGAGTATGAGGTCCTGGGTTTGATTCCCGGGTCGTGCAAATTGTTATTGGGTTTTTCCATCAGGAATTTCTCAGTCGCAGCCACGGAGTCTGGATCTGTGCCGGGTTCATGGCAATGGGCTCACCCTTAGTTACCTACAAACAACAATAACAGCGAGGTACACCTCGAGAATTACAGGCCTGATGTTATGTTATGTTATATTGAAACTAACGACCCATCCCCGTTTGTATGGTTTGACAAAATATTGAGATTTCTTTATTATATGCATGTTACATATTCATTTATTACACACATAAACCTTCTTGATTAAATTTTAAATGATTGTGGAAATTACATCAAAATCCGTTGCTTAGTTCAGAAGGACAACGCAGTCAGACACTATAAGCGACTTTATTTAATAACAATACTAGCTTATATCCGCGGCTTCGCCCGCGTGAGGTCGGTAAATGTCCCACGGGATCGTATAACTATCGGGACAAAAAGTATTTTATGTGTTAATCAAGGTTTTAAAATATCTGTGTGCAATTTCATCAAAATCCGGTCAGCAGTTTTTGCGTGAAAGAGTAACAAACATCCAGACATATCCGTACAACCATCCATACAACCCCACATACTTTCGTATTTATATTACTAGCTGTACCCGGCACTACCTACCTAACTACTATTTCCGGGATCAAAAGTAGCCTATGTGTTAAACCAGAATATAAGCTATCTTGATACCAAATTTCATCCAAATCTGTTAAGCTGTTTGAGCGTGAAGGAGGAAGAAACATACACACATACATACTTTCGCCTTTATATTATTACTAGAATTTATGTATGTAACACTTCAAGCACAAAGTTCAGAGGCGGACTTAATGCCATAATCATTTTCTACCAATCAACCTTTGGGTGATGCAGAGGCAACCAGTGGTAGGTGTAAATCTGAAAACAATTTTTTAGTTTACGATATACTACAATAATTATGTATGTGTTAAAGATTTTGAAATATATTTTACAAAGCCTTAGTTAGTAGTAATTTATTAATTAGAGAACAGAATACTAACTACTTTGTTCTGTAATTAATTGGAAGACAAGAACTAGAACTAGAATTACAAAAACTAAAAAAAAAAACTATAAACTACTAATTAGTGCTCCTACTACGTAACTTTGTACCTAATTGCCTCGAATACCTTTTAATTAAAAGAGTTTAACTTAACATTGATTTTAGTATTGTAACTTTTTGACTAGTTGTCAATAAAATATCTAACTAAGTTAAAAGAAAAATTGATTCAGCTACTTAGTTAAAACTTTAAATGAATATTTAATCACGAACACAATACCTGAGTGACCTTCTCAATTATTATTTAACTTTTTACTTTGATCTTCAGGTTAAGCCGCACTTGCCAAGGTCGGTTCGTGGATAGGTCCATTACATACCGAGTTTCCTCCGTGCCTCTGTAAGCACGTTAAGCTGTTGGCTGTCATTTGTAGATCTTTGACAGTCGTTACAGCTGTCATTTGTAGATCTTTGACAGTCGTTACAGGTAGTCAGTGGCCCGAAACTAAAAATGAGCTGCACATTTCTTATATCCGCTCAACTCAACAAAATGTACGGAAAACTTGATTTTTTTAGTTATTTTAACACTCAATACTGCTTTATTTATTGCTTTCCAGATAATTAAATTAGGTGGTAAGTTTTTTTTTCTTACCTTTGTTTTAAACTTAGGACACTAGGAATTTCTCCAGTATTCTGGGTGCATTTACAAAATTAGTTTAAAAAAAACTTTTGCAAAAAATAAAATCGACTTCAAAAACACAAAAAAAAAGTGAAAATTAACTTAGCTTCAGAAGTCGGTGACAAAAGAAACTGAAACAAACGTAAAAAGTCACCGACCTCTGAAGCTACAAACATCCAAGCGATTGCAGCAATCTCCACAGATTTGCTGTCTATTATTGAAGAGTACCGTTCCATATCTCCGAAGTCCATAATCAGATCATGGCAATAATTCTATAGGACCAATTTAGGAGTATACTCTTTCAAACATCCAGTGTTCTTTCTCCTCTCTCCTACTTATTTATGCTGTGCCCGACAGTGTCCATAATTGTGACTTATATATGTATAAATTTTCCTACCCACACGTACATGCAATAAAGAATTGAGAACAAAAATCAATTTTCAAAATCGATCCACAATTGACGGCACGGTTGGCGCAGTGGCTGAGCGATTGACTGCTGCGCTTCGTGTCGCGGGTGCGATTCCCGCACGGAACAAATATTTGTATGGCCTACAGGTAGTTGTTCCGGGTCTGGCTGTTTGTGTCATCATCATCATCATTTCAGCCGAAAGAAGTCCACTGCTGGACATAGGCCTCCCCCAAGAAGGGGGGTTTTGCCATAATCGCCACGCTTGGCAGGCGGGTTGGCGATCGCAGTATGGTTGTTGTAGAATCAGAGAACGCTGCTGCCCATTCTCTGGTAAGTCCCTTAATCGCCTCTTACGACACGCACGGGAAGATATGGGATGGTGCTATTCTTTACGTCCGGACACCATACAGAACAAAAGCATAAAGCATAAAGCTGTTTGTGTATGTGAATTTAAATGTTTGTAAACGCACCCACGATACAGGAGAAATTCCTAGTGTGGGGAAACGTTTTTAAAAAAAAAAAAAAAAATTGACCGAGAAATCGGTGAACATACATAAAAAAAAAACACAGCCGAACATAGAACCTCTTTGAAGTCGGTTCGAGGTGTACGTTTTGGAATTACTCCTTGTAGAAGTTCCACAACTACTATTCGCTGTTGCCAGCCCGTCTCTGTATCGCCGGTAGCCGCATACGTTTAGCCATTCATTACACCATTCCAATGCTGTTTAAACTTGAGCAATTTTAATTTTTATAAAACGAAGACGGCAGACTTTCGCAAGAAACCAGTTCGTTATTTGTGTTCGACCTTGCGACTATTATACGTAACATAACGCCTATAATCACCAAAGGGTTAGGCAGAGGTGTGCCTAAGTAGGCACTCCCATATTTGGCTAGTTACGTTAAAGTGGGACTGCCCCTTGTTATAGGCGGAGGGACCTATTGCCATCATTTCATGGCAATAGGCTCGCCCTAGGGCATGAATCCAGTCTCCGAGCTGAGAACTAAGAAATCCCAATGTGATAGAAAAACCCTAAAACTTAGCCCGAAGTGGGAATCGAACTCAGGATATATTCAGCAGTTGAGCCTGCGACCACTAGACCTATATATTAGGAGTTAAAGTATGAAATTGCCGATTTGTATGGACGATTTCGTGAAACGTAATATTATATTTAAAAAAAAATGTTAGTATGGAACTAACATTTTTTTTTTTTTTTTCTTGGAAATGTCTGTACCGATTATGTATGATGCAATTGAAATAGTTAGAGTGAAAAAAGCTGCGCTGCTCTGCGTATCTTAAATTCTCAAAACACAGTCTATGACAAAAATATACCTACTTGAAATAGTAAAACCGACGACACATTGAAACAGGTATTTTGACACACTACCCTATGAGCTAAATTGCAACTACTAGTACGGTCTTTAAACTCTAAAAGGTACGTTATTCAACAATTAATTCAAAAAATGGAATTAGGAAAAAATATAACTATACGTCAAAGTTACAAACAGAACAAAATGTGAGAAAAATATAGCAATTTCATACACCTATTACGTACTATCATTATACATAGACACAGTAACAACTTGAGGTCGTTCTGAACTCATTTCTTATCTCATACGGTTGTGAAAAGTTCTCAAACACGAATGAACTTTGAGGTCTCGGAACAGAAATAATCATGTATGTTTGAAAAAGTTCGTTGAAGTTAGGTTCAGATTTAGATCAGACATTTACATGACGTTAGTTTACAAGTTTTAATGACTTTAATAAAATTAGTGGAATATGTACTTTTACAGACCTATTATATACTTTACGAATTTTCTTTTCAACCCATTATAACGTAAAGAGTCATCATCTGCTTAGCGTTTTCCCAACTATGTTAGGGTCGGCTTCCAGTCTAACCGGATGCAGCTGAATACCAGTATTTAACACGGAGCGACTGCCTCTGACCTCCACAACCCAGTTAGTACTAGGTAATACTATAATCCTTGGTCAGACTGGTTGTCAGACTTTTTTTTTGGGCCACTGACTACCTGTAACGACTGCCAAAGATCTACAAATGACAGCCGGGACCAACGGCTTATCGTGCTTTCCGAGGCACGGAGGAAGCTCGGTATGTAATGTGAACAACTTAGGCAAGCCCGGCTTAACTTAAAGATCGATCCGAGCGGCTGTTATTATTTAGCCACGAGCTCAATGTTGATGGTTGGAGAGGGAGAGGAAGGCCAAAGAAAAGATGAATGGATTGTGTGAAGAATGATATGAAAGAGAAAGGAGTAAATGATGCAGTGACGTCTGACAGAGGAGAATGGAAGAAGAAAACGTGTTGTGCCGATCCCAAATAGAACGGGGCAAGGGCAGAGAGATGATGACGATAACATCATGTAAATTTTCAGTGTACTAAGTTACTATACTTGGGAAAGTATACTACTAACACTACATATACAGCTTATACCTTCTACTTACCTATTTATATCAGAATTATATTTTGTGGCCTTGACAGAACACCAAATTTTCCACTACAGCAATTTACATAAATAAAAGTGCAACACATAATGTGAAGAATACATTATTACATTATTATAAAATTTGTAATTAAGTAACTTCGAACTTACTAGAATCGACAGATTAATCGTGTAGCTATAAAAACAAATAAAGAATATGTTGGTACGTTTCAAACCATATGAGTAACGTGTGGGTATTTTAATACATAAAGGTTAATTATGCCGTTGTTCTTATTTTAAACATATTTTTACTCTGTATTTGTAAATTATTTTTGTAGGTATTATATTTTTCTATTGAATACAAAATTAATTATGTTTTAGAAAAGCTTCATGTACTTATGCAGTCGAATGATGAATCTACCATAGAATGTAATTCTTCCTTCAAAGCTCGAATGAATCAGTTTCTTCTGTGTGCTTCATCCAAATGCTAACAAAAAACAGTAGGCTTCACGTGACCAGGGTCTGGCCTTATTTTTGGCCAAAGAATCAGGATTGCCACCCAAGGTGGCAATGATGCCAGCCTTGCACTTTTCCTATTGACAACGATGTTGTCGAATTTTTTGACGGTCTGTAATTCTTTTCCCGTTTTGATACTTGTACATATTTTTACACGACTGCCAAGGAGGGCTATGTTATTCGTGCGTTTATTGTGTGTTTCTTTGTAATTTGTTAATTTCTTTATTACCTCGTATGTTCCAAATGACTGAATGGATTTTTACGATTAAGGTATCATTAGATTGGTCTCAAAAACTCATGTGTCCTTAGAAAAAAAAACGGCTAAATTGTAAGTCGTTCATATAATTTTTTCAACAAAACCAATCGACTAGGGTATCAAAATGTAGGAAATTACAAAAATATATTTACATTTTACAATTTGCAGTCGGATTTTTTGATTCTTTTAATTAAATGTTACTTGTTATAATTATTTTAAATCTGCTTGAATTTTGTAAAAAAATGAATAAAATAAAAGATGCTAAATAGCCTCATAGACTAAAGCCAGTTTTTGTAAACAACAACATACATTTATTTCCAGGCAACTTTGGCCCGTAGATATACCTTACAGACATACATTATGATAAAATACAAATTGTGTTAGTAAAAAGCACATACAGTGCAAGTTCCTACCGTGCTTTGCACTACAGTTGTATAATAATACCTACATAAATGTGCTAACCACTTGAGCCAACATGGACAGCCGTCTATCGACATAGGTTAGACGATTCGTGAGGAAACATTGGTCAAGATTAAAAAAGCCAGTCTCACTGATCGTGGACAGCAGTATGACGGAATATTGCCGCTGTAACCAGGCTTGGGAGACCGATTGGCATTTGTTTTCGCCTATGACCTAACAAGAGGAATCGTTATCCAAGGTTACCAATACCTTATGAGTGTTGAAAAATGTCTAATGCATCTTTTTCCGCATTATTGCAGTCTTATGATGGAGATGATAAACTTTACAGTTACGATTAGGTGGGATAGCAGACAAATAAATCTTGTGTGACGTTCTTCCATTTTTAGCAAGCTAGCATCGAGATGACCTTGTCGAAAGCGTCATGCCTAATTAATGATCTAAAATATTATCTCAAAAAGTCTCGTAAAGTTCAATTAAAGCGTTGTGAACAATATTTCGAAATTCTTCGCAAATTTTGCTGTCTGTATACCCTGTTAAAAAACAAATTGTTTCTAATATATTATCAAAGGCAAACAAATGATATTCTAGTCATGGCCTTGACCGGAGAGAGGTAATCACAGTCAAGAGGCCTAAAGGAGTTTTTTTTAACAATTTTAGGTAAAAATTAAACCGATGCAAGTAAGATTATTTAATCCAATACCTAAGTAATGTATTAACAAAAAAAACATCTTGCTCTCAAACAAAAATCCAGTTTAAACGATAAAAATTAAAGTACCACTTCAACTTAGTAGGTACTCAAGTTATATAACTTTCAAATTATGACACAAATACGGCTTTTGAAACTGTATGCTAAACCGATATTGGTCAGATCATGATGTAAGATGATACTGTTGAAAATGTGCCAACTGACGTAGCGCTGCGCATGGGCCGGTCAAAGTCAAGAATTACGCCCAACTTTGTGACAACATGACGGTAACACTGCTAACACCTTCTTGTTTGGGAAGGGGCAATGTTGGTAATCTTTGCTTGTGTATTTTCTTGTAGCGGAGCAAAGAGATTTAAAACACATACACAACATTATTTTTAGTATTTGCGAAACCTGAAAATAGTTTGTTGAGAATAAGTAACTGAATCGATTCCAATAATTTTTAAACCATGTTATATTTTGTCCCAAAAATATTTAAAAAAGGTTACAAGTTGGACACCGAGCGACACTGAGTACCTATCGTAATCATTTACATACCTATTGCCAAATTATTATTAACAATGAACTCAAGACGAGGCGCGCTCGCGGCTGTACCGCGTGGTGACCACGTTTTTGTGCGGACAGCTAGGTAACAGAACAAGTATATATGTATATGTTATAACTTTGTGATTTTACATGATACATTTTTGAAATTTTGTACATAGATTCTTTACATAAAATACTAGACACATGTTCCAGGTTTCGCATATACTAAAACTAATGTTGTAGTGCGGACATTGGGAATTTTGTCGTACAATAATTTTCATCCTGAATATTTTCGATTTTGACACACGAATGCTACCTGACAAGCGGGCGTATGACACTAGACATACTGACTTGTTACAAAGTAGTAACAAGTGTTGGATTACGATTTGCTTCATCTTGTCCCGTCTATCGCTCGTAAATATTTGAATGTCTTTGTAGCGGAGTCTGATACGCATATGCAAAAGTGAGCTTTAAGCCAGCGATAGTGAAAAGATACACACGAAAGTACCATTTATTAATTCTTATTAAACATAAAATTACCATAATTAATGCAAAATTAATGTCCTATGTCGGATGGCTGATGGGGCCGAACAATTCTGGAGTGGCGACCGCGAACTGGAAGACGTTGCATTGGAAGGCCTCCCACTAGGTGGACCGATAACCTGGTGAAGGTTGTGGGGATCCGTTCAATGCGAGTCGCACGGGACCGGTCAATGTGGCGCCACTTGGGGGAGGCCTATGTCCAGCAGTGGACGTCTTTTGGCTGACATGAGGATGATGTTGAAATGTCTTATATGCCGTTAAATAGAATTTAGAGTGTATGTAATAAATTAACTGCTTCCAAAAATATTCCAAAGCTGTCTTCGTGATCTCGAATTCGTGCTTCGGCATTAATTATCCAAAGGAAATAAATCGGAATACTATCAAAATCGCAAAGGATGCCATTTTATTAGGTTAAGCACAGCTCATGTAATTAAATCCTGATGAAATTACGACCCTAGTTATTTTTAATTGAAACCCCGAATTAAGACGAGGATATTTCAGAGGGTCTCAAAAGAGTTGCCGAACCAGAATGGATTTGCAAAAGACAGACTCGCAAGACATAATCGTAAGACAGAGAGAGGTGGAAGTCTTTTGAGGAGGCGTTTTTCGACAAGCTTTTATTTGACAAACCGATCGTTGGTAACAAATGTAATAATTATAAAACAGCAAATAAGGCTTATTTTATCTTTCTATTTCAGAAAAAATCTTAAATTCATCATTCATATATTTGCATGCATCTCCATACAAACTTCAATATAAACGGTCGTCACGAGCATTATTAAGAAGTACTAAATTATTTCAATGAAATACCATTTCAGCATTAATGAAGCATGTATGCGTGTTGAACACTAATCGTTTGTTCAGGTCAATTGAGGGAAACTTGTTTAAATAGTACTGATTACTGGCACACGGCTAATGTTTGTCCTTGTTCATTTAAAATTGGAATTAGGTAATAGTTCTGTGTTTTAGAATTTATGTAGACCTTGGTGTGGTTGGGTTAATCTTAAAAGGTAAATCAGTTTTTTTGGAATTTGCTGATTTCTATAAGATGTAGACTGAAGACTTTCTTATTTTTAACAAATCAAGATTGACAGTGCTTTAATCAGTTTATGATTTTTTTTTTGGAAGACTACTTGATTAATTGATTCATTTATTTATTTCAGACATAGTCCGTACATTACATAAAAAATTAAAAACACATTAAACACATGTACCTACATTAAAATAATCAATAAAAATAAAATTACACATACACATTAGAATTACATCCAGTACAACTAAATAAACACTAATACACGTACACGTTTCATACTTTAGGTTATCCATTTGTAGCGGCAGTACAAAAAGCACTACAATCAAATAACACAAACATTACTACAGCGCCATCTATGCCACAAATGAAGAACTAACACGAAATTCCTAAATGGCGATATTAAAGTTCTCCGTGACGCGACGGTGTGACTTAACAGCATATAGCAAAACAGATACAACACCAGGCTGATCGGAGGATCCTCCCTTTTCTATAGGGGATGAAGAACTTTACACCCTATTCTTCATACATTCAATGGCCTCCAGTTTACCACTCCTTCAAATAGTAAAGTGTTTCTCGCACAGTGTTTTCTAAACACAATTTCACAACTGCAGCAGTATATTTCCTTAATCCAGCTATTAAACAATAGCACCACGTATTAAAACAATTACGAATTATGAGCATTAATGCCTATAAAATACTGAGTGCCGACATACATTGCATTGCATAGCTGCGCGCGCGCCGACCGGTCTCGGTAGCGGCGCAAACGCATCGCGTGGCGAAATAAACACTTTCCATATAGGTTTGTTTCACGATGTATTATTTTGAGTCAGATTTTTATGATTCCGTTTATGTGTCTAGTTTATAAAGTTTCTTGAATAGTTGAGATAATGTTTAGGGATAAGAGTTAGCGTTATTACTCAATGGTCTAGTTCGATTTCCAGTTCGTACAAAATAGTATTTGAAAAATTGTCGATAGTAGCCCTGACTCTGTCGTGAGGAGAGTTTTGACTATGAATGTGAGGGCGTATATTGAGTAGAGGAAGACCAAAGAAAGGCAAGAAAGGAGGTGTCTGATGAGATGACGAGTTATAGAGAAGTATGGAAGAAGAAGATATGCTGCGCCGACCCCAAATGAATTGGGATACGGGCGAGAGAATGATGATGATGAGTAGCCCTCACTCTGGATTTGTGCAAGGTTGGTGGCAATAGGGTCCTATTACGTGGGTATAATAGTGAAATGGGGGTGCTGGATATAAACTCCCCTCCCTAACCCTGCCGGAAAACGATTCTTGTATGCTTTACCCTAGCATTTTTCTTTTAGATCTACCAAAAAGTTACAGCAACAGATATTTTGGTATTCAATTTATCCATTACTCCATTCAACATCACATGACTTCCAGAACAGTATATGTCCTGGTAACACTTTGGTTCTCAAGTCTAAGCTTCAAAGAGATGTCAGCAACAATGTAGGGGTCCGCAAGGGCCTATGGCTGCCAGGGCTGCGGGACTGTTCGAAAAAGATACCGCATTTGATGATTTCCCATCCGAAAAAAAAAAAGCTTGAGCACAAAAGTTGTTAAAAAAAAACTATATAGATGTAAAAGTTTGAAAAGAGAACGTCGGGGTTACCACGAGAGACTGTCTCTTTTCAAATCTCGTTTTTATTGAAACGGTTATAATGAAGACAGCTGCTATTTTGTAAACAAAGTTTCTAACTACGTCATTGCTAGCATTTACGAATCTCTAATCAAAATATTATTTTAATAAATTATCATAGCCTATAACTTCTATCATTTGTGATACTAAAAGCTTAACAAACATTTTGGTCACGTTTTTAAAACAAACGTGACACACTCGCCAGCTTATAAATCATTGAATTATTTGATAATTTTGTTGAATTTATCATTTAGTTTCTTTTTTTTAGATTGGCAAAACGCATAAACTATACTAACATAGTTTTTATGATCTCTTAGCTTAGACATTCATTGTTTTTGCGTGTCAGTTTTATCACATTAATAATAACGGCTACATTCGTGTATGAAATAGGGCTGGAAACCTAACCTACACCCAGTCATTTGTTTTTTGGCCTATTTATAAAGAACCCCACACCTATTCTACTATGAACAGAAAGTGAAGGGGTTTCATGATTATTAGTACAAAATTGACAAAGTCATTTTTTTGTAAATGAACTCTTCTAACCTCTGTTTATAACTACGCTGTGACATAAGGACGGACAGACAGACAGACAAGGCGAATCCATAAGGTTTCCGTTTTAGCCATTTGGCTACGGAACCTTAAAAATTATCGCAATGCTTCGAAACTTAGAACTTCGTGAAGGATTTTTTTAAACCCATTATGTGGTTTTCTTAAGTTAATTAGGAACCTAGTACTGCTTTGTAACCATACATTTCAGAAAAGCTTTACCAAAAAAACATGTTTTTTAATAAGAATTCAACAAAACAAGATCAAGGCCAGGATAATTTACATTTTGAAGATCAACCACGTAGGTTGTTAAAATAGTTATGACATGACTTTGCATGCAAATTAATTTATGTATTTACCTATTCTTTAGGTAACTAGATGAACGTCTAGACGAACGTTGATGAAATAAAAAGCCATTATCTAAAAGTTCTTTCATAATTTTTTGGAAAATATAAGTCGTAAGATTACAAATAACTGAGAGCCATAGCTCTGGAACCCTACCCATATACTTCACATCGAATTTTCCTTTTCATGGGTGCCACAATATTGGGTATTGTAGTGAAGCATCAAGCCGTGGCGACGGCGCGTTCGTGTTCCACCCACGTCATAAAGAGATGTCAGCAACCAGGAAGGGGTCCGTAAAGAAGGAACATGGATGGGTTTAAGTCAGTAAAAGTCTTACACTCCCTTCCACTCCGCCTAGAGCGGGAGGGGGGGGGGACAATTGATCAGAAAAAAAAGCATATTTTCAAGAACAATAATAAAAATGCTTCACTGTTGTTATTGTCAATGTTATATGTCTGACATTGTTTGACAAACGGTAGAGCTCGTGGCTAAATTATAACAGCCACTCGGGTCGATCTATAACTTAAGCCGTGCTTTGCTAGGTTGGTCCGTGGATGGGTGACCACTGATTACATACCGTGTTTCATCCGTCCCTTGGATAGCTCGTTAAACCGTTGGTCCCGGCTGTCATTTGTAAATCTTTGACAGTCGTTAAAGGTAGTCAGTGGCCCGAAAGTTTGACAACCAGTCTTACCGTCCAAGGGGTATCGTATTACCCAGTACTAACTGCGGTTGTGGAGGTCAGATGGCAGTCACTCACATGGACCCTAACATAGTTGGGAAAAGGCTAGGCAGATGATGATGTTTGACAAACGGTATGACGTTTAAATGGTTCTATAATGCCAAAAAACTGTCAAATGATAGAAAGAATCGGACATTGCTTGTGATTCGCACTCAATATTGCAATTAAAAACAAGTAAGTTTTGCAAATTCTTATTAGAAAACATATTAAAGTGAATATTACAAAACGTTTAACCTTGTTCGTGCTAATAATCAGACCATAGCATATAGTTTCCTACATACTTACTGATATTTTAAAGTATTGAATTTAATTCCGCATGTAAACACCTATGGGTTTCCTACAATTGATTAATAACTCAATTAAAAATCAGCAAAAAAACAGCTATTTTTTATAGGGATACGGGAAGTATTAGTGGAAGTAGTAATTATTTCCGAATGGGTTAATAATGTTCGGATTCCGATGCGATGCCTTCCGTCCTTGAAATTAAACAGGTTTCGATTATCGATCATTAATCGTTTAGGTACATTATAACGTCAAGCTTGTTATCGCTGGGAGGTTAGGCAGAGACGTACTTATAGTTTAAGTACTATGGGTGAGCTGTGGGCTGATTCCGAGCTCTTTTAACTTAGGTATTTTGGGTGGAATAACCCAATAACACTTTGCCCAGGAATTAAACCCAGGACCTCGGCGCTTGTTGCTTCTAGCTTGATCAATAGGGCAGTCACTGATTTTTTTTTTCATTACTGGCCTTGTATGTCCCACTGAAATGAAAAAATAAAAACTAATAAAAACAAAAAAATAGTATTAGTTTTTATTTTTTAACTATAAGTAACTCTTCAAGCCAGTTTTAAACGATTTCTCAAGTATTTTTGGCGAATTACTGCACCTAAGAGACAGGGAGCGATGGAGCAGGGGTCTAACAGAAACAGCTGCTAGAGCTTATGAAATCTAACTGGAATCAAATTGACACTACGAGAATGATATGGATTAATCCCCATACACTCATTCACACTTAACCATTCCCGTCACACAACGTCTTAGTGACAAGCATTTTTACATTTTTATTTCTAATAAGTCTCAATTTGGTATCTTTTTCTAATTTCTTTTTTTCTGTAATAATTGTAAAAAAAAAAGTTTGTTAATGTTAAAAAGTTATGGAAGAGTGGAGTCTCCTAACACAGGTTTTAGACACCTAAAAGGAAAATCCAATCACTAGTTTTTTTAAGAAAAATATGGCAAAACCAATAAATCGTTTTTCATTTTTAATCCGTTTAACTTATTTTTGACCTGTCTTGTCCCTCTTAAAGGGGAAACGCCAGGATAACCCGCGAAATTCAAATTTCCTGTTTTTTTTATTCTTTGAATGACTTTTTCGTGGAATACTCATTCAATTGGATTATTTTTTTTTTTGCACAGAAAGAACAACTGGTTGCCTGCACTTGAACTGTTTATTTTTCAAGTTGGCTTTTCAATTAATAACAGTTAAATAACAACTTATTTAATTAGTCAATAATTTGAGAGTACCACTTATAGTGTTAGATTTTTGTTTTTAAAGTAACTTATGTTATAATAAGGTAAACTAATATTTTCTGTATTTATCTGTGGAGGCTTGTTATTAGCAATTTAGGTATATATTTTTTTATTATAATGTTATTAGTCTGTAAGCTTTGCTAAAATGTAAATAAAAATGAACTTAGAGGATTTTAATGATTACAACTCTGTTACATATGTGTTACGGTCGCGAATCATATTTTGTTAAACATACAGCCCGACACTTACCTGCTAATTGCAAAAAAAAACTACTTAAGGCGCAGATATACGACTTTTAATGATTTTAAATTGAACATCACGTCTAAACTTGTAGTCTTATTTCTTTGAAAAAAAAATATGTTATACTAGACAATTTTCTTCATAATTTGATATGTGAAAATGTGAAATTATATTTTTATAACATAGTGTAATTAATTTGTAAAGTAATGTCTAAAGCGGGCAAAAAAACTATAATCACGCAAAAACTATCAGGCGTATTTGCATGAAACTTTGACCATCTAAAAGACAATTTAATTACCCATATTTTAGTATACGGTTTTTATTTGTATTATGCTTGATAAATCAAGGGGGTTGTTTTTTCGAATAAACTTGGTGCGCGTTGAAGCGGGAGCCCTTGCGGGCGACGGTTCTACGACTCGCTCAAGGGCGCTGGCACCTAATGTCGCCTTAAAAAAAGCTACTTTGGCGCTTCCACCTAAAAGCGATGACTTTAATGAATGTTTATTAACTCCTGCGTGGGCTCGAAATCTTGAGACCATTTCTAATGATGTAATGATGGAAATGGAATGGTCCATTTCCACCTTTAAAATTACCTATGTTAAAATATAATTTTCTTGTTACAGGTACGTGATGGCGCCTTGGACTGCAAAACGAAACGATATTATCTGAAAAAGATAATCCTGATAAAGAATACAAATAAGGACAAAATAATTAACCTACGAGTACTTCTTAGTGAAAAAAAGTCATTTGAATATAAATAGTGTAGAGGTGTCCGGAAAATTTATGTAAACATGAATATGTAAATATAATATTACATAAATCATAAATTTATGAGTCGTCGTAATATTTGCTTAATATTTTGAGGCTCAGATTAAACGATATCAAACTCTTAATCATGTTAGTCCACTGGGAGTTGAATGATCTATAAAAAATGCATGCAATATGAAATACAATCAACGAATATGTTTTGTGAAATTAGATTATGTTGTAAGAATTGTTGAAACTAAAATATTTTGAAGAAACACGTAGGAATTAAGTCAGTTTTCTTAGTCAAAGACGGAACAGTATCTTGAGTAAAACTCTTTTTTTGTTGTGAGTCTGTGCACCATCATTGTTTTAATAGAATTACTATCCTTTCATTGTTATTTTACCTTTAATTTTGCAGCAGTGTGAATTTTATTCTCGTTTATATAAGGTTTAAATCTATCTATATATATAAAACAAAGTCGGGTTTGTTCGAACACTTATAACTCGAGAACGGCTGCACCGATTTCCATGGTTTTTGATTTGTTATATTTCGCTCCGTCCCGAATAGCAGAATAACTATTAAAAATAGTAAATAAATCGTTAATGTCAGCAATCAATCAAGCAATACAGTTATCCCGGCCTGCATATAGGCCGGGATAACTGTACAGTTTTCTTCTACATATGCATGCATATCTGTACAGCTTGGCTGCACATGCATAACCAATCGTCTATGGCCGGCTTAAGGTCGTAAAGGGCGCGTAAGATTTACAATTCATTAAAAATATCTGGTAAAGAAATTGCATGTATAATACTAGTTGGAAGTTGCGAGGAGATTTCTTGCAGTGGCCGAGGAGAACTATTAAATATCACTACAGTTTTATAAGAATTTAACAGTTTAAAAAAAAACATGTTTCTTCAATGCACTTGTACAATCAGTGCCCTGGTTAACGTGACGCCACTTCAGGAGGTGGCAAGTAGTGCAGGCCGCTGACTGTACCTTATTAAGCATAGTTGTTTATATTGAACTTAATAAAATAAAACGTAAACCTTAGATAAATAATACATTCAAATTTTTATGTACATTTGTAACGAGAAGATACTTCGTTCATTTACATTGTCTAGAAGAGCTCAAATAGGTAACAATACATGTAAGAATGTAAACTACATAAGGTTAATTAAATTGACATACAGTTTACATATTCTCATATTAATGTTACTAGCTAGTAGTATTATAGTATTTATGTACGGTTCCATAACGTTATGAAAGAATATGAGAACAAACACATATTATAATTAAGTTTATAAATAAGATAGGGATAGCAAATAAAACAACCCTGTGTATAAAAGTTTATTTGTAATATGTACTTTTTTGTGTTAGTAGATAGTTATTAATATTATAACGTAATAGTCATTCGTTTATTCATACAATCCCAGTATCAAGTACTTGTTGTTATTTTCCATGAACCAGTTTTTTTTTTTTAATTTACAAAACGTTACCTTACGTGTTGAAGACCATTCAATTGTGGGTAAAGTAGTATAGCAGTGAACTTATCATATTGTAAAGTCAATTTTTTTAAGCAAATTCACTACTAAACTCAAGGTGTAACTTCGCGAAGCCTGTATGTACATCAAACTAAGTAACTCTACGCAAAAATTATTGCTAGGGAACGCCTTTTTTTTGGTGAACAATCACGTTTTACGGTAGGACTCAATGTAACGAGTAGTAGCTATTTATACAAATTTCCGTTCATAAAGGTCATTCGTCAATTGTGTAAGGTTAATTCGTTCGTTGCCGTTTACAGACATTGGTTATGATTATGGCAAAAAATATTCAGTTACTACCTATATGTATTATTATTAGATGTTTGTAAGATAAAATTACAATGAGGTATTTTTAAACATTTAATATGATATTTTTTGTACTCTTTATTTTGATACGAAGGAATCAAAAGTTTTCGGCAAGTTTTTAGTTAATTTTGGTGTGCACATATTTAGCATTGTTTTCTATGTATATATCATGTTAAAAACACCTGTCCGATCCGAAAGGGGCTTATAGGCAATGACATTGCCAAATAAAATAAAAAACATGAAATATTCATGAAAGTAAAAATATTAATGAATTTTAAACTGCATGATTTTTGTCCCAAATTAACACTGGTTTCCTAAATTCTAACAAACTTTTAAAACGTGATAACACCATCTTCAGCATAAGTATGTTCAATCGTCAGTTGTTTTTTTATGATGTCACTACCCGAAAAGCGACCGCTCGCACCCGTATGTTGCCATATAAGTTTCCTCATAAAAAGTAAATAAAATGTACTAAACATTTTATTTAATTTGTATCGGGGTCATTTTTTTTACTTGTTCTCCAAAATGGATTACATAAATAGAGACTAATGGCGATACCTGATAATACCCTCACGGATCGGACAGGTTTTTTAACATATTGTATATTGCACATTGTTATTGCTAGTGTTTATTTCTGTATGCAATGTTTTCTTAACTCACTTTATTTTATTCAATTTATTATATAATTGGAGATCAAAGATGTTTTTCCAAATATTTTTCTTTTTAAGTATTAATGCCATTGGAAGCTTTAATGATATCATAAAGTTATTAAAACCCTGAAACCTCTAATTTATGCGGTTATTATTTATAAATATTATTGAAATAAAATTTTTATGATTATGTTTTGGTGTTTATTTTCAAAACCTTTTTACAATCCTTTTTTGTCAACGCTAGACGTGAAAAATCCCGAAAGTATGTGTTAATTTTTCTCAATCAAGTTTTCTTGTACGTGTCAAAGATGTATAGTCGACTACTTACTTACTTATCATAAACAATGAAAACGGGATATTTACCATGTTTAGTACTTGTTTTGAGTTCCCGATTACAGGTCCCCAGTTCCGTTTTTTTTTAATATCAGTGTTCACTAACACTGATATCATGTCAGTTTAAAAAAATATACTTAATTACTTTTTCACTTTTATTTTGAACACGAATTGCACCTCACAAAACAACAAAATGTCTTTGTCCATGTGAAATCTATTAGCTACAGCTGTACATGGATATTTTGGCGCATCTTGATTTTTCAGTTCAATTTACAAAACAATTATTTTACACATAAAGTTTACCAACCGCGTGGATCTATGCAGTATGTTATCAAAAGTATTAAAGCTGATACAAGATCAACTATACCAACCATCTTTAAGATATCCTATCTAATTTCTATAATTAACTATGCATTTCAGCCTTCACCTTGACAATTACAAAACATATATATTTAAAGTAAGTTTCCGTTGTATTTACGCCGTAGCCTTCAGATGTCTATGTCATATGATATTCCGGAAAAAGTTCCAAGAAATTAGTTCTACAAGGCATCTCAAGATTTATATCTAAACTTAGTTCCTGTTTTCCAGTTAATCTAAGTTGCCTTGCGGTAATTTTCCGAACAGGTAAAGTCGTAAATATATTTAGCAAATTCGCAATATAAACCGGTTTGGTTAGTCCAGTGTTAACAGCTAAGTGAAATACTAACTAGATTTTCAAATAAACTTTGGTTTGGCTAATCTCAGTGTAAATACTTCGATTTTATCTAGAATCTACCTTTAATGTTTTCTATTTAATGAATTTTGATCGACATGCTGCTGCATTTGGTTTTTTTAGTTAGCCCGTATCGTCCCACTCCTAAGCAAAGACATCCCCCATTTCTTCCACTTCTCACGATGGTGTGCTTCTTCTCTCCAATTCGCGAGGAAGCCATTCAACTGGATCCGCCATCTTCTCCTCGGTCTGCCGCATTTCGATAAAAAAAAATGTAACCTTTGCACTTGTTTTTTTTTTAAATTTATTATAAGTAATTCAGAGAAGCCAGTTAAAACCATAATATCTACGCAAATATAATTCTTATTATTTATAGTGGCAAAGATATGAAACAAAACATTGTTTATTTTTAAATAATGCTTCTTGCTCTTCTAATGAAGAATGCAAGTGAACGAGTTTCTGCTTTTTTATGAAATGATAATTATCCGATAATTACCAAAGAAAATAATTACCTTGGTAATTTCGAACACTGGTTAAAACTAAAACATTTTTTTCTTTTTTTATCCACAAACGATAACCTAAGTCTCGTTTATCTTTTGGTAGGCAGGTCTAAAAATAAAAGTAGGTAAGTACTAAACTGATTATAGGATTAGGTACTCAAATCTTCAAACCAACACATTTAATTAAATCTCAAGTATAGTCGTTAATTAATAAAAAAACACTACACTAATAAAAGTTCATGTACCTTCCTAAACAAAACTCTCGATGAATCACAATAATATTTTGATCCCAACCTTATCTTCAAAAACATAATTAAACTTGAAGGTACAATAAACTGACACAAATATAGCTTTATTTACTTTAAACACAATTCAAAGGACGGGGCATTGAATCACATCGTGTTTATGTCATAAAAGATTTAGTACATTGAACTGAACCTCAGTTGTACACAAAACATGGCCCAGATGTTCATATTTACGTTGTAATATTCATGAGATCAAGGCGTGGTGTGTTTACGAGTAAACAATAAGACGATAACTATGTCTGAAATGTTTGTTATCTTGAAATAATTTTAACCCGCAAATACGTAGACGTCACGTCTACATCATCATGATCATCTGCCTAGCCTTTTCCTAACTATGTTAGGCTCGGCTTCCAGTCTAACAGGATGCAGCTGAATACCAGTATTTTACATGGAGCGACTGCCTATCTGACCTCCACAACCCAGTCAGTACTAGGTAATACGATAACCATTGGTAAGACGTGTACCTACTTCTAACTTTTCCTAAAATTACGTAGATTGTTTATCTGCTCAGTCCTACTCCTGCGCAAAGGCCTCCCTCCACTCATTCCATTTCTCTCGATTCCGCGCGTCCTACTTCCAGTTCTGACGTTCATCATCATTCTCTTGCCCTTATCCCAATTCATTTGGGGTCGGCGCAGCATGTCTTCTTCTTCCATACTTCTCTATTACTCGTCATCTCATCCGACACCTCCTTTCTTGCCATATCATTCTTTATACAGTCCATCCATCGTTTCTTTGGTCTTCCTCTACTCATATACCCATCCACATTCATACTCAAAACTTTCCTCACAACATTTTCCTCATATCTCCGCATCACATGCCCATACCACGACAACCGATTACCACACACGTTATCCAAACTAATATTATAAATGCGAAAGTAAGTTTGTTTGTTACCTTTTCCCGCCTAAAACACTGAACCGATCATTCTGAAAATTTGCGAATATGTACGTTGTCAGGTGTACAGAAACAGACATAGGGTACTTTTCATCCCGAAAAAAGAACTGTTCTCGAGAAAAACAACAATAACTTTCTTATGATAATAGATGGCGCCACGTGTCTTTGAATCATGATTGAATTATATTATTACAAGCAGAGTACAACCCGAATTGATTCTCAAATTCTAAATTAACGCGAATGAAGTCGCGGGCAAGAGATAGTAGTTATTAACTGTTAGTATTATTATTTTGTTTATTTTCTTTCGTACTATTATTGTACATCCTAAGGGTATGTTGTAGAAATACTCTTTTCAATTTTTACTATCTTTATTTGTGATGAGATGACCACCTACAACAACAATAAATAATAATAATTAAATATATAATAATTATTCTATTCTATACGATTATGTGGAGGCCATCGTCATTCCTCCAAACTGAATCACGTCGGTGTCATCAGTTTAAATATATGAACAGGGTAGATAAGTATTTGTCTCCGCAGAAAAAGCAGGACCCTCCGATCAGACAGGGGGTGTCTAGTAAGTTACTCCACGACGGTTGGGCAAGCAAGACTGCTGAGTATGACGTCCCGGGTTCAATTCACAGGTCGGACAAAATGTTATTTTGTTTTTCCAGCAAGATTTTCTGATTAGCAGCCACGCAATTTGTGCCCGGTTGATGGCCATAGGCTCTCCCCTATTATGTGGGCGTACTAGTACACCGTTATGTTACGGTCTGGAAATAATGTTAATCGCTTGGATAACTCTGTTTACGCGATGTAGGATTTGTGTGACGTCATGTGTGGTTCGTACGTGGCGATATAGATGCCGCCACAATTGCTAAACCGACCAGCAACGTACACTAACACACACTAAAGGTAGAAACACAATACATTGATGTGTTCATAGACTAATATATGTATATGTTACGGCTAAAGATGGGTGTGAACATAAACTTAAGATTAGCCGGCTAAACTTAGGTTTGATTAAGTTATGTTTTTAGCCGGCTAATCTTATGTTTATGTTCACACCCATCTTTAGCCGTAACATATTTAAAATGATGTTGTGTTGTGTTGTGTCGCGTCAGAAGCATGTCGATTTCATTTAGGTATTTGGTACCTATATGGTTAGAAACACAAATATATATACTTCTTACTTAACATAGAATAAACTAAGTAGTTTAAGTTCAGTTCAGGTACATTCACGACATAATCACTTAAGATACTAGCAGAAAATACTGTAACACGCAGAGAATATAAAATTTACAAAAATATTGAGGAGGTGCATTTGATTTTAAATTGCAATTCTTGTCTGAGAAGGGTCCTCAATAAATTACTTTCGAAAGCAAATTAGCGCATTAAAAATTTGAAATCTGCGTCACAGGATAATAACCATCTTGAAAGTAAGTTACTACATGCACACATATGTACATAAAATAAATAAAATTAAAGAGCTTTTTTTGTATAGAATGCTTTTTATAACAGTAGAGGAAGACCAAAGAAACGATGCATGGACTGTGCGACTGTGAAGGATGATATGGCTAGAAAGTAGGTGACTGTGACTGTGATACTCTTCCGGGAAGAAGAAGATGTCTTCTTCTTCCTGCGCCGACTCCAAATAAATTGGGATAACGACAGGAGAATGGTGATGACTGAATGCATTTGTACGTTTACATAATTATGGTAATTTAAAGAAAAATACTTTTTTTATAATTTTGACTCTGTCTGCATGTTCCGGCAAATCTCCGAAACGGCTGGACCGATTTTGAAATGACTTTCACTGGCAGATAGCTGATGATATAAGGAGTAACTAAAGCTTACTAAAGCTTAATATTATTATAGAAAAAGGATTAGGGTTCCATGCACAAAAAATTAAAAACTAGAACCAAAATCGGGTTCAAATTGGGAAATAATATTTTTATAATAATTTCACGCGGATGAAGGTGGCGGGCAACAGCTAGTATCACAATATAATTTATGTTGGTACATCTTAATCTCGGATTGAACCCATTAAAGGCCGATGATCCTAAAAGGTCTCGTGATCAGTCACACTTGGGGGAAAAATAATTAACACTCTCAACAGTATGTTTATGTTGATACTAGAGGACTGTATTGCTTTTATAAAATTAATAATGATAACCCTTTTTTATCGTCTTTTACGACGATGTCACGTTTTCGTTTGTTCTGTCTACTCAGACTAAGTCGATTAGACGTCTTCTGTCTGATTATCCACGACTTTTGACACGTGTTTATTAATTTTATTAACCATGAGCTCTGAGTTCGTTTCGGCTGTTTCTTCTCAGAGTAGTCAGGTACGAAACACCTGCCTCATCTAGTTTAAAAAAAAAACATGACCTAATGTAAAAGTGTTTGTAAAAACCTATTTGGAAAATATAAATAATTTATGACACCTATTAATATTAGTATAATCGACTACATTATTACTTTACCTCTTTTGACAAAAACTCTCAGTAAATTGAAACTTCTCTAAGTTTGACACTATGTAACTGTTACATTTTTAAAAGCAAAAGTTTTCCTTGATTTGTGTCGTGAATGTCACATTCAACCTTAGGGCAGTCAATCAGCCTTTTACCACCTACGTTGGGGTCGGCTTCCAATCTAAGCAGATACAGCTGAATACCACACTTTTACATGGAGCGACTGCCTATCTGTCCTCCACAACATACCTGACCGACAGTCAAAGATCTACAAATGACAGCCGGGACCAACGGCTTAACGTGCTTTCCGAGACATGGAGGAAACTCGGTATGTAAAGGGTCATCAGGTTAGTATTTATTTTTTTAATCCAGGAATTTTCTATAGGTACTTTCTACGTTTTAACTTCAGGTATACTAACCTGCACAGCATATATTGTCCTTTTCAATTGATAAATAAATCGAAAAACGTTTTTTTATTCTCACTTTTTTAAATAAAAATACTATGCTAATGCAAGGTGGTGGATGGGAGTCACCCATCCACGGGCCTACCTAGGCAAGAGCGGCTTAGCCTGAAGATCGACCGGAGCGGCTGTTATTATTTAGCCAAGAGCTCCTCTATACAATATAGACTAAACGATGTATAAGAGGATGTTACTTCCTATTATAAAAAACCCTTTTAATCATCTTTTACAACGGCGTGGAACGATTAGGTCGTAAACTGGAACGATTTCCGTGTAAAGAATAAAATAGGTCTTGTCATAAAAATGATAATCATATTTTTACTTATTTATCGTCTTGTTGAAACAATGTTATTATAAAAAAACTGCGTCATCAAAATCTGCGCAGCATTTTGTAATGATAAGATTAGCGTTGAATCAAAACATTAAGATAAATCATGTGTTCACCACGATTATCATTAATTTTTATAACCCTTTTTGACATTTGTAGGAAATAATAATATTTTTAATAGCATATTAATCAGCGATAGTTCTTGTTACGGATGTAGTGGTTCCTGGCGTTTAGGACCCGGAACGAGACAAGGGCGAATTACATCAATGTAACTAAACGGGATCAGCACATATAAACCGTTTTCAACAGCTGTCAGTATCATTATTGTAATTAGTACTGAAATGTTGTTAAAGTCAGATCTTGAACGCAGTTTAGTTTTAACTAGCTGTTGCCCGCGACCTACGTCCGCGTGAAATTATTATAAAAAAAATACTTCCCTATTTGAATCGGATTTTGTTTTATAGGGTTTTTATTTTTTTCATTTAACCTAAATCTTTTTTCTAAAATAAAAATAGCCTTAGTTACTCTTTATAATCTGCCAATAAAAGACCTCGATAAAACATGTCCCGACAAAATAAGTCCAGCCGTTTCGGAGATTAGCTGGAAAAACAGACAGACATACAAAAATTTAAAAAAAATGTTTAAATACCGTGTATACTTTCATATGTATTCAGCAAAAAGCTGTTATTTTGAAATTACAAACAGACAGTTCAATTTTATTAATTTGTATAGATCACCAATCAAACGATTGTCTAAAATTTTCGCAATCGGCGGGTCATGTCTACGCCATTCATCAGGTTAGTATTTATTTTTTTAATCCAGGAATTTTCTATAGGTACTGTCTACGTTTTAACTTCAGGTATACTAACCTGCACAGCATATATTGTCCTTTTCAATTGATAAATAAATCGAAAAACATTTTTTTATTCTCACAAAAATACTATGCTAATAACCTACCGGTATAATGTCAAGGCTGGTCAAGGTAAAGCAGGCTACAGATATGATGGTAATGGTATGGCACAAGACGTTACCTAACCTGTCGCGATGTCGCAATGGACGGACTCGGACGCTCAGCTTACTACACTCCGAGATACGAAGTGAGAGGAAAAGATGAAGTAAATTATGTTATTTTTAGTTTAAACTGGAAATTGTTAAACAAGATTTTAATTTAAACTGTCCATGTGATGTCAGAAATAACGCAAATGTTACTATTTCCGAAATAGTGAACATTGCCAAAGTTATACGCAAATTTTGCCCAAGTAATAGAAATCAAACGAAAAAATGTGTTAATTATGATTAAAGAATAATGCTTTGAATCCCAAACTGTTTCCAAATTTCAATCAAACAATCCTCATAGCCTATCCAGCTCCAATGCTGGACATGGCCTCGCACAACACTCCGCTACATAATAAATGATGCTTATTTTGCAAATAGGTTTTACAAAACCTTTTACACTTAATTTTTTTGAAACCTAGATGAGGCCGATATTTCATAATTGGCTACTCGTAGAAGAAACAGCCGAAACAAACTCAGAGGTCATAGTCTCTTTAAAGGTACAGACATACGTAATCTTGGTCAACTCACATGAGGATAGGATGCAGATTAGTGTCTGAGATGGCATTTGGAGAAAGTTGGTCATTTGAAGAAAGAACCACACAGATTTGGGTGGACCTGTCCAGTCAGTGCAAGTTTTTGTCAGTTATCGTGTAGCTCGACTCCATAACTCACGGGGCTCAACGATACAACCATGACAATGTATAAACAATACCAAAGAAATTACATTTGAGAAGGTCGATTCTGGGGTACATGCCGATTGTTAACTTTCCCGATTCGCCAACTATAAAAAGAGATTAAGAAAAAAAAAAACAAAACAAGGGCACTTTTTTCACTTGTTTTGCACGTCTTTTGTTTAGTTGGCGAATCTTCGTAACTATTTTAATCTTCATGCATTCTTCATTCATTGTACTCAAACTGACAATCGTAAAATCTAAAGGAAAAAAAATAACGCACATGGTCCTCTTATTTACAATCATCCTCTTCCCGCCCTTGTCCCATGTTACTTGGGGTCGGAGAAACACGTTTTTTTCTTCCATTCTCCTCTGTCAACCGTCACGCTATCATTTATTCCTTTTTCCTTACACAATCCATCCATCGTTCCTTTGTTCTTCCTCTCCCTCTCCATCCATCAACAATAAAAAATAAAATGAGAAATACTTCACAAAATAAATGTTCATGAAAATCATGAACACCCTGTCCTCTGCCTTTTGTAGTCTGTCCTGGCGACCGTTTTAAAGTTTTCATACTCCTCTACGTAACAAACAGATCAGGTCAATAACAGGTGTACCTAGATTCGGCTATCACGACGGCTGAAAGGGACCCAGATATTATTTTATTGCTATTTCGTTTCTTCCTTTCTATTTTTCACACTATTGACTTAACGGAGGCAATGGAAAACATTGTGAGAGAATTCTTATCTAATAAAGGGCAACATAGTAATCTGGAGCTTAAAAGCGGGTGCTTAGAGTCTGAAATCATGGTCTTAAATAACCCTGAAAGGAATAAAGGAATCAAATAAAGATTGCGAAAGGCTTACATCCGAAATAAACAAAATCTTGTTTCGTAAAGACAAAAACTATAAGAGAATGTCTCTCGCTCATGTAGATATAAGAGTAAATATATATAAGACCTGTATACTGTTTACGTTTACTCATGTTTTGAACAAAATAAATATATCTGTATCATGCCAAAGACGAAATAACATAAGCCAGAGGTAGCAGGGCGGACAAGTAATTTCCCAGGGTAGCTAGATTTACATTTATGAATATATCCTAATGTAGGCCATTTTAATACACATAACATCACGCCTGTAATTCTTGAAGGATGAGACAGAATTGCACCTATAATACACAGAAATCTCGCTAGTTACATCTATGTCCAATAAAATAGGGGGCGATCCTATTGCCATCAACGGGGCACAAATCTATCCTCCAGGCTGTTACTGGAGAATTCCTGCTAGCTACCTGATCCCCACCCCACGCTCTGCAGTACCGCTTCTAATCGTACCAATGAGGCAGTCACTTGAGACGGGCTATTTTAATTAATCAAAATTACCCATAACTACACAGTAATTATGTACTGGTTGGCTTATAGGTATCTCTTTGTTATGTTCACATCCGCTTCACAGGGAGGCACGGCCTAGACACGCAGTAGCCGCGAGATTCTGGTAGCAAAACAACAAATGACGTCACAAAAATCAAATTTAAAAAAATATAACTAGAGTTGGACTTCGATCCAAGGTCAGATTTTGATGTTTGTTGTTTCGATCTTCGTTGGTTCGTGGATGGGTGACCATCCAATACATACCGAGTTTCCTCCGTACGTCAGAAAGCACTTTAAGCCGTTGGTCCCGGCTGTCATTTGTAGATCTCTGACAGTCGTTACAGGCAGTCAGTGGCCCGAAAGTCTGACAACTAGCCTTACCAAGGGGTATCGTATTATCCAGTACTTACTGGATTGTGGGGGTCAGATAGGCAGTCGCTCTATTTCAAATACAGGTATTCGGCTGCATCCTGTTTGACTGGAACCTGACCCTAAAATAATTAGAAAAAGGCTGAGCAGAAGATAATTTTTGAAAAACGAAACATTTACTTTTATTAGAACATAACATCATGACACATTTAATCCTTCAGAGCTTAGGCAGGGGTGTATCAATAACGCCAATTATCTTATCTCTATAAGGGCGAGCCTATTGCTATCAACCAGGAAAAAAGCAGACCCCACGCTGCTAAGAAATTTATTTTTATTCGGTACATGGTTATGTGCTAGCTGCTTTTCTTGCGGATATCTTATGTCCGTCATTGAAAACTGAGAGGGAAAAAATATACTGATATTTGAAATACACTGAAGTGTAAGTTTTTACCAACTTTTACAAAAACCGCACATGGCTTTATAATTATTTCTAGGTATTTTCTCACGGATATCCTGATGTTTGTCCTTGGGGTAAACTAGGGCCAAAAAGGATCAAACAAACAACATTTATCAAGTACATAATTCGACTTGAAAGCTAACTTTCAATTTCATTTTTTCTCGGTAATGCCCCGTTTACAGTTATAGTTGCAAGGTGACAATTCAATAATTATTCAGTTCCTACGAGGAATTTTAAAAAGTTGAACAAACGACATGACACTTATGTAAACCAGTTTATTTAATAGTAAAGTCACAGTCAAACATAAAATTATATTCATAGACGGATATCTTCAAGGTCAGGATCAGATACTTAGTTATTTAAAAGTACAACGAACCGAGATGTAATGATCGAATAAACAATAATTATTAATCGATTTATTGACACCGTACAGACGCCAGAACTTCAAGCTACAACAATTTGTCAAATTTCTTTAATACATTTTCAACTTTATCGCTATAGCTAGGATTAGGTTCAAGGTTGATTGGGAAAGTTTAAGTTTCGGGTAGCTTCATGTGCTGGCGTCTGAACGTCAGTCGACTTATCGATTTGATAAATGTAACCGATAAAGTGCTGCATGATTTTTCATAGTCGGAGCGCATGCTGGTTTTTTTTTTCATTTCACAATTATTTAGCGCTGATAACCCGCAATACTATTTTGTTAAATTATTTATGGAGATAAAATTGCTGTTGCAGTTTCGTACACAGATAAAATAAAGGTTATTGTACTGTTTTCTGTATGCTACCAGCCTCCCCAGATCTCTTTGATTTGGGTATTAAATATTTCTGTGAACAATTTGAAAAGATTTCACTATTTCCTTAGACCTAGCAAATAAGGGAATTAGGCTAGACTTCCCCCAAGGTGAACTGACAATCTGAAGGTTGTAAGAATTCGCTGATGCTTGATGCGGGCAGCACACAGGGCCTATACAAGGTGACATTGTATCAGTGTTGTGGATGCTGGAACAGTAAAAAACGCTACCGAAAAACACTTGTAAAACCTGTCGAAATCGTTGTAAAACAAGCACAATTATAGCAAAAAAACATTTAAAAAAACACGTGTGGTTTCGTTTTTTCGTATTCTTCTCAGCAAACCGTTTTAATTGATACCAGGGGCGTGCATAAAAAATAACCAGTTCGCCGTCTTTGGGAGTCCGCCATATTGGATTTAGAATGATGTCACTTAGCTAACTATGCATTGTCATACAAACAAAACATGTATGCAAAATTTCAGCTTAGGCGGTTAGGGTTACCTGTTTCAAAATTCAGTTGCAAGATTCGACCTAAACAAACAAATAAACGGTGCAAGCTGTATAAAAGCTTGTAAAAAAAATACGGAACGCTTTAGCAACCCTTATAACTGGACATAGTTACGATTCTGGGGGGAAATCTATGCTCATCAGTAAATGTATTTCGTGATGATGATGATGATGATGATAATGATTAATCAACTTCTAATAATTTATTGATACCAAAGGTCGGTAACTGTCCTTCTTCCAAGAATGCCATGGAAATGCAAATGTAATTTGCACGTGTTTCTGCGTGTGCCATAATGTGCACGGTGGCCACAGGTGAGTATTTTCAAGGTTTTTATAATAGTTAATTATATTAAATACCATTGATGATTTACTTTATCCGGTATTTATTGCACTTAAGACTATAATGTATTATGTGCTTAAGATTCAATGTCGATCGTTATGATTTACGATCTGATAATAAAGGGTGTGAATGAAATCATTAGCATGGTTCCAGATGTGAACTGAAATTAAATATTGATATATTATCTACCTCCATATATTTAGATTAATAATAGTAGATTTTATTGATACATCAGATTAATTTTTAAGAAGAATCATAACAAAACATCACGCCTATAAAACCCGATGGGTTAGGTAGAGGTGTACCCATTAGTACACTAACATTTCGTCAGTTATGTTTAAACCCCATGTAATAGGTAGCGAGCCTATTGCCATCAACAGGGCACAAATCCAGATTCCGGGGCTGCTACGGAGAAGTTTCTGATATAAAAACCTAATACCACTTTACCCGACCTGTGAATCGAATCTAGGACCTCATGTTCAGCAGTCGCGCTTGCGGCCACTATACCAACGAGGCAGACCTGGTATCAATACAGCAATTATCAACTACTTAAAACAAACTTCTGGTCAAAGCTAATAAAATTATCAACTTTATAAATAACTACATGTGCCCTGCGGTTTCACCCGCCGCTTCTGACTTGTCTTCTTCCTCGATAAATGGGTTATCCAACACTAAAAGATTTTTTCAATTCGAACCAGTAGTTCCTGAGATTAGTGCGGTCAACCAAACAAACACACTCATTAACTCGATAAAGAACAAAACTATAAAAGCATATATTTTGACTACATTAGAATAATTTCTAAATTCAGTCACGAAGTTAGTATTTTTTTTTTCTATAATATTTCTGTTTTGTTAAATTCTTGAATGCAAATTAATTTGTGCTGCAACGAGAAAGATTGTCCTCCGCGATACGGAACCCCAGTGTCGAGACCAGAGACCTATTCTTAATGTAATGTTCTTCTAAAACAATAAAGTTAATTGTATTATTTAAATAAATAAACACATTTCACCTCGCCATGCTTTTATTTCCGTATAACCATAAATTATGCTTACACATACAATAAAATTCTCGTCGAATAAATAAAAACAAAACCCCGGAAAAAGGTTATGTAACCACAAACAAGCGTAGGGATTACTACAAAGAATTAATGACAAGGGTCTATGTCTATGAATGAGGTCGTAACATACTTACCTGCTTACACCCGCAAGCTCACGTGAATTGTTTCCCTTTGATAAGGTCCCGGCTGTCCAAAGGAAAATTCTAAGGCTATTTGTTGTTTCTTGTTAGTCTGCATCTATACATATAATAAAATTGTAACAGGCCGATGTCTGTACAGTCACAAGCCTACACTTTCCTAAATTTAAAAGCAATTTTCACCAGAAATAATGATTGTAACTTGGAGATAGGATCTTTTTCATAAGATTAGGAGTTCCAAAATACTATGTTCGTAACAACATGATATTTTAATCAGAACAGTAGGAGAAAAACACTTTTTAAAGATGTTAAGTGTTTACATATTGGTATTCATAACTGTACATTGAAAATATTGAAAAATAAATTATACAGGGGGTTTTTATTAGAGCAACAGAAGCCAAAACAACAGTTTTTATAATGTTGTCTATCTGTCTGTCTTTCTTTCTGTCTGTATGTTTATACGCGTATCACGCAAAAACTACTACATGGATTTGAACGCAGTTTTCACCACGCTACTGCTAGATGCTTAGCTAATAATATAGGCTACATTAGATATAGTTTTGGACTCAATAGGTCATAACTCACATTTATTGTGTGAACCGCCAGTCTGTGGAATTCATTGCCGACTTCTCTGTTTCCCAAAATCTCTTTCTTTCTTTTTTTTGAAAGTTCATGTGAATCGGTTTCATCTAGGCAAACGTGCTCCACCCTAGGCCGCATCATGGCTGCACATCAATGTCAAAAAAAAAACTTGATAGAAAAACCCAATATCACTTTACCCGACTTAGAAATCGAACCCAGAACCTCATGCTCAGCAGCCACGCTTAGGAACACTACACCAACGAGGCAGTATCTTGTCATTCTATAAGGGGTGGAAGGGACACCGACGCGAAAATTTATTTATTTATTTATTTAATTAAGGTTCACCAACAGTTGTTACAGATATTAAACAGATAGGAACATATAAGTAATTGTGTCTTAAATCTAACTGCACAACCAATTACAGGCAAACACCACATGCAAAATGCTCGTTTAATTATAATTTTAATTTTAAATACCTACTAATGTACCTACTTAAATTCTAGATAATTATACTAAATACTAATACTAATTACGTCTGACAAACGTCGATATAGAGTCTGCGTGGACGTCAACCAGGTCGCTGCTTTCGTTTATGAGTTTGCACATGCGGGGTATAGGCGAATTAGCACCAAACACTGTACGGCGAAGAGGTGGAGCTAAGGGTGAATGGCTATCAGGTATTCAGTACATCATTCTGAGTCCTCCACATAGAAATTTCTCATCGGTTATTAAAAAAAAACAGCTGTCTCCTACAAAAGTGCAATACATACACAGTTAAAATGTATGGTAAGCTGTTTTTTTTTTAGATTACCGATAAAAAAATTCTATGTTGGGGGCTCAGTCAGAATGATGTACTGAATACGTGGTAACCGTTTTCGCGTTGGTGCCCATTCCATCCTGTATATAAATTAACGTTTAGATTACTAGTAAATATTAGGAAAAATTAGCATTGGGTAAATAAAACGATATTGTTTTAAGTAAATATGTGTTGAGACAAGGCTGTTGTTTAATTACATATGAATAATATGTATTGGAGGTTGAAAAAATAAATGTTATCTAAATAAGAACCGAAAGTTGGACCTAGAAAGTTCCAACACGACAAGACCAGAAGTCTAGACTTTCTGTTCGGTTCTCTAATCAATTTTTTCTACAGAACAGTTATGAATAATTTTCAAACTCATCATCTGTCTACACTTTTTCCAACTATGTTGGGGTCGGCTTCCAGTCTAACCGGATGCAGCTGGATACCTGTATTTTACATGGAGCGCCTGCCTATTTGACCTCCACAAACCAGTTAGTACTGGGTAATACGATAGCCTTTGGTAACACTGATTGTCAGACTTGCGGGACCATGATTACTATCTCCAAATGACAGCCGGGACCTACGGTTTAGCGTGCTTTCCGAGGCACGGGGGAAACTTGTTATGTGATGGGTCCATGGAACCCATCCACAAACCAGTCTAGGCAAGCGCTGCTTCACCTGAAGATCGATCTGAGTGGCGGTTATTATTTAGTTATGACCTCCTTTATATATACTTACTATACTTAATGTATTACTGAAACACTAAAAACTCCGCCCGGATTTCCCTAACAATAAAATTTAAACATGAGAAAAATATCGGTTTTTCATAATGACCTAGAGGCCTAAAGCTTGATTTAAATGAGTCATAAGAATGTGGAATTTATTAATAACATGAATATCATGAATATCAACTTGTGGTACCTAAAGATATCAAAACAAGGCCCTATTTCCTATAAAATAACCACACGATTTTCCCAGTTTTTAAAAGTCCTCCAAACGCGGAAATGAATTCCGGAAATCAGTCTGCTTATGACAAGAGTAATTAAATGCGTCTTTATAATTTGACGATTTAATTTATCTGTGAAAGAAACAAAAGAAAGAAAGAAAAAGTATTTATTAGTCTGCACAGGACAAAACAAACATCAAAATCGTTAAATTAACTGTACAACAAAATTATATAAAATAGTAAAAAAAAAAAAAAAATAGAACAAACGAAATGGGTCATGTACGAGGCCAAAAGGCCCCATCTCAGCATGGTCTATGAATGCATTGCAGGCCTTTATTTATTTTAGGACGGAGGAATCTACATTTAAATGTCGCCCTTCGTCTAAGAGATTTTCTCGTTTCTATTTTGAACTTTTACACTTGTACTAATACAAATTCTGTGCTTGTACCTAATTCTTAAATATGCGACAGCTATCCGGCTTCTGAATTGAGATCTTGTAATTCTGTCATAGTCGACCACGAAAACACGTTTTGACAAACAAAATTTTGAATTTCAAAGTCACCTTTAGCAACGCTAAACTAGAGTTTGAGAAGTTCTCAACTTCTTAATCTCAATTAAGAAACCATTATATATAACATTACGCCTGCAATCCCCTAAGGATTAGGCAGAAGTGTACTAATAACAAAGTAAAGTAAGTCCCTCATGACGAGAATCTTGTGAAAGCTGAGAATGATAAAAAAATCAAGTAACTTGATTTAGCACACGACGTTGTCGACATGTGGGACGTGGACTCTGCAATCATTGTACCGATAGTCGTTACGGTTAATGGACTAAAGCAGAGAGCCTCGACCAACATCTTATTAAGCTCTCATTGCGCGGCTGGGTCGAGGGCTGGATTCATAAAACAGTATTCCTGGACACAGCACGCATAGTGAGGCGGTTTCTCTCTCTGGAGCCCTGACCACCGGCAGCCTGCACCTTGTTCCTGATGCCGATGGGCCATCTATCTTTTATATTTTAAATGTTTGTAACTTTTGTTTTTAAAAATATTTAAAAACGTATTAGATAAGAGAAATAATGAATAAAAGTAGTAAGTAAAGTAATAATACACCCACATTTTGCCAGTTATGTTTTTTAAGTCCCATGTAATAGGAGGCGAGTCTGTTACCATCAATCGGGCACAAATCCAGACCTTGTCCTACCCAGGAATTGAACCCAGGTCCCCATGCTCAGCAATCACGCTTGCGACTACTAGACCAACTAGGCAGTGTCACAAAAACGGCAGTTGAGTAATAAGTACGAAAACACGTAGATAAATTTCTGCTTAATTTTTCATGGCCTGCCGGATGATGACGAAGCCTTTGCTCAGACGCCAAAACATGACGACTTGGATGACATATAATTATTCAATGTCATATTAAAATAACTTCTAAGAATTATGGTGCGAAAACCTCCAGACTTGTCACAAATATTATGAAGGCTGGACAAATATTTTGGCACCCTGCTCTCGCGCCTTCGGTTTGCTCAGACTATTTTGTTATATCATTTAAAAAACTTGCTTATAGCTGATGGGCATAAAGTGATTGATGAGTCTGTTGAGTTTTAAGAAAAACATAGGTAAGTAGATAATACAAATCTGAAATTTAGCGACAGACAACACGTAACATAAACTGCTGGGGTATTCCTCAAAGCGCAACTATTTTTAAGCGCAACCAACTAAGCGCAACTAAATTATTCCTCGACCTAATAATGGTAATGGTTGCGCTTCGAGGAATAATTAAGTTGCGCTTAAAAATAGTTGCGCTTTGAGGAATACTATAAACTGCTGGGTTTAGAAATGTTTGAAGTTAGAAACGAAGAATTTGGTACTTAAGCAAAAGTCGCTTAGTATTGCTACAATAAATTGAGGCCGTTGGTCTCGCAGTCGTAAGCGCGACTGTTGAGCGTGGGGTCTTGTGTTCGATTCCCTGGTCGAACAAAAAGTGCTATTGGGTTTTTTCATTAGGAATTTCTCAGTAACAGGCCGGAGTTTCTATAGCGTGCTTCTACAGAGCCCTGATCTCCAGCTCGAGGCGAGGGCGACAGTCAATGTCTGATCGCGGCTGAGTTGAGACGTCTTGGAACTGTACCCGATTCATTGTGCCCAAGTAATTCGTTAGTTTGCTAGAAACAGTGTATTTACACCTAGTGTGGTTTCATTGCATGAACCCCATCGTCTGCCCTCATGATGTACGAGCCTAACGGAATAAATCCTGAGTTACCCGACATATGTGTAATATTCAAGTATATAACTGCGAGTTTAAATTTTTGTTTACAAGCTAGAGAAGACAGAAAAATCTTGCTCTAACATCTTGAGACCGTAAATGATGATTGAGCGTTCTAGTTTCACTAAGGCTTTTTAATAATAATAATAATTAAATGTTTTTTATATGGTTTTTTTAAGAAATGTTTAAAAATATTTAAAGTAAGTATAAAGATAAATAAAGGAGATAATAATAATAATAATATTATTATTAAACTGGCAACCCCGTACGTCAATCAGCGGTTATATCACCGAAATTTTAATTTTAATATAAATATTGGTTATAATACAAAAGTATTTACTTGCAATAGTTCTCTAAAGACTTTTTAACACAGGAAATACTACAATATAAAAATATAATCCATTTGAAATCCAAAATGTGAAAAATTCAAATACAGTTTTATGACAAAATGACGTCTGTCAGCGGCGTCATCAACAAATACAATATGCAAAATACAAGATCATGATAATAACCGAAAAATGATAACGAGAGCTGCCTACCGACGCGCACGCCTATTACCTCCGGACCCGTCGCTCAGCTCCGCCTCGCCGCCGCCGGAATCCAGCCCCATCGTGAGTGCTGTGACACCGGCAGTGGCAGTTGCGTCGAGCTCGAGCGACGAGTATTTCTCTCCGCCGACGTCGCCAACACCTGTACGTCGGCAGGGGAGAGGCCGGCCACCGAGAAGCTTGGGACTTAGGGGCCATCCGGCCCCGAGCCGGGTCCCCGCTGCCGGTGGTTGTGTGCAGCGCATGAGATGGACTCATTCCATTAACGAGAACGTCATGCGCGCATACTATGGGTCTACAGAGGGGGGAACTAACCTCACTGCGTACCGTGTTGGGATGCTGTCTCTGTTCCAGGTACTTGAACCAACCGTCAACGTTTCGGCCCAACGACTGTCGGATCAGGTGCGGGTCATCCAACGCAATCACATGTTGGACGACGCCGTACTTGATAGGCTGCGCTCAGAGGTACTGAGCAACCGTATCGTTTTAACTCCGGCACAAACCGCGGTGCAAGCGTCAGTTATTGACGCAACCCCGCCGCGGTTCAACCCAGCTGTTGTAGAGGAAGATGATAGGGTTGCTGTGGTAAGTAGCCAGTGCAACGACCGATTGAGGAGCGCTCTGGAAGATGCGCTTCGTGAATATCGATCCACTCCTACCGAACTTAGGCCCCGATTACCACGGTTACCCATGCATAATAAAAATAGGGCGCTGGTGTGTGCCTTGGACTCGCAACTAGAGAATATATTCGAGAGTAGCGAGAACCTCGTTGATACACACTCGATCCTGTACTGTGGGGCTGTTGCGGCATGTCGTTTAGCTAACGTCAAGTTCCCAAATTGTGACGTAGTTACTCGACCAAAACCAGCCGTACCAGCCTGGCAGCGCAGGATCGAGCGCCGCATCGACGGGGCCAGGGTACTCATCGGCAAACTACACTGCTTCAGGGAGGGCAATACACGACCACGTGTGATGCGCTTTGTGAGGCGGGCATTCTCGGGGACTGGAATCAGTCCTCAAGAATACATGTCCCGTGTCACAGAGCGCATCGACTTCCTGAAGCAGAAAGTTTATGCATGGGCGAACCGTATTCGGAGGTATAAGCGGCGGGTTGATCGATACTCACAGAATCGCATGTTCCAGAGCGATGAGAGGTGGGTATACAGAGCTTGGGAGCGACCCGAGCTAAATATGACAGACGTGTGCCGCCCGGATGATGCTGCTACGAGTTCTTTCTGGCGCAGCATCTGGTCGGTGCCCGTCTGTCATACTGAGGCTGACTGGATGCGTGATGTCGAACGAGTGTGTGAACCTATCCCAGAAATGGAGCCAATTTTGATAACACCTTTAGATATAGCCAGAGCAGTTCGTCCGTTACCGAACTGGAAGTCACCGGGACCGGACGGACTGCACAACTTTTGGCTCAAATGGCTTAGTAGTTCACACACTTGCCTGGCATCCCAATTCCAGTCATCCTTAGAGTCTGGGTCCTTACCGCAGTTTTTAACAACAGGCGTTACCCACCTGCTCCATAAGTCAGGTAGTCCCGCGGAACCCAAAAATTATAGACCGATCACGTGTTTGTCTACGGTCTATAAACTTCTTACATCCATTTTGAGAGCTAAAATTAATACACACATTGACAAAAACTCCATTATGTCTGCCTCTCAAAATGGATGTAGGAATGGGTCCCGCGGCACTAAGGAGCTACTCCTCATCGACATGGCCATTAGCCAACAGGTTCGTCGATCCCGCAAGGATCTGTCTACATGCTGGATAGATTATAAGAAGGCCTACGACTCGGTGCCACATACATGGCTCATGAGGGTGCTGGAGTTGTACAAGATAGATGCAACTCTACGCGCCTTCCTTGAGTCGTGTATGGGGCAATGGAGGACGGTCCTTCGATATCCAGGATGTCGGCAGATCCAGGGGAACGATGAGCCTGTATGGATTAAACGGGGAATATTCCAGGGCGACAGTCTGAGCCCCCTTTGGTTCTGTCTAGCCCTGAATCCTCTGAGCACATTGCTGGAGGATTCAGGTCTAGGCTACCGGTTGAGGAGAGGTGGTCAGGTCATATCTCACCTTCTTTACATGGATGATCTGAAACTCTTTGCCCCCAACAAATTGCGACTGATGGAGCTACTGAAAGTAACTGAAACTTTCAGTAGCGCCATCAGGATGGAATTTGGTGTGGACAAATGTGCAGTCATGTATGTAAAGCAAGGGGAGATTATGGAATCCGAGGGAATTCAGCTCTCGGATTCCATACACCTGAGAACCCTTTCCTCAACCGAAAGCTATAAGTATTTGGGTATGTCGGAAGCGTTAGGCATTAATGTAACTGACATGAAGCAATCGTTGAAGGAGCGCTTCTTTGGACGCCTGAACAAGGTATTACATAGCCTTCTTTCAGGCGGAAACAAGGTGCGCGCCTTCAACGGTTGGGTCATGCCGGTTTTAATGTACTCTTTCGGCGTACTCAAATGGACTCAGACCGAACTCGATGCCCTGGATAGGAGAGTTCGTACACTGCTTACCGCAAACCGGATGCATCACCCACGATCATCGGTGATGAGGCTGTACATACCGCGGAAGTGCGGGGGTCGAGGGTTTTTAAACGCGAAGTCCCTTCACAACCGCGAGATGTGCAGTCTCAGAGAATATTTTTTAAAAGTCGAGGTGGGTATGCACCGAGATGTGGTCGCAGTGGACAAGGGACTCACCCCGCTGTCCATGGCTAAAGAGAACTGGCGCAAACCTGAAGTACTTACTACCGATGACCGCAAGGAAGTATGGCAAGGCAAGGAGCTTCACGGGCGCTTCTACCGAGCTCTTCATAGGCCCGATGTAGATTTTCTAGCGTCCGTGTCCTGGTTACGTTTCGGCGATCTCTTTGGAGAAACTGAAGGTTTTGTCTGTGCGATTATGGACGAAGTTATGTTGACGAACAACTACCGGAAATATATTATGAAGGACGGGACGGTTGACGTGTGTCGGGCATGCCACCGTCCGGGTGAGTCCATCAGACATATTATTTCTGGTTGTTCTCGTCTGGCTAACGGCGAGTACTTGCACAGGCACAACCAAGTAGCCAGGATTATTCACCAGCAACTTGCCTTGAAATATAAACTTGTGGAATCTGAGGTACCGTACTACAAGTATGTGCCCGACCCAGTTCTCGAAAAAGACCATGTCACGCTGTACTGGGATCAGTCTATTATTACTGACAGGACTATTGTCGCCAATAAGCCTGACATAGTAGTGATAGACCGATCAGCGCGCCGCGTAATGATAGTCGATGTTACCATCCCGCATGACGAGAACCTCGTGAAAGCTGAGAAAGAGAAACAAATAAAATATCTCGACTTGGCCCACGAGGTTGTCGACATGTGGAATGTGAACTCGGCTATCATTGTGCCGATCGTCGTGACGGCCAATGGCCTTATAGCCAAGAGCCTCGACGACCATCTTTCGAAGCTCTCCTTAGGCGGTTGGATCAAGGGCCTGATTCAGAAGGCAGTACTCCTCGATACGGCTCGTATTGTGAGGAGGTTCTTGTCTCTGGAGCCCTAACCACCGGTAGCTTGGACCCTGCTCCCGCTACCGGCGGACCACTATTTTTTATATTTTTAAATGTTTTTTATAATTATAGTTTTTGTTAAGAAATATTTAAAAATGTATTAAGTGTGTTAGAAAATAAATAAAGGAAATAATAATATATTTAAATTCTTCAGGTAATGATTTATTATTCAAACAAACTCCTTCAATACGTTTTAGCAAAGGATATTGTCGTCAAAAGACAATAAGTTACCTATTCGAGTCCAATTTAAAAATCTTACAGTTACACATCGCAAATTGTAAAAAGGAATCTCACTACAATTACTTCTGAGTCCCGCATTCGTGTCTACTCTTGTCGAGTAAGCCTCGCAATGCACCTTTGTGCACGAGCTGCCAGATGCACACAAATACTAGTGGCACGAATACAGTACACTCAATACTGTATTATAGCTTCGTATATAAGGTCTAACTATTCATACACGAAATATTTTCAGGGAATCATCTAACGGCTATAAGGAAGCCATTTCAAGGGATTTTTTTTTTTTATCTGAGTATGTTTTTATAAAAATAAATAATTTAAAATTACTTGACCCACAAAATAAATACTAGCTCCTTATTTTTGAACATCCATTACGCTAGTTTACTACGTCGTATTTACCTAGTGTCATTTTTAGAATGTGGGAGTAAAGATTTTATGCAAAAAGCCTCGAAATTTTTTAAAATTATAATAATTTCGTAAAAAAAAACACTCAGATAATTTCTTTTTTCGTTGCTATGACGAGTTCACGACTTATAGAAGTTACTCTTAAAATATTTCGTGTATGAATAGATAGACCTTATAAACGTCTTAAGATTCAGTCCTACATACCGTCTTTGTAGCTATTTGATCTAATTTATGGACTGTACTGTCAAAGCATAGATGAGCTGATCAAAGAGACACAGATATTCGACTCTACTCATAACTTGTAATGTCGCGTTCAGGCTAAACTAATTTTCAAGAGGTAATTGCAGTTATTATTATTATTATTTTAAAATGTTGCCCCAGATTAGGAATTTCCTGTATCGTGGGTGCGTTTACAAACATTTAAACTCACATACACAAACAGCCAGATCCGGTACAACTACCTGTAGGTCATACAAATATTTGTTCCATGCGGGGATCAAGGATCACTAGGTGAACCGATGACGAGGGAGGCCTATGTCTAGCAGTGGACGTGTTTCGGCTGAAATGATGATGATGGTGGGGATCGAACCCGCGACACGCGCAGTAGCAGCCAATCGCTTAGCCACTGCGCCAACCGTGCCGTCAAGTTCCTAACCCTCTTCTAATATCACCAGTAGAGCAAAGACATTCCTTATGAAATTACAGGGCTATATTAACTGATGTATTTGTACATTCTTTTGGCTTACTTAAATAAGATTAGGTGATAAATTTCCCCTGAACCGATAGCTCGGAAGTGAGTCACCGTAGTCGACCTCCCATATATCTCTCTATACCATAATTTAGGTCATGTTGAGGTAGTTTGTTTGGGACCAATATAGGAGAAATCAGTCACCTGTAAGAGTAAATAAATTTATTTTATTTTATGTTGTAGTAGTAATAGGCTTTCTTGGAGGAGATTTATAATTACGTTGTATCTCGACACAGCGTCCTAACGTACCTAAATGACGTGAATGAAGATCATTTTCTTGTGTTATCTTTTTCTAAAGTAAATATTGTTCGTATTATTGTTATTTTAAATTGGTTATTAAGTTAAGATACTATAATTTTATACACCTTCTTACATAAGATTAATATGATATATGTGATTATTTAATCAACGAACCTTCAATCGCCTGAAACACAGGATTACCTAGTTCAGGCACAAATCATGGGTGAACTTGACATGGTCTTAATAAAAACTGTATTTAACGTTACACCATACATTTTTGAATATTTTTTTATTATTATTTTAATATTATTTAAGCTATTGTTTAAACTATTTAAGTTATTGCATAGACATAACGGCTAACCAGTTCCATATCTATATGTTTTATCACTCCTTAAACGCTAGTAACGTTATAGTCTGCCCAACTCTTGGATTGAACCCATGGATTTTGAACTCAGCAGCTACGCTTGCGATCACTAACTAAACCTGCGAGGTAAATGCGTAACACACTTACAATGACAATGTCGTTCATTTTGTTTGTTCAACAATATTCATTGCATCATTTACGATGATGTGTAGACGCTTTAAAAATGAGGCAGTGGATTAGAAGTCTCCTTCAACTGGGAAACTTATGGCGGTAGCATTGCTGGTTCCAAGCAACGTCATTGGTTGAAAATCTAAACTTCTTATTCTTTATTGCACACAAAACAAACTAACAAACAAACACAAACTAGAAACAAACAAACAAAACAAACAACACAAACAATCAAACAAATGACAAACTTCATTTTATATTTCAAAATAGCTTGACCTCATTGGTCAGATCGGGACCTAGATATGGTCGCGCCATCTACAATGAGCTTTCATCGGTCTTCTCCATTGTGATTGATCGCAATTTGGTCGCAATAAGCCAATACATTTAAAATTACGCTGAACTGGACCTATTTGGCGCAGCCGTTGCAAGCGTGATCTGTTATCAGTAATTTATTTTAATATTGATAATTGGTGAAACAATTATAAATACAAGTATATTGGTAGCAGCTTCCTGTGTACCCGGAGGAAACTGCATATCTGACTGCCTATCTGACCTCCACAACCCAATTACTTGGTAACACGATACACCTTGGTAAGACTGCTAGTCTTTTGGGTTTCTGAATACCAGTTACGAATGGGGTTAGCAGTAATGCCTCTACGGGAGTATGAAGAACAGGGTGTAAAGTTCTTCATCCCCATAGAAAAGGGAGGCTCGGAGGTCGGAAGCGACCAGATGGGTGTTGTGTCTGATGGGCTACTGCCCGGCAGTCGTTATCGGGTTTTCCAAAATAGTCTTAAGTTGTGGATTACTTAAATATTCTCACTGCCATACGGTCCGCTAGCGGGTCGTAACTTTAAGAGTATGACACGCAGACACGTGACCTATATACTGCGCTTAATAAATTTGGCAGGCCATACGGGCGGCCTGCGGGCTCACTGGCCGTTATGGCTTTGACGGGGCTTGTACGGATGGTAGTAGGCCCGCATCGAGTTAAACATTCTATTATATGGATGGCAGTGAGAGTGTAGCGCGATTCAGAATTTTGATATTAGGTCGTCCTTTGTGGCATAGATGGCGCTGTAGTACTTTTTGTACTATGTTGCCGTAGTAGGTACTTTTTGTACTGTCCGCTACACCTCTGCATAATCAGCCTATAATGTTCCCACTGCTGGGACACACGGCCTCCTCTCTATGAGATGGAATGGGCTATAATCCACCACGCGGGCCCAGTGCGGGTTGGTAGATGTACATGTTTTCGATTTTTTGGTTCTAGGACATGCCGGTTTCCTCACGATGTTTTCCTTCACCGTTTTTGAGAGCAATGGTTATGAAATAAATTAAACAAAGTAATGCGCCTGTCTGGGTTTGCCGCTACACCTCTTTATTGGTGGACATTTTTATAATTGGAAAGTGTATTTCTTTTGTTTACATAATAATTGATGCCTTTGAATCATGCGATCAATTCCGGATGTTTTGACAATTAGAAAATTAATACTGAGTCTAATTGGGTCAATCGATTCATCATCATTATGGCAAACTCGAAAGACAACAACATCCTATTTAGGTACTTAAAGATTGTTAATGATGATTGCCTATCCACTACCTATTTGGGAAAACTGATAACTAATTAATACAGGATGTTACTTTCAAGACAGTGATTCAACATCGGGACCAACCCTGAAATATGAAAAAGAATCTGCTGTTCTCTACAAAGTGCATACATCTGTCATGCAATTTAAGTCTAGTGAACAACCTATCATCAACTGCCTAGCCTTTTCCCAATTATGTTGGTTTCGGCTTCCAGTCTAACCGGATACAGCTGAATACCAGTATTTTACACGGGGTCTGCCTATCTGACCTCCACCATCCAGTTAGTACTGTGTAATTCGATGCCCCTTGGTAAAACTGGTTGAAAGACTTTCCTCAAGAATTACTCCGTTCATTGGTGAAAGCCGTATGAAAATCCGTTCGATAGTTTTTGAGTTTATCGCGTTCAGACAAAAATACTGACAGACAGACGCGGCGGTGGGACTTTAGTTTTATAATAATTATGTAGTGATGAGAAAAGTCTAAATGAACTTTCTCGTTTGTATTTCAGTAATGACTAATTTCCATGCTTTCGACATTTCCACCACGACTTTCAAAATTCTTAAGATTTATTTTTAGTAGATCACTAAACATTATGCATATTACACTAGCACTTAACAACAGATTAATTTCAATTAGCTTTTAGAAACCTGTTTAAAGCCCTATCTGTGCTGTAGAAGGCACTTAAACAATTAAACATGGATGGTTGTAACAGCTGAAGATCTCTAGATGCGGTTGTAGTAGAACTAAAACCCTATTAAATGATCCAGTTGCACTTAATTGAAGATTGTGCAAAATGATGATGCTAATTATGCCTTAAGAGTAAATCTGAGACCCTAGAGTAGCTCTCCAGTATCTATTCATTTTACTGCTGGTTTAATGGTCCAATGGTGCTAATTTTGAGTACGATTAGAAGAAAGATAAACCATGTTACTAGGGGTCTGTGCAACACGTTTTTTCTATCATTATCATCTGTCAACGGTCACGCTATCCTATACAACATTATTTTTAGTATATACGAAACCTGAATTTAGTTTGTTCAGAATAATTAACTGAATCGATTCCAATAATTTTTAAACCATGTTATATTTTTTCCCAAAAATATTAAAAAAGTTAAAAGTTGGATACCGAGCGACTTTGAGTGCCTATCGCTATAATTTAGGTACCTACTGCCAAATTATTATTATCAACGAGCTCAAGACGACGCTGGAAGCGCACGCTGCGTGGTGACCGCGTTTTTGTGCGGACAACTAGGTAACAGAACAAGCTTATAACTTTGTGATTTTTCATGATACTGTTTTGAAATTTTGTACATAGATTCTTTACATAAAAATCACGTGTATCAGGTTTCGCATATACTAAAACTAATGTTGTATATAATGCTTTTCTTAACCCTCCGGGTAGAATATTTAGTCCTTTTTACATTAGTTCTTCCCGTCATTGTGATAATTTTTTGTTTTGGACCATACCTGGGAACCTTCTAGTTACGAAGATATTGGAGGTTAAAGTTCCAACTTTTTCACAAGCTTGTTTTTTAAGTTTTAAATGTTATAATTTTACTTTGAATACCTCCTAGACCCCTGTACTATTCAAAGTATCCACCAGCATAATGTTTTGAGTGCGTTACATTGAGTCCTACCGTAAACCATGATTTTTCACCCTAAAAAACACCTCCTAGACCCTGCAATAAGTTTTGCGTCCTAAGCTTGATGTACAGAATGCTTGGTTGACGATTTCGTGAAGACTTCCTCTCGTTTACACCTTGCGTGTTAATAAACATCGATACGATTTAAGTTAATTCTAATAGACATTGCAATGTTTAAAATAAATAAATCTCATTTGAGATAACAACCTTAAACATAATATGCTTCAATATTTCAATATTAAAGTAAAAACTTATATTCATGAGATTATACTTTTGTTTTATTTTATTTTGTTTTATTTATTGCAATATAATCACATGCAATATGCATGAGATTATACTTTTGTTTTATTTTATTTTGTTTTATTTATTGCAATATAATCACATGCAATATGCATGAGATTATACTTTTGTTTTATTTTATTTTGTTTTGTTGCAATAAATTAGGATTCTTATCAAGTCACGTTGTATGCCATGCGGTTATCGAATATCGTGGGAAAACTGGCAAATGAGATCACGATTCATCTACCATTAAAACAAGGTTCAAAATTCAATGATAACTTCGAACTAGGTTTAGAGACTGTCCAAGTGATATACAGTCACAAGTACGAATATGTATACCTATACATATCACAAAATCCTAAAGCGATTGTTTCGTAGAATTATTATGATAAGATTTTGTTTTTGTATTTTTTTTAAACCGTGGCCCCTTTCTAGGAATTTCTCCTTTATCGTATATTAAAAATTTAACCCACTTACACAAACAGCCAGACCCAGAACAACAATCTGTAGGCCATACAACTCGCGACACGCAACTCAGCAGTCAATTGCTCAGCCACTGCGCCAAGCATGGCCGTCAATTACTACATTTTTTCATTATAGTCATAATCTAGTCTTTTCATAACTGCGTTGGGGTCGGCTTCCAGGCCAACCTGATGTAGCTGAATACCAGTATTTACAACGGAGTGGCTGCCTAAGGGAAATACCTATCTGACCCCCGCAATCCAGTTTAGTAACTCGATTTTGTAATAGAATTGATTCCAAAATCCAAAGTACTGTTTTCGCAACAACACAACATAACAATAAATACATTAAAATCAGTTTTAAAAATTGCTAAGTTTATATGCACGTGACTGTACATTAGTCACGTGCGTATAAACTTAGCAATTTTTTTAAACACTTAGTTACCGTTAGGGTTACAATCATATTTAAGTTATGTTTGTTAGTATAGGTTTCAAGTTATGTTGGCCATATGTTTAAAATGTAGTATCTCTTTTCTAACTTGACCTATGACGTCAATTGCACGTTTTCAGACCAGTTTTTGACTGCGGTTTGGCATCCGGTTTTTTGGAAATCCTATTGGAGCATGAACGATTTATTGATCCGTCGAAATCGTTCTCTGTCCATGATTGTGATGATGATGCCATCTAGCCGATTTCGGCCACAGCGACTGCATTCGATGGCTTTCTAGGGACGTTGTCGAGAGCTTTCGTGTGCTGCTCTGTCATGTGCTCTCTAGTGGCTAGCATACCCAACTTTGGCCGAAAAACTCCGAGCACAAAGCGGACATGTCAGAACACCATTGATGAAATTGTAGGATATAGCTGCAGGTGGCCTGGCTTTAAGGTCTTAAGTCCATGGTTGTAGTGAATTTTTAATCGCTTAGTTATAAAAGGAACGTTTCTCCGTAGAACAGATAATTCTTTTAGTCCAGTTGTCAGCATAAAAGAAAAGCCGGCATCACAAATATATTTGTTTCCTTTGTTCATTCATTCTAACTAAGTTCGCAGAATGTTATTAACATAACATCTCGCCTGTAATCCCTGAAGGGTTAGCAGGTGTCCTTACCACCACCCACACCCACATTTCGCCAGTCATGTTTAAGTCCCATGTAATAGGGGGCGATCCTATTGTCACCAACCGGGCACAAATCCAAACTCCGTGACTGCTACTATGAAATTCCTGAGAGAAAAACCCAATAACACTTTGCCTGACTTGGGAATCGAACCTAGGACCTGATGCTCAGCAGTCACTTAGAATTGTCTCACCGGTAGGTGCTTCTAAACTTGTGACTTGAGACGTGTGTGTTTTAACACACACGTCTCAAGTCACAAGTTTAGAAGTGTACAGGCATTAAACAACATTATTCTCATGAGGAATTTAATTTTCTGTTTTTGTAAACCAATGTTTAAATGCAATTTTTTACATCGTGTTCCATTAAGTGTTTATTTTGGTATGCATAGTTTTTGTTAACCGCCGCATGCGTCGACACGTGAACTTAACGTTGCAACGTTAAGTTCACGTGTAGACGCATGCATGTTTTCTTATCTAATTTAAGGACAAAGTACCGTTAACCTAACCTCACCTAACGTAAGAATGGGTCGGCTATGCTAGCATGCGCGCGCGGCATCGTGCTGGCGGTCGGGCAGTCGTTTTATTGAAAATAATAATAAAAAAGGTAAAAAAAAACGACTTCCGAGTCGGTGACTTTGTATGTTTCATTGACTTGCTAATGAATTCCGAAACTAAATTAGTTAGGTTTTTTTGTAAAAAGATTTTTTTATTTTACCCTTTTTAGATGTAGTATAGCCCAAAAACATGCACCCGAAGTGACATAATTTTACATTTGTAACTTGAACGATCATGTCGTCAACATGAGCTAACTCATAAGCTACTTAAGCAAAGTTAATAAATAATGAAATAGTTTATTTGCACCTTCAAGTAACAACAAAATATTGTTTACAATACAAATATACCTTAAGATAATTAAAGTTGTGCACGGCGAACTCGCCGTCTTATGACGACAGGCCGTGTCTTGCGGCGCGTTCGTGTTCCACGCGCGCCGCAAAGAAATGTCAGCAACCAAGTAGGGGTCTGCATGGGCCGATGCCTGCCAGGGCTGCGGGACTGTTCGAAAGAGATACCGCGGCCCTGGAACACAAAGGGCAAAGAAGGAACATGGATGGGTTTTAGTCAGTACAAGTCTGACACTCCCTTCCGCTCTGCCCAGAGCTGGGGGGAGCGGACATTTGATGATTTCCCACCAGAAAAAAAAAAACGTTGTAGATTAGAGTTGCAGCCAATACCATAAGCTAAGTTATCTATTAATATCTTGTAATTATAGGTATCAACGCCCACCCTCGTTATTATAGCCAATGTTATTGTGCCTAGTTTGTGCAAATATTTATAAAAGACATCTTGCAGCACCAATATACAATATTATGAGTACAGGAATAATTTAATATAACATACAGTAATAACGGAGTTATCGGTGTACATACATGAAAAAAAAAAATTGCTGGTGGAATACATAACCTTTAACAATACATTTTTCCATATTCGCGACTTCAAAAGTTTTAGAGAAATAAATAAATAAAATCGCAGTGAACGTTACCCTAGCGCAAACACAAGAACCGCCAGCAAGAACTAGCATGGTAAAACCAATGTCTCTCTTAAAAACTGTTTTAAGCTTTGACGGTTTACAACTAAAATTATGTTTCTATAGTATTGCTGAGTTTCTAATGGAGAAAACATGCTAATTCTAATATGGGGGCGATGTTTGGTTCTGTTGATTGTTGTTAGATTTTTATCTTATTTTGAAATCTGATTTTTTTTTTTTTTTATTAATTTATTTTCTAATTTTGTTTAATTGGTATTTAATTTATTGTTTTGTTTAAATGCTTATGCTGTACTTATACTATATTCAAATGGTATTTATTGCAATCGTTGACAAATGAAGTTCATCATCATCATCATCATCATTTCAGCCGAAAGACGTCCACTGCTGGACATAGGCCTCCCCAAGGGGGGTTTTGCCATAATCGCCACGCTTGGCAGGCGGGTTGGCGATCGCAGTATGTTTGTTATAAAAAAAAAATCACAGAGAACGCTGCTGCCCATTCACTGGTAAGTCCCTTAGTCGCCTCTTACGACACCCACGGGAAGATATGGGATGGTGCTATTCTTTACGTCCGGACACCATACAGAACAATGAACAATGAACAATGAAGTTCAATTAATTTAATTTTTTATATGTTTAATAATTAACAGTTACAATTAATTTTATATTTGATCAAATGTTATTATAATACATATTTGTACGCCGTAAAGGTAAAACATGACTGTGATAATTTCTGCAATATACTTAACATCTTGCATGCTTTGTGTGTGCATACTCATGTTTCTGACAAATAAATGAACTATGAACTATACAGTCATGAATAATCACGAAAGATATCCCGTAAGTGACAGTATAACACAGTGACAGTATTATAAGTTTAGTGTCTCTTTTATTTTTTCATTGTAGGTCTCTTAGGCTTTAAGATTGACCATCCACCATCTCGTGTCTCTCACAGGGATCATAAAGGTCCCGAGAACCAAAAAGTACCTTAGCTGCGTTGCTATAAGATAACTTTTCATTAAGTTAAGTCGAAATATTCGAGGTCAGGGGATACGGTCAAGAGATGGTTGGATGACCTGTATATAAAGCCTAAAGTCGGTTGCACACCGAGACCTAAGCTATGCTCTGAGGATTGTTTTCATTTGAGTGCAAACCGCCAAATAGTGATCGCAAGTGCGACTGCTGAGCATGAGATCCTGGGTTTTATTCCCGGGTCGAGCAAAGTGTTATTAAGTTTTTCCAACAAGAATTTGTTGGTAGCAGCCATGGAGCCTGGATTTGTGCCCAATTGATGGCAATAGACTCGCCCCCCCCGCACGACCTATTTATTTATTTACTCTCATGCACATTACACATTTTACATATTATTGTCGGTTTTTGTACATGAACCAGGGCACTGCAAAGCACAATGCTGGTTTGCTGTTGAGTTTATGATACAGATGTCAAAATTAACAATATTAAATTAATTATTATACACTATACAATAACAAAAATACATAAAGTCATATTTAAGTCAGATTGTGGGTAGGTAGTAAAAAGTAGAATAAATTAATAACAATAATAAGGAATAAGTAATAATTACAGTCATGTCATGTCAATATTGATTAAATTGAATTATGGTGTCATTTTACAATACAAAATAAAGAATAAAATAAAAATATTCACTTATACAACAAGCACTTGCAAAATGTAGGTACGCCTCTGCCTATCATTTCGGAGATTACAAGCGTGATGTTATGTTATTTCAAGTATTAAAAATTACCTCAACTTCTAAGCAGACTTAGCATAGCTCTTGGTCAGTAACTGGTTTACCACGCCTCAAACTTTGGTCCAAATATATTTGAGATAACTTTACGTGTGTTATCGAAGACCTTAAATAAGAGGCATGAAGTTTTAAAGGCTTTGTTCAAACGCCATTAGCCAGATATGTTAGTAATGCGTTTTATCACTCCCGTCCAGCACACAGGGACCGATTGTTTTATGTTTTATTTGATAGATCGATGATGTATCTTGATGAATGGCGAGCGATCATTGTGGGTTTTAGGTAGGAATATTAGTATCGGAATTTCGAAAAAACGATATGTAATGGGCCGGATTTGATGATGGATTTGGTTGTCTATATTGATGGTCAATTTAAAATGAGAAAGAAAATATTTTTCAGGGTATTTACAGGCACGTGTAAACCGTACACTGCCTCGTTGGTCTAGTGGTTGGAATCGCGCTCGATTCATGAGTAAGAGGTCCTGGGTTCGATTTCCTATCGGGCAAATTTTTATTGGGTTTTTCCATCACGAATTTCTCAATAGCATCCTGGATTTGTGCCCCGTTAATGGCATTAGACTCGCCCCCTATGAGACTTAAACATAACTGGCGAAATGTGGGTGTAGTATTAAGTACACCTCTGTCTAACTCTTTGGGCATTACAGGCGTGATGTTATGTTTTGTGTGTAAACCATGTTTTTTTACCCAATTTCGGTGAAGCCCAAAAGGATTGTTATCCTACGTGGCAATGCTGTCAGCGTTCTGCTGAGCTCTTTTCCCGTTGACAGTGAAGTGGACGGTTTTTTGACGCCTTGTAAACTTTTTCCCTTTTTGATATTCGTACATATTTTTATTATTACAGCGTGTAATAGAAAGGGTATAGTCATACTTTAGAGTGCGCTACAAACCATCAAACTAAACAACTTTAACGAATGGCGAAAAATTATCAGCAACCCCACATCAAATTTCAACCCATATGTTATTTTTGTGTCATTGCAATGTGTTGTTTCTAAAATTACATCAAACAAATCAGGTGCATCATCATCATCATCCACAATCGCTTTCACCTACTGCTGGGTATAAGCCCCCCTTTGCTTGTGCCAAGCTCCACATATCTGCCCATCTTGCCGTCGGACGACCAACTCTTCTCTTTCCAGTCCTTGGGCGCCACTCGGTCACATCTTAACTCCACCTGCCATTGCCGCACCTTGCTGCTATTTGTCCTGCCCAGTTCCATTCATTCCAGCTCCATCCTTCGTATGTCTCCGGAAAATCAGGTGATAAGATATAGGAAAGAGTAATTTTTTGTTTGTTCGTCTAGCTGTGTAATCTATTTTTTCTTGTTTCTAAAAAAAATAAAAAACTTGCTACCCGTCCCTGCTTCACACTGTTCTGACGACTTGATAAAACATCGAGTATTCTTTATTATTAGCAATTTTTTTTTTTTCTTAACGTTTTTTCACGGGTGACCACTGAAAACCAGCGCTGTGCTGTGGGTCCCACATAGCACAGCATCATGCTGATTGGTAACCTGCTTGTCGCAGTCACGACGTACAAGCGGTTAACATGTTATTTTTTTTGTTTCTGTCCTTTTGTATTTATAATATTTGTTATGCGTTGTATGATTATTGTTAAGTTATTTTGTCTGTACGTCATGTCCCTGCGACAAATAAATATATTATCTTTCTTTCTTTCTAATAGTATCCATATAAACCTTCCAAAAGCCTTAGTTATTAAGAAAACCGCATCAAAATTCGTTGCATAGTTTAAAAGAAACACGTGTTCATACAGCGAGACATCACATCGAGTAGATTTTTTTACAGAACCAATTTGCTCGAACGATCCAGTATTGGGAATACAAAAGGCAATTCTACACCATTTAAAGCCACTTACAAATAGTTGAACCACTTGTTTGTTCGAACTCGTTCAATTTACCCACTCCCAAAATAGTAATAAAAATAAAGGGTGTAACAGGACCCTTAACGAAGCCGAAAGGCACTTTTGTTCTCCCCGTCATTGCGATAATTTTTTTGTTCAAGAGCATAGGTATCTGGGAACCTTCTAGTTACGGAGATATTGGGGGTCAAAATTTTTTTGTTCAAGAGCATAGGTATCTGGGAACCTTCTAGTTACGGAGATATTGGGGGTCAAAGTTCCACCTTTTTCAGTTTATTTTTTATTTTTTAATACATGTTTTAATGTAAGGACTTTATTTTAAACACCTTCACGACCCCCGTACTATTCAATCCATCCATCAGTACAATGTTTTGAGTGCGTTACATTGAGTCCTACCGTAAAACGTGATTTTTCATCCAAAAAATTGTTTCCCAGCAAAAATTTTTGCGTAAAGTTACTTAGTTTGATGTACATAATGCTTGGTTGACGGCTTCGTGAAGGGTCTGTTTACACCCTGTATTATTCAAAGCGAAAAACTCTGACATAAAAAAAACCTGGTCATTTTATATAACGGAACCTAAGCTGGGTATATTTTAATACAGGAAAAGCCGATCTCTCGCAATCATATCAATTTCCAATCTAAAAAGCTGTCTGAAAGCCGTCCCTACACAGAGTAGGGAATAAAACAATGGAGTGCCCATGGCATATTTTTACCAGTGAAATGCACATTGGACTAACCAAGTTGTAAAAATCTTAAATATCATTTTTCAGTTAATAAATTTCAGACAAAAACTTTAATAAAGTGTAGGTAGCTTATCGCAAGGTAAAAAGTGTTACATTAAGTCTAAGTGAGCAATGGCCTGTTTATTTTCAAGTTTTGAAGTACTCATCATGTTTCAAACAAACAAACTGTCTATCCAAATATAAAATGATGTTTCGAAATTCAAAGATTATCTAATTGTATTATAATTACTTGTTACCTGCCTTTTTAAACGCTCAGCCTCTTAATTATAAACGTGGAGTAAAATAATATGTCAAGCAAACCTCATGAAGTGATCTCCCAATTTACAGTTTATTTAACGAGGTTTATTCGGCTGTATATTTAATCTGCTTTTATTAACAATTTTAATACATGTGTATTTTCAACAACTCCCTTCCCTTTCCAAAGACCACTCCATGTATTAGCACCTCTGTGTCCACTGGTATTCTCTCTCATCATTCATTCATCGAAAATACCACACATTTGCCTTTCCGCCGGCTTTACGGATAATCTCTTAATAGCACGAATTGATAAAACATCTGGTGCGGTTGACGTGATTATATGTTCCTGGAAATGACACGAGCTTATGGATTACTTGGTGTAATTAATAATGTTGTTAATCAATCATTGAGTCCCATCAATTGTCTGTAGGTAGGAGAATTAATTGACCTTTTTCGTGTGAGACAATTACAGGAGGGCGATATTAAAGACGAAGTCAGATCATTTATTTAATTACGTAATTAAAAGGAATGTCTAAATTTGCAAGGATATAAAATTGATTCTATTTGCCAATCGCAAAGGAAGTTTGGCTATTATACACTCTACTATACCAGTTGATTCCTATTTGTCTTCCTATTTGGATAATGGGGTCTAAATTATTTAAAGAAGTCCTTTTTTTTGTTCAAGCAAATAATGCAAATATGTTAAAAATATGTGTTATTTAATTTTAAAAACTAGTTTTACTAGTTAACTTATTTCATTTTTCATTATAAAGGTTGTAAATAGACCCTTAACGAAACCGAAAGGCACTCGTTCTCATCGGCCTTGCTATTTTTTTTTTGTTCTTGACCATACCTGGGAACCTTCTAGTTATGGAGATATTGGAGGACAAAGTTCCAACTTCTACACAACTTTTTTTTTAAATACATGTTTTTATTGCAAGATTTTTACTTTAAAAACCTCCACTACCCCCGTACTATTCAATCCATGCACCAACACAATGCTTTGAGTGCTTTCCGTCGAGTCCTACCGTAAAACGTGATTTTTCACCCCAAAAAAAAAGTCGTTTCCCAGCAATAATTTTTGCGTAAAGTTACTTAGTTTTATGTACAGAATGTTTGGTTGTCGGCTTCATGAAGGGTCTGTTTACACCCTGTATCATTCCAAGTGACATAGCATGCAAGCTAAATTAACATTTTATTTCACGCAGCGTTATCGACTCAGAATTTCAAACGTAAATAATTAATTAAGTGAAGCACGCTTAAATTAAATTGTGGGTTAAATAATTTAATCGAAAAACCCTCTCGGTGATAATGTTACATTCGATGAAATACCTTAATTGAATGAAAAACCTTTGACGTGCTGATGAAAATCTGTTAAAGTAATTAATTTGGGTTCAATCAAATTATGTTTTATTGAAAACCATCGAGGGGTGGTTCATACTGATTGGCTTCATAAAAAAAAATTAACAAAATAATTTGAGCCGAATTTTGTAATAAAGTAAATTGAATATGACACTATGAGTGAATGGTTTTAAATATTCACACGCAACTCACGCCTGTGGGTATTTTTTGAAGGGTTGAGCAGAGGTGTAGTATAGTCACACCCACATTTCGCCAAATCCCATGGAACCTAATGCCATCAACTAGACACAAATAAATTTTTCGAACGAATTGAATATAAGTTCAATGCCTCGTTGGTCCAGTGGTCGCAATCGCCACTGCTGAACATGATGTCCTGGGTTCGATTTCCGAGTCGGGCAAATTGTCATTGGGTTTTTCCATTAGGAATTTCTCAGTAGCAGTCACAGAGTCTGGATTTGTGTCCGGTTGATGGCAATAGGCTCACCCCCTATTACAAGGGACTTAAACATGACTGGCTAATTTGTCAAGTACAAAGGATAGAATTACCCCCTTGACGATCGCTGGTGACTGTATGGCCACCATATATACAACATTAGTTTTAGTATTACGAAACCTGAAACGAGTGTCGAGTATTTTTATGTAAAGAATCTATGTACAAAATTTCAAAACTGCATCATGAAAAATCACAAAGTTATAAGGTTATTCTGTTACCTCGTTGTCCGCATAAAAGCGTGGTCACCAAGCAACGCGCCCGCGCGCTGGCCTCCAGCGACGTCTTAAGTTCATTGATAAACATAATTGGCAGTAGGTACCTAAATTATTGCGATAGGCACTTATGTCGCTCGGTGTCCAACTTGTAACTTTTTTTAAATATTTTTGAGACAAAATATAACATGGTTTAAAAATACGAAGTATTACAGTACGAAGGTATTACAGTTATCAAATGTATCTTCCTATTTCAAACTTTGTCTTTTACGTGCTTATTTTACCAAAAAAAAAAAACTTAACCCAATAAAAATATCAAAGAACAATTTTCGTACTTATTTTTTCTTACTTTTTCGATAACACTCTCTTTGGCTAAGACCTTTCACGTGTTTTTGATTCAGTTCTTCAAAGAAATAATACTAAGCCTTGAAGAATAGTGTTGGGAATCCTGTGTTGCTATGCTATTTTCAAAATACATTTATGTACATATCGGATATGTCAGGATTTATTCCGTTAGGCTCGGACATCGCCCTCGCCTAGAGGTGGACATCAGGGCTCTGTAGAAGCACGCTGTTTTGTGACTGGTAAGTAGGTCGCGTGATGTAACCACTGCACACAGGCGCTTTCCAATTCATTTTATGTCCGTACTAACGACCGGATCCGACATGCATATGTATGTATTGCAAAAAAAAAATGCTTCTTCCGATGGGAGTAAGCACAAACTGCAGTAAGGCACCTGCTACACGTTGTCCACGTTCATACATATAGTCTTAAAACCGACTCCCGTCTCTCTCAGGCCACTCTTGTTTCATTGACTTTTTTGCCACCGACTTTTGAAAGTAATATTATTTTAGACTTTTCTAGTGCTTTTACCGAAAGTTGTTTTTTATTTTTCTCTTTCTAGTTGTAGTCCACACAAATTCTTGTGATGAGTAATCGGTGTACAGAAATGAAAAAAAAAAGATGCCGGTGGAATACATAACTTCCTCTTTTTTTAAAGTCACTTACATACTTAGTACAGTCAGCACGTCAATTTACCACAAACTGTCAAATTTCTCCAAATGATTTCAAACCAAAAAATGTTGAATGTTAAGTTCAGAATCGAATGAGAAAATTTGACAGTTTGTGGTACCTTGATACGCTGGCGACTGTACTAAGTATGTAAGTGACTTTTCTGAAGTCCACGACCTAGCCTATTTTCAAAAACCTGAAGAAGTCACGTACAAAAGTAAATTACTTTTAAAATTAGTACTGGAGTGATTGATCGCTTACCATCATTTGAGAAATGTTAGAAGCCGCTCACTAGAAAGGTCCCTTTTGAGCAAAAAAAGGTACCTAAATCAACGTGAGAGAATACCTGATCCCTAACACAACATAACATCACGCCTGCAACTCCCGAAGAGCTAGGCAGAGGTGAACCTAATAGTACACCCACATATTTTAGCCAGTTAAGTTTTTAAGGCCCACGTAATAGGGGGCGAGCCATCAACCGGGCACAAATCCAGACTCCGTGGCTGCTACTGAGAAATTCCTGATGGAAAAAAAACCCAATTACATTTTGCCCGACCCGGGAATCGAACCCAGGACCTCATACCCCGAAGGGTTAGGCAGAGGTGAACCTAATAGTAGACCCACACCCACATATTTTCGCCAGTTATGTTTTTTAAGTCCCACATAATAGTGGGCGACCCTATTGCCATCAACCAGGTACAAATCCAGACTCCGTGGCTATGACTGAGAAATTCCTGATAGAAAAACCCAATAACATTTTGCCCGACCCGGGAATCGAACCCAGGACCTCATACTCAACAGTCGTGCTTACGACCACTAGACCAACGAGATAGTCCCTGACAAACTTCCAAAATTTTCATTAAAACGTTTTAACGTTATTAAATCGTCAAACTAGTTTTAAACACTGAACGCGCTACTAAATTATTCCTCGTAGCGCAACCAATAGTAGCGCTCACAAATTCAAATTAAAAATATCAAATGTTTACTCCTCAACTATGATGAAAAATAGAGAGGGGTATGATGGATTCATTAATTCACTTTAATTTTAATTTGTGAGCGCAAGTAATGGTTGCGCTTCGAGGAACAATTTAGTTGCGCTTTGAGGAATACCCCTTGAACGGGTAACCTTTGATATTTTCAGTGAAAACTTTAAAATGCTTTAAATTGTAAAAATGCCATTTAGGTACAAAATACACCGCCACTCATGAAATGCAGAGTAGACTGCTAATTCGTTGACAGACCTCGGTTGCATGCAAATGTACTGCTAAATGCTTTTATATGTGTAAAACGTAGGGAGCAGGTCGCTTGTTCATTGTTAAAACGTAGAAGTGAAAAAATACAAAGTTTTTCTTTAAAAAAATATTCAAGTTGGTGTTTTACGAAATCAAATATACTGCTATGATTTTTCTCTATATATATATAGTTTCTTGGAAGAAAAATAAAAAGTGTGAATTTAACAGACAATGAACAGTTGTCGTAGGAATATGAAATAGGTGTAAACACTCGCGCCCACACAAACCAGTAACAGAGCATACCAGACCGAAGTATAGATTTGTGCCCGCTTGATGGCAATACGCTCGCCCCCTATTACATGGTACTTAAACATAGCTGGCACAAAGTGGGTGTACTATGATACACCTCTACCTAAACGTTCAGGAACATACAGGCGCGATGATATGTAATGTTAAAGCATGAGCGCGCGGTTTAAACGTAACGTAAATAAGTCGATTTTAAAATTGAAAATACTCGTTTCATATACAAAATTATTTTTAGTATATGCGAAACCTGAATACAGTTTGTTCAGAATAAGTAACTGAATCGATTCCAATAATTTTTAAAGAATGTTTTATTTTTTCCCAAAAATATTTAAAAAAGTTAAAAGTTGGACACCGAGCGACTTTAAGTACCTATCGCTATAATTTATTTACCTACTGCCAAATTATTATTATCAATGAGCTCAAGACAACGATGGAGGCGCGCGCTGCGTGGTGACCACGATTTTGTGCGGACAACTAGATAACAGAACAAGCTTATAACTTTGTGATTTTTCATGATACAGTTTTGAAATTTTGTACATAGATTCTTTACATAAAAATACTAGACACGTGTATCAGGTTTCGCATATACTAAAACTAATGTTGTATAATATTTTCATAACTTTAATAATGTACTCATATCTATGGATGATACTGATTGTGTTTGTTGCAAACCATTTAACTTAAATGCTAAAGGATAATATTATTTTCAATTCAAAAATTGACGTATTTTACCTTACGTTCACACCGCGCGCTTGTGCTAGTGCCTCCGTAATGTCATTACCATTCTCGGTGTGAATCGTAACAGACATACCCCATCTCCATTCTAAGCACCAGTTCCAGTATTTACTCGTCTAGAAATACCTTTGTGGACGTCTAATTGCGTCGTGTTTACTGTAGCTTTTCTGAAATTTGCATTTGTATGAACTTTTCATACTCTAAGATTTTTAAGGCAAATGGCTGCCCCGTTAGTCTTGTGATGGCAAGCGCGATTCTTGAGCGTGGGTTCCTGGGTTCGATTACCAGGGTGGGCAGTGTTGTTGGGATTTGCCATCAAGATTTTGATAGCAGCCCGCGGTTTGGAAATTGGCGCTATGATACCCACGTGTCCTCGATAACTTCAGGATGAAGTATCAAGGCGAATATAATATAACCTCTCCACATTTTTTATGGTACTATTTGTTGGCTTACTAACCGTACCAATAAACAATCGTAATTGTGTTTTATTTCTTAAGACATGACTGCCTCGTCGGTCTAGTGGCCGCCAGCGCGACTGCTGAGCATGTGGTCCTGGGTTCGATTCCCGCGTCTTGCAAAGAGTTGTAGGGTTTTTCCATTAGGAGTTTCACAGTAGCAGCCACGGAGACTGGATTTGTGCCCGGTTGATGCCAATAGGCTCGCCCCTATTATATGGGACGTAAACATAACTGACGTAATGTTGGTGTACTATTAGGTACATCTCTGCCTAATGCTTTGGGGATTACAGGCGTGATGTTATGTTATGTGTGTTTCTTAATTGGTGGAATTAAAAACAAATGTTTTTTAAAAGCAAGTCGTGCAATATTTGTATGATTCGTGTACCTGTGACTCTACAACAAAACACAAAGTCTTCACGGTATTTTTAAATAAGAGAAATACGAGTTCCGACCTGAATACGAACTTTCCAACATTGAAGGCTATAATAGGATCCCTGAGGCATTTAATACCTTGACTGCTCATGCAAGTGTGGCCTCGAAGTAGGTTAAGCAGTCCTGTTTTATCAGGACAAAATGACAGATTGTGTCGACAAAATGACAGATTGTGTCGACACAATGACAGATTTCTTTGCACTATCTGTCATTTTATCGATTCTTCCGTTAAAGAAATCCTTGTCTACGGTGGTCATGCTACGGGGTACGAGACCTAGACAATGCTAGGCTGTAGTTTGATTTAAGCGCAATCATTATATTCAACCAGCGAAACGTTGAATAAAAAGTATAAAATTAAGTATTGATTATATTATTGACCTACGCTACTTTTTTTTTTTTTTTTTTAGGTTGGGAAATCATCAAATGACCCCCCCGCTCTGGGCGGAGCGGAAGGGAGTGTCAGACTTGTACTAACTAAAACCCATCCATGTTCCTTCTTTGCCCTTTGTGTTCCAGGGCCGCGGTATCTCTTTCGAACAGTCCCGCAGCCCTCGCAGGCATCGGCCCGTGCGGACCCCTACGTGGTTGCTGACATCTCTTTGAGGCGCGCGTGGAACACGAACGCGCCGTCGACACGGCCTGTCGTCATAAGACGGCCAGACGGCGAGCTAGCCCATAACTCGCCGTCCACAGGCCCGCGCCTACGGTGGCCGGGGGCCACCACGTGACCCCCGACGCCCAGGGCGTCTCCCGCGGCGGCTGGGACGTGAGGCTCTTTCCCTCTCACGTTCCGCCACCTCCTTCACTAGCATGACTGCTTCGCAGAAGGAGGTGACGGCTTCCCATTCCCTCTCGCTCCGGACCATGGCTTGAACCAGGGCCGGGCGCGAGAGGTCGCCGCCGCCAATCGCCTCTACGAGGACACGGCGCTGCTCCGCCCAAGCAGGGCAGGCCTCCACAGTGTGCTGCACCGTGTCCTCCGGACGATCCTCACAGTGGAAACACCCGGGCGTTTCCTCCCGCCCGATTCGGTGCAGGAACCTCCCGAAACAACCGTGTCCGGTGAGGACCTGCGTCAGGCGGAAGGTGAGGGCGCCGTGGCGCCTCTCTAGCCACTCCTCAAAGAGGGGACTTATCGCCACTATGGTGGCGTGCCCTGCACGGGGTTGCGACAGTCGCTCTCTCCATGTCACCATGAGATCGCGCCGGAGGTCTGTCCGCCGAGCGGTGATTTGCCGCGGCAGCGGAGTTTCCCCCCGACGTAGTGCCTCCGCGCGCCATTCGTGAAGGCGCGCGAGGACTATCGCCTCCAGATCCCATGGCGGCAATCCGGCAAGGAGGCCAGCCGCCTCACCGGAGATCGTGCGGTACCCCCGGACTAGCCTTAGGGCTATCCCCTTTTGGGGCGCGTTCATGTAGCGGGCGGCTTGCCGCCTCAGAGAACGCGCCCACACCGGGGCCCCGTAAAGGGCCATGGACCGCACGACCCCCGCGTATAGCCTCCGGCAGGAGGCGTTTGGACCCCCCAGGTTGGGCAGGAGCCGCTTGAAGGCAGCCCCGGTCCGTTCCAGTTTGGGGGCCAAACGTCGGAAATGCTCCACGAAGTTCCACCGGCTATCGAGGACGAGTCCCAGGTACTTCAGCGTCGACCCGATGCCGATGGAAACCCCTCCTGCCGTCAGTAGGGATCCCGACGGTGGCGCATTCCGAGGCCCATGAAAACACATGGCCTCGGACTTGTGCAATGCCACCTCGAGACCCAATTGCCGGATCCTCTCCACGACTATCGCAACCCCGCGTGTCATGTTTTCGGCCGCCGCCTCGTGCGACCTCCCTTGTGCCAGTACCAGCGTGTCGTCAGCGTAGCAGACTATGCTGACGCCGCTAGGGAGGTCGGCGCGCAGCACCCAGTCGTAACCGATGTTCCACAAGGCCGGCCCCAGAACCGATCCCTGTGGAACACCGCACGACATCTCTCGCCGGTCCCATTCTCCGCTCCGACCGGGGTAGATGACGGCCCTATCCGTCAGGTAATCCCCGACCACACGACGAAGGTGACCTACGCTACTGAAAAACTTTAAAGTCAGTGTAGAGACACGAAATGATTTGAAAGCCTTCTGGCTTAAAGTTAGTTAAGCTTTCCAAGAGCTGTATGTTACTGACCTTAGAGACAAAATATTAAAAAAGTCTTATAAACATTCAGTCATTCATACAGTCTAAACTAACTAACACTAACATAGTAAGGGGGCCGTGGAGGTTTTTAAAGTAAAGGTATAACATTCAAAACTTGTATTTATGGAAAAACTTGGGAAAAAGTTGAAACTTTGACCCACAATATCTCCGTAACTAGAAGGTTCCCATGTATAGTCCAGAACAAAAAAATGATCACAATGACGGGGAGAACAAAAGTGCCTTTCGGCTTCGTTAAGGGCACGACCCTTACACCCTTTATTTTTATCGCTATTTTGGGAGTGGGTAAATTGAACGAGTTTGAACAAACAAGTGGTTCAACTATTTGTAAGTGGTTTTAAATGGTGTAGAATTGCCGTTTGTATTCCCAATACTGGATCGTTCGAGCACATTGGTTCTGTAAAAAATCTACTCGATGTGATGTATCTCTGTATGAAGACGTGTTTCTTTTATACTAACTAGGCAACGAATTTTAATGCGGTTTTCTTAATAATTACTTTTTTACATTACCCATTAGATGGATCATAAATGATTCCTCCAACACTTACAAACGGTTAAGTAAACGTTTTGAAAGCCATCATGAGTGTACGCTTGGCCCAATAGTAGCGCGTTGATTTTCAATTAATTTTGTTTAGGAGAACCCTTGAAATTGCAATGAAGAATCGCTGTTCTCATGGCCAAACCCTAGTCCCAGTATATAAAATGGCTTACCTCGCAATGTTCAATACTTTGTTATGACAGCCACAGCTTAGCTCTGCGATATAAAATCAATATACGAACCAGATTTTATTGGATTTGAATAAACATTTATTTTAGGTTAGCTCGCTACCGTTTCGGTATTATTCAGTTACTATTTATGCACTGACTGACTCATTGGTATAGTGGTCTCAAGTGCGACTGCTGAGCATGAGGTCCTGGGTTAGATTCCCAGGTCGGGCAAAGTGTTTTTTCGTCAAGAATTTCTCAGTAGCAGCTGCGAAGTCTGGATTTGTGCCATGTTGATGGCAATAGGATCGCTCCCTATAACATGGGACTTAAACGTAACTGGCGAAATGTGAGTGTACTATTAGGTGAACCTCTGCCTAACACTTAGGGGATTATTGGCTTGTTGTTATGTTATGTATACAACTTAGTGTAATCAGCCTACAACGTCCCACGGCAGTGACACAAGCCCCGACGGAGTGGCCTATAATCTACTAAGCGTGGCCAATGTGAGTTGATGGTGGCTGTCACATTATTTATTGATCCAAGGTCATGCCGGTTACCTTACGATCTTTTACTTCATCGTTTTGAAAGCATTGGTGATGAATTAAATTACACAGTAAAATGCCTGCTTGGGTTCGAATCCACGAAAACGACGTTTAAGTCGGGGTTAATACCACTAGGCTACTGCGGCGTAAGTGCGTAAGCAAAAAAATCTATGCATGCAGAAAATCAACCCTAAATCTTGTTGTTTGGTTGATCGGCTTGGTCAGTCATGGTAGAACATTTTTTTTGTGCTTATTACATACATATATATTACATATAAGATTTTAAACTATCATGGTCACTAACATTATTACTTAGACAGGAAACGGGATATTTCCAAAAAAAATAAATTAAGTATTAAATAAAAAAAATTTAAAAATTTTAAATTTTTTAAATAATTAAATTTAAATTAAATTAAGTATTAATTTTTTTTTTTTTTTTTTATATATTACATTATCATCATAACTCGTACACTATTTTAAAATGAAATGAAACTAAACGTATACTGTCACTTACGGGATATCTTCCGTATTTTCATTATTTTGAGCTCCTTATATTTCGGCGCTGTTGCAAGCGCCATGATCGCGGGTTGACAAAATTTAATGAACAATCACGGAAGATATCCCGTAAGTGACAGTATAAGTTTAGTTGTAAACCGTGAAAGCTTAAAACAGTGTTTGAAATGAAACTAATTTACGTCCGCTCACTTGCAATTAGACCCAGTTGGAAACCGGCGTCGTCGGGCATTTTGATGAACTCAGCTATTTGGCGCAGCCGTGCGGCACACAGTATTTTCTCATCTGTTTAGATTTAAGTTATATTTCTTTTTGCTGTTTATTATTGTTTGCACTTGTGCTAAATAAATGTATAGAATAGAATATACTTTAAAAATTGAAACAACTGGTACAGTTGTACTTTACAATATTGCTAATTTTATGGTTATAATGGCTTATAACGATATTTTTTTATCGCTGATAGCGATATTTTCTAGACAACCTTTGGAAGAGCTGTATTTCTTTCTTCTTATATTTCGTGAAAAATATTTTATTTCATGTAAACCTATATGGTCGCACACGATTTCAAAAGGTCGTTTCTTATAAAGAAGAACCGGCAAGAAACTCTTCTTTTACAACGCTGTGATATTGCAGTATGACCACCGTAGACAAGGATTTCTTTGACGTAAGAATCGACAAAAATACAGATAGTGCAAAGAAATCTGTCATTGTGTCGACACAATCTGTCATTTTGTCGATTCTTACGTCAAAGAAATTCTTGTCTACGGTGGTCATGTTACGGGGGCAGGACAGTGTAGGCCTAACAACAAGGGATGTGCCCTACCAGGCATTGCACAGAGGAGGTTCCAGATAGGTGTTTTAAGAGGAAACTGTGCATCTTCCCATGTGAGGATTGTGACCACCGTCGTGGTTTTAGTGAAGTAATAATCCCACACTCTCCGGTCTTAACACCAAGACCGGTTGCCTTTTGAAAGTTTTTTCGCACAAAAAATAAAATGCCTGTCAACAAAAACAGGTGCTGGGCTAAATTAAATTTCGCCCCTCTAACCTTTGCCACGGAAAGGGTCTCAACGTAACAGACAGACAGATAGACAACAAAGCAACCATATTCTTTACATTTTCTGAAATTCTTAAGACGTAAATATAAAAAAAAGAATATAAATGTTCTTATTTACTCTTGGTCGTAACATCTAGAAAACCTCACCGTTTATTCTTTTAGCGAGGTTAAAAACCATTTATACCGAAATAGTAGCCGTTGTGGGCAATAGAACCAGCAATAACCTTCCCTAGGCACAATAAAGAGCACGAAATGTCATAAGCATTTTTCTTATTACATAACACAATATCTAGAACTACTTTTTTTATGAAAAAAAAAGGTTTTATTGCTGTGAAATAAAAAAAAAATACGTCAGAAAGTTTAGCTGTGTCAGTAATACGGATTTATTGTACTAACAAAAATATGTTCATGAGATTTGGCGAATTTTTGATAGCTTCTCCGCAAAAGCCAAACCAGTTTAAGCTGGCCTCTTATTTTACAAAAACTCCATACTACTCTAGGCCAGATTAGGGTTGCGCCTTACGAGCGTGCTGTTGCCGCTTGCGTGAGATAGCATTTGCGCTGTTTCTCGCTCCAGCAAATAACGGTTCTGAACGACGGAAAATAATGCTCCTGGTATGGAAAAATGAGATTCTATGCTGCTAGGTGAGGCGCAACCCTTATACCACGGACGTGCGGTTGTTGACTGTGTAAATAATTCAAATAAAAAAATTATATTAAAAATAAATTACAGTACCTGACACCATGTTTCAGTAGTTTAATTTTTTTTTTTACTTTTATTAACTTAACTAGGTTTTTGAAACGTGTTACGCTGTATACCATAATAATCCAGTTATAAAAAGTAATTTATTTTTCTTCATGTTTTGCAGACGTTGCGTCGTATAAGCCAAATATCGTTTCAAGCCAGTATAGTATCAGAAATAACGTGATCAGCGAGTGTTATTTCGTTTTCAGATTTATTTACGTACGGTATTAGCAATTCCCTATAAATATGCGAGGCCTACAGGGACTGATTTCCAATAAAATGTCTAGACTGCACGTAATTGCCTGCCCTGTCTAGTCTTTTATGCTAAAATTGGAACAGGAGTAGGTTTTTGTAAGCACGCATCAGACACGCTCGATGGCTGAATAACGAACGGAACGTATGGGTTTTATTCGTGTTTTGAACTGTATTGTCTGGTATTTGTGTGTGTGAGTTGTCCGTAAAAAAATCTAAGGGCAGACAGCCCACTTATAAAAAAAAACTTACATACTAATATTAACCCTCCTTCCGCCATTACAGTATGTGTTTGATATTTTTTAGCCTAAAAAGAGAGTAGTTTGAATGCGAGTAGTGAAGACAGAGCTCCTCTTTTCTCTAGGGTCAAGGAAATTTTCTTCAGCAAAGGATTCCGACGGTAGATGTAAAAAGTTACCGAAGCTTTGAAAGCGATCTTTCGTAAATCATTACATCACTATAACGTCTTAAAGCAGGATTAATTTCAGTGTGGGAAAGAGAGGGCGCTAGACGAACTGTATATCTCTGTCAGTTATCCCCCTGTAATCGGGAAGGGTTCGGCAGAGTTATAGCAATAGTAAACTCAGATTTCACCAGTTATCAATCAATCAATCATTTTATTTTCAGGCAACTGAGGCCCATAGATAAAAATACACAAAATTATCTTATAAAATACTAAATTAATACTTAAAAAAACCTTATTTAACTAAAACTAGACACGAATCGTTGACGGCTTCGTGTTCTGCTGCGTGGTGTCGCGTAACCGTCCTCGGAATCGTCGGTACCCGACACGGCCCGGTTCGGGGTTCGTTCGTTATGTTTAAGTCCCATATAACAGGGGACGAATCTATTGCCATCAACATCAAAATCTGGAGTCTGTGACTGCTAATCGGAAATTCCTGACGAAAAACCCCAACAAGAGTGGGAATCAAACCTATCAGAGAGGCAGTGACTCATGAAATAACTTATGTCGGTACATACCTGAGTTATCTATTAATTATAGATTACCGTTTCCTTCTGCAATGAATCAAATTATATCATCTTGGATGAATAATTTGACTTTCGCAAAACATTAGATGTTCAACCTTGATTATTGGCAGTTATGATTGAAAGTACTCATAGTTAGCAGTAATTTGACGTGCCCACATGATTAGTGTTGCCAGCTTCCTGTTTTCCGGTGTCAGTATACTTTGCAGATAATGTTGTTTATCAATTGAATTCAAGGGTGAAGCTTGTTAGGTGTGACAAGACAAAAAATCTCGCATAAAAGTTTGAACTATTTTTAATACCTTGTAGGTACGTTTTTACAAATTGAATGAGTAATCTTATTTCTCCAAATTAAATGATGCCTGTTAATTGATGTATTTTATTTTTTTTTAATTCTCATTGTTTATGTAAGTAATTGTCAATATAATGGTGGGAAGGTTTGATCATTAATTATCAAGAGAAAGAAAAACGATCGAGAAAATTAAGTATTGTTTTTTATTTCGCTTCTGTCAGCAATTGACAAGACCGTCATTGTTCTTTTGATTACTTTCAAAGAAATGTAATAGGAAGTGGATTATTTATTCATGATGATGATCGGAATGCGGATTTAAGAGCGTTTATACAGAAAGTGGGCAACGTCGCAAATAGCTGTCAAATATTTCGATATTTTGTTTAATTTTGCAATATTACTGTATGGACATAAGAAATATGCCCAACTAGTGAACTAAAATATCGATTATGAAATGCAATAATTAATAACGTAACACCGTATATTTAGTTTTAGATGTAAAAAAAATATTTGGAAACTTTCCAAATGCCTTTTTTATACCTAAAACGGTTACAACATCAAATTCAATGTTATAATTTCAATTCATTATTAATATTCTAGTTCACTAGTTAACCATATTTTTTTATTTCCATACATTTTTCCGTGTAGGTATTGCACTTTTGTAGGAAACAGCAGTTTTTATTTTTTAAAAAGCGATGAAAAATTTCTATGTAGGTTCATTTCTATGCTCAGACTGATGTACTGAATATGTGGTAACGTTTTCGCGTCGGTGTCCCTTCCACTCTGTATAGTCTTAACTTTTGATGTTAGTTCCATATTTGTGGCATAGATGGCGCTGTTACCACCGTACTTTTTGTAGTGCCACTACAAAAGTTTCCGTCAATAAAACGATCTGCAATGTTGTATCCAAAATAACTGAGTTAGTTAAGTATAATAATAAAAACTTTGTCGGGATTTATAGCATGATTTTAATTAAAAGAAAAACATTATTACAAATAACAGGTTCACAAAACTACTTATTTAGTTAAATTACGACACACTTACATCGATCTCGAGATCGGGCAACATAAAAACGTGCAGTCATATCTGTAGCTAATATCCCAATTAAGACAAGGATATTCAAGGCATTCCACGCCAGGCACATGTCTGCCAAACCTTCTAGAAGACACGTGATGATGCACATGTATAAAACACATATTGTATAACTGTATTGAAAATTAAATAATCACAAGCCCGCGAGTGATCGCGTGTTCGCGTTAGTGATGAACTTCAAAAATTACTGATTTAGTTTCTGTTTGATTTGGGATATCCCATGGACAAGAATGATAAACTTCCATATAAACATTCCACAACACACACGCCCTATGTACGAGTGACCCGTGTAGGGAATAAATCATTTAACCTTTTACGCATAAAGGATGATTTCCACCAAACGTCTCGCATCGCATCGGATCGGAACGGATTTTACAATCTTTAAACGATATTAAATCGTGTACACAGTATTTAAAGTCTATATTACCAAGGAGCGCACAGAAGCTTGACCGCGGTTGTATTCCGCGACACGCGATCGTAGCTGAAAGTATGCTGCGACGCGCGATCAGATCCATTCGTCTGTCATCGTATCCGATCGAATCCTTTCGGCCGCAAACACGGTCGGAATGAAACTATTTTACTAGACCCAGTAACGGATACGTTCGCAAGCGACGGTACGGAGCTGATCGTATGCGTCGACATCCTGTCGGACGCGATCGGCTGTTGCTGCATCCGTTCGTATCCTTTCGATACGATGCAATGCGAGCCGTTTGATAGAAATCATCCTCAACACATCACGTCTGTGATCGCCTAGGTAAGAGTTTTTTTTTCTGCTTTAAAAAATTACTTCCTTCTATTCCTTACTATTTCCAACATCGTATCATATTTTGATCAACATACAGCCTGACAATGACCTGCAAATTCCAAAAAAAGAATTTCGCGGGCTATCCAGGCGCTTCTTCCGTAACAAAACATCATGCATATAATCTTCAAATCAGTGGTAAACCTACAGTACACCTACATATGGCCATCTACGTTTAAGACCCATTTAGGTACCTCATAGAGGGCGAGTATATCAAAAAATATATCAGAAATAAACACAAACAATTTTATTGCTTTGTTACCTTTAGCACCCACTACCAGAGCTGAGACTTGACGGAGTATGTCTTCAAAACACTACACTACCAAAATCAGCATCATCATCATTCTTCTGTCCTTATCCCAATTGATTAAGGGTCGGCGCAGTAGCTCAGCAGTCGTCTTTCCAGCCATATATCATCCTTTACACAGTCCTGTCCACAATATGACCGTTTTATCTTAATATGCAATCATACGTTATAACTTTTTTCATTCGGCGTTTTTTTTTGTACATTAAAAAGTAGATTCTTGACTCGTTGAACTGGTTCTCTGCTCTCGATTGCCGTCCTATGACGTCAATGGCGGTGGTATCGTGAGATTTGATCGGGCCGGCACGAGAGGGCTATAGTTCGTGATTTGCGATTAAACTGTACCGTATATCTTATGTCTGATACCTAAAGTTTGTTCGAAAAAGTGGGTCTTAAAAAATGTTTCGCTAGGAATTTTTTCACTCACTGGCCGCCTGAGGGTGGATATCGCCGTCGAGGTTGACCGCAGCGAAGGTGGTGTGATGACGATCTGATCATGTTCGCGAAGCAAACGTGGCCAGAAATTGCACAAAACAGAGATATTTGGAACGAGAAAGGGGAGGCCTTCTCAGCAGTAGGACACAATATAGGCTACGAAAAAAAAAAAAGGAATATTGTCAGTAGTAGCTTGGAGTTCGGGTTTGTGCCCGGTTGATGGCAATAGGTTCGGCCCTTATTACATGAGGCGTAACCATAATTGGTGAAATGTGGGTGTAAGTGTACTATGGTACATTACCCTATCCCTTCAAGGGAACACAGGCGTTATGTTATGTTTATGTGGACAGGACAAAGTTCATGTGAAACAATTTGAAACTCGCGTTTAGATTATCCGATCTTAACTCGATGTCATTGATCATTTCGTTTACGTAGGACAGACTTGGTTAACTGAACGCGGAGAAAACAACATATAAATAGAATAGAAAATACAACATAAGCAAAGCAGTGGTGTGTCTAGGAGCCAACAATACGGCAAGCCCATAAGGCAGGCAGACTGTTAAGAAAAAACTGACTGTGTGTCAACTGTGTTGTTACGTGAATTGCTTCCTGAATAAATTGAATTGAATTGAATTGAAACCCTAAAATCATGAAGGTTATTAGTTATTATTTTATAGGTTATTATAAGGACAAGTCAAGCTTTTAGGCTTGTACACGCACTAAGCATAAGCAGGAACCTAGTGGACTTCGACTTTGATCTCAAAAATGATGACGTCCATAATGACAAGACGTTTTTAACTAGTAATTGTTATTTGCATAATATTATAATGTTTGTACGATATAATATTATGTCTACCGATCACAAAAAATCATCAAACCTTTGAAATAGGTCCATAATGTATGATATGATTGTGTGTATGGTGACGGCTGCATAAGCATAAGCATAATCCGCCTATAATGTTCCCACTACTGGGACACAGGCCTCCTCTCTATGAGAGGGAATGGGCTATATAATCCACCACGCGGGCCCAGTGTGGGTTGGTGACGGCTGAGATGATGAGTAATAAAAAAGAATAGGGGAAGAAGACATGCTACGCCGATCCCAAATAAATTGGGATAAGGGCAAGAGAACGATGACTTGGCACCGCCACCACACTCTCGTTTAATAGTGGCCGTATTTTGGTTATTAAAAACGGCCCTCCAACTCGATATACCTAGATATACTTTACAATATATGCCAGTAGCAAGATTAATCGCATTGATGTCAATCATATGAAAAAAATTACAGTGACTGGAATATGTAAAATCCGATACGTATAGCTTTTTTATCTTAGGTACTCATTTGGCTTTTGATTAATGTGCAACGGATAATACATGAGTTCAGACGCCATCTAGATCTTGCCGGATATCACCAGGTTCATAGCTGAGGTAAGCGCCAGGAAAGCCCGCGAAATTCAAATTTTCTTACATTTTTTGCAATTTGCATGTCAGTATCATGTTAATTAAATTATGATTCGCGATCGTAACAGTTATGTGTTTACAGAATGATATTCATTAAAATCATCAATAGGACCCATTGAATCAAAAAGTCAATTATTATACAATTATTTCTGTAGGTTGCAAAAACTTCTACAAAAAATATACTTGTTTTTAAACTAGATGAGGTTAGTACTCGTTTACTTCTAATCGTAAAAAACGTAACTGCCATATTATACCTTTTACTAAGTGCTATACCGGTTAGCACAGGATGAAGCTTGACGTAGGTAGTTTTGAGACATGCTAATATCTGTTTAATTTAGTTTAATCATGCGACAAGACTCATAGAGTTAGTAACAATGTACTTACAAACTATGTCAGTAATACACTTACAAAGACAAAACCAAAAGAAACAGATTGTGACATCATTGCTGGAAGGTGACAGGCCCAGCCGAAACCTTGCAGCAGTGGTTCACATACTCACAATCAAGCCTGCTAGCTATCATAGATAGGATGCTGTTGGCGCTGCCCCGCACTCTACGGACTAGGCGCATCACCGTATTTCCGTATGACCGTGTAAAACAGTCCACGTGAGCTTCAGCAAACATCCCTAATGCGCTGCAGTATCGCGGCAACCCCATCAACACCCTGAATGCGTTATTGTATTGCACGCGAAGGGCGCTGTATGATTTTTGAGTATAATGAACCCATAGGCTGCAAGAGTAAAAATATGCAGTACGTACTAAATATAGTGCGCTTGACCTCCTTAGAGGCACGACTGAATCTGCAGGCAATCATGTTAGCTCTCAAACACAGAGTTCTCCGCTCCCATCAATACCCTCATCGTCTTTGAGGTCAGTAGTCAATAAGTAACCTAGATATTTAAATCGGTCTACACTCTCAAGGGGTATACCGTTTATCTTTACTGAAGGTACTGCTTCTGTGTATTTACCCCTGGCCCCAAAGACCATGACTACACTCTTCTTAGCATTATATGCCAAATCATGTAGTCTGGAATATTGCTCGCAAGTGACTACGAGTCTCCTTAGCCCGCAGATTAACGCGCTCATCAGCACCATGTCGTTGGCGTAGCTAATGTTATTACAAAACACGCCATCAATATGACACCCGCATGCTGCTAAGCGCGCCAATCAGATCATTCACGTATAGGTTGAATAGCGTAGGCGAGCATTACCCCCCCTGCCTCACCCCGCACTTCAACCCATACGGCCTAGACAGGGCACCAGTCCACCTCACACTATTGACTTGGTTTCCATACCAGTATTTTAGAGTATTTGTCACCTTTGGCGGCAAATTTACCTCTTTCATAAAATGACGTAGGAAACCAAGTCAAAAGCCTTACTCAATTCAAGGAAACATGCGTAAACTGGAGTGTGGCGATCGGTGTAGTACTTCACAGTGTGATTTACACTCAATATAGCGCTGTCAGTGGATAATCCAGAACTAAAACCAAATTGGTTATCGTGAACACGTATATATGACTTCTAAATTGAGCGTTAAACTGTCAAACACTTTCGACATGACTGTGGCATGAGATATTGGCCTGTAATTGTTCTAATCGCCCATGTCACCAGTCTTATTTTTGACGATAGGCAACACTGTTGCTTTGATCATTCACTCGGTATATAAGCATGATCCAGACAAAAAGGAAAAAGCATAGCCAACACTCTTGGCAAATGCGGACCAGGAAATCGGAGATGCTCAATGCTGAGACCGTCATGACTAGGAGATTTTCCTCGAAGCATGGCGTATAACTGTTCAAAAGCATTTTAGCAAATATTTTAACTCCTTGGTCTTTCCGTGGCTCAATATTGAGCGTCGACCTCGATGTCACGAGCATCGATGGCGTGAGTGAAATTGCTGACCTTTTTGTAGATTATTTTAGTGTGCAGTCATCATCAGGCCCATTTATAAGATCATTCAAAAAACCGACATAATTAAAAATCTACTAGTTTGTAGATCAAAATCTTTAACACGGCGATAAACCTATTGACTGTTACTGTTCGCAAAGAAGAAAAAAGGATAATTGGATAAAACATTTTTAGTTCTTTTTTCAAAGCGCTTTCATTTGAAATCCCAAACAATAGCCATAGGTTTTTTTTATTTCATTTCTCAATTTTTCTTTTTCCTAGATTGCTTTAATCCCTCCGCTCCATCTATTGTACACGAGCCCTCACGCCCCCTTCCAGTTTTGTCGCAGCCTATCGAGTTTGTACCATAATCCGAATTCACACATTTATCGATCGAGAAAACGGTACCTTTGAAAAGTAGGTGCTTTTAAAAACGTTTTTCTTATTTCACTAAAACTTATTATCCATTAGTTTTACAACAGCAAACTGCAGTATCACAATAGTGTACTCTAATACTAGACTGTTAAACTCCAGAGGTAGTCTTCCATTGATTGTGAACATCCGACAAGCTGTCATCTCCTCGAAGGCTGCTCGGTTCAGGCGCTGCACGTTCTTACAGAGCTTCTTAGCTTCCACTGTAACAAAGTTGAAAAGTAACAACTTAGAAAACAAATACGAAGATAATAGAAGTACTGTAAAGAACTCTTGGACCATTTGAGTAAAATATTCTTTTATATGCGGTAGAAAACTTTTATACTAGTTCCTCGTGCATGTCGCTAAGTGTTTGTTGCTTTCATTTCGCTGCCATTGAATTCCTTGTCGTGTTTATTCAAGACGACGACGACTCACGTGGCGAAGCTTCCAGCAAAAATTGTAACAATAAAAGATTTAAATAAAATCTGAATTATAAGAATCATAATAGTTCAGATTTTATTAAAATCTTTCCAGCAACAAAAGTCAGATGTCATATCGAAAGATAAAAAACCCCTAAAATCATCCTGGAGTTATTTGACCCTTACCTAAGCGTTGAAGAACTGATCAACAAAGAAACTCTTGAATAGTTCACAAAAGTGTATGAAAAAGCAATTTTCGTTCACATAACAGTCTTTGTACTTGCTGGCACAAAAATACTAAAAACATTAAGGTGCCCCTATTCAAAGTTAAACTATCTATTCTTACCAGTACTATGCAGACTCTTCAGCAACCTACTGCAAACAGCGTCTGCTTCAGATACACACATGTAGTATCTTTCGCACAAAACACTAATTACACTGACAAAAGCAAAATTTTTAATAGTCATAAGGATGGTGACAATTTCAAATGTTAGGGCGTCACGCTGAAAATTAGAAAATTTAAAATTAAAAAAAATCATAACGTTCAACAATAACACAAAAACGAAGATTTAGGCCGTGTCCTAATATAATAATACTCTACCGTGCCAATTAGCATCACTCCTGATTCTAATACTTTTACAGTTGCTTGAAGGAACATTAAACTATAAAAAAATGAGCCCAAACTTTGAAATGACATCTGAAAATAAATGACGTTTAACATTAAAATACACTTTGGAAAAAGTACATAAGTGTCCCATTAGTGAATATAATATATAATCAGGGAAATTAATATTCATTGTTGATTGTTTATGAAATTTTTGCCGCCTCATTTCACACATCTATCGAAGAATAACAGTTCTGTTTAGAATAAATGGTCAAGATTAGTTGGAAGTACTTTTACTAAACCGTAGACTTGATATCCAAAAGCATAATCCTAAAGCCTTAATGCTTCCCTCTGCTGGGATTCTTCTGTTCTATAAGAGAGAGTGGGCTGTCCACCACGCCGTCCCAGTGCGGGTTGGAGATGTGTATATGTCACATTTCTTCGAATTTTTGGTTCTAGGTCATGCCAGTTTCCGCACGATGATTTTATACGAAGTTTCGAGAGCAAACCTACATTACATTCAAAAGACACTTCACAAAAGTTGCTCCTTACCGAAAACTTAAAAATCTTCTTGAAAATGTGGAACGCCTCCATTAAGTTGACATATGCTTGGAAAAGCTTTTTTATTTTTTCATCATATTTTTCTTCTTCTAGCTCTAAGCAGATTTTACTATAGTACTCGACTTCAGCCATCCATGAAATTAATCCATCTCTTATCAGATCGATTATAGATGCACCATATGTTATGATCACATCATAAAAAAGTATAGTATATAAATATACTATCATTTTTAAGTCGCGACTCGCTGCCACACTGACAATAAAGCCCATACTATACCACAATAAAGCGAACCAATTTCTAGTAGCAGCCTTTTTGTATTGCATAAAATTGATTAAACTAAAAGCTTTTTGAATCTTCAATATTAATCGGACGTGGTCTCTTCTTTGAATAATGTTAAGAATGTAAAAGAAAACGAAAGGTAAAACCAAAACGACTACATGAACCCTAATAAAAAAGGTCATGTATAAATCGACCATTTCAAAATCCCTCGAAAAGAGGTTTTGGATATGGAAACATACAAATACAAGGACAGCAATGAGCGACACTACGTAATAAGGTGCACGATGAGGTCTAATGCAATTGTACTTGATGGAGAAACATGATACGAACATAAGGTGCTGAAAACAACGGAAAGGAAGAAGTACATTTTGAAATCCCTTGTCCAAATAATTGTCAGTAATAGGGTATATATTAATCTGAGTCTTCATGTCAGTTTGATAAGGACCGTTTGACTGAGTGGTAGTATATCTACTGAGGAATGATTGACGCTCTGCGATATGAAGGACAATTTCGTTATTATATTAATGTAGTTTATTTTCATTTTAATCAACTAAAAGGATGTCGTTTACTTAGTCATGACTGTATTGGACTTTAAAAGAGACTGTGACCTCTGAGTTTGTTTCGGATGTTTCTTCTCAGAGTAGTCAGGTACGAAACACCGGCCTCATCTAGTTTTAAAAAACAACATGTTGTGACATGTAAAAGAGTTTTTTAAACCAATTTACAGAAATAAATATGATTTATGATTTATTAGAAGGCACAAATAGTTGGTGATAAATGAAGAAACCTTTAATAGCTTTTAGATCTTCTTCTAAATACATTGTATTATTAGGAAACACGTGGCAATCATCGTCTTTATCAACATTCTCCTGCCCTTATACCAATTTACTTGGGGTCGGCGCAGCATGTCTCCTTCTTCCCCATTCTCTATTACTCATCTCCCCAGACACATCTGGCTAAATCATCCTTCACACAGTCCATCCATCGTTTGTTTGGTCTCTCTCTACCCTCATACCCTTCTTTATTCATACTCAAAGCTTTCCTCGCAAAATTCTTCTCATTCCTCCGCATCACACGCCCATACCAAACCAACCGATTACCACACAACTTTCCAGTCACTGGCGCCCCTTTCAGACTTCCTCTTATGTAACTCATTCCTAATTTTATCCATTCGCGTAACACCACATAATTATCCCCCTTAGCATTCTCATCTCAGCCACACACAAATGCTTTTCGTTCATCCCCCTGTGGCCCAAAATTCTGATCTATACAAGACAGCAGGTCTAACAATCAATAGCAACCATCGCCTTCATTGGATAAAAAACAGCGAACCGCACCGACAAGTGCCTTCCAATGTTCCGAACATTAGTATGATATATATCATCAAGTTTTTTTTGTTTTTTTTTGTTTTATATATTCATCAAGTTTTCTTTTGATACCTTATACGACGGCTTTTTAAAATGTCTTAACCCGCTTTTTTTCTAGTCCATAAAAATATCAAAAGAACGGAACACTTTCTTTCTCAATGTTTTATTAATTATTATGTACATTACATACAAACTACAAATAGATCTACAATAATTATAAAAAATTAAGGCTCAAAGTAAGTAGCTACAAAACGACGTCAATAGGACACTTGACATCAAAGTACTCGTCTGGATCGCTGTCTTCCGGGAACGTATCTAGAAGACTGGCAGCATTACCACGTTGAATTGCAATGCTTAATCTTTAGTCAAAGAAAGAGCCAGCCCTCTGGTCTTGCGAAGTATTGACTAGTGGGCGAGAAATTATCTTAAAAGGTGCGCACTCGCGCCCCATGACCGAGCATTTCGACCCTAAACGGCTCAAAACTGTACCTACTATTTTTATATAAATTAAGTTTTATTCGTTTTATTTTGCCATGTCACGACAGCGAACTGCAGTATCACAACAGTGTACTCTAATACTAGACTGTTAAACTTCAGAGGTAGTCTTCCATTGATTGTGAACATCCGACAAGCTGTCATCTCCTCGAAGGCTGCTCGGTTCAGCCTCTGCACGTTCTTACAGAGCTTCTTAGCTTCCACTGTAACAAAGTTAAAAAAATAACAATTAAGAAAACAAATAAGAAGAAGAGGATAGAAGTTCTTCTCGTTTAAGAACTGATCAACAGAGAATCTCTTGAATAGTCCACAGAAGTGTATGAAAAAGCAACTTTCTTTTACAAAACAGTCTCTGTGCATGCTGGCAAAAAAAAACTAAACACATCAAAGTCCCCTTTTTTTAAAGTTACACTATCTGTTTCTTACCAGTACTCTGCAGGCTTTTCAGCAACCTACTGCAAGTAGCGTCTGCTTCAGAGACACACATGTAGTATCTTTCGCACAAAATACTGAATATACTGACAAAAGCAAAATTTTTAATAGTCAAGAGGAGGGTGACAATTTCATATGGTAGGGCGTCATGCTGAAAATGAGAGAATTTAAAATTAAAAAATCACAACGTTCAACACTAACACAAAATCGAAGATTTAGGCCGTGTCCTAATATAATAATACTCTACCGTGCCAATTAGCATCACTCCTGATTCTAATACTTTTATAGTTGCTTGAAGAAACATTAAACTATAAAAAAATGAGCCCAAAGTTTGAAATGACATCTGAAAATAAATGACGTTTAACATTTAAATATACTTTGGATAAAGTACATTAGTGTCCCATTAGTGAATATAATATATAATCAGGAAAATTAATATTCATTGCTGATTATTTATCAAATTTTTGCAGCGTCATTTCACACATCTATCGAAGAATAACAGTTTTGTTTAAAATAAATGGCCAATATTAGTTGGAAATACTTTTACTAAACCGTAAACTTGATATCCAATAGCATAATCCTAAAGCCTTAATGCTTCCCTCTGCTGGGATTCTTCCGTTCTATAAGAGAAAATGGGCTGTCAGCCACCACGCTGTCCCAGTGCGGGTTAGAGATGTGTATATGTCACATGTCTTCGAATTTTTGGTTCTAGGTCATGTCAGCTTCCGCACGATGATTTTATACGAAGTTTCGAGAGCAAACCTACATTACATTCAAAAGACACTGCACAAAAGTTGCTCCTTACCGAAAACTTAAAAATCTTCTTGAAAATGTGGAACGCCTCCATTAAGTTGACATATGCTTGGAAAAGCTTTTTTATTTTTTCATCATATTTTTCTTCTTCTAGCTCTAAGCAGATTTTACTATAGTACTCGACTTCAGCCATCCATGAAATTAATCCATCTCTTATCAGATCGATTATAGATGCACCATACGTTATGATCACATCATAAAAAAGTATAGTATATAAATATACTATCATTTTTAAGTCGCGACTCACTGCCACATTGACAATAAAGACCACACTATACCGCAAAATAGCGAACCAATTTCTGATAGCAGCCTTTTTGTATTGCACAAAATTTATTAAACTAAAAGCTTTTTGAATCTTCAATATTAATCGGACGTGGTCTCTTCCTTGAATAACATTAAGAATGTAAAAGAAAACGAAAGGTAATACCAAAGTAAATACATGAACCCTAATAAAAAAGATCATGTAAGGATCGACCATGTTGTTAAAATCCCTCGAAAAGAGGTTTTGCATAAGATAAAACATAAATACAAGGACAGCAATGAGCGACACAACATAATAAGACCCACGATGAGGTCTGATGCAATTGTGCTTGATGGAGAAACATGATAGGAATATAAGGTGCTGAAAACAACGGAAAGGAAGAAGCACATTTTGAAATCCTCTGTCCAAATAATTGTCAGTAATAGGGTATATATTAATGTGAGTCTTCATGTCAGTTTGATAAGAACCGTTTGACTTAGTGGTAGTATATCTACTGAGGAATGATTGACGCTCTGCGATATGAAGGACAATTTCGTTATTATATTAACGTAGTTTATTTTCATTTTAATCAACTAAAAGGATGTCGTTTACTTAGTCATGACTGTATTAGATGGCACAAATAGTTGGTGATAAATGAAGAAACCTTTAATAGCTTTTAGATATTCTTCTAAATACATTGTATTATTAGGAAACACGTGGCAATCATCGTCTTTATCAACATTCTCCTGCCCTTATACCAATTTACTTGGGGTCGGCGCAGCATGTCTCCTTCTTCCCCATTCTCGATTACTTATCTCCCCAGACACATCTTTTCTGGCTATATCATCCTTCACACAGTCCATCCATCGTTTGTTTGGTCTCTCTCTACCCTCATACCCTTCTTTATTCATACTCAAAGCTTTCCTCGCAAAATTCTTCTCATTCCTCCGCATCACACGCCCATACCAAACCAACCGATTACCACACAACTTTCCAGTCACTGGCGCCCCTTTCAGACTTCCACTTATGTAACTCATTCCTAATTTTATCCATTCGCGTAACACCACATAATTATCCCCCTTAGCATTCTCATCTCAGCCACACACAAATGCTTTTCGTTCATCCCTCTGTGGCCCAAAATTCTGATCTATACAAGACAGCAGGTCTAACAATCAATAGCAACCATCGCCTTCATTGGATTAAAAACAGCGAACCGCACCGACAAGTGCCTTCCAATGTTCCGAACATCAGTATTATATATATCATAAACTTTTTTTGTTTTTTTTGTTTTATATATTCATCAAGTTTTCTTTTGATACCTTATACGACGGCTTTTTAAAATGTCTTAACCCACTTATTTTCTAGTCCATAAAAATATCAAAAGAACGCAACACTTTCTTTCTCAATGTTTTATTAATTACTATATACATTACATACAAACTACAAACAGATCTACAATAATTATAAAAAATTAAGGCTCAAAGTAATTAACTACAAAACGACGGCAATAGGACACTTGACATCAAAGTACTCCTCTGGATCGCTGTCTTTCGGGAACGTATCTAGAAGACTGGCAGAATTACCACGTTGAATTGCAATGCTTAATCTTTAGTCAAAGAAAGAGCCAGCCCTCTGGCCATGCGAAGTATCGACTAGTGGGCGAGAAATTATCTTAAAAGGTGCGCACTCGCGCCCCATGACCGAGCGTTTCGACCCTAAACGGCTCAAAACTGTATCTACCATTTATATATAAATTAAGTTTTATTAAGTTTATTTTGCCATGACACGACAGCGAACTGCAGAATCACTACAGTGTACTCTAATACTAGACTGTTAAACTTCAGAGGTAGTCTTCCATTGATTGTGAACATCCGGCAAGCTGTCATCTCTTCGAAGGCTGCTCGGTTCAGCCTCTGCACGTTCTTACAGAGCTTCTTAGCTTCCACTGTAACAAAGTTAAAAAAATAACAATTAAGAAAACAAATAAGAAGAAGAGAATAGAAGTTCTTCTCGTTTAAGAACTGATCAACAGAGAATCTCTTGAATAGTCCACAGAAGTGTATGAAAAAGCAATTTTCGTTTACAAAACAGTCTCTGTGCTTGCTAGCAAAAAAAAAGACTAAGAACATCAAAGTCCCCTTTTTTAAAAGTTACACTATCTATTTCTTACCAGTACTCTGCAAGCTCTTCAGCAACCTACTGCAAGCAGCGTCTGCTTCAGATACACACATGTAGTATCTTTCGCACAAAACACTGAATATACTGACAAAAGCAAAATATTTAATAGTCAGGAGGAGGGTGACAATTTCATATGGTAGGGCGTCATGCTGAAAATTAGAGAATTTAAAATTAAAAAATCACAACGTTCAACACTAACGCAAAAACGAAGATTTATGCCGTGTCCTAATATAATAATACTCTACCGTGCCAATTAGCATCACTCCTGATTCTAATACTTTTACAGTTGCTTGAAGAAATATTAAACTATAGAAAAATGAGCCCAAACTTTGAAATGATATCTGAAAATAAATGACGTTTAGCATTAAAATACACTTTGCAAAAAGTACATAAGTGTCCCGTTAGTGAATATAATATATAATCAGGGAAATTAATTAATTGCTGATTATTTATCAAATTTTTGCCGCGTCATTTCACACATCTATCGAAGAATAACAGTTCTGTTTAAAATAAATGGCCAATATTAGTTGGAAATACTTTTACTAAACCGTAAACTTGATATCCAAAAGCATAATCCTAAAGCCTTAATGCTTCCCTCTGCTGGGATTCCTCCGTTCTATAAGAGATAGTAGGCTGTCAGCCACCACGCTGTCCCAGTGCGGGTTGGAGATGTGTATATGTCACATGTCTTCGAATTTTTGGTTCTAGGACATGCCAGCTTCCTCACGATGATTTTATTCGAAGTTTTGAGAGCATACCTACATTACATTCAAAAGACACTTCACAAAAGTTGCTTCTTACCGAAAACTTAAAAATCTTCTTGAAAATGTGGAACGCCTCCATTAAGTTGACATATGCTTGGAAAAGCTTTTTTATTTTTTCATCATATTTTTCTTCTTCTAGCTCTAAGCAGATTTTACTATAGTACTCGACTTCAGCCATCCATGAAATTAATCCATCTCTTATCAGATCGATTATAGATGCACCATACGTTATGATCACATCAAAAAAAAAGTATAGTATATAAATATACTATCATTTTTAAGTCGCGACTCACTGCCACATTGACAATAAAGACCACACTATACCGCAAAATAGCGAACCAATTTCTAGTAGCAGCCTTTTTGTATTGCACAAAATTGATTAAACTAAAAGCTTTTTGAATCTTCAATATTAATCGGACGTGGTCTCTTCCTTGAATAACATTAAGAATGTAAAAGAAAACGAAAGGTAAAACCAAAACGAATACATGAACCTTAATAAAAAAGGTCATGTATAAATCGACCATGTCAAAATCCCTCGAAAAGAGGTTTTGGATATGGAAACATACAAATACAAGGACAGCAATGAGCGACACAACATAATAAGGTGCACGATGAGGTCTAATGCAGTTGTACTTGATGGAGAAACATGATAGGAACATAAGGTGCTGAAAACAACGGAAAGGAAGAAGCACATTTTGAAATCCTCTGTCCAAATAATTGTCAGTAATAGGGTATTTATTAATCTGAGTCTTCATGTCAGTTTGATAAGAACCGTTTGACTGAGTGGTAGTATATCTACTGAGGAATGATTGACGCTCTGCGATATGAAGGACAATTTCGTTATTATATTAATGTAGTTTATTTTCATTTTAATCAACTAAAAGGATGTCGTTTACTTAGTCATGACTGTATTAGATGGCACAAATAGTTGGTGATAAATGAAGAAATCTTTAATAGCTTTTAGATATTCTTCTAAATACATTGTATTATTAGGAAACACGTGGCAATCATCGTCTTTATCAACATTCTCCTGCCCTTATACCAATTTACTTGGGGTCGGCGCAGCATGTCTCCTTCTTCCCCATTCTCTATTACTCATCTCCCCAGACACATCTTTTCTGGCTATATCATCCTTCACACAGTCCATCCATCGTTTGTTTGGTCTCTCTCTACCCTCATACCCTTCTACATTCATACTCAAAGCTTTCCTCGCAAAATTCTTCTCATTCCTCCGCATCACACGCCCATACCAAACCAACCGATTACCACACAACTTTCCAGTCACTGGCGCCCCTTTCAGACTTCCTCTTATGTAACTCATTCCTAATTTTATCCATTCGAGTAACACCACATAATTATCCCCCTTAGCATTCTCATCTCAGCCACACACAAATGCTTTTCGTTCATCCCGCCCAAAATTCTGATCAATACAAGACAGCAGGTCTAACAATCAATAGCAACCATCGCCTTCATTGGATAAAAAACAGCAAACCGCACCGACAAGTGCCTTCCAATGTTCCGAACATTAGTATTATATTTATCATCAAGTTTTTTTGTTTTTTTTGTTTTATATATTCATCAAGTTTTCTTTTGATACCTTATACGACGGCTTTTTAAAATGTCTTAACCCGCTTTTTTTCTAGTCCATAAAAATATCAAAAGAACGGAACACTTTCTTTCTCAATGTTTTATTAATTACTATGTACATTACATACAAACTACAAATAGATCTACAATAATTATAAAAAAATAAGGCTCAAAGTAAGTAGCTACAAAACGACGGCAATTAGGACACTTGACATCAAAGTACTCCTCTGGATCGCTGTCTTCCGGAAACGTATCTAGAAGACTGGCAGAATTACCACGTTGAATTGCAATGCTTAATCTTTAGTCAAAGAAAGAGCCAGCCCTCTGGCCATGCGAAGTATCGACTAGTGGGCGAGAAATTATCTTAAAAGGTGCGCACTCGCGCCCCATGACCGAGCGTTTCGACCCTAAACGGCTCAAAACTGTACCTACCATTTTTATATAAATTAAGTTTTATTACTTTTATTTTGCCATGACACGACAGCGAACTGCAGAATCACAACAGTGTACTCTAATACTAGACTGTTAAACTTCAGAGGTAGTCTTCCATTGATTGTGAACATCCGACAAGCTGTCATCTCTTCGAAGGCTGCTCGGTTCAGCCGCTGCACGTTCTTACAGAGCTTCTTAGCTTCCACTGTAACAAAGTTAAAAAAATAACAATTAAGAAAACAAATAAGAAGAAGAGAATAGAAGTTCTTCTCGTTTAAGAACTGATCAACAGAGAATCTCTTGAATAGTCCACAGAAGTGTATGAAAAAGCAATTTTCGTTTACAAAACAGTCTCTGTGCTTGCTAGCAAAAAAAAAGACTAAAAACATCAAAGTCCCCTTTTTAAAAAGTTACACTATCTATTTCTTACCAGTACTCTGCAAGCTCTTCAGCAACCTACTGCAAGCAGCGTCTGCTTCAGATACACACATGTAGTATCTTTCGCACAAAACACTGAATACACTGACAAAAGCAAAATTTTTAATAGTCAAGAGGAGGGTGACAATTTCATATGGTAGGGCGTCACGCTGAAAATGAAAGAATTTAAAATTAAAAAAATCACAACGTTCAACACTAACACAAAAACGAAGATTTAGGCCGTGTCCTAATATAATAATACTCTACCGTGCCAATTAGCATCACTCCTGATTCTAATACTTTTATAGTTGTTTGAAGGAACATTAAACTATAGAAAAATGAGCCCAAAGTTTGAAATGACATCTGAAAATAAATGACGTTTAACATTAAAATACACTTTGGATAAAGTACATTAGTGTCCCATTAGTGAATATAATATATAATCAGGGAAATTAATTCATGCTGATTGTTTATCAAATTTTTGCCGCGTCATTTCACACATCTATCGAAGAATAACAGTTCTGTTTAGAATAAATGGTCAATATTAGTTGGAAGTACTTTTACTAAACCGTAGACTTGATATCCAAAAGCATAATCCTAAAGCCTTAATGCTTTCCTCTGCTGAAATTCCTTCGTTCTATAAGAGATAGTAGGCTGTCAGCCACCACGCTGTCCCAGCGCGGGTTGGAGATGTGTATATGTCACATGTCTTCGAATTTTTGGTTCTAGGACATGCCAGCTTCCGCACGATGATTTTATTCGAAGTTTCGAGAGCATACCTACATTACATTCAAAAGACACTGCACAAAAGTTGCTCCTTACCGAAAACTTAAAAATCTTCTTGAAAATGTTAAACGCCTCCATTAAATTGACATATGCTTGGAAAAGCTTTTTTATTTTATCATCATATTTTTCTTCTTCTAGCTCTAAGCAGATTTTACTATAGTACTCGACTTCAGCCATCCATGAAACTATTCCATCTCTTATCAGAGCGATTATAGAAGCACCATACGTTATGATCACATCAAAAAAAAGCAAAGTATATAAATATACTGCAATCATTATGCTGCGACTCGCTGCCACACTGACAATAAAGCCCACACTATACCACAAAATAGCGAACCAATTTCTAGTAGCAGCCTTTTTGTATTGCATAAAATTGATTAATTTAAAAGCTTTTTGAATCTTCAATATTAATCGAACGTGGTCTCTTTTTAGAATAAGATTAAGAATGTAAAAGGAAACGAAAGGTAACACCAAAACGAATACATGAGCCCTAATAAAGAAGAACATGTATGGATCGACCATGTTGTCATAATCCCTCGAAAAGAGGTTTTGCATATGGAAACATATAAATACAAGGACAGCAATGAGCGACACTACGTAATAAGGTGCACGATGAGGTCTGATGCAATTGTACTTGATGGAGAAACATGAGAAGAACACAACGTGCTGAAAGCAACGGAAAGGAAGAAGCACATTTTGAAATCCTCTGTCCAAGTAATTGACAGTAATCGGGTTTATATTAATCTGAGTCTTCATTTCTAATTTGAAACAGACCGTTTGACTGTGAGGTAGAATACCTACTAAGGAATGGTTGACGTTCTGCGATGTGAAGGACATTTCCGTTATTATTGAATTGTAGTCTGTTTTCATTTTAATCAACTAAAAGGATGTCGTTTACTGTGTCATGTATTAGATGGTACAAATATGTAGTTCGTGATAAATGAAGAAACCTTTAATTGCTTTCAAATATTCTTCTAAATACGCGGCTAAATAATAACAGCCGCTCGGGTCAATCTTTAGGTTAAGCCGTGCTTGCCTAGGTTAGTCTGTGGATTGGTGGCCACCCATTACATACCGAGTTTTTTCCGTGCCTCGGAAAGAACGTTAAGCCCTTGGTCCCGGCTGTCATTTGAAGATCTTTAACAGCAAGTCTTACCAAGGAGTATCGTATTACCCAATACTAACTGGGTTGTGGAGGTCAGATAGGCGGTCGCTCCATGTAAAATACTGCTATTCAGCTGCTGCCGGTCAGACTGAAACCCGACCCCAACATAGTTGGGAAAAGACTGGGCAGATGAGGAGTAAGAAACACGTGGCAATCGTCGCCTTTATTGGATAAGACACAGCGAACCGCATCGACAGGAGGTGCCTTCCAATGTTCCGAACATATATCAGTATTATTCAAAAAGTTTTTATTTTTTACCTTATCCACGGCATCTTGAAATGTCTTAACTGGCTAGCACATTTATTTGTGGATCGATAAAATTGTACCTATAAAAGTAGACTTACTTTTCTATTAAATAAAAATATATAATGGCGCTGGCGTTAGAGGGCACAGAAATGATGCGTCGGGATGGTAATAATGTACAATATATAATCGGGCACACAACCTACAATATGTACAGTCTATCTTAAAACTATGAAGCTCGCGTACAACAGTTTAGGTATGGCGCCACGCAGTGGAGCGTGTGCAATCTCTAGCAACGAGGTAGGCCGATTGTCGACGCGGGCGGCGCGCGGCATCGGGGAGCGGGGCACTTATCCTTGCTCGAGCGGGCGACGGACGAAGTAAGTTTGAAGCGGCGCGGCGGCGGCGGCGGTGCGCGTACGCGATTATTATTTAATTATTACGTTGTTACAAATATGTATCAATTTTATTTTTAATGTAAATTATGTATCTTCAGTTTTGCTTTTCCATGACACGACAGCGAACTGCAGAATCACAACAGTGTACTCTAATACTAGACTGTTAAACTTCAGAGGTAGTCTTCCATTGATTGTGAACATCCGACAAGCTGTCATCTCCTCGAAGGCTGCTCGGTTCAGCCGCTGCACGTTCTTACAGAGCTTCTTAGCTTCCACTGTAACAGAGACAAAGGATTTCTTACATTCATAATTAAGATAAATAACGGCAGTCACACAATGAAAGTTTTAGCTAAATCTGAGTAAAGCAATTGCAACTGAACAGCAATGAATAGACAATATGAAGTTTTATGTTGAAACTATCTATCAAAACTTCCTTGAATTATTTCAAATCTTTAAATTAAATTAAAAACACATTTTTAATAAAAAATATCAACTTCTCCATTTGACAAATTGTCTGTTCTTACCAGTACTCTGTAGGCTCTTCAGCAACTTACTGCAAGCTGCGTCTACCTCTGATACACACATGTAGTATCTTTCGCAATAAGCACTGAATACACTGACGAAAGCCAAATTCTTAATAGTCCATACTAAGGATACTATTTCAAAAGTTCGGGTGTCTCCCTGAAAATGAGAAAAAAACAAGTTTGATCACAATGTTCAACATCGCTGTACCACAAGTTTGATTGAGTTAGCTAGACCGAGATTAGGGCAGGACCTGTCTAATATAAGCGATTGTCTCTTCATTATTTTCGGAAAATAGCACAATGATGCGTTCCTTTTAACGAAGAAAAGATCTCATTTTCGCGCCACGGTCGTTCTCTATTAGGACATAGGGTTATAAATAAACAAATAAAAATATTTATTGCAAAACACACGACCCTTAAAAAAACACAATTTAAGAAGTTAATAATAAAAAAAACAAGTTGCATAAATACCTGCACACATACGTCCCAAAAACAATCCAATAACGAAATAAAACACATTTAAACAGGCGTTTACCAATCTAGGAATAATCTGTATAAAATGCTTACCGGGCCAAAACGCGTCATTCCTGATTCTGTTACTTTTACAATTGCTTGAAGGTACAATAAACTGTAGAAAAATGTGCTCAAAGTTTGATATAATGTCTGAAAATATATTTTTTGAATAAAGTACATAAGAGACACACTAGACAATACAACATACAATCACGGAAATTAATTGATTGTTGATTGTTTATCAAATTAACAGCCTATCTCAATTTTCCGCGTCATTTCACACATCTGTCGAAGAATAATAGTCCTGATTAGAATAAATGGTCAATTTTAGTTACGTACATTACATCACATTTTTTGGTACATTTACGAAACCGTAGACTTGTTATCCAAAAGCAAAATCCTAAAGCCTTAATGTTCCCTCTGCTGGGATTCAGGCCTCCGTTATTTATGAGAGAGTGGGCTGTCAGCCACCACGCTGGCCCAGTGCGGGTTGGAGATATGTTACATGTCTTCGAATTTTTGGTTCTAGGACATGCCAGCTTCCTCACGATGATTTTATTCGAAGTTTCGAGAGCATACCTTCATTACATTTAAAAGACACTTCACAAAAGTTGCTCCTTACCGAAAACTTAAAAATCTTCTTGAAAATGTGGAACGCCTCCATTAAGTTGACATATGCTTGGAAAAGCTTTTTTATTTTATCATCATATTTTTCTTCTTCTAGCTCTAAGCAGATTATACTATAGTACTCGACTTCGGCCATCCATGAAATTAATCCATCTCTTATCAGATCGATTATAGATGCACCATACGTTATGATCACATCAAAAAAAAGTATAGTATATAAATATACTATCATTAATAAGTCGCGACTCACTGCCACATTGACAATAAAGACCACACTATACCGCAAAATAGCGAACCAATTTCTAATAGCAGCCTTTTTGTATTGCATAAAATTGATTAATCTAAAAGCTTTTTGAATCTTCAATATTAATCGGACGTGGTCTCTTCTTTGAATAACATTAAGAATGTAAAAGAAAACGAAAGGTAATACCAAAGTAAATACATGAACCCTAATAAAAAAAATCATGTAAGGATCGACCATGTTGTTAAAATCCCTCGAAAAGAGGTTTTGCATATGAAAAAACATAAATCCAAGGACAGCAATGAGCGACACAACGTAATAAGACCCACGATGAGGTCTGATGCAATTGTGCTTGACAGAGAAACATGATAGGAACACAAGGTGCTGAAAGCAACGAAATGGAAGAAGCACATTTTGAAATCCTCTGTCCAAGTAATTGACAGTAATAGGGTTTATATTAATCTGAGTCTTCATTTTTAATTTGAAACAGACCGTTTGACTGTGTGGTAGAATACCTACTGAGGAATGCGTGACGTTCTGCGATGTGACGGACATTTTCGTTAATTCTTTAATTATAGTTGTTTTCATTTTAATCAACTAAAAGGATGCCGTTTACTATTTCAAGTATTAGATGGCACAAATAGTTGGTGATAAAAGAAGAAATCTTTGAATGCTTTCAAACATTCTTCTAAATACATTGTATCATTAGGGAAAACGTGGCTAAATAATAACAGCCGCTCGGGTCGACCTTTAGGTTAAAACATACTTGCCTAGGTTGGTCTGTGGATTGGTGACCACCCATTACATACCGAGTTTACGTTAAGCCGTTAAGTCAGTGGCCCAAAAGTCTGACACTAGTCTTACCAAGAGGTATCGTATTATCCAGTACTAACTGGGTTGTGGAGGTCAGATAGGCAGCCGCTCCATGTAAAATACTGGTATTCAGATGCATCCGGTTAGACTGGAAGCCGACCCTAACATAGTTGGGAAAAGGCTGTGCAGATGAGGGTTAGTGAACTAGTAGGAATCATCGCCTTTATTGGATAAGACACAGCCAACCGCATCGACAAGACGAACATATTCCGAATGACGAGACGAGAATGTTCCGTACATATGATGTGTTATTCAAAATGTTTTCATTTGATACCTTATCTACGGCATCTTAAAATGTCTCGCTAGCACATTCATTTATGGATCGAGAAAATTGTACCTATAAAAGTCGGCTTACTTTTCTAGTAAATAAAAATAAATGATGGCGGTGACGTTGGCGGGCAAAGAAAAGATGCGACGGGATGGTATTTATGTATGTAATCGGGCACACAACCTACAATATGTACAGTCTATCTTAAAACTACCCAACGCGGTATGGAGCTCGCGTACAACAATTTAGATATGGCGCCACGCAGTAGAGCGTGCGCACTCTATAGCCACGAGGTAGGCCAACTGCCGACGCGGGCGGCGCGCGGCATCGGGGAGCGGGACGCGTACGCGATTATTATTTAATTATTATGTTCAAATCAAATCAAATCAAATCAAATCAAATCATTTATTCGCATACAATGTAGGTATTGTATAATAAAGTTGTTATTAAATATAGTGAGCCGAGTACATTCTGCCTGAGGTACGTTGTTATAAATATGTATCAATTTTATTTTTAATGTAAATTATGTATCTTTAGTTTTGCTTTTAAATGCCACGACAGCAAACTGCAGTATCACAACAGTGTACTCTAATACTAGACTGTTAAACTTCAGAGGTAGTCTTCCATCGATCATGAACATTCGACAAGCTGTCATCTCCTCGAAGGCTGCTCGATTCAGGCGCTGCACGTTCTTACAGAGCTTCTTAGCTTCTACTGTAACAGAGATAAAGGATTTTCAAAATAATAATTAAGATAAATAACGGCGGTCACTCTTATGTGATTACAATAAAAGATATATCTAAATCTGAGTAAAGAATTTGCAGCCGAACAGCAATAAATAGTCAATGTCAAGTTTTATGCTGAAACTATCTATCAAAACTTCCAAGAATTATTTCAAATCTAAACACAAAATCTTCAAAGTTATTAGATTAAAAAAAAAAACTTTAATAAACCACAGCAATAAAGGCTGTAAATAGACCCTTAACGAAGCCGAAAGGCACTTGTTCTAGAGTCTAGAACAAAAAAATTATCGCAAAGGCGGGGAGAAAAAGTGCCTTTCGGCTTCGTTAAGGGTCTATTTACACCCTTTATTGCTGTGGTATGGTCTAGATTCTAGACCAGAGTCCAGAGTTTCCTTCTAGTTACGGAGATACTGGGGGTCAGAGTTCCAACTTTTTCACAAGTTTTTTTTTAAATACATGTTTTTAATGTAAGATTTTTTCTTTAAACACCTCCACACCCCCCATACTATTCAATCCATCCATCAGCACAATGCTTTGAGTGAGTTTTAACGGTCCTACCGTAATATGTGAATTTTCACCCCAAAAAAAAAAATGGTTTCCCAGCAATAATTTTTGCGTAAAGTTACTTAGTTTGATGTACAGAATGCTTGGTTGACGACTTCGTGAAGGGTCTGTTTAAAAGCATCTGTTGGAAATTTTACACATATTATCAACTTCTCCATTTGACAAATTGTCTGTTCTTACCAGTACTCTGCAGGCTCTTCAGCAACCTACTGCAAGTAGCGTCTACCTCGGACACACACATGTAAAAACTTTCGCACAAAACACTGAATATACTGACGAAAGCAAAGTTCTTAATAGTCCAAAATAAAGTTACTATTTCAAAAGTAAGGATGTCTCCCTGAAAATTGGAGAAAAAAAAGTTTAATCACAATGTGTTACACGTTTGATTGAGTTAGCCAGACCGAGATATGCCGTGTCTCATCATAAAAGAAATTGAAACGGTCGTTTTCTATTAGGACAAAGGGTTTAAAAATCTTTGTTGGAAAAACACGTGAAAGCAACAAAACCAAGTACAAAAATACCTGCGAACATATTACGTCCCATGTACAATCCAATAACAAAATATAATGCTAACAAATCTCGGCCTAAGCTTTATAAAATGCTCACCGTGCCAAAATGAGTCATTCCTGAATATGTCACTTCTACAATTGCTTGAACGTACAGTAAACCATAGAAAAATGTGCCCAATGTTTGAAATAATGTCTGAAAACAAATGATGTTTTACATTAAAATATACTTTGAAATTAAACTTTTACATGTAAGCGTGATGTGCGGTGCCGTGTGCGGTGCTCCGCGCCAGCTCACGGCAGCAACCGTCGGTTCAAACATGTACTCAAACTTGCAGTTATATTTAGATATGGACGCGGGGCGGGCGCACCGTATATGGCACCGCATCGCGGGTTGGTAGATGTGAAGGTATATGGCACATGTCTTCGAATTTTTGGTTCTAGAACATAGCTTCTTCACGATGTTTTTCTTCGCCGTTTCGATAGCATACCTGGATTACATTCAAAAGACAGTTCACATAAGTCGCTCCTTACCGAAAATTGAAATATCTTCTTGAAAATGTGGAACGCCTCCATTAAATTGACATATGCTTGGAAAAGCTTTTTTATTTTATCATCATATTTTTCTTCTTCGAGCTCTAAGCAGATTTTACTGTAGTACTCGACTTCAGCGATCCACGAAACTATTCCGTCTCTTATCAGGGCGATTATAGAAGCACCATACGTTATGAGCGTATCAAAAAAAAGCAAGGTATATAAATATACTAACATTATTAAACTGCGACTCACTGCCACATTGATAATGAAACCCACAGAGTACCGCAATAAAGCGAACCAATTTCTAGTAGCAGCCTTTTTGTATTGCATAAAGTGAATTAATCTAAAAGCTTTTTGAATCTTCAATATTAATCGGACGTGGTCTCTTCTTTGAACAATATTAAGAATGTAAAAGAATACGTAAGGTACAACCAAAAGGAAAACATGAGTCCTAATAAAAAAGACCATGAATCGAATGACTATTTCGTCATTATCCCTCGAAACGAGGTTATTTAGATGAAAACAGATAAACACAAGGACAGCAATGAGCGACGCAACATAATAAGACGTACGATGAGGCCTAATGCAATTGTACTTGATGGAGAAACATGATAGGAACATAAGGTGCTGAAAACAACGGAAAGGAAGAAGCACATTTTGAAGTCCTCTGTCCAAATAATTGTCAGTAATAGGATTTATATTAATCTGAGTCTTCATGTCAATTTGATAAGAACCGTTTGACTGAGTGGTAGAATATCTACTGAGGAACAGACTGCCATGCTGGAGTAATGTGAAGGCCGATTTCGTTAATTCTATAATTATTGTTTGTTTTCATTTTAATCAACTAAAAGGATGTCATTTGCTTTGTCATGTGTCGAAATTGTAAATAGATGGCACAAATTTTTGGTAAGTGGTTGATAAATGAAATAAAAACATTTATTTGCTTTCAGACACTGTCATGTACTACCGAGGTCACTGACGGTCTGCCAATTTTCACCCTTAGGCCCCTAATTTATAAGGTTGTAAAGTAGTTGAATGTCAGTAAACTCGGTAGCATTGTATAATTGGGGACCACGTGTAGATCATCATCCGTATTTAATCAATACAACTAGGTTGAGTTACAACACGAAAATGTCTGTCGCATTCATTTTGTTCGGCGAGCCCGAACGTGTGGTACAAACAGAGGCGCCTTCCGGGTTTTCACACAAATGTGTCTTATATTAATTTTATTTTGTTTATCAACGTTTTTTGGTTGATTTATATCGAAACAATTTGAGGCTTCTGTTTTCAGCTAAATGCGTCAAAGAAATCGCGATCACGTTTTCGGACGACCATCGCTTTAATTAAGACTCGGATTCATGTAAACTAAACCAGAGGCGCGCACGCTTGGGTGCGCGTGTAAGTGGTGCTAAACATTTTTTGTTTAGTGTTCAAGCACATGTTTACTACTAACAGCATGCGTATCAACACGTGTTCTTGCGATAAGTTTCCCTCACCTATAACCTAGTGATAATAATGTAATCAGATCATTCCTCAATTACCTACCTCCTGTCATTTATAAGTTCTACGCCTTAGTAACCTTTTCTTGGAAAATAAAAATCTTTAGAGATTGTGGTAAAAGTAATATCTTAGAATGTTTGTGGTATTCTATGTATAAATAAACGAATGATCCCAGCTCGCGAAGATCACATTTTTTTATTAAAATATTTTCTGAGAAACTTTAGTTAGAAAAAATTCTGAGAAAAAACTAATGATGTTTTCTGAGAAGGTTAAATAAAAGAATGTCTGATCAGAAACTACATGTATTCGCCTGAGGGCGCGTTTTGGGCGCTTTAATAAATCAAGAAAAAAAAACTACTTCGCGACACCATTCGTGTCATATTCGACCTATTTTCAAAAGTGGAACATGTTACATCGTAAAGCTGTCAGTCCAACGACCGGCTCGGACTAAACACACATTCACAGCGGCTAATCGAAGTCCTGCAGATTAGAGGCACAGAGTAAGTAGGACACAGAAGGCTCAAATTTTACAATGCTTGAAGTTTATGCAGAACGAGAGATAAAAAAAGTTGGGGAAATTAAAGGCCAATATGATATTGAGGAAGTAGTTGATAAATATATACGAGCTAGGTACGAGTAATTTACTTCTTTGTTCCACTATATTAAGGTAGACCGACAGTTTCGTTGACTAGTCAGTTTCGCTGATTGGACAGTTTTGTGAATTTGATAGTTGCGTCAACTTGACAGTTGCGTCAACTCGACAGTTTCCATGAATTGCTAGTTTCTTTGATTCGTCAGTTAGGTACACTCGAGGAAAAAATACATTAAACAATTAATGTAGATAGTTTAACCTGCTGTAAGGAACCCCTCTCCGAATTTAAATCAAACTTCAACTTGTATTTTTAAAGTAAAACACAGACTTGACTTCGTACTTACTTGAACACGTTGATCATGCCTGTCAATTGTAGATCATTGGCAATCAGATGCCCGAAAGTCTGATATCCAATCTAACGAAAGAGTATCGTGCTAGCCAGTAACTGGGTTGCGGAGGTCAGAGAGGCAGCCACTTCATGTTCTCATCAACTTCATCGAATTAGACTGGACGCCGCTCCCAACATAGCTAGGAAAAAGACTAAGCAAATGATGACCATCCTAAATTCTGCCTGAAACTGAATGGGCCTTCTGTATAGAAATCATACTCATTGTCTCTGTGTGGTGATTTGAGGCTAGATTAAAGGGGTCCTTGCGGCCTGTGTGAACGTCTTGGGATTAATTAGTTAGTGCTGGGCTACTATCAATCAGTAAATTAATTTGATTTAATTTGTAGTACTGGAGCACGTAAGGACTTTGAAAGATCGTGTTATGTTAAATAGTATAATTTCGCGGTCTACCCTGGCACCACCACTAGAGACATATCTTATCGGCAGTATTCCGCACGTGTTCAAACTGAATATCCAATTATCTGTAAAATTAGCATACAATACTGCGCCCTTATAACCCGTCTTAATCATGGTCATGACATTGACATCGTGCATTTGAATTGATGTAGGTACCCTCGTTCAGGAAAAGAGTTATTATTTACTTTATTTATTTATTTATTTGCACATCACACATTTTACAATATTACTGTCGGTTTTTGTACATGAACCCTGTCAGGGCACTGCAACGCACAATGCTGGTTTGTTGTTGAGTTTTTGAACAGTAAATTAACATAATAAATTGAGTCAAAACTTATCAAAACACAATACAATACATTTCAGAAAAAAATATGTAAAGTCATATTTAGGTCAGATTGTGGGTAGGTAGTAGGCTCTTCTTAATTTACTAGGCGAAAAAACTTACTACACAGTCAATGAGTACCTAGAAGACAAATTGTAATCTTATTCTATTTATTTATTTTTCATTAAATGTTTTATTTTTAATTTATTTGTTAATAATTTAATTGTTTTTTTTAAATCTGATTTAATTTTAATGTTTTGATATCTGGTAACATTTATTGTTATTTTGATTAATGAATTGAACATTAGAGATTCATTATTAATTTTGATTTATTATTATTTTTACTCATAAGAAATTATAATTAGAATATTTGTACGCCGTTGAAGGCAAGACATAGCGCTCATTTTAGTAATATTGACATCTGTACTTTTGTTTACCTATGTTCTACAAATAAAAATATTTGAATTTGAATTTAGTAAATACAATACAATAAATTACTTAAACTAGCTATACTATATCTCGTTAAGCGGACTGATCGCGTAAGAAACTCCACCCTGCGCTCCATTACTCAAGTTGCAGATGTTGGAGAAAAAACAGCCAAGCTGAAGTGGAAGTGGGCTGTCCACGTTGCACAAGTGCGCCCGGAGAGATGGGCAACGATCGTCACTCACTGGACGCCTGTCGGAGGAAATCGCCATCGAGGTAGACCGCGGCGAAGATGGTGTGTCGACCTGATCTCGTTTGCAGGGCGAACATGGCTAGATATTTCACAGGACAGAGAGTTTAGAAGGAGAAATGGGAGGCCTTTGCCCAGCAGTGGGGCACTCAATAGGCTAACAAAAAAAAACTAGCTATTACCCGTATCGTTGGAGACCGGAAATAATCCCGTCGCAAAATCAAAGCATATATTTCAAATAGGCCAATTACAGGCACTTTTGAATTGTCGAAACAAAGACAACAATGAAAAATAGCTACAGTCCCAGTCACAAGGCATAAAAACTGTGAAAGTACTTTAGTTGCCAATTCCCTAACGTAGATCTCTATGGAGAAGAACGGGCAAGAAACTCCATGGACACTCTTTTAAATCAGAATACTTTTACAATAACTTGGTTACATCATTTATGTTGAGATCGTACAATATGTGAGAACGATGTAGCAAGATGTGTACTTTAAAAGTATCCATAGTAAAAATAAAATAATTAATTCAAACAAACCTTGGCAACCAAGAGATGACCTGTCACAACTGACAGCGCCCGTTCACGAACATGACGCATGTATCGGCACCATTCAACTCAACCATTTTGAAGGGAAATAAATGATCCGACACACGCGCCACCATCAGCGAGACATTTGAGTGAACATGACATACTCTTAACCGCCAGGGCACATTCAAGTCAAGAAAATACGTAGGTTTCCAGCGAATGACAGCTTTCTAGTACAGAGTGCTCACACAATATGGGCTATGCGGTTATATAATATTAAAGAGATTGAATTTATACATTGCAAAGATAGTTGTACAATCTTCAGCAGCTCCAACATACTGTTTAATGCTATCCATTTATGCGCCCCTGTCCTTGTGGAGCAGGACCAGCATTGAGCCAAGCATTTTTATCAGCGATATAATCGTTCAACTTGTAATATGCTTGCTTACATAATGTGCGTTGAATTCATGTTTTAAATTTAGTTTCATTCATTTCAAGAATACTTTGTGGAATTTTATTATAGCATCTCAAACAGTACCCCATGAAAGATGAGTCTACTTTAGCGAGTCTGAAGCCTGGCTGAACTAATTGGTCTCTATTTCTAGTATCTTAATTGTGTCTGTCGCCTCTTTTATTAAAAAGATGTAGATTTTTTCTTACATACATTATGTTTTCATAGATGTATTGACAATGTACCGTCATGATGTTAATTTCCTTAAACAGTTCCCTTAGAGAATCACGCCTTCGAAGATTATATATGGCTCTGATGGCTCTTTTTTGCAGAATAAATGTAGACTCAATGTCTGCAGCCCGTCCCCATCGCAAAATGCCATAAGACATTATACTATGAAAGTAACTAAAATAGACCAGTCTAGCGGTATCTACATCAGTATATTGACGGATTTTTCTAATAGCATATGCTGCTGAACTTAGCCACCCCGCTAGAGATGTTAAATGAGAACCCCATTGTAGCCTTGAATCAAGCGTAATCCCCAGGAAAACTGTTTTATCTACAAATTCAAGCTTCTCTTGATTCAATACTATATCACTATCGCTACTTTTAACATTCGGTAAAGCAAATCTAATGCATTTCGTTTTTTTTTTTTTCATTTAATACTAAATTGTTTGCTGTGAACCAGTTATGGACCTGAAGTAGGGCATTATTCACGTCATCTAGATTTTGGGCCCGTCTATTTATCTTAAAAATTAGGGAAGTGTCATCAGCGAATAACACCATATTTTGAGGTTGGTGTTTCAATAAATAGGGTAGATCATTAATATATACTAAAAAGAGGAAAGGACCCAATATTGAGCCTTGTGGAACTCCCATTTTTACTTTTAAACCCTTTGAATTAACACCATTTATTTGAACTTGTTGTTGTCTATCATTCAAATAAGATTTAATCAAACCTAGTGCATGTTTACCTAGTCCGTAATGCTCAAGTTTCAAAAGTAATGTGTCGTGATTTACGCAATCAAATGCTTTGGAGAGGTCACAAAATATTCCTATGACGTCTTGGGACTCTTCCCACGCAGTAAAAATGTGCTTTAATAGGGTTACACCGGCGTCAGTTGTACAACGTCCCTTGGTGAAACCATACTGTTGATCGTGTAAGATTCTGTTGGTGTTAAAATGATTGAGCATTTGATTCAACATTACCTTTTCAAACACCTTTCTAAAAACTGGCAACACGGATACAGGTCTATAATTATTTGTATCTTTACTATCTCCGGATTGGAACAGAGGAACTTTACTGTATTTCATTAAATCAGGGAAAACTCCTTGGTCTACACACAAATTAAAAATTAAAGCTAGGTATGGTGCTATAGTCTCAACTATGGATGTACAAACTTTGATAGACATTCCCCAAAGATCGTCAGTTTCACTTTTATTTGCCGGAACGCTTTAATAACTATCATTGGGCTTATGTGTTTAAATTTAAATTCAGCCGGGCAGCCAGACACATTCGCCTTTAATAAACCAATTGAGACGTCAGGAGAGGAATTTAGAGCCTCCGTAGTTTTTAACGGTATATCGGTAAAGAAATTTACAAATTCATGAGCTACTTCCTGATTAGAGCTTTTAGGATCACATGCTGTATCTAATGTGTAGCTAGTGTTACGTATTTTCTTCATGTTAGTCTCGTTATTTATGACTTTCCAAACTGTCTTAATTTTGTTTTCTGCTGTTTTGATCTTGTTGCTAATGTGCAGGGCTTTGGCAACCTTGCATGTATTTCTAAATTTTTTTGAATACTTAGCAACATACTTGTTAAAAGTTTCAGTGTTTATATAAGGCTTAAGGCCATAAAGCTCAAATAGTCTTTACGCGTCGGTACTATCAAGAAAATAAAAAGAAAGAAGACAAATTGTTTCCTTCTCATGGAGCGTAGGCCTGAAGCTGAGCAGCTACAATATTTATTTATTATTTATTTATTTAAACTTCATGTACAATAGTGGTACATATGCGGACTTAATGCCACAAGGCATAAAAAAAGGCATAAATATTATAGGCTGAAAATAAATAAATCTTAGTCGTGGTTGATTTCAACACATAAGGGTGAAAAAGTAGGTAAGTCAGATATCATCATTATCCTGCCCTTATCCCAATTTATTTGGAATCGGCACATGTCTTTTTCTTCTATACTTCTCTATTACTCGTCATCTCATCAGACACCTCCTTTCTAGCCATATCATCCTTCACACAGTCCATTCATCGTTTCTTTGGTCTTCCTCTAATTTTATATCCATCCATATTCATACGTAAAGTTTTCTTTACTACATGTAAGTTAGGCAGATCGACAGGCGAAAAAGTTACATTCGTTTTTATAATAGAGCATGGATTGGAAAACAAGATTTTATTATTTTACTAGTCGTTGCTTGTGCTATTATCATTGCGTGACTTATTAGTGTCAATAAAGATTCGTGACAGTATCGGTTTAATAACATTTTATCATCACATGTATGCTTCAAATATACCATAAAGTCAATAGCTGATAGGGTGAAGTGGTGACCTTGACACAATCCGTTCGGGGATATCAAAAACACATTTGAGTAATTGGTAAACAACTGTAAAATACGGCATGAACTCTCAACGAAAGTTGTCGTATTAACTTGAGGTAAGATTTAGAATTGATTTATTTATGGTTAAAGAAATTTATTTCTCAATAAGAAATTGCAAAGACTTCACTTGTTTGAGAACCTTTTGTAACTTAATTTTAGACTTACAACAACTTTGACATTCGTGAGGGCTGGCTCTTTCTTTGGCCAAAGAATTTGCTTTGCCATTCAGCGTGGCAATGCTGCCAGTCTTCTGGGCACGTTTCCAGATGACAGCGATGCGGAGGAGTACTTTGTCGTCTAAGTGTCCTATTATCGTCGTTGTCTATATGTATATTGGTACTTACTTTTAGCCTTCTTTATATCATTATTTTAGTTATATTTGTAGTCTGTATATAATTACAAGGCACTGTTGTCATACAAATCATTTTCATTTTGCACTCAACTGTAAAGAGCCCTCTAACATTTCGACGTTACACTAATTTTACAATTTATATATAATGAAAAGGCATTCTATTATTATAAAAGTATAGGATATTTCTGAGCTTAAAAAAAAAGATTTTAGTTTATATTCAATCATCATCTGCCTAGCCTTTTCCCAACTATGTTGGGGTCGGCTTCCAGTCTAACCGGATGCAGCTGAATACCAGTATTTTACATGGAGCGACTGCCTATCTGAGCTCCACAACCCAGTTAGTACTGTCTAATACGATACCCCTTGGTAAGACTGGCTGTTTGGTGGTTGGTTTGGCTTATATTCAATATAATCTACAAATTACAGGTCCCAAATCAGGTCCCCTTGACTTTTTGCCTAAACATGCATCGGGAGCATGATTATTACTAAATTAATTAATAATAATGTATCTAAGAAAATCAAGTATCTTGACTTGGCTCGCGAGGTTGTCGACATGTGGGATGTGGACTCAGCGATCATTGTGCCGATAGTCGTATCAGCCCATGGTTTAATTGCCAAGAGCCTCGACCAATACCTGAGGAGGCTCTCGTTAGGCAGCTGGATCAAGGGCTTGATTCAGAAAGCGGTACTTCTGGACACGGCTCATATTGTTAGGAGGTTCCTCTCTCTGGAGCCCTGACCGCCGGTAGCTTGGATCCTGTTCCCGATACCGGTGGGCTACAATTTTTTAATTTTTATATTTTTAAATGTTTTTTTATATATATTTTTTTTAAGGAATATTTAAAAATGTCAAATAATTTGTAAAAATTTAAATAAAGGATGTATCTAAAACTAGCATGATTATTATTTTATAAGAGAAAACGAACTATTTTTACTTGTTAAAAATAGTTCGTTTTCTTTTTGCTTTTTCAAGCAACGTACGAAAAACATACAATTTCGACGAGGAAACCTTGCAACTACGCTGTAATACCCCTCTTAACACAAAACTTTTTAATCCACCCGCAAAAGAAATAATGATCGTGGTCGCTCTACAAACCGGACATTACTAAGTTCCAGGAATTTTGTGCTCGTTTAAAACGGATTAAATTCTATATATTTAAAACCGTACCTATTTATTTTAGGGATTAGTACATGAAGGAAAACCTGGCAGTATCACCGGTACCTGAAAAGTTATGTGGTAATCGTTTGTATGAGCATGTAGTGCGGAGGAATGAGGAAAATGTCGTGAGGGTTTAGACGAAATTAGAAGTATGAATGTGGATGTTTATGTGAGAGAAGGGCAAGGTCGAAGAAACAAGTGAAGGACTATCTGAAAGATGATAATTATACAGGGTGTAAACGAGCCTAGTCTTTTCCCAACTATGTTGGGGTCGCCCTCCAGTCTTACCGGATGCAGCTGAATACTAGTATTTTACAGGGAGCGACTGCCTATCTGAACTCCACAACCCAGTTAGTACTGGGTAATACTATACCCCTTGGTAAGACTTGATTGTCTGACTTTCGGACCACGGACTATTTTGAGAGATAGGACTTTTTCATAAAGTTACTGCTGCAGTTGAATGTAAAACAATATAACATATGAATGAGCCTTTTAAATATTGGTACTACGGAACCCTTTGTGGGTGTGAGTACGTCTCGCACTTGGCCAGTTTTTTCTTTAATGCTCCACTCCTATTGTTTGAAGCGTGATGGGTCTGTCTTCGTGAAGGGTCTGTTAACAGGGTGTAAACAGACCCTTCACGAAGCCGTCAACAAAGCATTATGTACATAAAACTAAGTGACTTTACGCAAAAATTATTACTGGGAAACGGCTATTTTTTGGGGTGAAAAATCATATTTTACGGTAAGACTCAATGTAACGCAACGCAACTCAAAATATTGTGCTGATAGATGGATTGAATAGTACGGGGGTTGTGGAGGTATTTAAAGTAAAGTTCTTACATTAAAGATATGTATTTAAAAAGTAACTTGTGAAAAAGTTGGAACTTTGACCCCCAATATCCCCGTAACTAGAAGGTTACCAGGTTCGCAGAACAAAAAAATGATCGCGAGGAGAACAAGTACCTTTCGGCTTCGTAAAGAAGAAGTTTCAGACCAAGTAATTGTCCATAATTATTATTAACAAACATCTCTTGCATCATTCAATCAAATTCAAATAGTAAATAATTAAATATCTAAAAATACTCACGATAGATACAAAGGTCTTAAAACTACGTTAGTATTGCATCATTTCAAATAATAAACAGTCAATATCGAAAAAATTCTCATGTTAGCAAAAATCCTAGAATCACTTCATCACATGAAGCTGGATGAATCTTCCTAGCACCGCGGCCTGGCCTCTCAAAAATCATCCTTAGGATTCCGTTGGTGCTTCCCCCGAATCCGGCGCCTCAGAGAAGCTGTTTTATCGCGCATTATGGCATAAAAGTCCCTCCTCCTGTATCCTTGCATCAGCAAACAAGCCCGACGCGCTTTAGAATCGAGGGAGCCTCACCAGAATTCTAAAAGCATTGTTATCACTACATAGTATAAAACAAAGTCGCTTTCTCTGTCCCTATGTCCCTTTGTATGCTTAAATCTTTGAAACTACGCAACGGATTTTGATGCGGTTTTTTTAGATAGAGTGATTCAAGAGGAAGGTTTTATGTATATATTGCACCTGTGCGAAGCCGGGGCGGGTCGCTAGTAATTAATAAAAGGACATAGAAAAGTGTTCCGAAGATCAAAGTCTTTAAAATGAATTTGCAAATCATCGTCTTACGTCGTTTTTGCATAAAACCTGTTCTTATGAAAATCAATTACGTTGTTAGGTATGCAAGCATATAACCGTGTTGACCTTTTGACTGAAACAATGATGCATTACTACATAGATAAATTGATTAAATGTCTGTCAAAGGTATCGTGTAATACGTATTTATGTGTAAATGTGCGTCACAAGCTAATCATGTTAATGATAATAATTTTAAATTGCTGATCTTTGGGGTCATCATCATCTGACTAGACTTTTCCCAACTATTGGGGTCGGCATCCAGTCTAACGGGGCTCGCCGGTAATCCCCGAATTGTTAGGCAGAGGTGTACCTGTTACTGTACCCACATTGCGCCAGTTATGTTTTAAGGCCCATGTAATAGGTGGCGAGCCTATTGCCATCAACTGGGCACAAATCCAGACTTCATTGCTGATACTGAAAAATTCCTGATGGCAGAACCCAAAAACACTTTGTCCAATCCCGAATCGAACCCAGGACCTCATGCTGAGCAGTCGCGCTTGCGATGACTCGACCAAAGAGGCCGTCGAATGGGAGTGTGACGTCGAAATCAAAAGTTATTTTTTTAAATTGGGCCAAAAATCAACACTTTTTGAACGTCAAAATTACAGTCCCCCGAAATATCCGTGATTCACCACTTATTTGTGTTATAGCTGAGGAAAAATAGTGATGCTACAAGCACCCAGCTTTTAATCGATCTATCACTATTTTATTAGGTTTTATGTCAACGATAACATTATTACTCAATTAAAACTATCATAAATCTTCTTTTAAACCGCAACGTGTGAATGTAGGTATTATTTTGAGGAAAATCGTTGATTTGATCAAAAAAACGTAGGTATTGGATTAATTTATAAATAACACGGGCTATGCTTGGAGTCTCTCTTAGGGATCGCATCCGGAACGAGCTGATCAGAGAGAACCAGAGTTGTCGACATAGCTCACAGAATAAATAAGCTGTAGTGGCAATGGGCCGGCCATATTAACCGTAGAATGGATGATCGTTGGGGTAGACATGTTCTTGAGTGAAGACGGCGCGGCGCAACTTAAACTCTGGGTGTTTTTTCAGCGTGGAGGTCTACGCCGTGTCCACGACGAGAGCTACGAATTCAATGCATAATTGGTAGAAAATGCCCAAGTCACTAAGTCCGCCTTTGTACTGTTTTTACATGTGCATAAAGCCTTAATAAATAAATTGCAAAAACGAATCGGACATTTTGCAATTTGAATTTGAACATTCTGCGCACAAATGACACCAATGCATACCAATATAGATTTCAAGGAGAATTTAACAGATAATACCAACAGTAGACAATGAAATGCATAAATCAGACAAACCTCAACAAGTGAATGAACTGCAACACTACAAATAGCATCTTATATCTTATCAAGGAGTCTGTAATGAAAGTGTTTATCCAATTTATTGCACGAGATGACACTCGCCTGATGTTGCCTATCTCAATTATAAGTTAATTAAAATCGACCAAGTGTGAGTTATTGTACTTTTTCATAGTGTTCCGTACTCTTTTGCAAAAATACAATGCAGAACAACAAGATACATGAATGCAATCTTTGAGTGATCTGTAAAAACCCAAAACAAAAAATGATTTAAAAAAAAACAGTTTTTTACTCTTCACATCATTAGTTTGAAGTTGAAAATAGTTGTAATAGGTATCCTGTACCCACTATAATTTCACTATGGTATATTAATTTAAGTTTTTAAATTGACATAGTCACTAACACTAAAAACGGAATATACATATACCATGTTTTTTATTTATTTTGAAATATCGGGAACCCAAAATAAAAAGTAAGCATGGTAAATATCACGTTTTTAGTGTGGATGATAGACAATGTTGATTATGTTAGGATCAACATTGTTTTGATAGGGATCAATCAGTGGAGTAGAATCAATTTTAATGCGGAACACTAAAATTAAATTAAACGCTACTGACGGGTTCATCACCCTCTACACGTTAGCAGAAAGGTTCAAATACGATATATTATGAACTAGTTATCATCAATGAAAGGTCAAAGATTCAGTTACAAAGGTGGAACTTGAAACTTATTAACTTTAACAAAGAAATGAGAAAACCTACATCGAATATAAATTGACAACTGTTGTTGTTCATGTTTCTATCTCGTATTGAAGGTAACTTTGTATGTAAGATTTCTGACTTTTCGGCATAAAACAGATTTTTTTTTGAACATGACTACCATTACATACCGAGTTCCCTCCGTGCCTCGGAAAGCACGTTAAGCCGTTGGTCCCGGCTGTCATTTGTAGATCTTTGACAGTCGTTACAGGTAGTCAGTTGCCTGAAAGTCTGACAGCAAGTCTTGCCAAGGGGTATCGTATCACCCAGTTCCTACTAACTGGTTTATGGAGGTCAGACAGGCAGTCACTCTATGTATAATACTGGTATCCAGCTGCATCCGGATAGACTGTAATTAGAATGTATTATTTATAACATATACAATATAACAGATAAATCCAAGCACACAGACAAAACACAGATTAAAAGAAACATATTTACAATATGGAATGATAAAAATATTAAATAAAATACTTAAAAACAACAAGACAAAGTCATCTTTCATGCATCCTCTAGAACAAGCTAAAGCAAAAATCATATTAAAAGCAAACAAATACTCATCCTTAACTTGGCCTTTTCAAAACTGTGTTGAGTCCTCTTCCTGTCTAACCGTTTGCATCTGAATATCAATATTTTACATGGAGCGACTACCTATGTGACATCCACCAACCAGTTGCGGCAGGGACAACATAATATCATTTGACTAGACTGGCTGTCAGACTTTCGCGCTTCTAACTACCAGTAACAGTACAGTAACGAATGACAGCCCAAACCGAGGTAAGAATGTGTCTCAGTATGTGTGTATTTTTTTTTTTACTGACTTGTTTTATTTAATGATATTTTATATTTGGTATATGTAGGTGTGTGGTTTTATGGAGAGGGCTATGCTCGGAGTTTCCTTGCGTGATCATATCAGAAATGAGGACATCCGCAAGAGAACCAAGGTAACCGACGTAGCCCGAAGAATAACCAAACTTAAGTGGCAGTGGGCAGGGCACATTGCTCGCAGAACGGATGGCCGATGGGGCCGAAAAATTCTGGAGTGGCGACCGCGAACCGGAAGACGCTGCGTTGTAAGGCCTCCCACTAGGTGGACTGGTGAAGGTTGCAGGGATCCGCTGGATGCGAGTCGCACGGGACCGGTCAATGTGGCGACACTTGGGGGAGGCCTATGTCCAGCAGTGGACGTCTTTCGGCTGAAATGATGATGATGATGATTTTAAATTTGACCTGTTTAATTATTTTATTTTCTCTTATACATGACATTAATCTTGATTGCTAATCAATTGATAAAAACTATGGATTTCTAATTTTTAATATTGTTTTTAAATAATTGTCATTTTATTTCTGCATTTAATTGAATATGATATCGTAATCTTAAACTCCAGTTCTAATATAACAACTTCATAAGATAATGAATTGTTTTTAAATTAATACATTTATTTCGTTTACATTTGTACGCTTCACGGCAAAACTCTCACACACCGTGTAACTACCTATGTTTACAAATAAAAGTTTCTTCTTCTTATTAATGGATGGTCACCCATCCAAAACTCGACCTCAGCTAGAAATTCTTAACCTTGAAAATCGAACCGTGTGACTGTTATTGTTTAGCTACGAGGCTCTCAGAAATAGAAACTTACGACAAGATCGTATAAAACAATATTTGTCTAAAATATCTCATCGTTAGTACACACGGCGGCACAAGAATCTGTACATTTCCAGTATAACTTGGCCTCGCTTTGTATAGATTTCCTATACAATGAGAGATCCGCATAAACTGGTTTTATATAGCTTGATTGGCCGTAGTCGTGCGTACAGCCGCAAAACATAATATTATTGTTCACCACACATGACTATTTAATTACGTCTAATAACATAGTAAGATGCAAAACTACGAAAGACGATAATGACGTACATAGAAATGAGTACTTTAATTACTAATTACGTAAGCATGTGTTGTGTATTATTACGGGTGTGTTTTATTATGTATGTGTTGTACAAGCATAATTAACACTTAAGACTCCTGACCTATAACACGTTTTCATAATTTTGTTTTTACGTAAATCTGACGTGAGCGTCTAATTGTTATTTAAGTGAAACAATTTGAAAACATGTTGTAATTTTTCTTGTTCTTGATTGACGCTGTTTATTACTAATTTACTAGAAGTAATTGAAAACTGTGAAGGTTGCAGGGATCCGCTGGATGCGAGTCGCACGGGACCGGTCAATCTGGCGACACTTGGGGGAGGCCTATGTCCAGCAGTGGACGTCTTTCGGCTGAAATGATGATGAATGATGAATTGAAAACTTGGAAAGGGGTCAATGTACTCATCATTTCGACGGCGCGGTTGGTGTAATGGCTGAGCCATTGTCTGCTGCGCTGCGTGTCACAGGTTCGATCCTCGCTCCAAACAAATATTTGTACGGCCTACAGGTAGTTGTTCCAGGCCTGGCTGTTTGTGTATGTGAGTTAAAATGTTTGTTAACGCTACTGTGTTCTGAAACTATGTAAGTAAACCATATACCTACATATGTGGATGGATGGAAAATACCCGCGAGCAAGAAGATACAAGGCTTTATTAGTGAAGCAAACATTTGATTTTAGGAAATTAAGATACAGTCGCTGTGGAAAATTCCCAGCTGAGAAATTACTTCGTTCTACTACCTATTTTACAACATATATAAGTGTTGCTATATTGTATATCATCATCATCATCATTACAGCCGAAAGACGTCCACTGCTGGACATAGGCCTCCCCCAAGTTTCACCACATTGACCGGTCCCGTGTCGTATCCAGCGGATCCATGCAACCTTCACCAGGTCATCGGTCCACCTAGTGGGAGGCCTTCCAACGCAGCGTCTTCCGGTTCGCGGTCGCCACTCCAGAACTTTTCGGCCCCATCGGTCATCCGTTCTGCGAGCAATGTGCCCTGCCCACTGCCACTTAGTTGGGCTATTCTTCGGGTTACGTCGGTAACCTTGGTTCTCTTGCGGATGTCCTCATTTCTGATTTGATCACGCACGGAAACTCCGAGCATAGCCCTCTCCATTGCCCTTCTACATTTCGGCCCCGTATGTAATCACTGGCAACACACACTGGTCATAGACTTTCGTCTTGAGACACTGCGGTAAGTTGGACGAGAAGATACCACGCAACTTCCCGAACGCTACGCAGCCGAGTCGGATTCGACGATTGACCTCTTACTCGAAGTTAGACCTACCTAACTGGACCGTTTGTCCCAGGTAGACATAATCGTCTACAACTTGGACTGCAGAGTCTCCGATCTTGACAGGAGTGGGTGTTACATGGGCATTCAACATGACTTTGGTTTTGTCTATGTATGTGGTATTGTATATCATATAAATATTATAGGTATACCAAACATAACGCCTTATCCCCGGGTTAGGCAGAGATGTACCTATACACCCACATTTTGCCAGTTAAGTTTAAGTCCTGTGATTCAGGGATCTTCTTCTTAGCGTATCGATGGCAAAAAGTTCAAAACTCAGCCACGTGAACTCCGCTCACTGATCCAGTAAATAGATCATCAAGTGCGCAGGTGATAGGGAATGCGGTGGATAATGGAAGGTGGGCCATTGTCTGTGGGGAGACGCCGCATACGCACTTGAGATCTGAGCCGTCCATGTAGAGATTGTCTTTGTTCCGGGTTATTCCCTGAGTACCCCAATCCCCGAGGCCTCCGTCTCGGAGGACCCTGATAGTTTAGCTTTAAAGTACCGTCGGCAGATGATATGTTAAATATGCTCCGACCGACTTGGGTTCGAAGTCTGTTTTTGAGATTTTCAAGTTGGCCACGGCAACGCGTACCCAGGTGGAAGGTTTTCTGATGGATCTTTGAAGTTTTCATGGGATTTCATTCAGGGATGGAAAAATAAGAACAAAAACTTAATATTCAATAAAATACTGGTGTATATTTATTTATGTAAGATTTCTTGTACATAAAGTTTAACAAATTATTCTACTTCTACATACTACAACTAGTTATACCTACAAGCGCTATAATACTTTTCTTTGGTTTAATAACACATTACAAGCTAAGCTTTATCGACATGACTCATAGATTCAAAATCGAACCAATCTTTTTGTCCCTCTCTCACCATAATTTTTTGCTTTCCGTCTTCTCAGACTCCAAAAATACAAACTGACAAAAACGTTACTTGACGCAATGGCGCAATTACTCTTGGTCGTTCGCCCTAATTCGATTGCCTATGGAATTCGGGCAAACGAACAAAATTAAATGTAAATGAACGAAGTCGAGTACGCCCGTCTTCGGGCAATCTCGTCCGCCTTGATCCTTTTAGGTACCCAAATTCGGATAGCCGACGTCAATTTTCCTTTCACTCCGACGGACGTAGGTGCTCGAGTTCATTCAAACTACTCGCTAGTCGCTGGCTCGTATTCCATTGCGCTGCCCAGTGAAATAAAAGCATCGGATGTCTGAATTCGAGTAGTCTTTCGAACACCGGAATACGGGCTAATGACCAAGTGTAATCGCACCATTAACCAAAAATAACTGTGAAAGAAATATAAAACGTATAAACAGTAAAAACTGAACAAAGGAAGGTAATTTGCCTCTATCAGTCTTAGTTCAACACATCTTTTGCATGATCCAGCCAATGAGGCCACAGCTCCACGTGCTTCTGCAGCATTTCCCCAGGACTATCAGTGGTTGACAACTGGCTATGACCCACCAGGTAGTAGTCTGCAGCCAGATACTTGTTCGTGACTCCACAGGCAAGAAGACTCTTGAGGGCTTCAAGAGCTAGCGGGGATGGTATCTTCGCTGTTGAAAAATCAAATGATTTAGAAATGTTGTGCATGAGTGAGACAACATCACGCCTGTAATTCCCAAAGGGTTAGGAAGATGTATACCCGGGTTTCGCGAGCCTATTGCCATCAACCGGACACAAACCCAGACTCCATGACTGCTTCTTGAAAATTCCTGATGGAAAAATCCAATAACACTTTGCCCGACCTTGGAATCGAACCCAAGACCTCATGCCCAGCAGCCGCGCTTGCGACTACTAAACCAACGAGGCAGATGGATGAGACATGCATGACTTCTGGATAAGAACTTTAGAAACTCAACAACACTTTTTTGAGTGTTTCAATCTTACTCAGTAATGGATCTCGATTTAAAACTACTCGAAATTGGTTCAAAATCTATGGCACTTGGCAATTGTGAAGCTTTCCATCATTGAAATAGCTTTTAAAATCGAATGAGAAGTTTAAAAGATTGCCTCTTTATTTTATTACTATAATAGATATCAGACTTGTGTTCGAAACAAAACTACTTACTTCTGAAATCACCGATAAAGGAAATCCCAACGGCTCTCCTGTTATATCCGAAAGTGTGTGCCCCCACGGTATGCCAGCCAGCTCCCTCGTACACCCTCCCATTACCACCGATTAGGAACCTGGGGATTCATCAAAAACATTCGTTGAACTCAGAGGAACAGTAAGGCTTCGGGGAAATCACGTAATTGACACAAGACTGGGAACTGTAATTTGACCAATTTGTTATCTTTGCAGACTACAAATCAGTTCGCCAAACTACTTGTACTTCCAAAGGTTTTTGGTCCCTGTAATGTGTTCTGACATCTTAGTTTTTCTATTTCTGAAGACTGATTCTTGAGATTAATAACGTTATCGTGATGAATATTCTTTTTTTACAGTAATGGGTGTTTCTGAGAATAGCTCACAGTAATGAAAGCTTTTTGATTTATACGAGTTTCAGTCATAAATCCGTCAGTTTTTGGCAAGTGTAAAATATTGATAAAGAAAAAACTAAAATAGACTTAATGTTCGTAGCTACTAAAGCAAATAAATGTACCAGGTGCTCTCGAAACTGAGATCATGTTACTTTATGTCAGAATGTGAGAGCAGTAGGTACGCGTGTTAATAATTTTTAATAAACGCTTGATCTTTACTCATAACCATCACAAAAAGTTGAATACGAACAAAACAATAGGCCTTACGGATAAGGGACGACCTCTGGCTCACTGCAACAATGGTTCCAAGAACTAATCATGCTTACGATTGTCCAATATCAGTGAATCCCCGATCTTTCATATGATATTTTCTGATGCCATTGGCCGCTTTCTGGCACTCCTCATCACTGTTGCACTCGGGAACCACGGTATGCTGTATCACGGCGATGTTCACAGGATTTGGAAGAGGATCCTGTCGCAGGAGTGGAGAACTTCCCCATTCGGTAATTGGAATTACTCCACAGTCCCCATCTAGAAGAAAAAAATATAACGTAAGAGATGGATTGAAGTTTTTCAGTAAATACAGGGTGTAAACAGACCCTTCACGAAGCCGTCAACCAAGCATTTTGTTTTGGGGTGAAAAATCACGTTTTATGGTAGGACTCGATGAAACGCACTCAAATCATTGTGCTGATGGATGGATTGAAATAGTACAGGGGTCGTGGAGGTGTTTAAAGTAAAAATCTAACATTAAAAACATATATTTAAAAAAAAAATTGTGAATAAGTTTGAACTTTGATCCCCAATTTCTCCGTAACTAGAAGGTTCCTAGGTATGGTCTAGAATGCGTTTAAATTGTAAACACTATGTTACGGTTCACAATCTTTCAACAGTTTACAATCTCGCGAGGTAGATTAAAATCTAACGGTATTTACAATTTTACGGTGACATATATACACCATCAGACCTAGAAGGGCACAAATATACTTATTCCGTGTGATGATTTAATCGACTATGAAAATACAGTCCTTGTAGGCAACAAATAACATTTCAATAACGAGAAAACCCCTTTCAAATTCACCCTCGGCTTCCTATTCACTACGTTTTCCCCGGTAGTAAATAATTCAGAATCCACTCCACTCCCTTAGCTATTCCATAGATGGTACTATTATGTAAAAAAAAATTTACGAAAGGTCTACACTAATCTTTACACGTCATTCTTCGTTCATCAAAAGTCTTTAAACTTCAGCACTTTGACAATCGTCACCGTGATCGAAATTCTTTACAGGGCTGCAGAATCTTTCTAAGATAGACTATGGAAAATAGTATTTTAAACTATCATGGTCACTAACACTATTATATAGACTAGAAACGGGATATAACATGGTAAATATCCCGTTTCTAGTCTATATAATTATGGAAAATAGTGTTCTCGAAGAAAACACTCTAACGAATGATTATTTTCTCACGAGAAAACTTTCAAAAAGAACCATCAACGGAATTAATTAGGTACTTAGAAACTTACCTTTTGCCTCTACCGTTAACTTGACAACTAACGTTAACAACAGAATCACCCTCATTCTGCTTTTAAAAGAAAAACCACTTCTTTTTGCCAAAACACGAAGCTACAATCACTATTAGCTTTCACGCTGAAATCAGGGATGTGAATAAATAACTATTAGCTCTGTACCTCTTTATATTTGCATAAATCTGCTGCACGGGTACTGGGTAAGAACCTTTATTAACAGGGAAATACGGACCTTTTTCTAAGGATGAATTCAGTTATTCCCAGTAATTGCGTTTCCTCCCAGCTGCATTGATAAGAGTCGTGAAATCAATAGCTTGGAAACTAATAAAAACATACAGTTTTATCTATACTTGACACGACTTGAACGCGAATAGGTCATGTTTGGTTAATAGATAAGCCAGTCGCAGTATTTAGTTAGGTCGCGAATGACCAATTCAGAATGCGTCAGTCGTACGTAACTATACTGCGTTCACGATTTAATTTGCAAACATGTTACACAAATATGGAAAAGCTATATTGCCAACGAATAAAGTTCAGATTGATCTACAACTTTAAAAGATTTTCTATTTCATTTGTAACAATCATTTTGAAATCAACTAATTATATTCAAGCATCAACTTAATGACTTTAAGTTACGATCTTCAGGTTAAGCCGCGCTTGCCTAGTTTGGTCCGTGGATGGGTGACCAACCCATACATATCGAGTTTCGTCCGTGCCTCGAAAAGCACGTTAAACCGTTGCCGTTGATCCCAGCTGTCTTGTGCAGATCTTTGACAGTCGTTAAAGGTGGTCAGTGGCCCGAAAATCTGACAACCAGTCTTAGCAAGGGGTATCGTATTACCCACTACTAACTGGGTTGTGTCTCTCCATGTAAAATACTGGTATTCACCTGTATCCGGTAGGACTGAAAGCCGACCCCAACATAGTTGGGAAAAGGCTAGGCAGATGATGACGTGCAAGCTTTTTACATTTGAATGAATTTACAATACTATAAATACTGATACCATTTCTACAGACATGTTAATCGTAAACATTGAGTAATTATAAATAGAATGTAGGTATAGTTTGATGATAAGAATGATGCAACGTATTAGTTTGCAACGAGAAGGAAAATTACCGATTATTTATGGAAGAGGGGAGTTACAATAACCTTATTCTAACTTCGATCGCTACCTTTTCATCTTTAAAAAAAAAAAGAAAAACTGACGTATGAATAAAGATAATTGAATGGCAAAAAAATATCGAAGTCTTATGAAGAAATGTTTTTAGGCCACTTCAGACAATTTAGACATTTCAAAAAGTCGTTTTCAAAAAAAAAATGGCCTTAGGCGCGAATTATACAGAAACAGAGTAAGATGAAGGCGCGGCGCAGGTGCAGTGCAGCCATGATGCTGCTTCAAAACGTTTTCATTCAAAATGTACGTAGGAAACTTGTCGTGTATTACGCTCAAGCGGCGCGGTGCAGGCATTCGTAAGCAGCAGCAGGCAGGGTTTCGTTATATATTCCACGCCTGCGCTGCGCCTGCAACACGCCTTCACCTTACGCCGTTCAATAATGTATGATTAAAAGATATTGAAAGGCAAAAAAAATATCGAAATGTTATGATGAAACGTTTGTTGACTCTTCAGACAATTCAGACTTTTCTAGTTGAAGCTGTACAAAGACTGTCTCTAGTTGAGATAAATCTGTGAAATGAAAGTGTTACTAACTAAGGGTTCATAACCCGACTGCGGTAGAGTTCAATACGAGGGATTGTAGTTTTAGTTCATATGTTAACTGGCGAAATATAGATTTATTGCTATTGGTACAACTCTGCCTAACCCTTCGGGCATTAGGGCCTTCGTTGGCGTTATGATATTTATGTTTATTTGTCTGTCTCTGTGTCTCCTTCTAGAGACTAAATGAGTGAACCGATTTTAACAAATAAGCGTGACCTTAAGTAACATTTTTCTTACATCTGTTGGATATTTTTATCAAACGCTTATTTAAATTGGGAATAATGTTTGAGAAGGAAACACTACTAATCTCAACACAAAATTGTGTTGCCGTAAAAATAAACTTAAGTAATCTTAGTTTATTTCCCTCGTATTATGTTTATTTTAACAAGAATAAATTGCTTGAAATTAGCTTTCCCCAGAAGCTGTAATTAAGGAAAACAACCGAATTACGCCGAGAAATTACAAAGCATTTGATTTCAAAATAATAAACAGGAAAATAAACTGCTGTAACAATGTTTGATTGAAGGTAATATTGCTCAGTTTTATGCCTACAATAACAATTCATGTTAACAATTTTGTTATTATCAACCAGCTTATATCCGTGTCTTCGCTCGGGTGTAGTTCGAAAATTGTCCCACCGTATCGTACTACCGGGATAAAAAGCATCATATATCAGTCCCAGGTTATAAAACTGTGTGCCAAATTTCATTAAAATCCGTTTAGTAGTTTTTGCGTGGAAGAGTTACAAACATCCATCCACACAAACTTTCGTATTTACAAGATTTTTTTTGGTATACTACAACTAAAAAACCCGACTACTGAAAAATTACGCTCTAATTAAATTCGAGGTTTACTAGGTAACGGTCGACTCCTCCTATTGTTGAAGTCGGTTAAAATATGCCGCTATATATACCTATGTTAAACAGGCCATAATAATAAACCGATTGAAACCTTATTCATTAAAATCGGATAAATAATTTAGCTGCTACGGAGGAACATACGTAAATACAAACATACACACATACTTACAGAGACTACTAAAATCATAACCCTTCCTTTTGCCTTCGCCGTAGTCGGGTAAAAATAGTAGTAAGATAAACACAGCTGGTATTTATTTTACGTACACACGCCCGTGTTAGTTTAAATATCTAAAATACACGAAAATATTAATTGAGTTCCAAAGTTTATTTTGTCTATACGTAGCTTACCTAGTATTATACAGGTTGGAAGGGACACCTAACTGTTACCACGTGTTCAGTACATCATTCTGAACGAGGTACTGGGGGGTTACTATGATGTCTTAAAGCAGGGGTAATTCCTGTGTGGGAAAGAGACAGAGCTATACAGGTCGTCTAGCGCCATCTCTTTCCCACCCTGGAATTACTCCTGCTTTAAGACGTCATGGTAGGCCACCTGAACTGTGTGTTTTGTGTCTGTGTTCTGTATTATTGTTAGTACGACGTCCGTACATCTGGAAAAGGCTTTACGATGTAGTAAGAAATTGATGAGAGAATCATGAAAAAGAAGATGTGAGTGGAAACGCCTTGAGAGGACTCCCTAGAACTTGCACATATACTGGCTTTGAAGTGATGTTCTTCAGAAAGATCAGGTACGTAGCAGCCTGCTGTATGACCAGATACCTGGACGAAGAATAAGGAGTATGTAAGGATTGCAGGCTCGCAGCATGTGCCACTATTTAGTTTTTACCTACCTCATGGTAAAAAGGTGTGAGTAAATAGGCTGGCCCCCTATTACACAGGACTTAAACATAACAGGCGAAATGTAGGTGTACTATTAAGTACAGCTCTGCATAACCCTTCGGAGATTACTGGCGTGATGTTATGTATGTTTATGTACGCACGGCGGCCAGTCAAGCTATGCAAAACCAAATTAAGCTGATCTCTCATGGTACGGGAAGCTCATACAATGCGAAGTCAGGTTATACTGATTATGTATAGCTTGATGTGCCGCCGTGTGTACATATGTTTGCAGCACTAAATAAATAAATGACAGATTCGTCACACCCCTTGTCAATATGTAACATTGAAGCAATCAGTTATTTTCATATCGTTTTTATTTGTAAACTATGATGGGCGCAATGTGATTGCAGGCATTTTTAAGTAATGAAAGCATTCGTTCCAAAAAAAAACTCTTGGGAAATTAAACTGGCAATGAATTTGCTCGATCCATGAACAAATAGGTAATTTTTCAGCTTCTCCTATGGGTATTATCTGATGTGTAGTATCTGTATATGATGGGTCTGCATTTGTGCTCGTGTGATGGCAATAGGCTCGCCTCCTATTGCATAGGACTTAAACATAACACTTCTGCCTTACCTTTCGGGGATTACAAGAGTCATTTCACATCATTTCAGCCGAAAGATGTCCACTGCTGGACATAGGCCTCCCCCAAGTGTCGCCACATTGACCGGTCCCATACAGCGGATCCCTGCAACCTTCACCAGGTCATCGGTCCACCTAGTGGGAGGCCTTCCAACGCAGCGTCTTTCGGTTCGCGGTCGCCACTCCAAAACTTTTCGGCCCCATCGGCCATCCGTTCTGCAGGCAATGTGCCCTGCCCACTGCCACTTAAGTTTGGCTATTCTTCGGGCTACGTCGGTTACCTTGGTTTTCTTGCGGATGTCCTCATTTCTGATTTGATTACAAGAGTGATGTTGTGTAACTTTTTTGTTCGTAGGAGGAAAACTAGGGTATCCCAAACTATATTTACGACCAAAAAGAAATTAGGGGGCGTCCTAACAACATTGAAACCCAAAAACAATACCTAGCTAGCAAGTTTACCAACGTATTATGTTATTATGTTATTACCCGTTTTCAAATAATATAGGATTTAAATAGTAATTAATCATCTAATTTCCCAACCGCAGTGCATTACCTCACATTTCTTGCGTAAATTGTCAAGTAAACAATACTAATTTTTCATTACCTTATTTATTTTTAAAGTGACTTTAAGCTACCTAAAATGGCTCTCGAATCTACTCATATTTTTATGATAAAGATCCTATCTCCAAGTTACAATCGTTGTTATAAGTGTATACATATGGCTGCTCGTGGCTGTACTTATTATAAGTGGATTGTGGTGTGACTTAGGTCTAGAGTGCAAAGGACAGAGTACAAACTTCCGATGTCCGACCTTTCACACTTTCGTTCAACGTCAAGTAACTAAGTAAGTAAACGATTATTACAATGACGTCATAGATAAAACAGTAGCTTATTAAACGATTAAGAAGCACGTTGGTTGAAGCATGTTCTTGTGTCTAATGATGTGCCTGAGCAAAACACGTGTATTATCGCCTGATGCAGTTTGTGGTGCACATGATTACTTGTGGTTGCTCAGAAATGTTGACAACATTAATGATCTGAGGACTCAATAAATAATGGATTATGATATGATATGCTTTCCACACATGTGCTCCAATCAAAACCACAGATAACGCCCCGTTCACGACCTCATGCGATCGCATCGCTCCGATGAAGTCAAACTACACGCGTGTGTTTCACTTATTTTCTAACTCATTATCGTTAAGGCGGCATTTTTACACACAATAAAATGTAGCGGAATGGAAGACGTTGCATTTAATACTCCCACTAACCCGTATCTCCTGTATGAAACGATACGACGTCAGCTACCAAGACATTAGATGCAGAAAGGCCATTGAATGTTACTACTAGCTTTATCTTAATTAGCTATTTGCCTAGCACTTTCTTAACTACGTTGGGCTTCCATTTACTGTAATTTTACTGGACAGTAAAATAAAAAGGATTACCATTACAAGAAATTAAAGAGCTCTTCAGACTTTCAAAGTTCTGACTACTCGCAATGACAGGAATTCATACTATGACTGGAAACCAAACTTTCCAAGGCAATAAAATGTCGCTACCCTAGTGACTCGGAGAAAACATGAAAAGAATAACGGCTCTTTTACACTTACCACATCCACACCAAACAATTTTTTCGCTGCGGTGTGTTTCGGATGTGGTATCTTCGCGTATCAATCAAGTCAGCCTATCAAAGTCCAATGCAGGACATAGGCCTCTCCCAAGCCACACTGCAAGACCTTGTCCTTCGCCTTCCATACTGGTACTACCAAAACGGCCTATACATGGTGGAAGGAACGGTTAACACGCATTCAGTACATCATTCTGTACGCCCTACATAGAATTTTTTCATCAGTATTTTTTTAATCTGCTGTTGAATTTTTTCATCAGTATTTTTTTAAAGTGCAATACCTACAGGGTCAAAATGGAAGAGCTATTTTTTTTTTTAATACTATAGCCAGCACTGCCAGCACATAAAGCTACCTGAAACTGTCAAATTTTCCCAATCAACTTTGAACCTAAAACTTTATCGATAAAGTTGTAAATCTATTACAGAAATTTAACAGATTGTAGAAGGTTGATGTGCTGGCGTCTGTACTAATAACGTGGTAACCGTTTGTGTCCCTTCCGCCCTGTTTTAATTAACAAACCAGGCATGGCCAATTCGCTACAAGCCCGCGATTAACTGAGCGATCCGCGATGATAGCGCTATAAGAGGGCGTAATCACAGCTTACACAAACTACCTTTAATCCTTGTATAATTACATAATTAGTGATTGCCGCATTGTGTTGTTTCACTCCAATTATTCAACGTGACCCATTATAACATCGTGCATTTATGGTCTCTGAAATTATATGTGTAGTAACGTGTCAGTTGCGTTAATTAAGTAAGCAAGTATTCTATTAGTTGAAAATACATTTATTGTAGTGTTAAATGAGTTGAATACGGTTCAATTTGGTTAGATGGAGTATAATTTACCCATCTCGGACACAATACACCCCAACAAAGGATCTGGCACATCTTCTCTCCTGCCTGTTATGCACAAATAATTGCACCCTCCAGGACTTGAATGCGGCAAACGACAGAGCTGTCCAAGTACTGGTAGGACAAAATCTTCGAGAAGAAGCATTTGAATATGAAGAACGATGGATTTACCGTCCCACCGGACTACGAGAGTGAAGGAAGAGAGAGAGTGCATCCTTGTCTGTTTACATAGATGTGCACTATAATATAGGTTGATTGACTGCCATGACCCAATCTCGGTCAGTCGACTATTGACTATTAATTAACCACTTCGAAAACTACAAGAAAAACTGGTTCCCATCCGGCCTAAAACCACACGTGTATAAGGTCAATTGTCGCACATTTTACACTGAAATAACAATATTACGTGGATTACATCATCGTAAAGAGCACCAATTAAAATTTATAAAATTCGATTAATAGGTAAATCATTGAATAACTGGTTATGTAATCTACTCGACCGCTACGTAGATTCGACGTAAGCGCAGGTAAACGGGCCGTTTGGGGGACCGTTGTCGTTTATGTTCCAAATAACACGTCAACCGGACTACCTATGTAAGTATGTTGTAAAACCAGTTATTTTTTGCACAAATAACAATAAAAATATGTGTATGGATTACATTGACGCACGCATCGTGCGGTGGCACCACACAAAGTGGATCAACAACTGTGATGGATGGGAGAATCAGGATGTTGTTAGGCATTAGGACCGGTCGTTGTGGTAAATATTATGGGGGTTTTGTTTTACAAACTAATGACGTCATTAGCTAATAGGTATTATAATGGGGTTCTAAATCACGTAAAGTACATTGGATTCAAATGCCTGAATTTTCCACCATCATTATTGTTTTCGATGCGATAATTGTGGCGATGAAAAACAGAAGCCTTTTGACTAAAGAAACAAACACCATTTGAACAGATATAATAATTACTGTGTTTTGACAGCTCCGAGATTGCCCTTACGTTTATCATTAGGAGCCCTTCATCTTAAAGAAGAAAACGTGTTGCGCCGAACCCAAATAGAATGGGACAAGAGTAAGAAGATGGTGATGGTGGTGGTGGTGATGATGATGGTGATGGTAGTGGTGGTGGTGGTGATGGTGATGATGATGGTGATGGCAGTGGTGGTGGTGGTGATGATGATGGTGATGGCAGTGGTGCTGATGATGATGGTGATGGTAGTGGTGGTGGTGGTGATGGTGATGATGATGGTGATGGTAGTGGTGGTGATGGAGATGATGATGATGATGGTGATGGTAGTGGTGGTGGTGGTGATGATGATGGTGATGATGGTGATGGTGATGATGATGGTGATGGCAGTGGTGGTGATGGTGATGATGATGGTGATGGTAGTGGTGGTGATGATGATGGTGATGGCAGTGGTGGTGGTGGTGATGATGATGGTGATGGTAGTGGTGGTGGTGGTGATGGTGATGGTGGTGATAACTCAGCGTCGAGATTTCAAATTCCAACAGCAATAACCTACATTAAGGCATCCGTTTAGTTCTCGCTTATTGATGTCAGGCATTAATAATGTCAATAAATAATAAGAAACCAGTCTGCCTCGTGATACAATTTTTTCGTACCTACCATAACTTATTTGTCATGGTGACTTGGAAATAATGCAGGTCAGTTGCGTGTCATCACGTGTTGGTATTCATTAGAAGATAATTTATCATAACACTATTGTATTCAGTGTTCAGAATTGAATTGGCTCATTTAATCTATTATACCTTTAAACGTGGTGTGTTAAGTTGAACTATAAGGATATAGTTTAAGGTTCGATTTACATTGGTCATGGTCAAGGACAGTGGCGAGTAGCGAAAATGTAGACAGTGACTGTTGACTCGCTACCGTACGATCGGTTTACACTAGGGATGTTACAGAAGTTCGACTCCAACCACAATAAGTCGGAACTTCCGATTGATATTACACCTCAGTTTCAGAGTTAGGCTCCGATATTTTTAAATCGAAGATTTTAATCGGAGGTCAAAGAGATGGCGATAGCGATAGCGATTAGCGGCGGCAACGCATCGAAGCCGCGATCAACGTGTACGAACAGGTTTATGCATGTCGCGCGGTGAACACGCACTTTCTGTCGTCGATTATTATTTCATTTATCAGTATTAATGACCCATTGTTGTGGAAGAGAATGAATGAAAATACAAAATTCCAATCCCGTAAATCGATTGCCCGCCATATTTGTCGTGTCCGCCAGGCTTGGCAGCTAGCGAAATACTTTTAGTGGTAATCTGCTGCAAAGCTATTTGTTCATAAAATATAATTTGCTGCTTTTGGAATCAATTCAGTGGATTTAATTTGCTAACTGTTATTGAAAACATGATTATTTTTGTTGTCAACGCCCAACTTATGTATTTTAAAAGAGAAATTAAAGGAGCTGACTAAATAACGTCTTAACTTTAAAACTATCATAGTCACTAACATTATCATTAACACTAGAAACGGGATATTTACAATTTTACTGATTAATTTGAGTTGTCGATATTTCGGCGCTGTTGCAAGCACCATGATCACGGATAAACTGAAGTTGTTGCGGGTGGGTGTTTATGAGCAGACAAATCGGTCCACCCTCTTTCTTGTTCGTTTTTTGCACTCAGTACCGGGAACTGAAATCAATCAGTAAACATGATAAATATTCCGATTCTAGTGTTAATGATAAAGTCTTAACTGTTTTATTGTATTGGCTTGCACTTAACATCTCTCTCTACATCCGAGGTCCGAGTCTGAATCTGACTACGACTACGACCTCGATTCCGGTTCCGGTTCCGACTCCAACGAACCAAATTTAAAAACACCGACACTTGTCAGCTCATGCTGCTGATGTAATTGGATAGCAACGTATCAACCACCCATCATAACAAATACCAGCATTTGAATTGATTGCTGAGAGGCCATTCATGTATTACGTAAGCATAATTTAAGTAATTATTAACCCCCTCCCTGCTATGCTTACGTAAACATTGGTATTTAAATTTATTTTTAATCTGTTCAGGTTTCTTTATGAATAACAATTCATGAATTTACCCCTGAACATGCCTTTCGCTTTCGAGCATAAACAAGTAGGGTTACCAATACAATATTTGTTCAAATCAAAATCTACTTGAGAAAAAGTAAATAAATAACCTGGATCTATTCAAAATTCGAGTGAATCGTTTTTTTCTAGACAAGCGTGCTCCACTCTAAGCCATCAGGCTAGTTGCGACCAAACTCAAGCCCATACAGATTTTTTTTTAAATGCTGGCGTAGGCAATCACCAGATGCTCCACCTCGTGATGACTATCTTCGTATTATCTGAAATGGTGGGAAACTCCTATGACTAGCCCTGTAAGTTTATAACATGAAATGATTATAATAATTATTAGAGCATAAAATATATGTAGGTATGACTATTTTCCCGTGATGTCCACACAAACAACAAGTGATTCTGATATCTATTCTGGCCATTAATATATATTCTATTCGTCTATTTATTACGAAACTGATTAGGGAACTAGATCAAGGGATTGGAGTACAGAAATGATATTTTAGGTTCAGAGGTCGCGATATGTGTGGTAAGTTAGTAGTTTAAGAGCGTTAACGTCAAACGGCATTTCATAAAAACTTTCAAGTGATTTTTTTTTCAAATGACTGATCCGATTTCAATGAAACTTCGTACGCATAAGCAGGATGCATAAGTCTAAAAACTTGACGGATAACATTTTCGAAAAATATTGTTACAGCTAAATTAGACCGATTTTAGAAACAGGAATTTCCAATTATCTTTTTTTTAAAGACATTTTGAAAAGTTCTGTGTCAAGTTTCTAGATTTATGTATCTTGCTTATGCTTAAGTAGATTCATTAAAATCGTTTCAGTGATATCGAAAAAAAATCATTTGAAAGTTTGTATGAAATGCCGTAAGACGTTAATGCTCTTAACAGTACCGCAGAGTACTAATTAATATTAAGGTGGAAGCGCTAGGGTATCCAGCGAAATTGTGGGAGGCTGTGTGCTGAACAACTTGACACTGACCTACAAATTGTAGCTGGCACACGGCGCTTGCGCTGGACGCTGACGCCTCCCCCATAAGCACATTTATTTTTAACATTTGATCTGATGCTATCCCGACCTTTCAAAATCCGTATTCCAGGTTGTATTGTCGATGTTACGGTCTGATGAAATGAGGAGTAATAGAGAAGTATGGAAAACGAAGACACGCCGCGGCGTCCCTTAAATAAATTAGAACAAGGCAGAAAAATGATGATGACTTCATTGTCTGGTGAATCTTGTGCAGAAAATATGAAGAATATAGTTATTATATAATTTATGTTTAGTTATTATTAAAAAAATACAATCATTCAATGCATTCAAAACTCTGTTAGCGGAATATTTGATCACAAATCCTTAAATCTGAATGCATTGGATGGGTGTATTATAATATAATAAGTGCTACCGTGACGTCTGTGACGAACTTTACATATAATTTATATTAAGCATTGTTCTCATGTAAGTGACTTTGTGTCTTTATTGAGAATAAATATTTTTAAACCTCAAACCTAAACCTATATAGACATCTCTGAGTATGCGGAGAAAGTAAGTAGTATCTTCTACTTCTCTGCCATCATACAATTTTTTCAAGCCTTTCGGATTAAAGGACTAATTTTGAAGAAAAAAAATGATCATTCAATCATGTCTCTACCGTTCAGCTGATCTTTTTGTATTCAAAACATTACCCAAAGTAGTTTGCAGTCTGATAGCGATACTGTATGTGGATACACGCCAAAAGTTAGTTGTACTGGCGCCATAAAAAACAACCTTTAACATTGAATCAGACGTTGGTATGTTAAGGTCAATGACAAGATCTGCATTCTTATCATTTTGCTTTCGGAAGTCGGTGGCAATAAAGTCAATGAAACAAACAAAGTCAAAATATTTTTTTTGGTAAATTTATTTTTTTAGCTTTTATCATTCCCGCCGGTATAATGTCACTGGCCAGGGTTGCCAGCGAAATTTAAATTTTCTTACGTTTTTTGCAATTTACAGATCAGTGTCAGGTTGTATATTGATTAAGATATGATTCGCGACTGTAAAAAATATGGCTTTACACAGTTATAGTCATTAAACTCATCAATACAACCCTCTAAGTTCATTTAATCCCATTAAATGACTTTTTCATGAAATAGTCATTAAATGTGAATTAATGAACTTAGAGGGTTGTATTGATGATTTTAATGATTATAATTCTGTAACTACATACGTGTTACGATCGCGAATCATAATTTGTTTCACATATAGCCTGAAACTGACCTGTAAATTGCAAAAAAGCTAAGAAAATTTGAATTTCGCGGGCTACCCTGGCGCTTCCACCCTAAACAAGTTAATCTTAGATCATCATTATTCTTAGCATTCCTAAGTTAAAATAAACGAAAAAATCTAGAAATTCAATAGACACCATTTAATGGAATTCAAATAAACTTCACTGAAGTCTGCATATTTGAAGGAGACGCTGATTTCATACGCAGATATCTTTTAGCGTCTCAGCTTGTAATTCAAAGTGTGTTTGCATAAGACTAGCAAATCAACCCACCCCTCCTTCACATGGGTGCAATGTCAATTTGTAAGAATTTAATGATTGGTCTGCTGATCTAAGTTAAATATTAAATTAGTATACTAGACTATCTAAGTTAAATATTAAATTAGTATACTAGACTATCTAAGTTAAATTTTAAATTAGGAGACTAGGTTTGCCAAAGAGCGATGGAGCGCAGGGCCGATGCCTGCCAGGGCTGCGGGACTGTTCGAAAGAGACCGCGACCCTGGAAAACTAAGGGCGAAGAAGGAACATGTATGGGTTTTAGCCAGTAGAAATCTGACACTCCCTTCTGCTTATTATGATTTCCCAACCGAAGATAAAAAAGGATTCAGTAGTAAAATCATTTCGTTCGTTTGGTTTTAATCAGCAATGTGATCTGTAATTAAACAAAAAAATAATAAAAAATACATATAAACCTTCTGGAATACATGCTCCAAATTTAACAAAAATCCATAAAATCTGAGCAGTTTTTGTAACCGAACAGATTTTCTTTTGTCTTTGTGACACACACGAAAAGCTAATTTGTTTAAATTAAGTCTAGATACTCAAAAGCGTTGTAGCCATTTTATATAATTATCCAATTCAATTTCGTCCTAAATCTTATGACATCGCATAGTGCGACGTAATTAATTCTTGATCAACATCTGCCTAGCCTTTTCCCAACTATGTAGGGGTCGGCTTCCAGTCTAACCGGATGCAGCTGAATACCAGTATTTTACATGGAGCGACTGCCTATCTGACCTCCACAACCCAGTTAATAGGTACTGGGTAATACGATACGCCTTGGTAAGACTGGTTGTGAGGCTTTCGGGCATCAGTTACCTGCAACGACCGTCAAAGATCTACAAATGACTGCCGGTACCAACGGCTTAACTTGGTTTCCGAGGCACAGAGGAAAGTCGGTATTTAATTGGTGGTCACCCATCCACATACCAACCTAGGCGAGCACCACTTAACCTTAAGATCGTTCAGAGCAGCTGTTATTATTTAGCCACGAGAAATTAATTCTTGATCATAAGCTAGAATAGCCTCGGTCCGTAAAGATTTCGGGTCAATTTCGGCCATATTTCAATTTAACGATCTAAATTAGCCAGACATATTTGTCATTCATGATTCATTGACATCAGAGACACCGTCTATATTTGAGAATTAAGTTCAATGAAGTGTATTGGTTTTCAATTGATACTCCATACTGATGATAGTTTTTAAAGATTGTCTAACGAACATGTCTTGTCTGGTCGCAACAGGTTATCATCAAACGTGACGCAGACAGACTAAATTGATAAGAATGTTTTTTTTTTAATATGACATCGATTCTTTTGATAGTCAATTTGAATACTAAATTGTGTAGGGTTGTCAAACTGCCTCGTTGGTCTCGTGGTTGCAAGTGCGACTGCTGAGCGGTCCCGGGTTCGATTACCAAGTCGCACAATGTGTTATTGGGTATATCCATTAGCAGTTTCTCAGTAGCAGCCATGGAGCTTAGATTTGTGCCCAGTTGATGGCAATAGGCTCGCCCCCTATTCATCATCATTTCAGCCGAAAGACGTCCACTGCTGGACATAGGCCTCCCCCAAAGGGGGGGGGGGGGTTTGCCGTAATCGCCACGCTTGGCAGGCGGGTTGGCGATCGCAGTACGGTTGTTAAAAGAGCACAGAGAACGCTGCTGCCCATTCTCTGGTAAGTCCCTTAGTCGCCTCTTACGACACCCTCGGGAAGATATGGGCGCCCCCTATTACGTGGGACTTAAATTTAACTGGTAAATTGTGGGTGTACTATTCGTTACACTATCCCTCCGGGGATTACAGGCGTGATGTTGTATTACCTACGGTTGTTTGAACTATGATGAGGACTTCTTTATATCGCTGGCACAGCACTGTTTTATATTTGGTTGGTCCAATGTTGGGTAGACGTTACTTTGACCATAAATTTTATATATAGCAACGATCAACAACGCTTACAAAACGATTAAAGCAATACCTTTGTACTCTTCTATCTTAATGTAATGTCCAAGTAAATATTATATACATTAATAAATTAAAATAACCTATATTAACTAACTAGCTTAAAAACAAACTTAATAATGTAATGTCCTGTTAAGTATTTTGTGTATACATTAATAAATAAATAAAGTTAGATAATGGTGTTAGTATGTGTTTATTATAGTTGTCAAACAACTCGTTATTCTAGTTAAACAACTTTCTTGATAAAAAAAATATCACAAATAACTACGAAAACTAAGTCAGCCAACAGGCACAGGTTTCTACTAAAGCTTGCATTTGCAAGAAGTTTATAAAGTAAACGAGTTAAAGTCACACCGTTCGCCGTTGTCAGCTGATGTAGGTACTACTTAACAACACATTGTACTCTGTGTTGCTTCCAAAGAACAGAAGGAAACTGATGGACCAAACACAAGATACGATAAACTTGTGTGATACGATACGATTCTAATTTCTTATACCTACAATCAAATGTCAACTGCATCACACCACGAAGTATGTTTATACCAATGATATTATAAAGAAAGATACGCTACGTTCATACTGAGCGGCGTTCAAATATCGTTGCGTTGTTACGACTGCGATAGATAATACGGAACGTATGATACAGAAAGAGATAGCTATTGCACTTAAAGTACTTAAATTACAACAATTGTCTGATTTTGTCTGCAACAATTTGCGCGTGCTAGTGCGATTTCTACCTCTTTTACATTATAATAGGTCCCAGCAAAGCTTGCAAAACGATTTAAGTTAGATAGAGGTGTTAGTTTATTATAGTTGTCAAACAACTTGTTGTTCTTGTTAAAAATAAACAACTGTTGCTGTTACTTTTTGTGTATGTCAGTGTAAATATTTGTAAATGCACCTACGATACAGGACAAATTCCTAGTGTGAGACAATTTTTTTTTTAAAAAGAAAGTAAGAAAAAAAAGTTCCTACTAAAGCTTGCATTTGCAAGAAGTTTATAAACTTTGTAGATGTGACGCCATGGAAGACCGACGTAAAGTTGGCGAAAAGATCTAGACGCCTTCGAATAGAAGGAGTGGAGAGAGACGCTTTTGTCCAGCAGTGGGAAAGTATGGGCTGTCATATTGATATTTTATCATGAAATCGCCGATAAAGGTATTATCCGCATTATACAGGGTGTAAACAAACCCTCCACGAAGCCGTCAACTATACAGTCTGTACACCAAACTAAGTAACTTTACGTAAAAATTATTGCTGCGGAACGACTTTTTTTTAGGGTGAAAAATCACGTTTTACAGTAGGACTCGATAAAACACACTCAAAGTATTGTGCTGATAGGTGGATTGAATAGTACGGGGGTCGTGGAGGTGTTTATAGTAAAAATCTTACATTAAAACTTGTATTTTAAAAAAAACTTGTGAAAACGTGTGAACTTTGATCCCTAATATCTTCGTAACTAGAAGGTTCCCAGGTATGGCCTGGAACAAAAAAAATATCGCAAGACGGGGAGAACAAGTGCGTTTCGGCTTCGTTAAGGGTCTATTTACACCCTTTATATTATTGGGTTATTATACCCATTAATGAATAGCCTAACGGTAACCCTAAAAACAGCTGATACGATGAGGAATGCAAAATGATAAATATCAATTGAACCACAAATAAGCATGGCCCAGCTTACAATTGACGGCTGAAAACGATTTGTAATAGCTAATTGACCTTACAGCTGCTGTCGCGATGCGGGCAGCGGACGTAAATGCTAAAAGCAGTTATTGGTTTTTTTGTTAGTCTTTTAGTTCATTTATTTTTCTGTACAAGTTGTAAACGGACCCTTCACGAAGTCGTCAACCAAACATTCTGTACATAAAACTAAGTAACTCTACTTAAAAATTAAAAACGCCTTTTTTTGGTGGGAAAAATTACGTTTTACGGTAAAACTATTGTGTAACGTACTCAAAACATTGTACTGATATATGCATTGAATAGCAAACAGACCATGGAGGTATTTAATGTAAAGTTATAACATCAAAAACTAGTATCTATTTAAAAAAAAAACTTGTGAAAAGTTGGAACTTTGACTTCCAATATTTCCGTAACTAAAAGGTTCCCAGGTACTGTCCAGACCAAAAAAATAATCGCAGTGACGAGGAGAACAAGTGCCTTTCTGCTTCATTTCTAAGCAGTGTGCAACATATCAACTGCCTCGCTGGTCTAGTAGTCGCAAGCGCTACTGCTAGTTATGAGATCCTGGGTCCGATTCTCAAGTGGGGCAAAGTGTAATTGAGTTTTTCTCTTATGACTTCTACTTTAGCAGCCGGTTGATGACAGTAGGATCGCCTCCACATGAGACTTAACATAATTGGCGAAATGTCCCATTAAGTACACTTCTGTCAAACCTTTAAATGTCGGTGTACTCTCAGGTACACCTCCGCCAGACCCTTCATAAATCAAAGGCCTGTTATGCGCTATATTACCTACTCGTGGAAACCAGATTTCTTTCATGAATGTGCCCTGGCGGTTAAGAGTATGTCATTCTCACTAAAATGTCTCGCTGATGGTGGCGCGTGTGTCGGATCATGGTGTTCCCTTCAAAATGGTTGAGTTGAATGGTGCCGATACATGCGTCATGTTCGTGGACGGGCGCTGTCAGTTGTGACTGGTCATCTCTTGGTTGCCACGGTTTATTTGAATTAATTATTTTATTTTTACTATGGACACTTTTAAAGTACACATCTTGCTACATCGTTCTCACATAATGTACCATCTCAACATAAATGATGTAACGAAATTATTGTAAAAGTATACTGATTTAAAAGAGTGTCCATGGAGTTTCTTGCCCGTTCTTCTCCATAGAGATCTACGTTAGGGAATGGGCAACTACAGTACTTTCACAGTTTTTATGCCATGTGACTGGGACTGTAGCTATTTTTTTTTAATTGTTGTCTTTGTTTCGACAATTCAAAAGCGCCTGTAACTGGCCTATTTGAAATAAATGCTTTGATTTGATTTGATTTGATTTGAATTAAAATAATACACATACCTACATTTACATATGAATCAGTAACTGAAATAACCTAACAATACAAGCGTGAGTAATACTAATCTACTCTTGTCAATACTTAATGTCCTCAATAGGATATAAATAAACAATACTTTGATAATTATTCCTCGTATTCTAATAAAAATAATTGGTTGTTTATTTTATAATTATTTATTTATCTATTAATGAGTTTTACAGCATGACTGAAGTCACGTAAGCTCATTGCGATGGGCATTTGTTTTTGTTTGTGAACCCCATGATAATGGACCGCATGAGACGGTTCCCTCAATATCGTTCAGGGAATTCAACAGTTATAACAATACTTATTATAACATACATAACATAACATCACATCTGTAATCCCCAAAGTGTTAGGCAGAGGTGTCCCTCATAGTACGCCCACATTTCGCCCGTTATATTCGAGTCGCATGTAATAGGGGGCGAGCCTATTGCCATCTACCAGGCACAAATTCAGCCTCCGTAGCTGCTACTGAGAAATTCCTAATGGAAAAACCTAATAACAATTTGCCCGACCCGGGAATCAAACCCAAGACCTCATGCTCAACAGTCGTGCTTCATCATCATTCATCATTTCAGCCGAAAGACGTCCACTGCTGGATATAGGCCTCCCCAAGGGGGGTTTTGCCATAATCGCCACGCTTGGCAGGCGGGTTGGCGATCGCAGTATGTTTGTTATAAAAAATCACAGAGAACGCTGCTGCCCATTCACTGGTAAGTCCCTTAGTCGCCTCTTACGACACCCACGGGAAGATATGGGATGGTGCTATTCTTTACGTCCGGACACCATACAGAACACAGTCGTGCTTGCGACCACTAGATCAACGAGGCATTTACAACGTGTAAAGAATGGAATATTCTTTTGGAACTATTCAGTAGACACAATAATATGAAAGAAATAATGGCATTATACCTATTAGCCCGGTCAAGTTACACATGCAAGGTTACAAAAATTCACATAGAGCTGAAAATTGGTACGAACGTTGGGAACACATATATATATATATGTAATAGTATTAAATATATATAGTATGTAAGTATTGTATGTAGTATGTAATAGTATATATATATATATATACTATACCTACCACCAAACAAACATAAGATAAGATAGTTTTTATTTTTGAAAAACATAAGTATATACACACATGGCATGCAGAATTTTTTCCACTAATTTTGGTCACTAACATTACCATTATTACTTGAAACGGGATATTGACCATGTTTACTGATTGTTGATCAGTGGGTTCGATTTCTCTGTCCGGTAATGTTTTATTGGGTTTTTGCATCAGGAATTTGTCGGTAGCTACCACAAATTCTGGAATTGTGCCCGGTTAATGGTAATAGGCTCGCCTCTATTACATAGGTCTTAAACATAACTGGCAAAATTGGGTGTATTAATATGCTACTCTACCTTGTTGTTATGACATATAAATATGACTGTGATATAATTTGATGTAACATCTTGCATGCCATGACTTGTGTTTTCGAAAAATAAAAACTATGAAAAAAATATATATATACTACATAATGCCATTCTTTCTTTCATATTATTGTGTCTACTGAATAGTTTCAGAAGGATATTCCATTTAATACACTTAGTAAATGCGTCGTTGATGTAGTGCTCGCAAGCACGACTGCTGAGCATGGGGTCTTGGGTTCAATTCCCGGGTCGTGCAAATTGTATTAGGTTTTCCATTAGGAAGTTCTCAGTAGCAGCTACGGAGGCTGAATTTGTGCCGGGTAGATGGCAATAGGCTCGCCCCCTATTACATGCGACTCGAATATAACGGGCGAAATGTGGGCGTACTATGAGGGACACCTCTGCCTAACACTTCGGGGACTACAGATGTGATGTTATGTTTTGAATGTTATAATAAGTATTTTTATAATACTGTTCAACAGATCTCTTCCCTGAATGATATTGAGGGAACCGTCTCATGCAGCACAGTCCATTATCATGGGGTTCACAAATAAAAACAAATTCCCATCTCAATGAGCTTACGTGACTTCAGTCATGCTGTAAAACTCATTAATAGATAAATAAATAATTACAAAATGAACAAACAATTATATTTATTAGAATACGAGGAATAATTATCTAAGTATTGTTTATTTATATCCCATTGGGGACATTAAGTAATGACAAGAGTAGATTAGTATTACTCATGCTTGTATTGTTAGGTTATTTCAGTTACTGATTCATATGTAAATGTAGGTATGTGTGTATGTGTACTATTTTCATTCATGACATGATAATCTGCTTTTTACGAGTAGGTAATGTAGCGCATGATTACTACTACTATTGAACACGCCTTTGATTCCTGGGGGGTTACTATGACGTCTTAAAGCAGGAGTAATTCCAGTGTGGGAAAGAGACAGAGCTATACAGGTCGTCTAGCGCCATCTCTTTCCCACACTGGAATTACTCCTGCTTTAAGACGTCATGGTAGGCCCTCTGAAGGGTTAGGCAGAGGTGTACTTAATGAGACATTTCGCCAGTTGTGTTAAGTCCTATGTAATAGGGCTACCTATTGCCATCAACCGGCTGCTAAACTAGAAGTCATAAGAGAAAAACCCAATTACACTTTGCCTCAGTTGGGAATCGGACCCAGGATCTCAAAATACTTAACAGGACATTACATTAAGATAGAAGATAATAGAGGTGAGCCTATGTCCATTAACCGGGCACAACTCCAGAATTTGTGGGAGCTAAAGAGAAATTCCTGATGCAAAAATCCAATAACACTTTACCGGACTGAGAAATCGAACACCGAAAACTTTGCCAAAATGTTAAAAAAAAACGTTTTTAAACTATCATGGTCACTAACATTATCATTAACACTAGAAACGGGATATTTACCATGTTTAATTCAAATTCAAATTCAAATTCATTTATTGTTTGTCACAGGTGAGATATCAGTTCTTATGATTATTATAAAGGATCGCTGTAACATACCTTTAAGGTGTACAATATTTAGTGTTGGTTCAATATTTATATAACATCGTAATCATTATTCGTATCATTATCCATGCATTAATAAAGTTGTTCATTCACAAGTCAGTTTAGGGACATTGATTTCATTAAAATTAAATTACTCATTTATGTCATACAAATTAAATTTTTCATTGATTTCATTACAATTGAATTACTCAGTGACAATCACTGATCAACAATCAGTAAATAAAATAAAACAAATACCTGAGGAGGCTCTCTTTAGGCAGCTGGATCAAGGGCTTGATTCAGAAAGCGGTACTTCTAGACACGGCTCGTATTGTTAGGAGGTTCCTCTCTCTGGAGCCCTGACCACCGTTAGCTTGGACCCTGTTCCCGATACCGGTGGGCTACAATTTTTTATATTTTTAAATGTTTTTTATATATTTTTTTAAGGAATATTTAAAAATGTAAGTAATTTAAAAATATAAATAAAGGAAATGTTAATAATATTTAGCTTGGCGACTCTCGCTTGCCCTTTGTCTGATAAAGCTCGAAAAGTAGGTATCTGATTCACACTGTTTATTGAATTTCTAGATCGTCATGTGACTAATATACATAAAAACATAAGTCTGGTCTTAAAAACCTGTCTTACCGGTTAAAGTAATCCTTGAAACGAAATCTCGATAATTCAATCAGAATATTAAAAGGACTATTAACATATTGCCGTATCCATGCAAAATTTTGAATAACGGAGAAAATATATACCTACATCATTAAGATTCTGATGACGATTCTGTCACAGATGGACTGACGGTATACAGTCAACCGCATATTTCCCAGATCTATAAAAATGTTTTCTGTGGGAAATCCGGACATTTCAAGAAAATTCCGAACTTTTTTTTTCCTTAGAATTGTGGTGTATAATTTTAGTTACTGCGACAGTTAAAATTCCGGGCGTATGGCAACCCTAACTTCAGATCAATATTAGGTACGTGCACTACTAAAATCGTTCGTTTGCAATGCTATGACATATAGAAGTTGTCAATTTCAAATTGTTACTTACCGCTGATGTTGACTTTACAGTAAGTGCATGAAATGGCCTTTAGCCGCGATTCATTCCATTCCAAATTTAAAAAAAAAAGTCTATTTTATATTCCAAAAAGAGTGTAGCCCGCATGACGGTCAGCGTTCACATTATATGTCGTACACTTATTTATTTATTTATGAACTATAGAAGACTTACAGCTAAAAAAAAACAGATTAAACAATAGTGAGTGAAACTGACAGCCTATTACAAGTCTTCACTTAAAAAAAACAGACTGGAAAAGATGGTGTGAGCAACACAGCACGGCCACAGAAAAAAAACAGGACAACATTAACCAACCAACCAACTTATCTGTGCAGACGGGAAAACACAGAACTAAAATAACTAATGTACCAAAAATATCATATCAAAATACTAAAAGTAAGATTCATTTATTTTTAGATTTGGAACTTTATTACGATAGCTAAAAATACCCGCGATTTTAAAAACCCAAAATAAAATTTTCCGATACTTTTGAATTGCGAATCAACATGCTATGGGAACTCCAATATCACTGCTAGGTCATTATGTTAATGTATATAATTTTGTTTTGTTTTGTTTTGCGACTCAACGATTAATACCTACTTATGATGAATGATAAAAGTACAATTAATAACTTGACGCCAATTTGGGCTTTCCAAATTGGCGTCAAGTTATTAATTGTATTTTGTCGTCCAACAGTGTTTATACTCAAAACTTCGCACTTTTACGGGTTCACCGCAGATCAGTGGAGGTCATCTTCCTACTAGGGTCCGCAGACGGTTCAGGGACATCTATGGGGACGATTGAAGGTCGGACCTTGCAGGAAGGAGCTCACTAGGTGGTAGATAGTGATTGGGAGGATGATAGGAAATATTATACAAATACAATATTCGCACACGTGTAGGTACACACGCCCACGCAACTGTGTCACAATAAGTTATCATTGTTTCTGATAATACTTATTTTCACATGTTAGCTAAAGATTTAATTTTCGTCATCTTAGTATAAACAATAAACATATTTGAACTTTGACTTGTCATTCTAATTATAAATGCGCAACTTCTTAACATTGCTATCTCGTAGGTAATCGTAATATTATGTCTCTTTTTTATTTTTTCACCTAAATTCGTATCAATGGGTTATCTTAAAGGTCAACTCGTGATTATAGTTAGGTTAGGCATACAATATACAATGATTTGATAATAATATTTGATACGTACACTGTTTTATTATCGTACACTGTTTTATTTATTACTGTTTTAAGCTTTCACGGTTTACAACTAAACTTATACTGTCACTTACGGGATATCTCAAAAAAATAACAATCACGGAAGATATCTCGTAAGTGACAGTATAAATAAGTTTATTTGATAAGTATAATTTGAGCAATAAAAAAAACATCTTTTACACATAGGATAAGGTAAGATTTCGAATGATTACTTAATAACTTCTAGGCAAGCCTGCTCCACCCTAGGCCGCATCTTTGCTTCATTTCAGACTAGTTGCGGCCAAATGCAAGCCTTCTTAGCACAAAAAAGTAAGTATACATTATATTTTTCAACTTTATTTTGTTTTGGCGTGTCTTTTCAATCGGTGGTAAGTCCATTATTGGTTTCAATAGCGAATAAATAATTTCATTTCTCAATAATCCTAATTATTGAGAAATGAAATTATTTTTTATTAATGTCAGCAGTCAATAGAATAGAATCATTTATTTGTCAGAACATTGTACAAAGTTGTTATGTGCATTATGTATTATGATTGTAGCTGCAAGACACATAATATTCTGCCGTTTACGGCGTACAAATATGATTTTTTAAATTAACTATGGGTCATCATTTCAATAAAATTAAATATTACGTCAACACAATAGCGCAGTTTCTTATGCAACTAATGAACTAAACAATTATAAAATAAAGTTGTTTTTTTTTAATGTGCCTCTACATAGTTGTGAACAATAACGTAGCAACACTTATAATTTCCTTTAATTAAGTCATTCAAGTTCTGCAGCATTGTTTCTGATTAATCAAAGTCCAAAGTCATTAAAATATTGGTACAAACAAAGACCAATAAATTGTTTAGTGCATATTGTGTTCAATTAACTATTCAATAACTGCGTAAAACAATTGATGACGAAGTTGTTACACCTGTAATCGTGGAAAACCCTATAACCAATGACGTCATGAAAGGAACAGAATTGATACACAACGCAAATATGACAAAGCGTTTTTTTTTTCAATGTAAACCACTGTGGTTTACCAGAGATTCTGTTTACTTTCTTATTAGGTCATCGTAAATCTTACAATTCATCATCATCATCATCATTTCAGCTGAAAGACGTCCACTGCTGGACATAGGCCACCCCCAAGTGTCGCCACATTGACCGGTCTCGTGCGACTCGCATCCAGCGGATCCCTGCAACCTTCACCAGGTCTTCGGTCCACCTAGTTGGAGGCCTTCCAACGCAGCGTCTCCCGGTTCGCGGTCGCCACTCCAGAAGTTTTCGGCCCTATCGGCCATCCGTTCTGCGAGCATTGTGCCCTGCCCACTGCCACTAAAGTTTGGCTATTCTTCGGGCTACATCGGTTACCTTGATTCTCTTACAATTCATTCACTGATAAATACAGCGTAAAGATTTTCGCACATTACACAGACTCGATTCAACTCTGAGTCGGAGTGAATTCTTTTCTCATTGTGGTATACCATGATTTTTGTGTCTGCTACACAAGAGGCAATGCTTACTAGATCACTCTTTAAATTCTGGTTTGATTTATAAACATAATTGTAATCTTGTACATCATTAACACTAGAAACGTGATATTTACCATGTTTACTGTTTGTTTTGAGTTCCCGATATTTCGGCGCTGTTGATCACGGATAAACTGAAGTTATTGCGGGTGGATGGTAAATATCTCGTTTCTAGTGGTTAATGATAATGTTAGTAACCATGACAGTTTAAAAATATAATCTTTTAAAGGCCTGAAATCTGGAAAATTCCTACTACAAAATTAATGAGTAAGTTACTTATCTGTAATATCAGGGAAGTATATTTGCTAATCTAAATGTATTATATAATCTAATATATTATTAATTTGATTACTCATCTAGTAATCGTACATGATATGAACGACACCTGCAACCAAACATATAATCGCCATAACCACATCGATCACTCAGAATTAGGTCCGATTGCAGCACCTATCTCTAACCGTTGTATCTATAGTTAAGTTAAAGTAATAACTTGAGTTTAAGTAATTACTTATGCAACCATTTTTATGCAATAGACAAGAATTTTGAACGAAGTAGGAACCGTCAAAGAAAGCAAAGCTAAGAATTCTAACTTTTGATAGTTGTAACTTCAAGCAATTACTAAACTACAAAATACAAATCGTATCTTAAGTTATTACTTTTACTCAAGTAATCATTTTGACTTGTTTATAGATATGGGTGTACAATACACCGATTTAACTGAACGCGATCACGAGCAAAACAATATCACGGTGTTCAAGAGCTGTCAGTTCCAATAATCCAAAGCAATTACAACACTTGCCCTTGAACACGATCTAGATACGCCGATCGAGTTCAGTTCACCACATTGCGACGTAATAAAATTGATACAAAATATCTGAACTTAAAGCCATTACTTAATCTAGTACAGGGTCTTCCGATAGGAACTTCCGAACTTTAACAGTTGTAGCGAAGCCGCGGCGAACATTAATTTGAACGATGTCATATTCCATACATAATGGCCTCGATAGGCCTTTCAACCGAATAAAAAAGTTCAATGATATCTCACACACACTTTGCATTATTTAAATTTAAAGATAGGAAGCGCTTAATGAAAGACCCTTTACATAAGGGACTCGCCGATGTGGCGGCACTGGATGCGACTACACACTGCAGGTGGTCGCGTCCAGGGCTTTGCATAAACTGGCGCTCCTGTGCGGTGCCGCTTTATTCTGCCGCTTTTTTATGGGTTTTTTTTATATGTACTAACAATAGCTTTATAAGGTTGTTTATGTTACTAACAGTATATGGACTACGTCTGAAATAAATGTCTTCTATTCTATTACAAGTACAATTAAGAAGGTAATTACTAGGACTTAGGTAAGTGGGACCTTTCGAAATGACGATGGAAACGTGAATCATTGTCGGAATATTTACTCATACAATCTGTTGTGTGGGACTTAACACAGATGTGGCAACATTTTATTGACTTACATGACATCAGCGTGAAAATCTAAGAACGATGGTTTATGTCTTTTAGATACACAATAGCCTATAACACTGTCAATACATACAAGGGGAAATCTCAGAATACTACAAATTCAGGAAATGACGCATGAAATTGTTGATCTTTTAAAAAGTTTCGACTCAAAATGAACAGAAAAACTCATGATGACAACTACGTCTGTAACATGTGCTGTTTCTTATTCTAAAGTTAATTAAATAACAATCTATTTTTTTGCCTAATCTTCTTGTTTATCGTGTGGTTAGTGCCTAACCTGGTGTCAGAGTTTTTATGCCACAAATGCCTCTGACTTGGCTTTACATGCCGTTGAGAAATGTCTCTCAGACATGTTGGTTTCCTCACGATATTTTTCTTCACCGAAGCAAGGGATAATTATACAATACGCACGTGAATCCGAAAAATCAGAGGTAAGTTTCTTAGGTTCGAACTCGAGACCTATGAATTAATAAAACCGAACCGACGAAATTATAAAGGTACCGTTTTTACCTACAGAACCCTCACATTAACTGTTATCATGAGCAAGATTTGACAGTCTCTCACTAAAACCCTGTCGGCTACTTAAATGAATTCACGGCCAGCTGGGCTCAGCTTTGAAATGACGGAACCCTCAAGGCGCGAATCGCGAAGTTTATCAAAAAAAATACATAGTCATGGCGTTTTATTGACTAAATAAAAGTAAATTCGGTGTACAAACACAAGTACTTAAAGTATTACAAACAAATCTTATATTTTTATCTAAACTATATAAAACCTGGTCACAGTGAGAAGCTAAAAATCGTATCTCGTTTCTTATACATATATAAGACGATCAAATAGTTGTTGTTTAGTTTCCCTACAATCAAGTATAATGTCGGTTTCATTCTGGCACATAGTTGCGGCTTATATTTTAGTCATAAATCAAATTGAAGCGGCGAGGATCCTGGCTTACTTCCCAACGCCGTCCATCAGTCACCAAATAGTGTTCCGTCCTTTGACGGAGGCGCTGGCCAGTCGAGGACACGAGGTCACAGTCGTCACTACAGATCCTGCCTTCCCGAAAGGAGGCACGCCTCCAAACTTGACAGAAATAGACGTCCATGACATATCTTATGAAATATGGAAAACAGAAGTTATGAAGGCACAAAGAGGCTCTTATGAAGACGACATTTTAGCAACACAGACCATAATAGTACAAACAGTCTTAAATGTATTTGATAAGGAACTCGAAGATGAAAACATAAAGAAGTTGATAAATGACCCCCGCCAAAAATTTGATTTGCTTTTGTTAGAAGCTTGTATGGTTCCTGCCTTGGCATTTTCTCATATTTATAAGGTACCAGTAATTCAAGTCAGTTCGTTCGGTGCAATTTTTGGAAATTATGAATCTGTGGGCGCTCCCACGCATCCGTTGCTGTACCCAAGTACTTTTCGTCGAAAATTGAACAATCTGACAATTTGGGAGAAAGTGACCGAATTGAATCATCACTACAAGTCAGAAGAAATGTTGTTGAAGAATTTCAAGAACTTGGGAAATTCCATACTAAGAAAACACTTTGGACCAGATGTACCTACAATTTCGGAATTAATGAATAACGTTGACATGTTGTTCCTGAACATACATCCCCTGTTTGAAGGCATTCGACCTGTTCCTCCATCTGTCGTTCACATCGGTGGAATACACAAAACACCTACAAAGGAACTGCCAAAGGTAAGCGAAGAAAACGAGGACATTTTCCGTAATAAGACAGTATAAATAAGAAATATTTTAGTGTTCATTAGGTCAACCAGCCTTTATGTTTCAGGATCTCAAGTCATACTTGGACTCGTCTAAACATGGCGTGATATACATAAGCTTCGGAACGAATGTGGATCCCTCTCTTTTACCGCCGGAGAAAATACAGACACTAGTGCGGGTGTTCTCTCAATTGCCTTACGATGTTCTGTGGAAGTGGAACAAAGATGAACTGCCTGGACGAACTGACAACATTCGGATATCCAAGTGGTTGCCGCAGTCAGATCTACTTAGTAAGTCGTTTACAATTTTATTGAAGTTATGTTGTTGCCGGCGAAGATGTGGGCCCGCATATCTCAAAGCTGGAGCCCTGAGACAGCTAGACGGGGTCGCGGCAGACCGGAAAGAAGATGGCGGGACGCCTTGAATGGCTTTCTCGTTAATTGGCGAAAAGAGGCGCAGCATCAAGAAAAGTCGACGGAATGGGGGAGGGCTTTGGCCATGGATGGGACAGTTAGGGCTAAAAAAAAATGTTGTAGGTATTTAGCTGGTTGCAGCTTTAGTCGCTTTTACGTAAAGCACTACAAATCGGACACTAACATTACGGCTGTTCCTTAAATTCAAGGTCACTCAGTGAGCTATGGATGCTTGGAATGTCGCTGAGGTATTACATCCCGAACGAGGTGAACCGGCAGAGAAGTAGTCAACATAACTTACAGATTAGGCAACAGGCCTGCCATATTAGGAGTAGAACCGATGTCCGTTGGGTTAGAAATGTTGTTCTTGAATGTAGACCGCGAATCGGCAAGCGTAAGGTGGCACACTCTCAGGTTAGGTGAAGTGACGATCTTCATAGCTTGATGAGAGTGCCGAGAATGACATGTAACTGAAGAGGCCTATGTCCAGCAGACGACTGCTGTAAGCTGATGATGATGATGACTACAAAGTTTATATTCTTTAAAAAAAATAATGAATAAATCTCATTCATGTAATGTTTTGTAGGGCATCCTAAAATCAAGTTGTTCATAACACAAGGGGGACTGCAATCTACAGACGAGGCTATTACCGCAGGAGTACCACTCATCGGCATGCCGATGGTAGGTGACCAGTGGTTCAATGTAGAGAGATACGAGTTCCACAAGATTGGAGTCAGACTCGACATGGAAACACTGACTGAGGAGAATTTGAAGAATGCAATTGCCACAACAATTGGTGATGACAGGTCTGTGAAAGAAATTTAAACTATGTTCTGTATATGGCATAGTTACCCAATCCTCATTTTTCGGCACAGTTGTGGCGCAGGATGAGACTGGTATGTGTGTAGACACACTTTTAAACAAATAATAAATGTCCTGGGATGCTCCAAAGTGCCTCCTACACCTTTAAGCCAATTTGATCGTGCGCTGGAACTTTGAAGAAAAAATTTAAAGTACTATCCTTGCCACTTTTTTTTTCTTTTCTTTGACTAATAAACATAATGATGCGAATATAAGTAATTCAATCTGATACACATTGACATCCCCCATTGAAAACGGAGGATCCTCCAACCAGACAGGTGTCTGGTGTGTTACTGTCCGACAGTTATTGTCGGGTTTTTCCATGTGTTCTCATAGCGTGATGCAAGACTCTGACTTTTTAGTTCTTCATTCGCATCATAAATGACTCTTCAGTACTGTTTGTATTTTTTTATCTTGGCCACTACAAGACAAATATAGATCACAACGCTAATACTGCAACGCTAATGGCAAAATGCGCCCTCATCATCCTATCTAAATGCCCCTTCTCATTTGCAGCTACCGTCGCAACATAGAGCGTTTCCGCAGTTTGATACAGGACACGCCACAGAGCCCGCTGGAGCGCGCCGTGTGGTGGACGGAGTATGTGCTGCGTCACGGCGGCGCCAAGCACCTGCGCTCACCCAGCGCCAACATCACGTGGACCCAGTACCTAGAACTTGAACTAGTTCTGACATTACTCGCAGCGTTGTTGATAGCCATCACACTCATCCTACTAGCACTTCGTGTAATCTATAAGTTTGTGTTAAGGAATTATTTAGGTGTAAGTGAAAGTAAAATTAAACGAAATTGATCTGGATTTTGGTTCTTTTTAATTTAAGCCATGAATGATAAAACAATGCAAATCATTAGATACGAAGTAATTTGCTTTGCACTTTGGATGCGCAGAATGCTCCAAGAACTTTTTTGTTCCCTTATTATTTTATTTTATTATACTAATATATTTTCAAAAGCACAGGAGGTTTGCTCATACACGGTACACCGAATGAGCGAACGTCATTTCTGAGAATGACACTTTTGAGAGAACACTCGCGTGAATAAACATTTCCACGAGTGGACTTTGGTGTAAACAGATGGTTCTAAGACTGTTGCTGGTAGTGGTACTGCTGTTTGGGATCCAAAGTTTAATACATTTTGTAAAGCTCGCTATAATAGACTCCCATATCTCTATTATGCATATCGAGTTAATGGCAATAGCGGAAGCTTTATCTTATTATTAATCACGACTTTGTCATTCTAACAGACTCGGGCAACACTTGCCTACACGATTTTGGAGTCTGTATATGTATAAGCTGCAGCTTGTTAGTCAATTGCGGTAATTTTACAGTGGATTCCGCCTCACGTACAGATTGAGGATAACAACAGAGCAGATTTTTTGGCCAACCAAGGCCTCACAGATTGAATTTTGGTAAACGTCTCGCCTCTGTATACCGATCACATAAAATTTATTAAGTAGCAGTGTACGTACAGATGTATGGAATGAACACCAGGAACTACTGAAATGGGAATTTGGTACAAAACCATCCAGACTACGTTATATTTCAGCGATAAAGCCCTCTAAATAAAGAAAAAAAAACTTTAAAACAAAACACGTTTAGTATTATTTCATTTATGTATCCTGTTTACACATTTTTAACATATTTTATAAAAAACATTTTTTTTTTCATCCTTTTTTTATGTCGAGTAATAATGGTGACTATTCGACTATTCGCCACAGAGAATGCCTATTAATCGGTATTCGACTATTCCCTAAAACAACTATTCGTGGCATCTCTAGTCCACACCACTACCAATGCCGTCGATGTGGCAGAGTGCCAGTCGAAGTTTATTTGACTCAAATAATTATAGAATCATCGAAACGACGAAGAAGAAAAAGATAAGGACGCTCTTTTCGTAAAGTGTTTGCTAGACTTTGGCGCGCTCGTGGCCGTGCCTCCAGACAAGCGTACAATCGTCAATCGTCGCAATTTCACAATAATTGATAAGGTTATCGGCATTATCATGCTTCCAAAGCTATTTTAAATTTAGTTTTTATCAACAATATTTACAATTTTTAACTAGTCATGGTGAATCGCGTTTTTTTGAATCATTACGATTTATATTGTTGTGCAGATTTTAGTATATAAGAGAGTCATTAAATTCTTAGTTATTAGTCGGTAACAACTTATTAACATGTCGGCTTCGTTCTGGCATATAGTCGTGGTTTATATTTTGGTCATAAGCCAAATAGAAGCAGCGAAGATTCTGGCTTACTTCCCAACGCCATCCATCAGTCATCAAGTAGTGTTCCGTCCTCTGACGGAAGCTCTGACCCGTCGAGGACACGAGGTCACCGTCATCACTACAGATCCTGCCTTCCCGAAAGGAGGAACGCCTCCAAACTTGACAGAAATAGACGTCCACGACATATCTTACAAAGTATGGACAGCAGAAGTAGTAAAAGAACAAAGGGGCTCTTACGAAGACGACATTTTAGCAACGCAGAACATCATACTAATAGCGTTGTTAAAATCATTTGATACGGAACTCGAAGATGAAAAGATACAGAAATTAATAAATGACAAGCAACAAAAATTTGATTTACTTTTGTTAGAAGCTTGTATGGCACCTGCCCTGGCACTTTCTCATATTTATAAGGTACCAGTGATTCAAGTCAGTTCGTTTGGTGCTGTTTTTGGAAATTACGAATCTGTGGGCGCACCCACGCATCCGTTGCTGTACCCAAGTCCTTTTCGTCGAAAATTGAACAATCTCACAATTTGGGAGAAAGTGACCGAATTGTATTATCACTACAAGTTAGATGAATTAGTATTGGAGAATTACAATACCTTAGGAGATACCATACTAAGAAAACACTTTGGACCACACATACCTACAATTTCGGAATTGATGAAAAATGTTGACATGTTGTTCCTGAACATACATCCCCTGTTTGAAGGCATTCGACCTGTTCCTCCATCTGTCGTTCACATCGGTGGAATACACAAAACACCTACAAAGGAACTGCCAAAGGTAAGAGAAGAAAACGAGGACGTTTTCCGTAATAAGACAGTATAAATAGAAATATTTTATTGTTCATTAGGTCAACCAGCCTTTATGTTTCAGGATCTCAAATCATACTTGGACTCATCTAAACATGGCGTGATATACATAAGCTTCGGAACGAATGTGGATCCCTCTCTATTACCGCCGGAGAAAATACAGACACTAGTGCAGGTGTTCTCTAAATTGCCCTACGATGTTCTGTGGAAGTGGAACAAAGATGAACTGCCTGGACGAACTGACAACATTCGGATATTCAAGTGGTTGCCGCAGTCAGATTTACTTAGTAAGTAATTAACAATTTTATTGAAGTTATGTTGTAGGCCAAAATCTGGTTTGCACCTGCAACTTTAGTCTGTTTACTTAAAGCTAGTAGAAAGTGGAAACTAACAGTACGACTGTTCCTTAATTTTAAGGTTACACAGCGAGCTATGGATGCTTGTAATCTAGCTGAAGGATCAGATCTGGAACAGGGTGATCCGGCAAAAGAAACATAGTTGTCAACATAGCTTAGCGTCATATTTAGCTTGCATAATCTGTATAATTAGCAAGCTAAAGAGGCAATAGGCCAGCCATCTACGCAGAAGAACGGATGTCCGTTGGAGACCGCGATATCTATTGATTTGACAATTAATTTGAAATTAAATGTTTTTAGAGCATCCCAAAATCAAGGTGTTCATAACACAAGGAGGACTGCAATCTACAGACGAGGCTATCACCGCAGGAGTACCACTCATCGGCATGCCGATGTTAGGTGACCAATGGTTCAATGTGGAGAGATATGAGTTCCACAAGATTGGAGTTAGACTCGACATGGAAACACTGACCGAGGACAATTTGAAGAATGCATTAGCAACGACAATTGGTGATGACAGGTTTGTGAAAGAAGTTTGTACTTTGTTCTATACATATATAGCATAGTTACCCCATTCTAATTTTCTGCACAGTTGTGGCGCAAGATGAGACTGACATGTTAGTAAACATGTCCTGATAGGAGATGCTTTGCAGCTTCATATAAATTAAGCTGCAAAGTATCTTCTACCCATAGGTTCTAATTTTATCGTGCGCCGTAAGCGTCAAGAAATTCACAATAAACATCCCTGCCACGTCGGTCCTATGCCATTTACTTGCAATTGACTAATAAACATAATAAGGCAAATATAAATCATTCAATCTGATACGAAATGTGTGTGTGACAAAATGTGCCTTCATCATCCTATCTAAATGCCTCTTCTCATTTGCAGCTACCGGCGCAACATGGAGCGTTTCCGCAGTTTGATACAGGACGCGCCACAGAGCCCGCTGGAGCGCGCCGTGTGGTGGACAGAGTATGTGCTGCGTCACGGCGGCGCCAAGCACCTGCGCTCACCCAGCGCCAACATCACGTGGACCCAGTACCTAGAACTTGAACTAGTTCTGTCGTTACTCGCAGCGTTGTTGATAGCCATCACACTCATCCTACTAGTAGTTCGCGTAGTCTATAAGTTTGTGTTAAGGAACTATTTAGGTGTAAGTGACGTTAAAATTAAACGAAATTGATCTTGATTTCAGCTGTCTTTTTTTTCAATTCAAATAATGGATTACTTTCCGCATCCACGTTATTCTGCACAAAAGAAAATCTACGTAAGTTTCATTTGAAATCAATAGTTCTCAAGATATAAGGTAAAGCAAATATTAAGAAAAGGGCATTAATTGTACTTTTATTGTGAACAACTTTTTCTATGGGATCACCAGAAATCAGAAAACCGGAAAACACAAAATCATGAATGAATTCTTCGATCAGATAACCTGCAATAAAATTTCAAAACAAAAGTGACATTTAACTTATTTAATCAAACAAGCCATAATAACAAAACCCGTAATTCATTGCCTAACCTATAAGAAAAATAAATATCGCTATTGCCTATTGGTAGTTGTTCCGGGTCTGGCTGTTAGTGTATGTGAGCCTGAATGTTTGTAAACGCACCCACGATACAGGAGAAATACCAAGTTTAACACATCGCTAAAAAAATGTCTATTTACTGACACCATAAACACAAACAAAAAGCAAAAGCAGAGCAGAGCAGAACAGAGAACCAGAGACAGAGCAAAGCATCCTAAAAATGATCTCAGGCCGACTGGATTGCGCGATCGTTAACAGGTGCTGCAAGATTTCTGCTGGACCTGCAGCATAATAACGATGTGCCATGGTTCATCTCGTTATTGTTTGGTATTTGTTCATTATTATTATTTGTATAATTAAGTTTACTAACATAGATATAAGTCAAATTGTTACTAACACTATGAGTTAGGTAACTTGAATAAATAATTTAATTATTATTATTACTGCAACCAATACTGCAAAATTCGACGTAGCGCTCCCCAGTCACTATGGCGGCACTTTTTGCTTCGCTCGCTCAGATCGTGCGTGGTTGTTCAATTCTTATCTAGCCTAACCAAATGTTGTGAGGGTTCCCAAAAACAATTAGTGCGAGCAAATTCGATGTAAGCATGCAATGGCAGAATGATCACTCGGAACAATTTTGTACAAAAAGATTCTTTTCAAAACATTCTTTCATTTCATTTACAGTTAATCGAATCAAAATTACATATTATTATATTTCGATTGTAATAATCGTTTTCCCCAATCATTGCAATTTTTATTAAAAGTATGGTCGAGCCTGCGCTGTTTTGTGATTTGTGTAATCACAAAACAGCGCAGGCTCGACCATACTTTTAATAAAAATTGCAATGATTGGGGAAAACGATTATTACAATCGAAATATAATAATATGTAATTTTGATTCGCTAAACTATATTTTATTTACAGTTAATTATCAAATTATTTTCTGTTTTATGACGCACTCCCAAGACCAAAAACAAGACAAAATTTTTAATTTTTTTAACCATTACCAATCTCATTTTCAGTAATAACATCCTCGAAAACCGATATGTCCAATTCAATAACCTACGTGAAATCTTGATTGTCATTCAACCAACTTGGACTTTGGTGCGGTCATGGCCTTGCCCCCAGATTAGCAAATTCATCAATTGATTTAATATCTGGTGCTGAAAGCTACTATCATACAACAAAACTGATACTAAACGGTATAATTATCATATCACACATAATTCAACATCTGCAGCTATAATGAATTTTTATATCCGCATTATCTGCAAAATAAAACCTAGTCATGGTGATTAGTAAAAAATAATATCGGAATGCAATTTCTTGTATTTAAGACTGTGAAACGGTTCTCATTTAGTAGTTCGCAACAATCAAGCAACATGTCGGTTTCGTTCTGGCACATCGCCGTGGTTTATATTTTAGTTATAAGTCAAATTGAAGCGGCGAGGATCCTGGCTTTCTTCCCAACGCCGTCAATCAGTCATCAAGTGGTGTTCCGTCCTCTGACAGAGGCGCTGGCCAGTCGAGGGCACGAGGTCACAGTCGTCACTACAGATCCTGCCTTCCCGAAAGGAGGCACGCCTCCAAACTTGACAGAAATAGACGTCCATGACATATCTTATGAAATATGGAAAACAGAAGTAATGAAGGCACAAAGGGGCTCTGATGAAGACGACACTTTAGAACCTATGAATATAATATTACAAACGACGTACAAGGTGTTTGACAAGCAGCTAGAAGATGAACAGATACAGGCTTTAATGAATGACAAGGACAAAAAATTTGATTTACTCCTATTGGAATCTTTTGTGGCACCTGTCCTAGCACTTTCTCATGTTTATAAGGTACCAGTGATTTGGGTCAGTTCATTGTGCGCCATATATCCAAATTACGAATCAGTGGGCGCTCCTACACACCCAGGACTGTGGCCAACTGGTATTCTTAGAAAATTTAACAATCTTACGATGTGGGAGAGAGCGGCTTCATATTATTTGCACTACAAGGCCGAAAAAAGAATGTTGGACAATTTCAAGAACGTAGCTGGTCCCATACTTAGAAAACACTTTGGACCAGATGTACCTACAATTTCGGAATTGATGAATAACGTTGACATGTTGTTCCTGAACATACATCCCCTGTTTGAAGGCATCCGACCTGTCCCTCCGAATGTGGTCTACATGAGTGGCTTACATCAAAAACCAACTAAAGAACTACCAAAGGTACACAGAGAAAATGAAAACATCGTCTGTATCATGACAACAAGTAAAATATCAAGTGTTCGTAAGCCAATCACCATTTATGTTTCAGGATCTCAAATCATACTTGGACTCATCTAAACATGGCGTGATATACATAAGCTTCGGTACGAATGTGGATCCCTCTCTTTTACCGCCGGAGAAAATACAGACACTAGTGCGGGTGTTCTCTCAATTGCCTTACGATGTTCTGTGGAAGTGGAACAAAGATGAACTGCCTGGACGAACTGACAACATTCGGATATCCAAGTGGTTGCCGCAGTCAGATCTACTTAGTGAGTTTTTTTTTTGTGAGTTGTTATTTAGTAAAGTTGTCGCAAAGCCGTCGCTTTACAGTAAAAAAAACCCCAAAATTATTTTGTTTCGTAAGTCCATTGATTTTACAATTCATTTGAAATTAATTATTTTTAGAGCATCCCAAAATCAAGGTCTTCATAACCCAAGGAGGACTGCAATCTACAGACGAGGCTATCACCGCAGGAGTACCACTCATCGGCATGCCGATGTTAGGTGACCAATGGTCCAATGTGGAGAGATACGAGTTCCACAAAATTGGAGTAAGACTCGACATGGAAACACTGACCGAGGACAATTTGAAGAATGCAATTGCCACGACAATTGGTGATGACAGGTTTGTGAACTTGTAAAAGAAGTAATTAGTATAGTAGTAATTAGTTAGTTATTAGTATTAGTAGACCGGCAAATGTAGATCTTCTTCGCACGGTACATGTTATATGTTTTACTACTTATTTACGCCCAGGAAGTGCGTTTAATGGGGCATCAGAGGCGTTGTTCAGATGCCGGACAAAAAAAACTCCAGCAGGTGGGAGATTGTCTCAGGGATACCGCAATCGCACTTTGTATTGGATAAATCCAATTATGCCGGATTACATTTACAGCGGCCTACACAGGTTCGCAATCGATTTAGTGCTTTCCATATAAGTCACTGCAGCACGACAAAGAGGCAAGTGTCATACAATAAATACCTCTTCATGAGTAATTTTTCACTTGCAGCTACCGTCATAACATGGAACGTTACCGCAGTATAATACAGGACGCGCCACAGAGCCCGCTGGAGCGCGCCGTGTGGTGGACGGAGTACGTGCTGCGTCACGGCGGCGCCAAGCACTTGCGCTCACCCAGCGCCAACATCACGTGGACCCAGTATCTAGAACTTGAGCTAGTTCTGACATTACTCGCAGCGTTGTTGATAGCAATCACACTCATCCTTCTAGCACTTCATGTAGTCTACAAGTTTGTGTTAAGGAATTATTTAGGTGTAAGTGACGGTAAAATTAAACAAAATTGATCTGGATAATAGATTTTATTAATTAAAGTATTGCCTACCATCCACAAAAACTGACCAGTGAAGGTTTCAATAATTAAATACTTTATCCCAAGAACAAACTTACTTTTACAGTTGAAAACCATGTGAGAGAGAGAGCTCAATGTTGAGAGATTTACTATGGGATTTTACAAATTAACGATTTTCGAATATGGTCCTTAATTACTCCTACATACTTATGTACGGATTGTAGCGGTTGGCGCTCTGTAGGTTCTTCCTATACTTTGGGAAAAAGGCGTGACGTTATGTGTATATGTATATAGGAGAGTCAGTGAAAACAGACAGGTTACCTATTGCCACCGTTTCACAATAGGCGAAAAACTTGCCTAAATAGTATTTTTGTCACGTTGATTCGCATGATATCTACGTCCACCGCTAAAGGTTTTTTGACCACCCTTATGCAAGAAGTTTGAGAATGGGCAAAAAACCTTTCAATATAGTACATTTATTTTATGTATGATGCGGTAGTCAGATAGCTGTTCCTGATTGCAAGACGTAACCCTGCATGCAAAACTTATCGATACATGATTCTACGATTTTGAAAACACACCATATTAAATTCAAGCCTGTATTAACTAAAGAAGAGAAGTAAGGGGTATCTGTTGAGAAATTCCTAATGCAAATACCACAAAAAAAATCAGCAATCATCGCCTATTTTTTTTTTTTTTTAGTTATTTGCTGTGATTTCGTAGTACGAAATCGAGATGAAGAGATCTAATATTATAGCGCTGTTACAACCATGGGAGTACTCGCCTATTTGTACAATACAATTGCATATAAAATTAGATATTTAACTTACGTCACGCCTGTATTTCCTCAAACGGTTAAATAGAAGTGTAGCACGTACGAATTTTAACAAAACTTAGACATAAGAAGAGTAATTTTTTTTTTAGTTTTTTTTTTATGAAAACATTACTTTAAGGGAATTCGGGGAGGCCTTTGCCCAGCAGTGGGACAGTAAAGGCTAAATAAAAAAAAACTTTACCCCACGCTTGGATTTTCTCCTGTATCCCGGGTGTGTTTACAAACATTTAAACTCACATACACAAACAGCCAGATCCGGAACCACCACCTGTAAGTCATACAAATATTTGTTCCGTAATATTCACACACATATTATAGACATTACTACAAATGAGCGGTCACCTCACCGGGTGAAAGATAGAGCCAAAACCCGGCAACATGATCAGACGCGATCAAGATAGCTGCTGGAGGCAGCTTGTATCGAGCATTCCATACTGTAGAAGACCGTAAAGCTTGGCATTCAGAGAAAGATGAAGAAAAAACTAGAGATCCTATATTTTGTGCAACTATTTTAATTGAAATATTAGCGATTGAATCAATTCACTCGCGCGTTTGATAAGATTAAGTAGTGATGCTTAATCCATACGATGCGACAGAACCGCTATTATTACAAAAACGACGCCGGTTGACATGTTATCATAAGACACTGAGATCATAACTGCTAACTGTGGAGGCTTGTAAATGGCTTGTCGTTGATTGCCTTACTATAACTTTCTGTATTTTTAGCTGTAAGCCACGCAAACACAATAAAATAAAATAAAATCATACAAATCCCTTCTCATACTTTCACTAGTAAGCTCTTTAAAAAAGTCATTGATTGTCGTTGGCGAGGTACCCGCCGTGCCCCAAGAAATCCGCCAGCTGGCTTAAAGCAATGCTTGATTACGCTACAATCTTACCACAGCGAGATAAGATAAGTCTTATCACACTGTAATTGTTTTCGTTCGTGCAGTTACCTATTTCAATCATTTTTAAAAGTCATCATGAGTTAAATCATTTTAAGTTAAATACTGTGATTTTAGCTTAAGATTCTCATCTATATAAGTGAAACAAGCAGTTCTCATTCATTTCTATCGCTACACTCGTGAAAAATGTTGGTATTCTGGTACGTGTTTGCAGCTTATAGTCTGGTTATAAGTCAAACTGAAGCGGCAAGGATTCTGGCTTATTTTCCAGCGCCATCAATCAGTCATCAAGTAGTGTTCCGTCCTCTGACGCAGGCACTGGCCAGTCGAGGGCACGAAGTCATCGTCATCACTACAGATGCCGCCTTCCCGAAAGGAGAAACGCCTCCAAACCTGACTGAAATAGACGTTCACGACATATCTTACGAGATGTGGATAGCAGAAGTAACGAAACAGAAAAGGGGTTCTAAAGAAGACAACATTTTAACACAACTAAAGTCAATGATAAGTGCAATGACTAAAATGTTTGACAATCAACTGAGAGATGACCGAATACAAGCCTTAATTAATGACAAGGACAGAAAGTTCGATTTGCTTCTGTTGGAAGCTCTGATGCCACCACTCCTGGCATTTTCTCATATTTACAAGGCACCAGTGATCCAAATCAGTTCACTTGGGGCAACTTATCCAAATTATGAATCAATGGGCGCTCCTACACATCCGTTGCTGTATCCAACTAATGTTCATCGAAGAATAAATAATATCACCACGTGGGAGAAAGTAACAGAATTATATTATCACTACAATGCAGAAAAAATATTGTGGGATGCTTCCCAGAACTTAGGAGATAAGATGCTAAAAGAACACTTTGGAACAGACATACCCCCTATTTCGGAATTGATCAACAACGTTGACATGTTGTTCCTGAATATGCATCCCGTGTTTGAAGGAATCCGACCTGTTCCTCCATCCGTCATCCACATCGGTGGAATACACCAAAAACCTACAAAGGAACTGCCACAGGTATTTGAAGAAAACAGAAACTTGTAAAACAGGTATTTAAGTGGTCATAGTAAAATTCACGAATATGTATATTTCAGGATCTCAAGTCATACTTGGACTCGTCTAAACATGGCGTGATATACATAAGCTTCGGTACGAATGTGGATCCCTCTCTTTTACCGCCGGAGAAAATACAGACACTAGTGCGGGTGTTCTCTCAATTGCCTTACGATGTTCTGTGGAAGTGGAACAAAGATGAACTGCCTGGACGAACTGACAACATCCGGATATCCAAGTGGTTGCCGCAGTCAGATCTACTTAGTGAGTTTTTTTCTGCGGTAATTGTTTATTTTATTGAAGAAAAACGTCGTCATCATTGTGTTCCAAAGAAATTGAATGTGTTTTTTTGTATATTTAAATTTTAATTTGTTGTAGAGCATCCTAAAATCAAGGTGTTCATAACACAAGGAGGACTACAATCAACAGACGAGGCTATCACCGCAGGAGTACCACTCATCGGCATGCCGATGTTAGGTGACCAGTGGTTCAATGTAGAGAGATACGAGTTCTACAAGATTGGAATTAAACTTGAAATTGACTCGTTGACAGAAGAAAAGTTTAAGGATGCAATTAAAAAAACAATAGAAGATGACAGGTCCGTGCAATTTCATTTGATTTAGGTTATTATGTCACTTGTAAGAATAAAATTTATGAGCAGTAATCCTTAGATTACAAAATTGCTTATCAGAATATCAACAAGGTGGCCCCGCAAGAGAGTCACGCGACGACGAGCATTAAAAATATCAACAGGTTATCTCATAAGTAATGTTCCACTTGCAGCTACCGGCGCAACGTGGAGCGTTTCCGCAGTGTGATACAGGACGCGCCACAGAGCCCGCTGGAGCGCGCCGTGTGGTGGACGGAGTATGTGCTGCGTCACGGCGGTGCCAAACACTTGCGCTCACCCGGCGCCAACATCACGTGGACCCAGTACCTAGAACTTGAACTACTCCTGACATTACTCGTAGCGTTGTTGATAGTCGTCAGCCTCATTGTTCTAGCACTTCGTTTTGTCTACAAGTTTGTGTTAAGGCATTATTTAGGTGTAAGTGACGTTAAAATTAAACGAAATTGATCTGAATTTCAGCAGTTTTTTTTTTAAATGGATTAAAAAAATATATAAACATTGTAAGAAATTATACCTCAAACCGAGGTATTTTTATCTTTGCTTTGGAAAGCGGTCAGCACCCTATAATTCAGAATCCTCATATCAAACTTAACGCATTTTTTTAATAGATTTAGGAAATGTCAAAAATAAAAGCCGAAGCTACTTTCTGAAAGAATTTATGTTAATTGAAGATTGGAGTTTTTTGGCGAGCGTGAACCCCAAGAAAACGATTTGACCAACAAATACATGATCCTCTTCTTATATACTTTGTAACAATTAATTACTATACCAAATAGGTATAGAAATTAGTTATTTTGCACTTAGTTTATTTCCCATTTAAAACCAAATAGGATTTTATAGATTTGTGACACGTCTATGTATCTTAAACATTTGCACTGTATTTTTCCTGTTGACAGCGATGTGGACAAATTTTTATGCGCCCTGTAATTTTTTTCCCATTTTGATACTTGTACACATATTTTATAATTAGTTTTATTCTTTTAATTATATAATAAGTTTTATTTATAAATTGTAAATAATGTGCTTACGCAAAGTAAACAAATAGACCTAATATAAATTCATTGTCTATCTGCAGGCGGTTTTAAAATAAATTGGGTAGATCATTAATTATTATTATTATATTATTATTCATTTACCTAAAAGAGAAAAGGACCCAATATCAACCCTTGTGGTAAACTCATTTTTACCTTTGGGCCCATTGAATGGAAACCGTATATTTGAACTCACTGCTGACTGTCATTAAAATAACATTACAAAAACTGAGAGTAAGTTTACCTAGTCCGTAATGCTCAAGTTTCAAGAGCAAAATTTCATGATTTACACAATCAAATGCCTTGAAGTGACCATAGAAGATTCCTAAGGCATGTTTCGCAGTAAATATGTGTTTTAGTAGAGTGCCAGCGGCGTCAGACGAACAACGTCCTTTAATAAAACTATACTGTCAGTCGTGTAAGATTTTATTGCTGTTAAAATGGTTGAGCATTTTTTAAACATTACCTTTTCAAAGTCCTTAGGAAAACCGGCATCACGGATTCAGATCTATGGTCATTGGTGTCTTTACTGACCCCGGCTTTGAAAGAGGCATTAGCTTACTGTATTTAAAAACTCTGGTTGGCCTCGCCAAAAAGTATAGCGAATATCTTGTATTTTTTTTTGAAAACCTAAAACAGGTTTCTTTTTTAATATGTTTTTCATTTTTTAACATACAGCAAAACTCATTTAATCAGCCTCGCATGGATTTCCTTAAAAAGGAAACGCGCTGTCGGGCCTCCTGACCCAAGCATTTCAACTAATTGGCAAAAACTGTAATTACCAACTAGGTTACATTTTTATAATTGATATCTTGATGTTCACCAGATTAATGGATGACGTTTGCCATGATGCCAACTTGGACTTAGGTAAGATCACGAACATGCTCCATGATTAGCAAAATCGGTAACTAGTTTATCTATCGAGGTACCACACAGCTACTGCATCAAAAGTGATAAATTTTGTGACGCCAGACAGTGGATACAAAGGCCAAGCAAGGTCCGGATAAGGCCGGGCCGCACTCATAAAATGCCATGTCATGTGTAGTATATATTTTTATCTAAATTATATTTAAGCTTGGTCACAGTGATGAGTTAAAAATCATATCTTGATTCCTATATTTAAGACGATCAAGTAATTGTTGTTTATTAGTTTCTCTACAATCAAGCAACATGTCGGTTTCCTTTTGGCTCGTAGTTCCAGCTTATATTTTGTTTATAAGTCAAATCGAAGCTGCAAGAATCTTGGCCTACTTCCCAACGCCGTCAATCAGTCATCAAGTAGTGTTCCGTCCTCTGACGGAGGCACTGGCCCGTCGAGGGCACGAAGTCACAGTCGTCACTACAGATCCTGCCTTCCCGAAAGGAGGAACGCCTCCAAACTTGACAGAAATAGACGTCCACGACATATCTTACGGAATATGGAGAGAAGAAGTAATGAACGTAAAAAGGGGCGCTGACGAAGATGATATTGTTGCACCAATGAACACAATAGTACAAACAATGATAAAAGTGTTTGATAAGCAACTAGAAGATGGAAAGATACAGACTTTAATTAACAACAAACAAAACAAATTTGATTTGCTTCTTCTAGAAGCTTCTATTGCACCTGCCCTGGCTTTTTCTCATATTTATAAGGTACCAGTGATTCAAGTCAGTTCGTTTGGCGCCGTTTATTTAAATTATGAAGGAGTGGGCGCTCCTACACATCCGTTGCTGTACCCAAGTAATACTCGTCGGAAATTAAACAATCTTACGATATGGGAGAAGGTAACAGAACTCTATTATAACTACAAGATACAAGAAATACTATTTGAAAGTACCGAGAAATTATCAACTCCCGTTTTACAAAAATACTTTGGACCAGATGTACCTACAATTTCAGAATTGATGAATAACGTGGATATGTTATTTCTGAACATACATCCCATGTTTGAAGGCATCCGTCCTGTTCCTCCATCTGTGATCTACATGAGTGGATTACACCAAAAACCAACTAAAGAACTACCAAAGGTTCGTATAGAAATCGAAAACATTGTGCGTTATAATACAACAAGCAAAATATCAAGTTTTCTTGAAATCAACCAATATCTATGTTTCAGGATCTCAAGTCATACTTGGACTCGTCTAAACATGGCGTGATATACATAAGCTTCGGAACGAATGTGGATCCCTCTCTTTTACCGCCGGAGAAAATACAGACACTAGTGCGGGTGTTCTCTCAATTGCCTTACGATGTTCTGTGGAAGTGGAACAAAGATGAACTGCCTGGACGAACTGACAACATTCGGATATCCAAGTGGTTGCCGCAGTCAGATCTACTCAGTGAGTTTTTGTAGATTTTTTTTTGACGTCCTCACTTGCAAAGTAAGGTGCTTTACCGTAAAAGACTCCAATATTATTGGAGTCAAGGTGTGAAGAGAACCAAAATGAAATGATTGTACAATTTAATTTGAAATGTTTTGTAGAGCATCCCAAAATCAAAGTATTCATAACACAAGGAGGACTGCAATCTACAGACGAAGCTATCACCGCAGGAGTACCACTCATCGGCATGCCGATGATAGCTGATCAATATTTCAATGTAGAGAGATACGAGTTCCACAAGATTGGTGTCAGACTCGACATGGAAACACTGACTGAAGACAAATTGAAGAATGCAATTAAAACTACAATTGGTGATGGCAGGTCTGTAAAATTTACTTGAAGTTGAAGTACTATTGGTTAGTACGTTACATTTAAATGATCCAACCTGTCATATTTTCATTCGACAGATAAAAAAACGCTAAATCCTATTATCTTATGTTTGTTGCGAGTCACAGTTCATCTGGAAACTGTCGATAAAAAAATATATGGTACAGTAAAGGTTATGTCATAAATGCACCTTCTCACTTGCAGCTACCGGCGCAACATGGAGCGTTACCGCAGTGTGACACAGGACTCGCCACAGAGCCCGCTGGAGCGCGCCGTGTGGTGGACGGAGTATGTGCTGCGTCATGGCGGCGCCAAGCACCTGCGCTCACCCAGCGCCAACATCACGTGGACCCAGTACCTAGAACTTGAACTAGTTCTGTCGTTACTCGCAGCGTTGTTGATAGCCATCACACTCATCCTTCTAGCACTTCGTGTAGTCTATAAGTTTGTTTTAAGGAATTATTTAGGTGTAAGTGACGGTAAAATTAAACGAAATTGATCTGGATTTTAGATTTTTATTTTTTCGTGGAAGGTTACATACTCGCGTGTTTAAATAGTAACAGCCAACACGGTTCAATCTTCAAGGTAAAGCAACGCTTGCCAAGAACGTGGTGATATATGCAAAACAAACAATATCCTAAGAACTAAAATAAGAAACTAAAAACTACTGAACGGAAACTATCCTTATTAAAATTATAAATGCGAAAGTTAGTGAGGTTCTGTGGATGTTTGTTACTCTTTCACGCAAAAACTACTGAACGGATTTGGATGAAATTTGTCACACAGATATTTTATAATCTGGATTAACACATAGGATACTTTCTATCCTGGAAGAAAGATCCCGTGGGAAAATCGAACTACACGCTGGCGAAGCCGTAGGCATAAGCTAGTATTAAATATTTACAAATTAAAAATGAACTCATCACATTTTTACATTTAATCATCATCATCATCATCATCTGCCTAGCATTTTCCCAAATATGTTCGGATCGGCTTTCAGTCTAACCGGATGCAACTGAATACCAGTATTTGGAGCACATTATCTGACCTCCACAACCCAGTTAGTCCTGGGTAATACGATACCCCTTGGTGGGACTGGTTGTCAGACTTTTTGGGCCACTGACAACCTGTAACGACAGTCAAAGATATACAAATGATAGCCGGCACCAACTGCTTAACGTGCTTTCCGAAGCAAGGAGGAAACTCGGTATGTAATGAGTGGTCAACCATCAACAGACCAACCTAGTCAAGCACGGCTTAACCTAAATATCTACCCGAGCGGCTGTTATTATTTAGCCACGAGCTCCTCTTTTTACATTTAATCAAACCTTACAATAATCTATGCCCGCAGTAATATTAGCTTACTGGAATTAGTTAGGTCCGGGAAGACTCCTCGATCCACACTCTATGATGCTATGGTATCAATCATAGATAGACTGGCTTTGCTATACAATCCCCATAATTTTCGGTTAATTTCATGTTATATTAGAACAACTACGAAGAATATATCCTTGTCAAAAATCTATTTTATTATATCCGTCGCCATGCTGGTTTTTGGAAAAGAACTCTATTTTCAGCACCCAGAAAAAGTTTATCGTTTTTTTTTTACATAATTATGTATTTAATTTTTATCATACAGCAAAACTAATTTAATTCATTTCGCATGGATTTTCCACCGGAATCGTGCCCGGAAGACTGGCAGCATTGCCACATTGAATGCCAATGCTAATTCTATGGCCAAAAAAAGAGCAGTACCCTCTGGTCACTTGACTCATAACCGAGAGATTTCCTTAAAAAAGCAAAACGCTCGCGGGCCACAAGACCCGAGCGTTTCGACCAAACGCAAAACTGTAATTACCAATTCAGCAGCAAAATTTTCTTCCAACAATGTATATCGATTGATGAGTTTTTCCATGGTTGCCTTTATGCCAACTTGGACTTAGCGAGGTCACAACCATGCTTCATGTTTAGCAAAATCGTCATCTATCGAGGTAAGACAGCTACTGCATCAAAACTGATAAGTTATTGCCAGACAGTCCACATACCTGAAGGCCTCCCACTAGGTGGACCGATGACCTGGTGAAGGTTGCAGGGATCCGCTGGATGCGAGTCGCACGGGACCGGTCAATGTGGCGACACTTGGGGGAGGCCTATGTCCAGCAGTGGACGTCTTTCGGCTGAAATGATGATGATGAGTCCACATACCGATAAGGCCGTGGCACACTCATAAAAATATATACTACAGATAACATAGGCAATGTTATCTATAGTATATATTTTTATCTATAATATATAAAGCCTGGTCATGGTGATGAGTTAGAAATCATATCTTGTTACTTATATTTAAGACGATCAAGTAGTTTTTATTAATTAGTTTCTCGACAATCAAGCAACATGTCGATTTCGTTCTGGCACATAGTTTCCGCTTATATTTTATTTATAAGTCAAATCGAAGCGGCGAGGATCCTGGCTTACTTCCCAACGCCGTCAATCAGTCATCAAGTGGTGTTCCGTCCTCTGACGGAGGCGCTGGCCCGTCGAGGGCACGAGGTCACAGTCATCACTGCAGATCCTGCCTTCCCGAAAGGAGGAACGCCTCCAAACTTGACAGAAATAGACGTCCACGACATATCTTACGGAATATGGACAGAAGTAGTAATGACAGAAGTAGTAATGACAGAAGAAAGGGGCGCTGACGAAGATAATATTTTAGCACCACTGAACACAATGGTACAATCAATGTTAAAAGTGTTTGATAAGCAACTAGAAGACGGAAAGATACAGACTTTAATTAACGCCAAACAAAACAAGTTTGATTTGCTTCTGTTAGAAGCTTTTATATTACCTCTCTTGGCATTTTCTCATATTTATAAGGTACCAGTGATTCAAGTCAGTTCGTTTGGCGCGGTTTTTGGAAATTATGAATCTGTGGGCGCTCCTACTCATCCGTTGCTGTACCCAAATAATGTTCGTCGAAAATTAAACAATCTTACGATTTGGGAGAAGTTAAAAGAACTGTATTATAACTACAAGTCAGAACAATTAATATTGGACAATTACGACGTATTAGGAAATCTCATTCTAAGAAAACACTTTGGACCAGACGTACCCACGGTTTCAGAATTGATGAATAACGTGGATATGTTATTCCTGAACATACATCCCATGTTTGAAGGCATCCGTCCTGTTCCTCCATCTGTGGTCTACATGAGTGGATTACACCAAAAACCAACTAAAGAACTACCAAAGGTTTGTATAGAAATCAAAAACATTGTGCGTTATAATACAACAAGCAAAATATCAAGTTTTCTTGAAATCAACCAATATGTATGTTTCAGGATCTCAAGTCATACTTGGACTCGTCTAAACATGGCGTGATATACATAAGCTTCGGTACGAATGTGGATCCCTCTCTTTTACCGCCGGAGAAAATACAGACTCTAGTGCGGGTGTTCTCTCAATTGCCTTACGATGTTCTGTGGAAGTGGAACAAAGATGAACTGCCTGGACGAACTGACAACATTCGGATATCCAAGTGGTTGCCGCAGTCAGATCTACTTAGTGAGTTTTTTATTTTTGTAAACTTAGTTTTTGCCGTTTGCACATTCAAAGTTAGTTGCTTTACCGGGAAAGACTCCATAATTTTGTTACGTAAGTGTTATAATTTTACAAATAATTTGAGCTGCCGCGTTGGTCTAGTGGTCGCAAGCAGAACTGCAAAGCGAGAGGTCCTAGGTTCTATGCCCAGACCGGCAGTGCTATTGGGTTTATCCATCAGGAATTCCTCAGTAGCATTCACGGAGTCACTGAATCTGAATAAGTCTGAGAATCTGTGCCCGTATGAGGGCAATAGGCTCGCTCCCTATTACAGGGGGATTTAACATAGCTGGCGAAATGTAGGTGTACTAGTAGCTACTCGTCTGCCTAACCCTTCGGGGATTACATGCGTGATATTATATCTAATCAATTTGAAATATTTTGTAGAGCACCCCAAAATCAAGGTTTTCATTACACAAGGGGGACTGCAATCAACAGACGAAGCTATTACTGCAGGAGTACCACTCATCGGCATGCCGATGTTTGGTGACCAATATTTCAATGTAGAGAGATACGAGTCCCACAAGATTGGAGTCAGACTCGACATGGAAACACTGACCGAGGACAATTTGAAGAATGCAATTGCTGCGACAGTTGATGATAACAGGTCTGTGGAATTTACTTACATTTGAAGTAATATTGGTTAATACGTTAATATTAAATAATCCAGTCAGTCATATTTTCAATTGACAAATGAAGATAACGCTAAATCCCTGTTATCTATCTAATGTTTATTGCGTTGCGAGTTATAGTTTATCTGGACATTACCGATTAAAAATCACGATCTAGTAATTGCACCTTCTCACTTGCAGTTACCGGCGCAACATGGAGCGTTTCCGCAGTTTGATACAGGACACGCCACAGAGCCCGCTGGAGCGCGCCGTGTGGTGGACGGAGTATGTGCTGCGTCACGGCGGCGCCAAGCACCTGCGCTCACCCAGCGCCAACATCACGTGGACCCAGTACCTAGAACTTGAACTAGTTCTCACATTACTCGCAGCGTTGTTGATAGCCATCACACTAATCCTACTAGCACTTCGTGTAGTCTACAAGTTTGTGTTAAGGAATTATTTAGGTGTAAGTGATGGTAAAATTAAACGAAGTTGATCTGAATTATAGATTTTTATTTTTTCGAGGTACGTTTACTTTTTTAAATACAGTAACAAGCACCAATTCGTGTCATCAAATAGTAACAGCCAACACGGTTCACGATTCAATCTTCAAGATAAAGCAGCGCTTGCCAAGAACGTGGTCCCGGCAGTCGAATAGATCTTTGACCGTCTATAGTTTAAATATGTTTAAATATGTACTGTATGCCCGTTTTATGTAACTTTTTGTATATTGTGCATCACATATTATTATTATAACTGTTATTTTAGTTTACATCTTATACATATGTCTCTCTAGTTACTAAGTATTTAAAGTAATCTATGGAAAACGTAGTGGGTAGCATATTTATCATATTTTTCAATGTAAGCCTTATTTTAAACGTCTAATATGTTACTGTTTGTTTTTCCTAAATAAATAAATAGAGGTAGACAGTGGCCCGAAAGTCTGCCAAACAGTCTTACCAAGGAGTGTCGTATTACTCAGTACTGACTGGTTTGTGGAGGTCAGACAGACAGTCGCTCAATGTAGAATACTTGTATTCGGCTGCGTCCGGTTAGATTGGAAGCCGACCCTAACATATTAGTTGGGAAAAGGCTAGGCATATACTAGGCCACTCATCAACCCACAATTAGATACAAGGTCTAGCTCACTTTAGATAGCTGGGACCTATAAACACTCAATTTCAAAGACACTTTTTCCCTTCCCAGAGTGTTGTCACTCTATGGATTATTCACAAGTACTCAGCTAACATTTTGCCAGCGTCTTCGAAATTCAAATTCCTCTACGAAAATTATGCACTAACGCATCGCAGATACCACTAGTACCTACAGAAGCAAGACTCGAAGTAACCAGAGCCAGACGGGGAGTAGGTATCAATAAATAAGAAAATAACAAATGAGAAGTTCAGAACAAAATAGGAAGATCTGTAGGCACTGGAATGAATTGAAAAGGCGCTACTTTTAATCATTTTTGATGATGCTTAATATATATAATAGATATATATAATAATTATAGCGATTTCTTTAATTTATTAAATTATGGAAAATAAATACTATTGTTTAAAAAAAACCGTATCATCGTAACTCGTATTCTTCTCAGCAAACCCTTTCATTTGATAGGTAGCCCGCCATCTTTGAGAGTCCGCCATCTTTGCGAGTCCACCATATTTGATTTAGAATTACTTCATTTAGCTTGATATGCATTGTCATCCAAACTAAACATGTATGCAAAATTTCAGCTCAATCGGAAACCGGGAATGGGGTGAAATTTAACTTCTAAGATTTTTTTAATAGGTAATTAGTTACAGGTGAAGTTAAAAAAAAAATATTTAATAAAATGGCGTTAGTATTAGACACGCGTCAAAAGATACTTGAGCGTCTACTTTTAGACAGATTCTAAATCACACTGACTTGATTGCCGCTATGAGAACGTTTACACGCCTGACTTTAGGCAGTAACCAGCAAGGTGTAATATTAAATCAACTGAAAAAAATCATTGGATAGAAATCAAAGGATCATTGAATAACTGTTAGTCTGGACTTTTATACTGAAATAGCACAAAAAAAAACATAATTCCGATTCATGTTCGTATACTCATCCGGAACTTTTGTTTTTTTTTTTTTTTGTGGAGGAATATTTTTTTATCTCTTCGCATGCAAAGCCATGGGCGAAAACTTGTCAATCTACTAACTACTATAAAACGACAAGCACGTGATAAACTAATGGTTCTTGCTGAATCATGATGGGCCATTGTAATTTGTATAGTTCATTAAGGATCAAATGACTATTCTTAAGAAAATATAAATTGTTTTATTTAATAGCATTAAACAATTAAGGTCTCAGTCAATTGCTTTCACGTGAATAAGAACAAGAACATAATTTAATAACGAGTACTTATTTTATTATGAGGTAAACGAGACTCACGTGTGTAATAAAAAGCACTTTGCATGTGGTGTAACAGGTTGGTATATTTTTTAATTAAAAAGCCCCGGCCTCCATCTATTTATCTATATACGTCTGCTATAAGTTAGTGAGGGGTTGGGTACACCGCTGGTCCCTGATGATGCTGCAGCATCAGCTCAGGGTTATCATCTATTTTAATATCATTAAAGTCACAGGATACTACATTTTGAATCGATCAGACCAGTAGAAATTGCTAACGTCCCTTCAACAACTACAAATATAATAATCTTCAAACAGCTGAACACATTTACTTTAATTATAGCTCGATCAAATCGCCTTTCAAACAAAAAAAAAACAAAATTTATTCACCCGTTTAGGAGCTACGTACATGTCAGACAGACACACATATACAGACGTTAAACTTATAATATCCCTCTTTTCGCGTCGGGGTCGCAACGCCTTGGTCTGTTAATTTGCTGAAATGACAGTCAAATACTATCCAAGATTATGTAATAGATCCAGGCTTGGATACACAACAACCTAGTCAACATCCCCCCTGATGGAGGGGCGAAACATGTTTCAAGTACAGATTTGGTTGCATGTTGGTTTGCGGGAAGAAGGGGATGCTGCATCCTGCATCCAAACCTACTTAGTCTTGGGTTGCGGTACTTCAATTATTTTCTCTTCATTTTGTCGAGTTATGCGAACATAATGAACAATTTCTTTTATAAAAATGTGTTGATTTTCATTGCAGAAACCGTGCATTATTCCGTTCGTAATTTGAACTGCTTGCTCATTTACTGTAATGCCTGTCAATGCCGAATCAATTGCGCACTAACTAGTTATAATGTTAGTGTCATGGTTCTGATGCGCAGTTGTTTAAATTAGGTATGTATGAGACACGCCTTCCACACACCCGAATTTTAAATGACGATCAATTGAATGAATCGGTGCGCAATAACTTTACGTGCGTCACAGGACATTTGTTTGAATATTTAGGTCAATTTAATGGCCACATTCATCATCTGACCTTGTATTTTATCCAATACTAACTTTTGCTCGCGGCTTCACTCCCGTTATGTACGGAAATTATCCACTGGAACGTTTTAAATTTAGCCTTTGACATTCGGGGGTTATGTAGCTTCCCGATAGTGAAAGATTTTTCGAAATCGGATCAGTAGTTTCAAAGATTACCCCTGTTACATACAAACTTACAAACAAATACCTCTTTATAATATTAGTATAGACTAGTCACCCGCCACGGCTTCGCACGAGTACAATTTTAAGATTAGCGTGCAGAAAAAAAGCATGTTTTCTTTTTTTACGAACCTTGTCCTATAATTGAGAACACAACAAAAAAAATAGCCAAAGCGGTTGAGACGTCCTCAAGTGATGCTCTGTCATACATGAGGCAATTGATTTTTATTATAAAAAAAGAAGATAGATGTCAGGTTTTGAGTATTTGACCAGTCTCAATCTGACCCCTACTGTCTTGTGTGTTTCTGTGTTGTCTGACTCGGCATTACCAATATCCTAAGGCACCTAGCCTAAGCTGTTGAAGGTAGCTCGTACTGGACGGTTCACACTACAGAAGACCGCAAATCTTGGAGTGGAGACGCGTCGTGTGCTGTCAAGAAAGAAGGTTAAGATGGTCCCTCTGTATTCCGACTGTGCCTTTCTGACTTCTGTCATGTGCATATGACAAATAAGACAGACAACATGCTCTCCTCCTACTGCTCCTGCATAATCATCTGCCTAGCCTTTTCCCAACTATATTGGGGACGGCTTCCAGTCTAACCGGATGCAGACGTAATACAACGTACTAATCCACTATAACCTGACCTCGCTTTGTATAAGATTCCTGTACAATGAGAGATCAGCGAATACTGGTTTTGAATAGCTTGATTGGTCATCATGCTAACCTATTAATATTTATTCAGCATCACTTCTATGCGCGATGGGTCGCACAGTGTGCTGAATTGGTGGAATTCGGACTGGACATCAGTCACAGTGAAGATCGGCGGTCGTTGACTTTGATAGAAGTACTTAAATAAAAATACGATATTGCACTGTCAAAGGTAGCGAGTACTGAAGCCTACTCAGCCTACTGACTTGTGCCAGATCTGTATCTGAACTGCTTCAACCGAGCTGTAAACCGGAACATTATTTTTTTTCGAAATGGCATCTCGCAGATCATCCGGACTATCCTGTGGGTGCCTTGAGTGTAAGGCCTCCAGCCGGGGCAAAAAACTTACAAACTAAGCGACTACACGCTAAGGGCCCCCTGTGGAGTACGAGCCTCGACTTAAGGCGTCGCTGGGGGAGGACAGCAAAGGGACAGGCTGATTCTGAGTGGAGTAAATCGGATAGGACAAACCAGGGCAATTTATATGGCCTCGTGGCGTCAGTTTTCGCCCCACTATTTCCCACGCTTTGGGTCTGAGCAACAGTACTCGCTACGCTATTGTTTATTTAAAACCATAAAAGATACATTTCGTGGAACAATGGCCGCACCAACTTCTACTAGAAACTATTATAAAGTATTCATATTTTTATCAATGGGTGTCGACACTACCATTCATTATACTATTACTAACAAACATTTATAGAAATAATAAAACACTGAATTTAACGACGACCCTCGGCTATAAACAAATACAAAAATTCCCAAAAGCCATAGAGTTTCCAACATCTGGCTAACTTTCTAAAATGGTTTTTATTTAAATGGTACAATAAATTCTTTCCTAAAAATAAAAATAACAAGTGCCTAAAAATTAATACTATGTAACCATTACCATACTATCACTATAAATTGTTATTGTACCGCACAGCTTCTAGACTCGAAAGCCCTCAATCCGAAAGTTAATACCTCTTTCGTGAAAACTATTTTAACAATAACTATCATTTACTTAGAAACTTATTATGTTGTTAGGTTTTTTTTTCGTCACCCTTTCACAAAACATTATGTAGTTGTAATTCTAAGTCTAGGTAATTACAACGTTCTGGAACAACATATTTCAAATGGAGAAAACGCATTTTGACACCAGTCAAAAGTGGTTTTGACCGATCTACAGTTTTGACTGTAACATATTCACTTAGTCAGTTGTGAATCTAGCCTTTCAATTTACGTAGGTACAGAATATATTCGCAGATGATATATTAATCGCAGCACCACAAAATTAGCTAGTAAACCCCCCAGCGTATTTAATATGTTATTAATATGTACCTATTTAAACTGTGGCAACATGTCATTGTTTGCTAGGTGTCAAAGTCAATCTTCATACAATAAACACACGCTAAACTGAGCTATTATTATAATAATATGTACCTATTTGAAGATAACCTATCGACCGCCATTGTTTCGTTTGTCAATTTTTTGTTTAATGTCGCCAAAGACAATACCTTTGTTATAAACATGTTTATTTCTAATTATAAACTCGTGGTAGTTTTCTAGAAATTTTTAAACAATGATAAGACAAAAATCCGAATATTATTTCAAAATTTAATAGGGTCGAGACAAGGGACAGCCGCTTTTAAAGCCTGTGCCGAATAGCCTGCCATGTACTGAATACGTGGTAACCGTTTCCGGGTCGGTGTTCCTTCCATCAGTTCCATCTCGTTTAGTGGGTGTAAAAAGCCGAAGGGTACTAGTACTAGTTGTCCCCGTAGTGCGTAGGTACTTGCTATATTTTTTTTTTGTTCTTGACCATCTCTGTTAACCTTCCAGTAGATATTGGGGATCAAAGTTTCAACTTTTTCAAAAGATTTATTTTTCATTCCATGTTTTTAATATTATAACTTTACTTTGAATACCTCCACGACCCCGTACTATAAAATCCATCAGCAGTGTTCTTAAGTTAACGCACTCATTCATTGAATCCTACCGTAAAACGTGATTTTTGACCCCAAAAAAAGTCGTTGCCCAGCAATCTTTTTTGCGTAGAGTTATTCAGTTTGATGTACAGAATGCTTGGTTGTCGGCTTTGTCAAGGGTTCGTTTAACCCTTGCATTTCTGACTTTTCCGTCACTATAGAATATCACCTTGTCTAGCTAGATCCTCAGATTATGTGCGTGGTTAGATGCCTTGATCTACGAAAGTAACGCAGTACCTACCTAGTAGTTCAAAGAAAACGTTTCCAAAGATCTCGCCCCCTCACCTTGAGAAAGACGAAGCCGGGAGGATCTTTGATCATTGTCTTAGAAATAACGTTTCAGAAGATACACAGTATCATTCATTCTAGTAATTTCCATATTTAAACACAAAACCGCAGAATACAGGTGCGCGCAACATTTTCTAGAAGGTAATTCTAAATCTGAATTATGATGTCTATCAACACGATTTAAATGGCTGCCAACTAGTACGTATAGGTATCGCTATCAATAAGGCAGCATACATTAAATAAATTAACAAATAATGTGTTTTCAACGGGTTTTATGTTTTCCCACAGTCCATTTTCTATCGAAAGTTAGAACTTGACGCGGATATCAAATGAATTTCCATAAGGTAGATTACATAACTGAAATCTCGATGTTTTATAAGCGAAGCAAGCAATTATACAATATCTAACATCAATCTGGGTATTATTAATTGACATCCCACATCCAACACATAAGATCTGAAACCACTTAAGCTATGCTCAGATTTCTCGTAAAACGGGTAATAACTATACCTACCAACAATTAAGAGCTTGAGAATACCCATCGTAATATTATAGTTACTATAAACGTGATCACTTATCGCTAAATATAGGTCCTCCTGTATACCTACCTCACTAAAGAATATTACCATACATAATTAAATGCGTCGTAGTTTTTGATATCTTTTCACCTTTACATTTTCTATTTCGCGGAATTAAAACTACATATTTTACAATCGCACTAGACCACGAAATGTGGGAGGAGGGAAGGGAGGTCTGTGCCCTGTAGTGGGACAATATAGGCTTATAATAAAAAATGTTTTTTTGTTTTTTTTTTTAAGAAATATTTTAAAAATGTTAAAAATGTGTATATAAATGAATAAAGGAGATAGCAATTTTGCAAGACATTTAATGTCATGGCTTTTCCCTAACTAACGCCTTTTTCTATGGGCAAAACCGACACTAATACTAATATTTACATGATATGGAAAAACGAAAATTTTATCAGCCTAGGGTAATTTAGGAACAGTCTCATTAACTTTTAGTGCCGAAAAGCATACTACTGCGGTCTTCTAAACGCCAAAGATGATGGCAGGGAAAGGACCAATCTTTTCTGGTCCTTTAATTACATAGACTTTAAGACATAATTGGAAGATAACAATAGAGGTAATTATCTAGCATGCCAGTTAGACTAATGAACATCGTTATTTATTAGTAGGTACTTAATAAACACGTTCATATAATGAATAGAATCTCTCAGAACAATAACATAATGAGGTACAATTTATAAATTGCTTAGCTCATCGATTAATGATATCTTGGAAATGTTCTTAATTAATAGAATTATGTGGAATATAATTCACAACATTAGACTGTTTCGCTTTCCGTGTATTTACAAATACCTACACGTAAAGCGATGCAGTTTGAATTTACAAAAAGAAAAGATTATTGCTACTCCACATCTTTCTATTAAGAACATCATCTGCCTAGCCTTTTCCCAACTAAGTTGGGGTCGGCTTCCAGTCTAACCGAATGCAGCTGAATGCTAGTATTTTACATGGAGCGACTGTCTATCTGACCTCCAGAACCCACTTAATAATACGATACCCCTTGGTAAGATTGGTTGTCAGACTTTCGGGCCACTGGCTACCTGTAACGACTGTCAAAGATCTAAAAATGACAGCCGGGACCAACAGCTTAACGTGCTTTCCGAGGCACGAAGGAAACTCGGAATGTCATGGGCGGAAACCCACCCTCGGACCAACCTAGGCAAGCGCAGCTTAACCTTTAGATCGACACGAGTGGCGGTTATTATTTAGCCACGAGCTCCTCATCACATCCTTCCACATTCTTTTATTAAGAACAATTCCAAGAAATCAAGAAACAGGCAGTTTCCTCCACAAGTGAGAAAACGTTGCTGTTTCTATTTTCATATTAGTCCAAAATAAAGTAAGAAATTAATGTTGTTCATTCAAAGTTATAAAGTTGATTTTCTTTTATAAAAAAAGGTGGATGAACTATAAGAAAACTTAATTTACGATAGTCTGATTAAAAGGATTTCAAATATACACAAATATCACTAATTACGTCCTAAGTCGGTTTAAAAATACATTCAGAAAACCCGAGAATGTTTACCGATTTAATAAAGGTAAAACATGATATCATTGCCATCCATGAATGATTTATAGAGTAAACATAAAATAATACGTAAGATTTTTCCGATCCAAACAGAAAATGAAAACTTATCCTTTCACTGTAAAAACCAAACTAAATGATTAAATAACAATAAAGTATTGACATAACTAAAATACCTCGAGAAGGATGTAAACTTCCTTAATTTGATAATGATTGACGCTCTAAAATGTGACTCGCAAAAACAGAACCAAGCTTTAGTACAACTTTTACGAAAAAAAAGCGGACGTCGGTGACATTAAAACAAAAAGAACCGTCCAATTACTGGGCATCAAAACAAAAAGCCGCTATGACGTCTGTGGCCGACCATTGTTTGAACTCCGGCTGACCTAAGCGCACGCGCAATCCATATATATAAGGAGGGGGAGGTGCAAGGCCTCACAACAGATTGAACGCTCATAGCGAACAGACGTGTTGAAATTTATATTAACTCCAAGCAAAATGTATACAAATCCTTTCGAGAGAAAACACTCATCGTTGAGGCAAGCCCTTGACCGATTCATCAGAGGCGAAACTCGGCTCAGCTTCAGGAAGAAGACGGATTTATCCAAGTCTTCTAGCAGCAGTACTTCGTCGATGGTTTCTTCGACAATGGACTACAAACCTAAGTTCAATGAGAAGCGGTGAACAGAATAGTGCAAGTGTGTTGTGATAGTGAAATAATTCTGCCAGTTCCACTCACGAAAAAGGTTGGTATTTGTGATTTTTATTGTTAGTTTTACTCTTATCATCATCATGTTCATGCCGTCCATCGGAATCCCACCCTCAAGCCAAATCTATTTAATCATCTATGTTAGTCCTCCTCTGTTTTCTCAAAGATTATGTTCGTCTTTCACATTGTTCAAGTCATCCACATTGTTCAAGTCATCTACTGGGGAAGTGCCAACAATATTTGCGACCAAAACACAAATAAGGTCGAATATTAATGTAACGGGAGCTGTTTATAGTACAGTAGATAGGAATTTCAAGCTTTTAGTTAATTGTAAATTTAATTTTTCCACGAACAAAACATTCAATACAAAGTTATATGTGGTAAAATATCTAAAAAAGTCTTATTAACAGTGGTAAATCTACCGTAAAAGTTTGATAGCAAAATTAGGCCAATGCAGAACACAGGCCTCTTCTTCGTTTTAATACATTCATCATCATCATCATCATCATTTCAGCCGAAAGACGTCCACTGCTGGACATAGGCCTCCCCCAAGAAGGGGGGTTTTGCCATAATCGCCACGCTTGGCAGGCGGGTTGGCGATCGCAGTATGGTTGTTATAAAACACAGAGAACGCTGCTGCCCATTCTCTGGTAAGTCCTTTAGTCGCCTCTTACGACACCCACGGGAAGATATGGGATGGTGCTATTCTTTACGTCCGGACACCATACAGAACACATTTAATACATTGTTTAAGTTTTATTAACAGTGGTAAATCTCACTTAACTTTTTTTAAGTTGTTTCTTTTTACTATTCTTTTCTACTCCTTGAGAAAGAACGGGCCGTAACCCACCACGCGGGTCCAGAGCCGTTGGATGTCACATGTTTTTCAATTTTACAACTCGATAAAGTAGCTCTTATTTATAACTTAGAATTCAACGGGGCAGTTCAACTTACCAGCGACAAGATTTGTTGGAAAATTTTCGTGGCATTTGCGTTATTAAAGAACTAGTTGGATAAACCCAACTTGACAACACTGATTAAAACTGCTATTAAATGGCAAATAATTATACCAGTTTTAGCAAGAACGTAGATTCCCACGTTACTTAATTGGCATTGAAAATAATGTAATTGACGCATGAACTTGGTGAATGTAGTGTATATGAAACGAAAAATCATCCAGTAAGGCTTGAGGGACAAAAATACTCATATTCATGTTGTATATACTAAACATTAGGAATTAATTGTCACAATTCTATATTCTAAATTAAGTATTTTCTTTGCAGTTGCAAACAAATCTTATAATTATAATCAAATATGCTGTAGTTTTTTCCATATTCTATAAATTGTCATGCTTATGAATGTGCACCGCGCTCATGAGTACAAATCTATTTCTCTAATTTGGGTCTTACGAGAAAAAGTTTAATCATTTATCATCTAGTTGATAGTGACTATCGAATACGGCTCTTAAACATGAAATGTTCATGAGCACTAATCGATACCGGTAGTTGGTAATACCCAAAAAATACCCGTCCATAAACAAGAAAGCATAATTCGAAAGTTTACATTCTAAAACTCCAAGACCTCTCATTACTCTAATGTCTCTTTACTCATTCATTACCACATTGCCCTTAATTGTTGATCTGTTATTAACAAGACCATCAACAACCAAACAAACACAGTTAACGGGAATACCATACCATAAACAATTTCAGTGAATAGAAAGTCTAAAAGTTATTTTTCTTTTGCCCCCAGGTCGAGTGTGTTCGAGACCGGTTGACTGACGTCAGTCGCATGGAAACCAGTGGACAAGAGACTTTACCCAACAAAATGATTGAATAAATAAATGTTATTCTTATTTTTAATTATTGCTTTTATTTGAGAACTGTTTCCTATGATACACATTTCTAGAGAGGCATTAAAGTGCGTACTTTTATACTTCCCTCTAAGACTGCATATTCAAAAGTTTATTCAGTCAGATATCTATCTGATAACCTAGTAGATGTTGTATACGGTCGAATCAAATATTCTGACATATAAAATATCTATAGAAGGAGTGACTGAATAAACTATAAACATTTTTCTGATATAGAAACAAGGAGATATGTAAGAATCAGATACTATTACACACATAAAATATTATAACTAAGAATAAGACACTCACAGGACTGATGAAAATCACACAGACCATACGTACACAGACCTTATGATAAGAAATAACACACAAGATACCACTGCTGGACATAGGCCTCCCCAAGGGGGGTTTTGCCATAATCGCCACGCTTGGCAGGCGGGTTGGCGATCGCAGTATGTTTGTTATAAAAAATCACAGAGAACGCTGCTGCCCATTCACTGGTAAGTCCCTTAGTCGCCTCTTACGACACCCACGGGAAGATATGGGATGGTGCTATTCTTTACGTCCGGACACCATACAGAACAAAACTACAAAAGAAAACTAAACTACTAAAGAATGTTACCATACATAATTAAATTCGTCGTAGTTTTTGATATCTTTTCACCTTTACATTTTCTATTTCGCGGAATTACAACTACATATTTAACAATCGCACTAGACCGCGAAATGTGGGAGGAGGGAAGGGAGGTCTCTGCCCTTTAGTGGGACAATATAGGCTTACAATAAAAATTTACATATTTTTGGGAAAAAAAATACTTTATTAATAAATTTTAAAAACATGTTAAAAATTGTAGATAAATAAATAAACGAAATAATAATTTTGCACGCACGGGACCGGTCAATGTGGCGACACTTGGGGGAGGCCTATGTCCAGCAGTGGACGTCTTTCGGCTGAAATGATGATGATGATGAAGACATTTAATGTCATGGCTTTTCCCTAACTAACGCCTTTTTCTAAGCGGAAAACCGACCCTAATTCTAATATTTACATGATTTAGGAAAAACGAAAATTTTATCAGCCTAGGGTAATTTAGGAACAGTCTCATTAACTTTTAGTGCCGAAAAGCATACTACTGCGGTCTTCTAAACGCCAAAGATGATGGCAGGGAAAGGACCAATCTTTTCTGGTCCTTTAATTACATAGACTTTAAGACATAATTGGAAGATAACAATAGAGGTAATTATCTAGCATGCCAGTTAGACTAATGAACATCGTTATTTATTAGTAGGTACTTAATAAACACGTTCATATAATGAATAGAATCTCTCAGAACAATAACATAATGAGGTACAATTTATAAATTGCTTAGCTCATCGATTAATGATATCTTGGAAATGTTCTTAATTAATAGAATTATGTGGAATATAATTCACAACATTAGACTGTTTCGCTTTCCGTGTATTTACAAATACCTACACGTAAAGCGATGCAGTTTGAATTTACAAAAAGAAAAGATCGTTTCTACTCCACATCCTTCTATTAAGAACATCATCTGCCTAGCCTTTTCCCAACTATGTTGGGGTCGGCTTCAAGTCTAACCGAATGCAGCTGAATACCAGTATTTTACATGGAGCGACTGTCTATCTGACCTCCAGAACCCACTTAATAATACGATACCCCTTGGTAAGATTGGTTGTCAGACTTTCGGGCCACTGGCTACCTGTAACGACTGTCAAAGATCTAAAAATGACAGCCGGGACCAACAGCTTAACGTGCTTTCCGAGGCACGAAGGAAACTCGGAATGTCATGGGCGGAAACCCACCCTCGGACCAACCTAGGCAAGCGCAGCTTAACCTTTAGATCGACACGAGTGGCGGTTATTATTTAGCCACGAGCTCCTCATCACATCCTTCCACATTCTTTTATTAAGAACAATTCCAAGAAATCAAGAAACAGGCAGTTTCCTCCACAAGTGAGAAAACGTTGCTGTTTCTATTTTCATATTAGTCCAAAATAAAGTAAGAAATTAATGTTGTTCATTCAAAGTTATAAAGTTGATTTTCTTTTATAAAAAAAGGTGGATGAACTATAAGAAAACTTAATTTACGATAGTCTGATTAAAAGGATTTCAAATATACACAAATATCACAAATTACGTCCTAAGTCGGTTTAAAAATACATTCAGAAATCCCGAGAATGCTTACCGATTTAATAAAGGCAAAACATGATATCATTGCCATCCATGAACGACTTATAGAGTAAACATAAAATAATACGTAAGATTTTTCCGATCCAAACAGAAAATGAAAACTTATCCTTTCACTGTAAAAACCAAACTAAATGATTAAATAACAATAAAGTATTGACATAACTAAAATACCTCGAGAAGGATGTAAACTTCCTTAATTTGATAATGATTGACGCTCTAAAATGTGACTCGCAAAAACAGAACCAAGCTTTAGTACAACTTTTACGAAAAAAAAGCGGACGTCGGTGACATTAAAACAAAAAGAACCGTCCAATTACTGGGCATCAAAACAAAAAGCCGCTATGACGTCTGTGGCCGACCATTGTTTGAACTCCGGCTGACCTAAGCGCACGCGCAATCCATATATATAAGGAGGGGGAGGTGCAAGGCCTCACAACAGATTGAACGCTCATAGCGAACAGACGTGTTGAAATTTATATTAACTCCAAGCAAAATGTATACAAATCCTTTCGAGAGAAAACACTCATCGTTGAGGCAAGCCCTTGACCGATTCATCAGAGGCGAAACTCGGCTCAGCTTCAGGAAGAAGACGGATTTATCCAAGTCTTCTAGCAGCAGTACTTCGTCGATGGTTTCTTCGACAATGGACTACAAACCTAAGTTCAATGAGAAGCGGTGAACAGAATAGTGCAAGTGTGTTGTGATAGTGAAATAATTCTGCCAGTTCCACTCACGAAAAAGGTTGGTATTTGTGATTTTTATTGTTAGTTTTACTCTTATCATCATCATGTTCATGCCGTCCATCGGAATCCCACCCTCAAGCCAAATCTATTTAATCATCTATGTTAGTCCTCCTCTGTTTTCTCAAAGATTATGTTCGTCTTTCACATTGTTCAAGTCATCTACTGGGGAAGTGCCAACAATATTTGCGACCAAAACACAAATAAGGTCGAATATTAATGTAACGGGAGCTGTTTATAGTACAGTAGATAGGAATTTCAAGCTTTTAGTTAATTGTAAATTTAATTTTTCCACGAACAAAACATTCAATACAAAGTTATATGTGGTAAAATATCTAAAAAAGTCTTATTAACACTGGTAAATCTACCGTAAAAGTTTGATAGCAAAATTAGGCCAAAGCAGAACACAGGCCTCTTCTTCGTTTTAATACATTGTTCAAGAAGTTTTATTAACAGTGGTAAATCTAACTTAACTTTTTTTAATTTGTTTCTTTTTACTATTCTATTCTTCTCCGTGACAAAGAACGGGCCGCAACCCACCACGCGGGTCCAGAGCCGTTGGATGTCACATGTTTTTCAATTTTACAACTCGATAAAGTAGCTCTTATTTATAATTTAGAATTCAACGGGGCAGTTCAACTTATCAGCGACAAGATTTGTTGGAAAATTTTCGTGGCATTTGCGTTATTAAAGAACTAGTTGGGTAAACCCAACTTGACCACTTTGATTAAAACTGCTATTGTATGGCAAATAATTATACCAGTTTTAGCAAGAGCGTAGATTCCCACGTTACTTAATTGGCATTGAAAATAATGTAATTGACGCATGAACTCGGTGAATATAGTGTATATGAAACGAAAAATCATCCGGTAAGGCTTGAGGGATAAAAAATACTCATGTTCATGTTATATATACTAAACATTAGGAATTAATTGTCACAAATCTACATTCTAAATTAAGTATTTTCTTTGCAATTGCAAACAAATCTTATAATTATAATCAAATATGCTGTAGTTGTTTCCATATTCTATAAATTGTCATGCTTATGAATGTGCACCGCGCTCATGAGTACAAATCTATTTCTCTAATTTGGGTCTTACGAGAAAAAGTTTAATCATTTATCATCTAGTCACTATCAGCTATCGAATACGGCTCTTAAACATGAAATGTTCATGAGCACTAATCGATACCGGTAGTTGGTAATACCCAAAAAATATCCGTCCATAAACAAGAAAGCATAATTCGAAAGTTTACATTCTAAAACTCCAAGACCTCTCATTACTCTAATGTCTCTATACTCATTCATTACCACATTGCCCTTAATTGCTGATATGTTATTAACAAGACCATCAACAACCAAACAAACACAGTTAACGGGAATACCATACCATAAACAATTTCAGTGAATAGAAAGTCTAAAAGTTATTTTTCTTTTGCCCCCAGGTCGAGTGTGTTCGAGACCGGTTGACTGGCGTCAGTCGCATGGAAACCAGTGGACAAGAGACTTTACCCAATAAAATGATTGAATAAATAAATGTTATTCTTATTTTTAATTATTGCTTTTATTTGAGAACTGTTTCCTATGATACACATTTCTAGAGAGGCATTAAAGTGCCTACTTTTATACTTCCCTCTAAGACTGCATATTCAAAAGTTTATTCAGTCAGATATCTATCTGATAACCTAGTAGATGTTGTATACGGTCGAATCAAATATTCTGACATATAAAATATCTGTAGAAGGAGTGACTGAATAAACTATAAACGTTTTTCTGATATAGAAACAAGGAGATATGTAAGAATCAGATACTATTACACACATAAAATATTATAACTAAGAATAAGACACTCACAGGACTGATGAAAATCACACAGACCATACGTACACAGACCTTATGATAAGAAATAACACACAAGATAACCTCAAACGATAAATTCAGTGTCTGAGGTCTAAATTTAATTAAACAAATCCATGCGCTTTATCTCAAAAGAAACTATACCTACTTTAAAATACTTACTTGCCCAATAAGTCTTAAGAGCTTCAGAAAACCCATCGTAATATCACAGTTACCATAAACGTGATCACTTATCGTTAAATATAGGGCCTCCTGTACACCTACCTACCCTCACTAAAGAATGTTACCATACATAATTAAATGCATCGTAGTTTTTGATATCTTTTCACCTTTACATTTTCTATTTCGCGGAATTAAAACTACATATTTTACAATCGCACTAGACCGCGAAATGTGGGAGGAGGGAAGGGAGGTCTCTGCCCTTTAGTGGGACAATATAGGCTTACAATAAAAATTTACATATTTTTGGGAAAAAAAATACTTTATTAATAAATTTTAAAAACATGTTAAAAATTGTAGATAAATAAATAAAGGAAATAATAATTTTGCACGCACGGGACCGGTCAATGTGGCGACACTTGGGGGAGGCCTATGTCCAGCAGTGGACGTCTTTCGGCTGAAATGATGATGACGATGAAGACATTTAATGTCATGGCTTTTCCCTAACTAACGCCTTTTTCTAAGCGGAAAACCGACCCTAATTCTAATATTTACATGATTTAGGAAAAACGAAAATTTTATCAGCCTAGGGTAATTTAGGAACAGTCTCATTAACTTTTAGTGCCGAAAAGCATACTACTGCGGTCTTCTAAACGCCAAAGATGATGGCAGGGAAAGGACCAATCTTTTCTGGTCCTTTAATTACATAGACTTTAAGACATAATTGGAAGATAACAATAGAGGTAATTATCTAGCATGCCAGTTAGACTAATGAACATCGTTATTTATTAGTAGGTACTTAATAAACACGTTCATATAATGAATAGAATCTCTCAGAACAATAACATAATGAGGTACAATTTATAAATTGCTTAGCTCATCGATTAATGATATCTTGGAAATGTTCTTAATTAATAGAATTATGTGGAATATAATTCACAACATTAGACTGTTTCGCTTTCCGTGTATTTACAAATACCTACACGTAAACCGATGCAGTTTGAATTCACAAAAAGATTTTTTTTTTTCTACTCCACATCCTTCTATTAAGAACATCATCTGCCTAGCCTTTTCCCAACTATGTTGGGGTCGGCTTCCAGTCTAACCGAATGCAGCTGAATACCAGTATTTTACATGGAGCGACTTTCTGTCTGACCTCCAGAACCCACTTAGTACTGGGTAATACGATACCCCTTGGTAAGATTGGTTGTCAGACTTTCGGGCCACTGGCTACCTGTAACGACTGTCAAAGATCTACAAATGACAGCCAGGACCAACAGCTTAACTTGCTTTCCGAGGCACGGAGGAAACTCGGAATGTAATGGGCGGTAACCCACCCACGGACCAACCTAGGCAACCGCAGCTTAACCTTTAGATCGACCCGAGTGGCGGTTATTATTTAGCCATGAGCTCCTCATCACATCCTTCCACATTCTTTTATTAAGATCAATTCCAAGAAATCAATAAACAGGCAACGCTTCCTCCACAAGTGAGAAAACGTTGCTGTTTCTATTTTCATATTAGTCCAAAATAAAGTAAGAAGTTAATGTTGTTCATTCAAAGTTATGAAATTGATTTTCTTTTATAAAAAAAGGTGGATGAACTATAAGAAAACTTAATTTACGATAGTCTGATTAAAAGGATTTCAAATATACACAAATATCACAAATTACGTCCTAAGTCGGTTTAAAACTACATTCAGAAATCCCGAGAATGCTTAACGATTTAATAAAGGTAAAACATGATATCATTGCCATCCATGAATGACTTATAGAGTAAACATAAAAAAATACGTAAGGTTTTTCCGATCCAAACAGAAAATGAAAACATATCCTTTCACTGTAAAAACCAAACTAAATGATTAAATAACAATAAAGTATTGACATAGCTAAAATACGTCGAGAAGGATGTAAACTTCCTTAATTTGATAATGATTGACGCTCTAAAATGTAACTCGCGAAAACAGAACCAAGCTCTAGTACAACTTTTACGAAGAAAAAAGCGGACGTCGGTGACATTAAAACAAAAAGAACCGTCCTATTACTGGGCATCAAAACAAAACGCCGCTATGACGTCTGTGGTCGACCAATGTTTGAACTCCGGCTGACCTAAGCGCACGCGCAATCCTTATATATAAGGAGTGGGAGGTGCAAGGCCTCACAACATTTTGAACGCTCATAGCGAACAGACGTGTTGAAATTTATATTAACTCCAAGCAAAATGTATACAAATCCTTTCGAGAGAAAACACTCATCGTTGAGGCAAGTCCTTGACCGCTTCATCAGAGGCGAAACTCGACTCAGCTTCAGGAAGAAGACGGATTTATCCAAGTCTTCTAGCAGCAGTACTTCGTCGATGGTTTCTTCGACAATGGACTACAAACCTAAGTTCAATGAGAAGCGGTGAACAGAACAGTGCAAGTGTGTTGTGATAGTGAAATAATTTTGCCAGTTCCACTCACGAAAAAGGTTGGTATTTGTGATTTCAATTGTTAGTTTTATTCTTATCATCATCATGTTCATGCCGTCCATCGGTATCCCACCCTCAAGCCAAATCTATTTAATCATCCATGTTGGTCCTCCTCTGTTTTCTCAAAGATTATGTTCGTCTTTCACATTGTTCAAGTCATCTACTGGGGAAGTTTCAGTATTTAAAACTCAAAGATCAACTCACATAGGAATCATTGGTAAAGACCATTCTCATGGCCTATCGAAGTAATTGTATTCGATTAGAGTTTCAGATTAAATTCATGTTAAAACAATTGAGAACTACTCAACTTTACTCAAAATTAATTGGACGAGTTTGAAAAACAGCCATTCCTACCCATAGCAATTGCTCTAATTGGTTAATTGACAATCCTAGGAATTGGTGTAATTGAAACACAAATGAATTGGGGTGGAATACAATCAGGCATGAAATAGCGAAATGTAGAACAGCTGCCAACAATATTTGCGACCAAAACACAAATAAGGTCGAATATTAATGTAACGGGAGCTGTTTATAGTACAGTAGATAGGAATTTCAAGCTTTTAGTTAATTGTAAATTTAATTTTTCCACAAACAAAACATTCAATACAAAGTCATCAAATATCTAAAAAAGTCTTAACAGTGGTAAATCTACCGTAAAAGCTTCATAGCAAAATTAGGCCACTACAGAACACATGCCTCTTCTTCGTCTTAAGGTAAATCTAACGTAACTTATTAAAATTAGTTTTTTGTACTATTCTATTCTGTGACAAGAAATGGGCCGTTTCCCACCCCGCGGGTTCAGAGCCGTTGGATGTCACATGTTTTTTAATTTTACAACTCGATAAAGTAGCTTTTATTTATAACTTAGAATTCAAAGGGGCAGTTCAACTTACCAGCGACAAGATTTGTTGGAAAATTTTCGTGGCATTTACGTTATTAAAGAACTAGTTGGATAAACCCAACTTGGCCGCTTTGATTAAAACTGCTATTGTATGGCAAATAATTATACCAGTTTTAGCAAAAACGTAGATTCCCACGTTACTTGATTGGCATTGAAAATAATGTAATTGACGCATGAACTCGGTGAATGTAGTGTAAATGAAACGAAAAATCATCCAGTAAGGCTTGAGGGACAAAATCACTCATATTTATGTTATATATACTAAACATTAGGAATTAATTGTCACAAATCTACATTCTAAATTAAGTATTTTCTTTGCAATTGCAAACAAATCTTATAATTATAATCAAATATGCTCTAGTTGTTTCCATATTCCATAAATTGTCATGCTTATGATTGTGCACCGCGCGCATGAGTATAAATCTATTACTCTAATTTGCGTCTTACGAGAAAAAGTTTAATCATTTATCATCTAGTCACTATCAGCTATCGAATACGGCTCTTAAACATGAAATGTTCAAGAGCACTAATCGATCACGGTAGTTGGGAATACCCAAAAAATACCCGTCCTTGAACAAGAAAGCATAATTCGAAAGTTTACATTCTAAAACTCCAAGACCTCTCATTACTCTAATGTCTCTATACTCATTCATTACCACATTGCCCTTAATTGTTGATCTGTTACTAACAAGACCATCAACAACCAAACAAACACAGTTAGCGGGAATACCATACCATAAACAATTTCAGTGAATAGAAAGTCTAAAAGTTATTTTTCTTTTGCCCCCAGGTCGAGTGTGTTCGAGACCGGTTGACTGACGTCAGTCGCACGGAAACCAGTGGACAAGGGACTTTACCCAACAAAATGATTGAATAAATAAATGTTATTCTTATTTTTAATTATTGCTTTTATTTGAGAACTGTTTCCTATGATACACATTTCTAGAGAGGCATTAAATGTGCCTACTTTTATACCTCCCTCTAAGACTGCATTTTCAAAAGTTTATTCAGTCAGATGTCGATCTGATAACCTAGTAAATATTGTATACGGTCGAATCAAATATTCAGACATATCAAATATCTGTAGAATGAGTGACTGAATAAACTATAAACATTACTCTGACATTGAAACAATGAGATATGTAAGAATCAGGGGGCTTAGACAAAGTAACAATTTAAAAACGATAACGAAGTTAGAAAAGACTAAATTGTATGGAATTTACATAAGCCGCGTTAAGTCACGTGGTCAATCGACATCGTTATCGCAAGTTGGTAGACAATGTTATAAATTCGTAAAGAAACCATAAAATAACGAATTGCTATCGTGTTTATCCCATACAAATGCGTAGACAAGCAGCGCTTTCAGTGTTCGCCTTCGCATCGATCGTGATCGCCAAAAAAGATAACGAAATGAATGCTAAAACGTTGTAGTTATTGAAACAATATGGCCGGATTTCATTCAACAGCTGATTTTTTACACTGAGTGGGTACATACTCTTAGGTATTTATTCTGTGCTAGAGACATAAATAATGAATTCTTTACGTTTATTGTGGGCTGCACACAATGAGAACACCTAGGAGAGGCGCCAAAATGTTAATGCAAAATTTGGTGGAGCTACACATGACTCCCACATATGGTCTGCGAGTCACGTGGGCACATACATGCAAGGGCTTCACGAAAGTGGTGAACACGTTTGGTTATTAAATGATGACTCAGGATACCAGGAAGACTTGGACATGACGTCGTGTGTACACCACACACGACGTCATGTCCAAGCCAGGTCTCGCATTGAGCGCTGTTTCGGATTACTTAAGGCTTGTTGGAGGTGTATGCTTCGACACGAGTTCTTCACTATCACCCTTACATAGCTAGCAAAATCACTAATGTATGTTGTGTGCTGCACAACATTGCATTAGATACTATAATACCACCTCCAAGTGATGTGCCAGCCGGGGGTCTAGAAGGTAGTGAAGATCATGCTGTACAACACAGCACCTCCACCAATGATAACCAAAACGAGTTAATCTGAGGCAGGGCTATGCGCAATCGCTTAGTTAGTAGGAAGTAATATAAGTAAATAAATAAAATTACTATTAAATATTTATATTAAGTCACTTGATAAACTCCATAAAATTTTAACCTTTTATAATTTGTATCTCTACTAAACATAATAATTATATTAATCAGCCTTTATACGTCTACTGCTGGGCACAAGACAAGCCTCACCTCAATAGGCCATAATCCAACATGCAAGCTGGATCTAATGGATAATAAATGTCTTTCAACTTTTATTGAGATAAAACAATAATGAATGCCAATGTGTGTGACACACTGTCTATCAACAGATGAACCAGGGGTACAGAAAGTTAGCCGTGGAACACCTAGGTGAACTACTTTGGTGTTCCACGGGTTAGAAATGCTTCTTTTTACTATTACCTTAAATAAATATTAACAAAACTTAAAAACACAAAATCGAGAATCAGTCTCACAGTTACAGTTGAATAACATTGTCATACAGTCTTTTGTTGCAGTCTTAAAATTGAGCAGTAAAAGAGGCAACATATTAGGTAATTTAACGAAATCACTTCTTTCGCTCAAAGGGTTCACATTATGTTAAAACAAACTTGGGATGCTCGCAAAAGTCTGAGATGCAGAATGCCTAAGGTTTCACACATAAATACTAAAAAACCTCTGATTACTATAGCAATAGGGACAACAAAATCGCTGAACTACTCAGTGTTCAGCGGTTCTGTGTTGTCCCTACTGCGATAATAGTCAAGCCAAGCTTGAGCGACGTCTACTAATGACCTAAAAACTTGGCTCCGTTCGTGCTCAACCTCCAAAGCTCGCAAGTCGCGCTCGTGTTGTAGTCTAGTCCGGGTTTCCTCCAGCTCCAGGCATCGTAATTCCACGGCCGTAAATTCGCTTGCCGCTCTCTCGAAGGGGGTCGGTGCTTGTCTACGGCGAACGCGCAAACGAGGGCGGTTGGGAGAGGCAGCAGACTGCGGTGTCGCTGGCGACCACAACCACGGACGCCGCCTGGCAGATGGAGAAGTAGCAGACGCGCGGGGAGCAAGTGGCCACCTTCGCCTCGGAATAGTGTGCGCTGCAGGGGCTGGCGCGGATGGTTCTTGAGCCGAAGGCGGACTGAGCACGAGCGGGAGGGACGAGGAAGGCAAAAACCAGTATCATCTTGGGCGATGGGATCATCTTGTGCAGAATATTGAGGTCTCTGAAAAAGATTGGTAGTGGTAGATTTATTATAATAATGTATTTATGTAGTAATGAAATGATGTATTACTGAAAAAATGTTTTTTTTTTAGGATGTAGTTATATAAAAATTATGACAATATTTTATAAAACATCTGCCTACTAGAGAAAATTAGCTCATTATTGAGCATGAGCCTTGAAGATGTAAAATACTTACATTAAATCCTAGCTCTTCTACAGAGACTTGTCCTTCCACTGCTAAAGCACCCATTATAGCCAGCACTCTTTCACCACTAGCTGACAAGGTTTGCCTGCTTGCTGGCCCACCTCCAGTCCCTCTTGCATGATGCCTTATGGTTAATGCCTTTTTTTTTGTCTTGGACTTCCAATCTGCCCACACCTTTATTGAATAAAGATCATAAGTATGTTATAAGTAGTATAAGTAAATGAGATTAAAAAGCCAAAAATTTGGTAAGTACTTTTGAAATGAATTGAAAAATAAATAAACATCCCATATGGCCATCGGACCCCAAAGCATAGCTTGTACCATTGGTGTCAGAGACTGATCATCATCATCATGTCGAAAATCCCCAGTCTAGTAATAACAGAGAAGCGATTACAAGCCAACCTTCATAACCGCAAGGGTGTGTCCACTTGTCCAAAACCTTTGAAAACATAGCTAGGATGGCTAGCCACTCTTCCATCGCACCAGTCTTTCCAAAAATGTTCATTAGGTCCTTACTTTTTTCCACTTATCTGTAGTCTTGCTGACACCACCACCAACAGCATTCAAAAGGTTGGTAAGTTCAGACCATAGTCGGTCTGACCTTACCCGACCTTGTGATCCAGCAAGAGGCCTCGCCATGTCACTGTAACATAAACAAACAATTTAAGTATTTTCAATATAAGTATTTCATTGATAAGATCGTTTACATTACATACTCATGAATAAAACTTGGATTTACTTACGTTTCCATATACTCAAGCAGCGTTGACAATTGTGCGGGACTTGCTCACACTCTTGATTCCATTTTATAAATCAATAATTATTAACAAATCAAAAGTTCGCGGGTTGTATCCGATTTGACACTTCTTGACTGACACTGACAGCTAAATTTTCGCTACCATAACCAATTTTTTTGTTTCTTAATGAATAAACAATTCGACACAACGATCGCGACAATAGTGTTACATTGGCTAGGAAATGTTTATCGATATCTCAGATCAAGACGAATTTAGATATCGTTTCGCTCCGAAGCGATGTTACTTTGTCTAAGCCCCCTGATACTATTACACACATAAAATATTATAACTAAGAATAAGACACTCACTAGACTGATGAAAACCACACAGACCATACGTACACAGACCGTATGATAAGAATGAACACACAATATAACCTCAAACGATAAATTCAGTGTCTGAGATCTAAATTGAATTAAACAAATCATTGCGCTTTATCTCCAAATAAACTATACCTACTTTAAAATACATACTTGCCCAATAAGTCTTAAGAGCTTCAGAAAACCCATCTTAATATCATAGTTACCATAAACGTGATCACTTATAGGGCCTCATGTATAAATACCCTCACTAAAGAATATTAGCATACATAATTAAATGCGTCGTAGTTTTTGATATCTTTTCACCTTTACATTTTCTTTTTCGCGGAATTAAAACTACATATTTTACAATCGCACTAGACCGCGAAATGAGCAAGGAGGGAAGGGAGGTCTGTGCCCTGTAGTGGGACAATATAGGATTATAATAAAAAATTACATATTTTTAGATTTTTTTTTTTTTTTATACATTTTTAAAAAATGTTAAAAATTTGTAGATAAATGAATAAAGGAGATAATTTTGCAAGACATTTAATGTCATGGCTTTTCCCTAACTAACGCCTTTTTCTAAGCGGAAAACCGACCCTAATACTAATATTTACATGATTTAGGAAAAACGAAAATTTTATCAGCCTAGGGTAATTTAGGAACAGTCTCATTAACTTTTAGTGCCGAAAAGTATACTTCTGCTGGTCTTTTTGACGCCAAAGATGATGGCAGGGAAAGGATCAATCTTTTCTTGTCTTTTAATTAAATAGACTTTAAGAAATAATTGGAAGATAACAATAGAGGTCATCTAGCATGCCAGTTAGACTAATGAACATCGTTATTTATTAGTAGGTACTTAATAAACACGTTCATATAATGAATACAATCTCTCATAACAATAACATAATGAGGTGCAATTTATAAATTGCTTAGCTCATCGATTAATTATATCTTAGAAATGTTCTTAATTAATAGAATTATGTGGAATAGAATTCACAACAATAGAATGTTTCGCTTTCCGTGTATTGACAAATACCTACACGTAAAGCGATGCAGTGTGAATGTACAAAAAGATTTTTTTTATTTTTCTACTCCACATCCATCTGCCTAGCCTTTTCCCAACTATGTCCAGTCTAGCCGAATGCAGCTGAATACCAGTATTTTACATGGAGCGACTGCCTATCTGACTTCCATAACCCACTTAGTTCTGGGTAATACGATACCGTTTGGTAAGACTGGTTGTCAGACTTTCGGGCCACTGACTACCTGTAACGACTGTCAAAGATCTACATATGACAGCCGGGACCAACGGCTTAACGTGCTTGCCGAGGCACGGAGGAAACTCGGTATGTAATGGGCGGTAACCTATCCACGGACCAACCTAGGCAAGCGCGGCTTAACCTTTAGATCGACCCGAGTGGTGGCTATTATTTAGCCACGAGCTCCTCATCACATCCTTCCACATCCTTCTATTAAGAAGAATTCCAAGAAATCAAGAAACAGGCAGTTTCCTCCACAAGTGAGAAAACGTTGCTATTTCTATTTCCATATTAGTCCAAAATAAAGAAAGAAATTAATGTTGTTCATTCAAAGTTATAAATTTGATTTTCTTTTATAAAAAAGATGGATGAACTATAAGAAATTTTAATTTACGACAGTCTAATTAATAGGATTTCAAATATACACAAATATCACAAATTACCTCGTACGTCGGTTTAAAAATACATTCAGAAAACCCGAGAATGTTTACCGATTTAATAAAGGTAAAACATGATATCATTGCCATCCATGAATGACTTATAGAGTAAACATTAAAAACTACGTAAGGTTTTTCCGATACAAACAGAAAATGAAAACATATCCATTCACTGTAAAAACCAAACTAAATGATTAAATAACAATAAAGTATTGACATAACTAAAATACGTCGAGAAGGATGTAAACTGCCTTAATTTGATAATGATTGACGCTCTAAAATGTGACAGAAACGAAAACAGAACCAAGCCCTCGTACAACTTTTACGAAGAAAAAAGCGGACGTCGGTGACATGCCCGTCCATCAAAAAGAACCGCCCTATTACTGGGCATCAAAACAAAAAGCCGCTATGACGTCTGTGGCCGACCAATGTTTGAACTCCGGCTGACCTAAGCGCACGCGCAATCCTTATATATAAGGAGTGGGAGGTGCAAGGCCTCACAACATATTGAACGCTCATAGCGAACAGACGTGTTGAAATTTATATTAACTCCAAGCAAAATGTATACAAATCCTTTCGAGAGAAAACACTCATCGTTGAGGCAAGCCCTTGACCGCTTCATCAGAGGCGAAACTCGGCTCAGCTTCAGGAAGAAGACGGATTTATCCAAGTCTTCTAGCAGCAGTACTTCGTCGATGGTTTCTTCGACAATGGACTACAAACCTAAGTTCAATGAGAAGAGGTGAACAGAACAGTGCAAGTGTGTTGTGATAGTGAAATAATTCTGCCAGTTCCACTCACGAAAAAGGTTGGTATTTGTGATTTTTATTGTTAGTTTTAAACTTATCATCATCATGTTTATGCCGTCCATCGGTATCCCACCCTCAAGCCAAATCTATTTAATCATCTATGTTAGTCCTCCTCTGTTTTCTCAAAGATTATATTCGTCTTTCATATTGTTCAAGTCATCTACTGGGGAAGTTATAGTAAAATGAATTAGTGTGGAATTCAATCGGGCATAAAATAGCGAAATGTAGAACAGCTGCCAGCAATATTAGCGACCAAAACACAAATAAGGTCGAATATTAATGTAACGGGAGCAGTTTGTAGTACAGTAGATAGGAATTTCAAGCTTTTAGTTAATTGTAAATTTAATTTTTCCACAAACAAAAAATACAATACAAAGTTGTATGTGGTAAAATATCTAAAAAAGACTTATTAACAGTGACAAATGTACCGTAAAAGTTTGATAGCAAAATTAGGCCAATGCAGAACACATGCCTCTTCTTCATTTTAATACATTGTTCAAGAAGACACTGTTTCTAAGACTTCTTAGAAACAGTGTTAAATCTAACCCAACTTGACCACTTTGATTAAAACTGCTATTGTATGGCAAATAATTATACCAGTTTTAGCAAGAATGTGGATACCCACGTTACTTAATTGGCATTGAAAATAATGTAATTGACGCATGAACTCGGTGAATGTAGTATTTATGAAACGAAAATTCATCCAGTAAGGCTTGAGGGACAAAATCACTCATATTCATGTTATATATACTAAACATTGGGAATTAATTGTCACAAATCTACATTCTAAATTAGTATTTTCTTTGCAATTGCAAACAAATCTTATAATTATAATCAAATATGCTCTAGTGGTTTCCATATTCCATAAATTGTCATGCTTATGAATGTGCACCGCGCTCATGAGTATAAATCTATTACTCTAATTTGCGTCTTACGAGAAAAAGTTTAATCATTTATCATCTAGTCACTATCAGCTATCGAATACGGCTCTTAAACATGAAATGTTCAAGAGCACTAATCGATCCCGGTAGTTGGGAATACCCAAAAAATACCCATCCATAAACAAGAAAGCATAATTTGAAAGTTTACATTCTAAAACTCCAAGACCTCTCATTACTCTAATGTCTCTATGCTCATTCATTACCACATTGCCCTTAATTGTTGATATGTTATTAACAAGACCATCAACAACCAAACAAACACAGTTAACGGGAATACCATACCATAAACAATTTCAGTGAATAGAAAGTCTAAAAGTTATTTTTCTTTTGCCCCCAGGTCGAGTGTGTTCGAGACCGGTTGACTGACGTCAGTCGCACGGAAACCAGTGGACAAGGGACTTTACCCAACAAAATGATTGAATAAATAAATGTTATTCTTATTTTTAATTATTGCTTTTATTTGAGAACTGTTTCCTATGATACACATTTCAAGAGAGGCATTAAAGTGCCTACTTTTATACCTCTCTCTAAGACTGCATATTCAAAAGTTTATTCAGTCAGATATCTATCTGATAACCTAGTAGATATTGTATACGGTCGAATCAATTATTCTGACATATAAAATATCTGTAGAAGGAGTGACTGAATAAACTATAAACATTTCTCTGATATAGAAACAATGAGATATGTAAGAATCAGATACTATTACACACATAAAATATTATAACTAAGAATAAGACACTCACAGGACTGATGAAAATCACACAGACCATACGTACACAGACCTTATGATAAGAAATAACACACAAGATAACCTCAAACGATAAATTCAGTGTCTGAGGTCTAAATTTAATGAAACAAATCAATGAGCTTTATCTCAAAAGAAACTATACCTACTTTAAAATATTTACTTGCCCAATAAGTCTGATAGTAGACAAATACAGCAGATAGCGAATGAAGCAACTATTGACCTATATTTTTATCAAACTCATGGATTTTAAATAAAATTCTAGTTCCGATTCTTTTTGATGGGTCAGTGACCGTTATAACAGCTTGATTTAAAGACTTCCGCAAAACATTTTCCTATTGTTATCGAATGTGCTAAGGAAAACGACGGAGTATTTGCATAATATGACCCTGAGCCTCACACCTGCACGTTGGACGATTGGATTCTAGGAAAAAAGCTACTTGTAGAAAACAACTGCCAACCAACACTAAGGTAACGTCGCCGAAGAAAAGTTCCCACGAAAACATGCATAACATAACATTGTGTCGGTTATGCCTGAAGGGATAGGCAGTAGTGTAACTATAGTACAGTTCATATCCGACAGTTATGATTAAGTCCCACCTAATAGCGGAAGAGCTTATTACCATCAACTGGGCACAAATCCAGACTCGAGAGATTCTAATGAGAAAATTCTGACTAGACAACGCAAACACTGCGCGACCGTATTCGTTCAAAACTGTTAAAGAAAATTCTAAAAAAACGGCGGAATATATTCGAAGAAGCAAACGCCACGATCACCAAAACATGTTTGCAACCAGTTTCTGTTGTCCTTTAATAAGAAATTATAATAAATACGTCTGTATACAGGTTTTTTTTATATTCTTAATAGATCAACGAAGTAATTTATAAGATTTAGAAGGAACAGGTTCTTGCGGGCCTCGAGGTGGAGGAGATTAGGCTGGCAACGATACAATTCTTATTTATTCACATTTTTATGTGTTTTATGTCATTTTATTTACATTTTAGTACGTCATCATCATCATCATCCGCAGGGCGACTTCACCCACTGCTGCGTATAGGCTTTGCTTGTGCCTAGCTCCACGTTCTTGTGCCAGCCTCAACCAGGATATTCCCGCAATGGCTACAATATCATTATTATTAAGTAAAGATATAGTCCATGAAGATAAGCACGAGGTCTTTGGTTCCATTCCCGGGTCGGGTAAAGTGTTAGTGGGTTCAACTGGAATTTCTCAGTAGCAGTCACGGAGGTTGGATTTGTGCCCGGTTGATGGCAATAGGCTCGCCCTCTATTACATGGGACTTAAACATCACTAACTAAATGTGGGTGTACTATTAGGTAGTTATCTGCCTAACTTTCGGATATTACAGGCCTCATGGATTAAGTCACACTTAGGGACAAGCACACATATTTTATACGATGTCATATAGTACAATCATTAGTCCAACGGTTTGAATGGTATGTAGTGCTCTGAGATAATATGTTCATGAAATTTAACTATATCGGTCACGATTGCTATACATTTGTTGCCTTAAAAAGGGATAGACTAGAATCTGGTGTGACTCAGCCACCCTGAAGTCATTAGATGTAGAAGGCAGAGGATCGGGTGTTGTAGTGCAACTTGCCTATGTCCTGCAGTGGACTGCAATAAGCCGTAGGGGCACATCGTGTTTTAGGCTGTACATGATTGCTTTTGCTCGCGGCCTCGCTCCCGTTATGTACGGGCATTAATCCACGGAAACGTTTTAAATGTATGCCTATGATACTCGGGGATAATGTAGCTTCCCGTTACTGAAAGAATTTTCGGATTTGGATCAGTAGGTCCGAAGATCACCACGTACATACAAACTTACAAACAACCTCTTTACAATATTAGTATAGATTTCGGTCTAACCAATTTTAAACTGTGAGCAAAAAAAATCCTAACATATATCAAGAAACTTCTCTGACACCCAAAATAACTTGAAGAAGACAACACCATACTGTCCTGTCGGATTAACGCCTGACATTAAAACTTAGCCGTCTTACAAGTTGAATTAGTTGACAAAAACAATGTATGAACGTCAAGAGACTGGTGTCAAGTTTTTGTAAGAAGTCAAAGCATGCTTAATCGTTAACCTCTTTTTTGAGTAGCTAGAATAGTCATTTCAATAAATACCTTCTAAAGTTTATGTTTATTCAGCAATCCAGTAAGACTGGAAGCCGGCCCTAACATAGTTGGGAAAAGGCTAGGCAGATGATGATGACCTTCCAAAGTTTCGTGTGGTTAGTGCCTAACCTGGTGTCAGAGTTTTCATGCCGCCCGTGAGTCTCTGACTTGGCTTTACATGCTGTCGAGAAATATCTCTCAGGCTGATTTGGTTTCCTCACGATGTTTTCCTTAACCGAAGCAAGTGATAATTATACAATACGCACATGAATACGAAAAATTAGAGGTGTGTGTCTTGGGTTTGAACTCGAGACCTATGAATTGGCAGTCCGAAGGTCATACCACTAGGCTATCACTGCTATAAAGTCTAAAGTTTATGGTTAACTAATAAGTCATCTTTCGCTAAGTTTACGTAGGACTTAGGGTTTCAATAATAAACAGTTACGCTTGCAGAAATGAATTTATACTAGTAGAGAAATTATGGAGACAGCCATTACGCTATGGTTTTCGTACAAGAGAGAGAGTGTTGCCACTTTATAAAACTATAGATCAAATATATGTCTTATGTCAAAAATAATTATTTCTCAACTCAACATTTTACTCATGACAAAAAACTTCTATTAAACAATATTATTATTATTAATACCAAACAACCTTTTATTGAAAATAAATGCTAACTTACTTTAAAATACTATTTCTATGTTTTACATACAACTGTTTTCCCAATGCTTTAGTAAGTAGGTCTCCAAGATCACGGCTACTACCAACCACCCCACGAAGGTCGTCGCTTCACCTAAAAACTCCACCACCACCGTCACCATTTTATTTATTGCAGTAAAGAGAGGCCAGGTACCATATAGTTGGCCTGTGGACGGCGAGTTATGGGCTAGCTCGCCGTCCGGCCGTCTTATGACGACAGGCCGTGTCGACGGCGCGTTCGTGTTCCACGCGCGCCTCAAAGAGATGTCAGCAACCACGTAGGGGTCCGCACGGGCCGATGCCTGCCAGGGCTGCGGGACTGTTCGAAAGAGATACCGCGGTCCTGGAACATAAAGGGCAAAGAAGGAACATGGATGGGTTTTAGTCAGTACAAGTCTGACACTCCCTTCCGCTCCGCCCAGAGCGGGGGGGTCATTTGATGATTTCCCATCCTAAAAAAAAAAAAAAAGGTACCTATATGGTACCTTTTTTTTTTTTTGTTGAAAATTACACAGTTAATGCTAGTACAAAGTATTGTTTGATCATCAAAAGAAACATTACAACTTTGATTGAATGACAAAACAAACAGCAACAAATGAGTAATAGAGATAGTACGTGTAAGTTTAGTTTTGGAGAAAAATGAACTAAGTAAGTATAATATAATTTATTTATAAACCCATTGTGCCTAGAGGGATGTGTTCTTTACTGTTATCAAAGCTAAAGGGCAACGACTCTTAGAGTTATGAGCTGGCGCGGTTGACTTAAAATCCCCGATCTCAGTAAATATTTTAGTAAAATAACGTTTGTGGTTAGACAAATGGCCTACATAAATTCGTTTTTATTATTTATCTAAAAGGTCTGGTTCTCAAATGTAAGCTAAGATGTGCTTCAAGTTATTAGTTTGTTGAATAGCTTAGGCCCGCGGCTTCGCTTCGAGTTTTGGTCGGGAATTATCCCACAGGAACATTTTAAATAGAGCCTGTGACACTTAGACTTATTAAAACTAAAAGTTGACAATTAGAGAAAGAATTTCAGAAGATTATCCCTCACATCCAAACTTACAAACTACATAGTATGTATTACATAACATAACATCACGCCCGTAATCCCCGAAGGGTCAGGCAGAGGTGTACCTAATAGTACACCCACATTTCGCCAATTATGTTTTTTAAGTCCCATGTAATATGGGGCGAGTCTATTTCCATCAATCGAGCGCAAATCCAGACTCCGTGTCTGCTACTGAGAAATTCTTGATGGAAAAACCCAATAAACTTTGCCCGACCCGGGAATCGAACTCAGGACCTCATACTCAGCAGCCCCCTTGCGACCACTTACACACATACTTAAATACAAAAAAGATCTCATTTTGCGCCATACTTTACACCTCATTTTACATACGGCTAAACATTACTGGCGACCTCTTAACAATAGATGTATACCCAAAACATAAATAAAATTACATTAGAAGAGCACTAAAGTACTCTTTATTTCATAAGAAATTTCTTCCAGCAGACTTGCTACAGCTGAGTTGGATGAGAGACGTAGACACGTTGAATATGAAGGAATTATGGATCACTTAGGCCCCTCACCCACGGCGACTTTTTGTAGCGATGCTGTCGCGCGTTTTGTAAACTCGTTTCTGCATTGCTACTATCGCGCTCTTAGAATTGGGCGAAGGTACAAAGCCAGTGACAGATCGGGGCTGTATCGATACACATGCGCGACAGCATCGCTACAAAAAGTCGCCGTGGACGAGGCCTCTTAGAACTTTTTTCAGAAACAAAATGAATCTTCAGAATATCAAATGAGCCTGACTTCACTAACACTAAGTGACACTTAAACCAGTGCTTTATTTGACAATCCAACAGTAAACTTATAAAAGGCGTGTAGTAGAGAAAATGGTCATAAAAGACTTACAAAGACTGAGACTGTCTATCGTTTTTTATATGTTCCCTTTGAATTGAGAGGTCTGGCTCTTGTGATACAGGGAATCCTAGTACAAGAGCCAGGGCTACACTGATGTTTGAACAACCACTTGTTAATAAAGATTTTATTTTATTTTTTATTTTAAAGACACAAATGACCAAAACAGTATACAATACAGGGTCATCAAGCCTTTTCCCTACTTTGTTGGAGTCGGCTACGTCCGGTTAGACTCCAGTCCTGCCGTCAATAGCATAGTTGCAGTAAGTATGCTCTAGACGGTTTCGAGAAAAACGCGGTTAAAGTTTTGGTGCGAAAATCTTCCATAAATCCTTTGTTTGTAATCAGATCATGATGGTTGATATCTTAAATGAAAGATGACTTCAGCACCTATCTATTACTTATTTGGAAACCAATACTGAGTAATTGCAGTAAGTGTACCCACTGTAATCATGCTTTGTGATGTAAAAAAATGCTTGACTTACTGCAATTTTTTGATTGTTAAATTTGGTTTAAAAGTGATACAAACGAATGGGTAAGATAAAATTGTAGATCTCGTTATCGTTGACAAAAAACTGACTTACTGTAACTATGCTATTGACGGCAGAGTCTGCAACTGTATATCATTATTAGGGTCCCGTTCCTCAAAAGGAAAAAAGAAACCCTTATGGGATAACTTTGTTGTCCGTCTGTCTGTCTGCCAAGACCCTTTTTCTCAGAACGCGTAGAAGTAAAATTTAAATCAAATACTTGAGTCTACGGTATCTTACTGCTGTGATAAAATCAAACTTGTAAGTCAACGCGATCAAAAGATGTGGCCATTTATGTCGCATATTTTGCGATTACATCAAAACCTATAAGGTACTTCCCGTTGACCTAGAATCATGTTTGGCAAGAAGCAATTTCGTACAGCACGTGTAAAGGAAAAGATCTGGAAACCGAAAATATGTAGTTTAATAACAAAAATATCTACAAGTTTGTAACTCGCACTTGGCCGGTTTTTTACATGGAGCGACAAGTACACAATGCAGAATAAACACTACATAATTTTTTAAGCCTACAATCTTATCCCAAGACAAGAGAACCATAAACAAATTGTTTAGCATCCCATCTGCCTTAGCCACGTGCTAACTCATATCAAACGGGCTTTCTCTATTAGCTAACATTCGTTGTAAGAAAGTAAACTTTCGTAATCTCTGAGATTTGGTAGAGATAATGTATTCGTCTTACCACTGACACCTCATTAACGTTCTAGTGCAATTTGTGTATGATTATGGTAATTATAACATATTCTACACTATTAAATGAGCAATATTTGTATATATGTATATTTGTAATACGTTCTCGAAAACGGCTCTAACGATTTCGATGAAAGTAGCAATACTGGGATTTACGGTGTCCAAAAATCGAGCTAGAGGTCTCATATTTGGGAAAATTTGGTTTCTCTAGTTTCACCCGAGCTTAGCTCGGTCGCTCAGGTACTTAAGAGTAATAAAAGTATGGTAATATCATTAGCAATCATTATCATTAAATTTAAAAAAAAATGAAATTGAAGCAATTATATGCCAGTGAAAACAGCCAGTAACGACATGTAAGTTTCTTTCAAAGAGGTTGGCCTGTGTGCAGTGAGAACTGTATTGGCGGGTTTTGCTATGTTAGCCATTATTTGTCTGTGGTCTTAGTCTTTAAGGCTGGGCGTAAAAGCCCTGACAAAGTGCCTCCTGTAAGGCTCGCCTTTGCAGAGAGTCCAGAAGTTTAAATATCTTGGTCATATATTGACCCTGACCTTAAAGACGATGATAACTTTAAACGAGAGCGGAGGGCATTGTCGGTTTGAGTGAACATGTTGGCTCGCAGGTTTGCACGATGGTCACTTCCAGTTAAATTCACGCTCTTTCGAGCGTACTGTTCTTCAACAGCGTGCAGCCTGTGGGCTAGATGTACGCAAAGATCGTACAGTGCTCTCCGCGTTCAGTATAATAACGCGTTTAGGATGCTGGTGGGGCTGCCCCGCTTCTGTAATGTTCGCAGACGGGTGGGCAGGGCACATTGCTCGCAGAACGGATGGCCGATGGGGCCGAAAAGTTCTGGAGTGGCGACCGCGAACCGAAAGACGCTGCGTTGGAAGGCCTCCCACTAGGTGGACTGATGACCTGGTGAAGGTTGCAGGGATCCGCTGGATGCGAGTCGCACGGGACCGGTCAATGTGGCGACACTTGAGGGAGGCCTATGTCCAGCAGTGGACGTCTTTCGGCTGAAATGATGATGATGATGATGATGATGTTTGCAGATGCGCAGGTGGATTGTTTTTACGCAACAATGTGCAAAAGGTGCGCTTCCCTGGTGCGCAGGGTATGGGGCAGCACCAACAGTATCCAAAGCATGATTGCAAGTCGCCTGGACTGTGTTTATGTGGGTCGCTGTTGTGCAATTACTCATCATGAGTTGTTGCAGCAGTGATCCACCGTGATATATTGTGTTGTTTGTTTTTATCAGTGCTTACTAACATAGTCGTAAGTTTCACACACATTTGCAGCTTTTGAGTCATGAATACTTGAATAAAAAGAAATTCTATTCTATTCTACTATCATTAAGACAAAATTGGTCTACAGCAGGACACAAGCCTTCCCCAATCTTCACAATTCATTCAATACTTCATTATTTTAATTTTTTCAATGAGCAATGATGACTACTAGACCAACAAGTCTGTCTAAAACAAATAAAATAAACTTAAAAACTTCTCTACTTTTCCAAAGCTCTCACGTTTAGTGTTAAGTGTCACTCAAGTTCAAGTTAAGCACTTAACTCGTGCGGTTACTCGTAAACCAAATACATTTTGTCAATATTGGACTGTGAGTCAGTATGACCACTTTAAGTGTGCAGTTCAAGGTGGCGCTGCTTGTCAAGCAAAACTGCTTCGATATGTCAAACTTGGTACATTTATTTTAGTTCTGTGTTTTCCCGCCTGCACAGATAAGTTGGTTATATGATAATTAACTCTTAGCAGTGACATGGATGTCAAGTACTCATCATAACTTTACAAGTGCAATACTGACACATTAATTGCCTCGCATCAGACACAACAGATTTTCAACAGTGCTAGTCTGAGTAGTTGAAATTGAGATTTATGGCTAATAGTAATACAATAATATCTAGTTATTGAGCAAACATGAAATTGAGGTTAGTGGGGGACTTTAAATAAGCCTCCTCAATTGGCAAATACCACCTTGCATAAACTTATACTGTCACTTACGGGATATCTTCCGTGATTGTTCATTATTTTGAGCTCCCGATATTACACCACCTTGCATTTGTTTTATAAGGTGTACATAGCTAGGGCCAAGTAAGGCTAAAAAACCAGGTCCCTCCAAAAGCTCGTTGGGTTGACAATATCGTCAAAATCACGGGAAGCACCTAGATGAGGGACACCCAGAACCGGGAAGTGTGAAGGAGACAGGAGAGGCCTATACCCAGCAGTGAGTGATTCCGGGCTGATATGATGATGATGCTGATAGGATGAGGCATTGAGATGGTTCAGTATTGATAGTCCAGTGGTGTGGTCGTTGGACTGCCAAGTCATAGGTCTCGAGTCAAACCCAAGACACGCACCTCTGATTTCTCGGATTCATGTGCGTATTGTATAATTATCACTTGCTTCGGTGAAGGAAACATCGAGAGGAATCAAAACCAACATGCCTGGGAGATATTTTTGGACGGCATGTAAAGCCAAGCTATGCGCGGCATTAAAACTCTGATACCAAGTTCCCCATAAACCACACGAAAAAAAAAGAAGTATTGAAAAGTCTGCAAGCAAAAATGTACTGTAATGTGCAAACACTATGGAAGAAACTATGTAGTGGAAAAGTATGAGCATGGAAACAAACGCGCCTTTATATAGGTACAAGCAAGAGATTCCAAAGTATTCTGAACACAGATCTTTTGTTTTACGAACCAATGCGTAGTGTAATAAATCATCTTGCAGCTGTAGGAATGTTACCATCAGAAATGACCTGAGCTGACACTTTGTTCGGAAAAGTTCTACTTGAGTACCTAGCTATAAATCTAGCTGTAGTGTGTTCATTTTTACGTGCAATTGGTTAAATTTGGCAGAATATCCGTTTAGTGTTACCAAACGGATATTTAAATTCAAATGTCTTATTTATTGTTGTCAAAATCATTCACAAGACACTAGACAGTTACAACGAAATGCAAATGAATTTCGTAATTATTATTTTGATTAACCAATTTCCAGGACATTGCATCAAGTAGTTACAAACATTTGTGCTTTCATATTTCGACGCTATGTCGGCTTCCAATTCAACAAAAAAGAACTATACACACGGCGGCACATGAAGCTGTACATTTCCAGTATAACTTGGCCTCGCTTTGTACAGATTTCCGGTAGAATGAGAGTTCCGCATAAACTGGTTTTGTATAGCTTGATTGGCCGTCGTTCGTACAAACATTCTACCTAAGATTTGCACAATATTTACTTTAAAAACATACAAAAAATTAAAATAAAATCTATGTCATATAAAACTCTAAAACAGTAACCATTAATACTTTATTAGTTTGACGTCAATTGTCTGGAAAATGCCCAATTTACCTAATTACTCTGATACAAAACTTAAATAAGTTAATTTACAAACAAATTTAAAACACATAAAGTACATCAGAATCTAATTTTCCTTCATAAACATCGTTTTTGTATTGTTATATTGACGTTAGAAGTGGGTAAGCTAACATTGGCCTTCGGATCCACTCGTTTTTTTTGAAGAATTTGAACAACTCTTCAAAAGTTCTGACACTTTTGTCAGAACTTTTGACGATTTCATATCAAAATGTTGTAGCCAAAGATAGGTAATATTTTTACTAAAGATTTTTTTGCTCTTGCCCCAAAGTCTTAGTTTGAAATTTGTCTTTTAGCTGAAATTTCGGTCCTCACACAATACCAAGTTATAATAAAAACGAACCGGAAAAATTCCCGACTTCTCCGTAGATAAAATATGGAATACAAACATTATTACATTATTTTTTCAATGTTATACTGCATGTTGTGGAAAAATAAATGAAAAAATTACTTTTTAATGGGCACAACTAAATAGTACAGGTTTTTTAATTACTGCCTCTTATTTTATAGTTATTGGTATAAATATTGAACCTCATGGTAACGTTTTTTTACTGTAAATAATTACTTTTTCTACGTAAATTGATGTATCACCACACGATTGCAACATAAAAATAGGGCTGTAAATTGATAATCAAATATGCAATTACCGGTTTTCATATTTCCTGTATTGGTCTTCGGCTAATTCATTTGGTTTCACGTTTGGTTTTGTCAGTTTATTAATAACGTACACTGAGGTTTATTTGAACTAGTATTAATAGGTAACTTTTGATTAGGGAAATAATATTTAATCTACGATTTACAAAAAAAAAAACAAAACTTTTATTTGAAGACATGGAGATGAGACGTGTTAGACCTCTGCCTAACCTTTCAGGGATAAATAGCGCGACGTTATGATATTCGAAGTCAAAAATACGTCATTTATTATTTATTTGATAACACTGATACAAGAGCAATTTAATCTAAACGATTAAATACTTAGGAAGGCACTCAATTTTCATTATTTAATTCCGTTCACTTAATGAAATTTTTGGAAGTCAAGAATCTGATACTCCTCTCTTAACTCTAATAAATTAGGTTTACATTTTCTGTGAAATTAAATCCATCAACGAGGGACAAGAGTAAAATTAATATTGAGGAACAAAAGACAAACAGTTCCCAAATGACATTCCATTTAACTTTGTAAGGCTACTGCTCCAGCAGAGATGTGCGAGGATGTGTAGCGAGGGATGTCTGTGAAACTAACCAATACAACATTAGTTTTAGTATATGCGAAACCTGATACACGTGTCTAGTATTTTTATGTAAAGAATCTATGTAAAAAATTTCAAAACTGTATCATGAAAAATCTCAAAATTATAAGCTTGTTCTGTTACCTAGTTGTCCACACAAAAACGCGGTCACCACGCAGCGCGCGCCTCCAGCGTCGTCTTGAGCTCATTGATAATAATAATTTGGCAGTAGGTACCTAAATTATTGCGATAGGTACTCAAAGTCGCTCGGTATCCAACTTTTAACTTTTTTAAATATTTTTGGGAAAAAATATAACATGGTTTAAAAAATTATTGGAATCGATTCAGTTGCTTATTCTGAACAAACTATATTCAGGTTTCGCATATACTAAAAATAATGTTGTAGAATAACTAACCAAAGTTGCGAAGCAAACTTCAAGAACAGAAGTGCCCACCGCCTTTTTTTATCTTGACAAACCCGCCACACTACTCCCTAACCACTGCAACACTTAAAAGCCTGAATCAACAGTGGCGACCACCAGAAAAGTGCCGAGACAATGAAGCTCGACGAAGTCCCAGGGAAGCATTTTAACTGTCTTAGAAAGTAATCAGAAAAAAATAGAGGACGAGTAGGAAAAAGCAAAAATTTAATTTCATAAGTACACCCACCACCTTCAACTTTGTCAAATCACAGGAACAATTGCCTCCCGGACATGATCTGCAGTGACATATATGGAAGGCACGCAATCGATCGCGCACCAAGTAGGCCGCTGCAAACATACTTTGGCAGAATGGCAGAATGGGGGATTAAAAATCTTTCCGACACCCAGTGTGAAAGCGGTGCTCCCGACAAGACCATAGACCACTTGCTGGAATGTCCAATGTGTCCCTAAGCCTGTACGTTAGTGGACTTAATAAATGCTACCGACGCCTCGATTAACATGGCCATCAACTGGGCCAAAGAAAAAAAAAATCGTACCATCGAAACGAAAGAAGAAAAAGACCAATAGAATCATAGAATACAATAATTTTACAGCACGGTTGGCGTTTGTATGGCCTACAGGTAGTTCTGGATCTGGCTGTTTAATTGTATTTGTGAGTTTAAATGATTGTAACTTTCCAACGTTCTTCTTTAACGCTGCAGCTAGGCTAGGTAACTGATAAATTAGTATTACGCACATCCCTCGCTACATATTCCTGTACATCTTTGATGGATACGCAGCCTTAAGGCCGTGATAGACGTACGGCGGTGTTGTGGCGAGCGGGTAAAGTTTGGTGGTACATTTTGAATCTCTACAGAACCGTGGTTTTAAAAACCGAATTGCCTGCCTTCAGCATTGTTTAATAATAATAAAACAATGGGCTAGTGCCCATTCGTCGATTAAGAATGACGGTTCTCCCGTATCCATAGTCTTGAGTATTTCTGTAAAACAAATCTAATCAAAGTCAGTAGTTGATTTTGACACCATTATACAAACCAGTCCATTGTCATTAAATAAAATTGCGACTCAATTATTTTATTTTTAACTTGTATCTCAAAATAGTATATATCTATTATTATTATTTATATCTCGATATACATAATTTATTCGGTGTAGTCGTAAAGTAATTAACACACAAACATAATTTTAACCCTCAAATGACCTTCACGAATGTTGTCAACCAGCTTCTATGGTGCCCATAACCATTAATCTATTTTTGGTATAAATAAATACACTGCTTTAAAATATAAATGGCTATAATACATTAAGATGATTATTTAAAACAGTAATAACTCCATCGCCTCGATTATTTCGGTGAGTATCCTTCTGTCTCATGCAACTTTCTATGAAAATGTCTGATGTAATAATTTTAAAATCATCACATAAGTGAAAATCAGAAGGGTTGGACAGCAGTTTGACGGTGAAAACTGATTGCCGCAAAACAACATTTTTGGCATAGCGGATGACGAAAAATAACTTTAAAAACATCGGACATGATAAAGAGCAATACATCCTTTCCATGATTGTTTGTGAATATTTCTGCGTTTCCGAAGAAATCGTTTTCTTGAATCCAAACAAACAAACAACACAACAATGAGTATAAATGCTCAATTTTCAGCTCAGCAGTTGCAGCTGACCACTCACTGCAAGTGGATGACTGAAAAAAGTTAGAAATAGGCTTGTCTTGTTCAGCCCGTCAAAACACCGCCAGCTAGCGAGCGAGCGAGCGAGCCGGGCGAGCATCGTTTCACCTCTTTTCACACTTCGGTTCACACCGCGAACTATCGAAAGTGCCAAACTGGTGGCCTACCATGACATCTTAAAACAGGAGTAATTCCAGTGTGGGAAAGAGACGGCGCTAGACGACCTGTATAGCTCTGAGTCTTTCCTCTTCAGGGGGGTTACCCCTGAAGAGGACTTGAGGAGAAACGATGCTCGCCCGGCTCGCTCGCTAGCTGGCGGTGTGGCCTGCGCTTAACGGTGCTCAACTTTTGTTTAATCTAGTGATATGTTCCATCCTACCAGTTATCAAGGAGTGTAGTAAGTTATTTTGTTATTCATGTTGTGAAAACAAAATGTGAAGTGATTATAAGTTTTTTTGTTTCCGAAACAGTAAGCATTGTTCATGTAACATGATTGAAATAACTGATAGGCATTGGGAAATAAGTCATAGGAACTTGCACGTTTGATGGTCTGAAGAACGCCAATGATGCTGCAATCAACTTGATCACCTAATGGACTCCATGAACATAGTCAAACCAAAGTAAGGAGAATGGGGATACAAATGGTCTAGCTGTGGCTGGTGGTGTCTGATAACTTAACTACTTATTTTGTAACAGGTGGATTACTTATCTCTTTTAATACAAGACACTTTTTTCCAGAATATATATTGTACATTTTTTTAAATTACATTCTAGCACTACTTATTACCTGAAGGGATCTCGACAATATCGTCTAAAAGGATTGTATGATGTGAGTAACCTCATGTGTGGCATTCTCACATCATACAATGCTTTAAGAGGATTGTCACATTCACCAGCGATGCTGACAACTCTGATGGGAACAACAGCACCTGGAGGAAGCACAAGTCTCTCTTCGCGATTATCGGTCCCATGGAAGTGGTTGTTCGGGTTGATGGTCTGTACCACACCCTCAAATATGATCACACCTTTCTGGTATACGTTGTATCATATTATTGTGTTCTGCGTCCTACCACCTGCATTATTTAATAGTACTAAGATGGGCGTCCATTCTTAATACCATTAAGTCGTGCAGGGGATAGTGCAAAGAATTAGCAACAAGAGAGAGAAAGAGAGATGGAAACATCGTACTCACCTGCTTACATCTACATGGATTGCTTATGGAGTGAAGTTTTATTCTTCAGGACACTGAATCATGGAAGACTTTTTAATTTGTAATTCGATTTAACTTGTAATGTTATTTTCAGTTTCATTGTACCATTTATTTTTTTGGTTTTCTCTTTTTAAACTGTACAAAATTCTCGTATCTATAGATATTAATTAATATTATAAAGATGAAGTATGTTAGTAAGTTTTGATGTAGGGGGGTAATCTAGTAAGTTGTTAACTTTGTTGTGCATGCTATGGTCTCCTATAGGTAAACTTACTAAATGTTGGTGACCAATATCTTTGTCATATTTTGTGTAGATCTTTTGTTTAAGATATAAATAAAGGCCTGAGGATGATAGGCTATGTGTAACAGTGTATGAAGAAGAGGATAGCGTCCACTACGTTATCCTCTTCATAAACAGTTCCACGTAGTCTTGCCTACACGTACCAGGAGCGGATGAAGCAGGAAGAGATACACGAAGACAACTGCTATGTTAAAGTAAATTGTTTGTGGTCGGCAGTTTCGCGTAGTACACGTTTTACGCAAAACTGACTATTCCAAATAATAGAAATAATAAGCGACAGTTTCAGGTAACGTTGAAGCAACCCTTTTTTCGATGAAGTAAGTGATGTAGGAATTGAATACAAGGTGTCCCTTCCACCTTGTATTCAATACATCATCCTGAGCCCCCCCCCCCCCCCCCCACATAGATATTTTTCATCGATTATTTATAAAAAATCAGCTGTTCCATACATTTTGACCGAGTAGGTATTAGACTTTTGTAGGAAACAGCTGTTTTTTTTTAATAACCGATGAAAGATCTATGTGGGGGGGGGGGGGGCTCAGAATGATGTACTGAATACGTGGTAACAGTTTTCGCGTGGGTGTCCCTTCCAGACTGTATAACTGCGAGCCAGCGGCGGCGTAGCTACCGCGTATTATCTTCCCACAACCCCAAATTCTTGTTGATGAGAGGCTCGTAATGACTAGCTAATTAATGAAAATTTTACCTATCGCGGCCCAAAAAACTCATTTTTTTCGAGCAACTCTCACTCTTCAAATAAAATTCACTTATCGACCAGCGCGATTAGTGAAACCCCAAGTAAAGCTCCAAATTTTACAAGCTTGCTCTTCTATGGGGTCTTCACTTGGTGCGGTCCAGGACGCTCTATTTTTCGAGCTCACTTTTCAATGAAGATTTAACCTATGGAAGCCTATTGACAAGTGGCTCGGAATAAGTAATTAGTGACCTATCGCGGCCCAAAAAGCTTCAAGCTCGATACGCTGTCTCTTCAATGAAAGTTTCCCTTGGCGCGGTCCAGCTTAACCTGTGCGAGCCACGGTCGAGACTAAATTTTTGGTACTAAATTTTTTATCTCACTTCGCTCGCTCTTGAATTCTATTAGTAAAATCAATGACAGCTTATTCGATTCCAGTCAGGATGCTATTTTTAATTATCGATACTTCATCCCCTTTTTGGGCTTCGCCGCAATCAGGTGCAGAGGGCCCTCCAAAAAAATTGATACAGGGCCCTATAAGAACTAGCTACGTCACGCTGTGAGCCCAATCTGAACGCTCGGAGTATACGCAAATTCGTTTTTTTTTTTAAATTGACAATCTTAATTTAGTTTTTTTTTTTCGACTTTCGTGTAGAGATTAAAAAAGTCTGGAAAATACATAGATTTATTTATTTTATTTAAATAAATAAAATAAATAAATCTATGTATTTTCCAGACTTTTTTAATCTCTACTTTTTATATTCCTTTCGTATTACCCAGTACTAACTGGGTTGTGGAAGTCAGATAGGCAGTCGCTCCATGTAAAATACTGGTAAAAGCTGCATCCGGTTAGACAGGAAGCCGACCCCAATATAGTTGGGAAAAGGCCAGGCAGATGATGATGATTTATTATTCCTTAACACACACATTTGTTTTTACGGGTAAGACCCAACTTAACAAAGTAGTCATAAATTGCAAATTATCCAGTCTCAAGTAACGGGTCTGGGTAGAAGAATAAGTTAGACAGTAGACAACATACTAAGTGCCCTCTGGAATTCCGCCAAAGAGCAAAAAAATATGTCCAATCGCCGCGAGACACTATTTAGTATTCTACGAAATACAGGTGCAAACTTTAATAAGTTCGTACGGGTTGCCGGAACTTAATTATATATTGTGCTCAACTAGTGTTTTCGATTTTAAAATCGTTCTACGTTATTTTTACCTACTCTGCACGTTCGTAGTAGGCCTAGGGCTTGATGATTCTGAATTTCTGAAACAATTTTTTAAAATATGCCAGCAATTTTAATTTTATTTTTCTTTATCATACACTACCAAGAAACGTCGAGCGGACGATACACAGCAATACGTACCTTCCGTAAGTATTACAAAACATCGTCAATATTTATTTTAATTATAATGTTTATTATAGTTACCTATCTATTTATACTTTAATACGCAAATACATTACTGTGAAGTGTGATATTAATAAATAAATTAAGCGGAGGTTTATTTACAATGAACTAAGAATAGATTTTATTATGTTGCTATGTCTATTAATACTTAACAATGTAAAAAAACACAGAGAACTAAGCATTTTTTCTAATGAGTCTATTCTAAAGTACTCTAGAAGGAATCTATGTACATTTACAAAAAAGTACTGACGTTCAAATGTGTTGGTTATAGATTGACGTTAACTTCGATGGAATCTTCCATTACCTACTAGTACCAATAGATCCGCGCATATTTGACATCATGTGAATAAACAAACGTGTATGAATAAGCGAAAATCAAACAAAACTGATTGTTAGACCGTAGGTCGAGATTTTTGACAATAATTTGGCTTTGTTACAAGTATTAAATAAGGGTGTAAAAATACGACGCCGCAAGGCACTTTGATCTTGCCGTCAATGTGATTTGATTTAATTTGATTAGTTTTATTTGGATTTAATTGATTCAATTTGATTTAGTTTGATTGTACTGTATTTGGTTTTATTTGATTATATTTTGATTCCATAAAATTTTATCTGATATTATTTGTCCATTTCTTCGGTTTTCTATCAATTTATGTGTGGCAATGGATGTTATTTACATGTAATAAATGATTTTATTTATTTTTCTGATATTTTTTTGTTCTGGAACATATACCACCGAAACATATATAACCAATAAGAATGGCCTTGTTAACTGCCCATTATGTACAACGAAAATAACCACTATAGTTGATGTGTTCGATAAAAACTACATTTTCTTTTCAGTTACATCACGGATTTAATATTGACACACCCATCATTTGAATACCTCGTAGTATGACTCCAGTATGTTTCCTCTACGCATACAATTATTAGTTGTAAGTACGTAAACAAACAAACTGAACTGAGAACTGACGTCAATTGCAGTATAAGGGAAATCCACTGTCCAAAGATCAAAAGTTACAACTAACAGAACTAAATGGTCAAGCGATGTCAAGGGCTAAGGTGCGTTGTTCTTTTTATATAACAAGCGACCCGCCCCGGTTTCGCACGAGTGCACAATATATATATAAACCTTCCTCTTGAATCACTCTATCTATTACTGAAAACCTCATCAAAATCCGTTGCGTAGTTTTAAAGATCTAAGCATACATAGGGACAGACAGACAGGGGGAAGCGACTTTGTTTTATACTATGTAAGGATTGTAAGCGGTATGAAAAATTAAAACGTAATTTGGGAAAAAAACAAACATTTGACGTAGGTAGGCAAGTATTTTTGTTCGGAATTCGACATATTTGTAGTTACTTGTGACCTTAGTAGTTATTTTTGATAACGCTTTTTATTTCCTTACGGACCCTATATGTTTAAATACAATCGGCACCATTCGTATTAAATCTGTTGTCTAGTTCCAATAGTACTCATAAAGAAGCTGTTATTAATGTAAAAGTTATACGTATCGTCACATACAAAAAACTTTATGAATAAGCGAAAATCAAACAAAACTGATTAGACCGTACCGTTGTTTAGACCGTAGCTCGTTATTTTTGACAATAATTTGTCTTTGTTACAAATGTCAAAAGTCACTTTGATCTCCCCGTCAATGTGATTTGATTTGTTTTATTTGATTTTAATTGATTCAATTTGATTTAGTTTGATTGTACTGTATTTGGTTTTATTTGATTTTGATTCTATGCAATTTTATCTGATATTATTTTTCCATGTCTTCGGTTTCCTATCCTATATGACCTTATATTTTTAAATACAATCGGCACCATTTGTATTAAATCTGTTGTCTAGTTCCAATAGTACTCTTAAAGAAGCTGTTATTAATGTAAAAGTTCTACGTATCTAACGTACCTTCTAATACAATCCGATAGGTATCCTCTAGCAAGAGGTAGAGGCCCACTCAAATAATATGGCCAAGATCTTTCAGAAAGAACTCACATATATCTCATAGACAAAGGCCCATATAATGGTTGTAAGAGTACCCTTAACGAAACCGTAAGCCACTTGTTCTCCCCGTCATTGCGATAATTTTTTTGTTCTAGGCCATACCTGGGAACCTTCTAGTTACGGAGATTTTGGGGGTCAAAGTTCTAACTTCTTCACAAGTTTTTTTTAAAAAATAGGTACAATTTTTTAATATAATAACTTTACTTTTAATACCTCCACGACCCCTGTACTATTCCAATGCATTTTGAGTGCGTTACATTGAGTCCTGCCGTAAACCGTGATTTTTTTACCCCAAAAAAAAAGTCGTTTCCCAGCAATTATTTTTGAATAGAATTACTTAGTTTGATGTACAGAATGCTTGGTTGACGGCTTCGTGAAGGGTCCGTTTACACCTTGTATGATTGATGACTCTCTCATATTATGCAGGGATCCTCCAACACCCAACCAGAAGAGTGGTCTGCCCAGTAGGCTACTGTGCGATTTTGTTATCGACTTTCTGTAGATTATCACCATTCTCTGCCGTTATCCCAATTTATTTGGGGTCGTCACAGCTTGTATTTTCTTCAATACCTACTTACTATTATATAATATTACTCGTCATCTCAGCAGTCACCACCTTTTAACCATATCATCCTTCACAAGTTCACACAGTCGGGTTTCTGTAGACATCTATGTAATATCCCGGATCGTTGCATCAGGTATGATGCGTAGTTCATAATTGGTATTTTTAATGGCCGCGACACTTTTACAAAATTACAATATTATATAAATACAATAGATTCTCTGAAACAATCGTCCCCGGTGAATACCTGAACACCTACACAAGTCTATCTAGATTCTAGCTACACATTCCTAGCATTTACTAGATAACATACATTATACCGTACTGTAACTATCCGGTCAATTACCAGTACACAAGTACGACTGTACAGTCGTACTTGACCTTTACGGAAGTACACTCAACAAAAACATTGGAATTGGAATGGAAACGGGCGTTTTTTGCGCAAGTTCATGGCAAAAATGAGTAGCAAAAATACGTGTAATATTAGTATTCGTTTCTTTAACTTTGGGGTTCCATATTCAAGCATGAGTTTTTGATACTCAAATAAGTATCGTAAAACTAGCAAGGTAGTGGTCCCCTTAACGAAGCTGGAAGGCATTTGTTCTCCCCATCATTGCGATACTTTTTTTGTTCTAGACCATACCTAGGAATCTTCTAGTTACGGAGATTTTGAGATCAAAATTCCAACTTTTTTACAAGTTAAATGTACTTTAAATACCTAAACGACCCCCGTACTATTCAATGCATCCATCAGCGCAATGTTTTATTAGCGTTACATTGAGTCCTACCGTTAAACGTGATTTTTCACCCCAAAAAAAATGTTTCCGAGCAATAATTTTTGTCTAGAGTTACTTAGTTTGATAAAAAGAATGCTTGGTCGACGGCTTCGTGAAGGGTCCGTTTACACCTTGTATACTAGCTTTTACCTGTAGTTACTCCTACGTGGAGGTCGGAAATTATGTCACGAGAGGAACTAACAGTACAAAAGTATCCTATGTCTCAACCCAGGTCAGAATCTACCCGTGTGCCGAAGTTCTTTCAGTTATGATGCCTTGAAAAGGAAACAGGCAAACTGGTTCCATAGATAGGGTTACTTTCGAATTAACGTATCATATAACATTACTGTCTTAAAAAGAAGTTTGTAAGTAGCTAGTGTTCACTTTTCCTTCGCGTTAAGTGTACATACATGCTAGGAGCATAATCACTCAGTTTAGCTGATTATGGGTCTTACGGGACTTCCTGAGTTGACCGCCATAGTGCCAGCCTGTGCCACGTCATGTAAACACTTCAGTTTCACACATCCACGTTCATGTGCATTCGTTTGACTGATTTATAATATTTTTCCATCAGAAATAGCTCAGTAACAGCTTGGAGTTTGGATCCTTTTAAATGAGAGAAACATATCTTGCGAAATATAGCTTAGGGACACAAAGGTGCTAATTACGTAACCCTTCAGGGATTGCTAGCATGATGTCGTGTCTGTGTGGTTCCATATTTGAAACTTGAATGTTTGATACTCAGTTGGGTATCGTTAGACTGCCAGAGCTTGTCGTAATACGTACAACATGACTGCTAAAGAGTAGTTGGAGTTAGAGTAGAGTATTTGGACTTAGACTGGAGTAACTTAATTCCTCAGTTCAGCTAATGATGGGTATCACGGGACTTCCTAAGTGCGCAATCATGAAAACAGTTTCGTTTTACTCATCCTTCCATGTACATTTGCGCTTGTTTTAATTAGCTTAAATTTTCGTAAAGATTCAGTAGTTTAGATGATGTAAGGATTAACCAGGATGTCGTGGAAAACTAATAGGGCTATACAACGTCGTTTTGCGGTTGATATAAGGTACCTAAGCCTAATAAGTGCTAATCGCCGCAACCCAGTTACGGGTAATACCAATACTCTGAGGTTAGGTATCGTTACAATGTGACTTTAAACACGTACTTTTACTTATTATGATGCAAAAATACGCTTAATGTTTCCATATATTTACAGTTAAATCATTAAAATTCCCGCCTTACACCTTTAATGCAGTCTGACTGAATTAATTCGAAATTTAAATTGTGAGTAAAAGTAAGAATTCTCACGACTAGCCAAATACAGAAAAAAAAAGACATTTCGTACTAAAATGCAATAAAATCCGCCTTACAGGTAGGAACAAGCGTTAGAAAGTTCAGTTATCTCGACTTTAAAAATAGTAATGTTCAATAAAGGGCCCAGTCCAAGAAAATCTACAGGCAGAACTGGCCGGTTGTAAAGGGGAACTCCCCCGCTCACAGGATTTGTTTTTGTTTTTGCAGTGTATTTTTTAGTTTTGCACACGCAAACTTAAGCCATAATTAAATATTCATCACATCTGTTTATCAAATTCTAAGAATAGATGTGCAAAATATTAAGAAAACAAACTTATTGCGCGTAATTTGTATATTTTTTTTGGGGTATTTCCAATGTGAAGAGTAGTTGGACAACTATAATATTTTTGTTAGTTGTAATTTAGATGAATGGCTGCAAGATTAACTAACTGTGTATACACACATTGTATGTGTGTGTGAGAGTGTGTGTGTGTGTGTGTGATGTGTGCGTTTGTGCTGTGTGTGTCTGTTTGTGTGTGTCTCTAATGTTATTCTGAGTTTTATATATATTTATTTAATTATTTAAGCAGGTTATACAAGGAATTTAAGAGTTCAAATATTAGTTTACTGTTTTAATCAAATCAGGGTGTATGTAAGTATTACTTATCAAACATTAATTGTTTCAGTTTTCATCATTGAATCGGCCCAAATAAAATTGCGATTGTGATTGTGATTCATCACTCTCAAAAATATTGAGTGTTATTTTAATGTTATAATTTGATTAATCCATGTTGAAATAAATTGTTTGCAAAAATTTTTTTTCAGCTTTCGTGTTTTTCTGACAGCAAGAATAATTCATGGCAAAAGCTTTTATGGAGTAAGGAATTAAATGAGCAAAGTTATTTCAACAGCGCCATGATAAATAATAAATTTCACTGAACAATCTGAAATTCCCCAAAAAACCTTGATTTCCCATAGGAAAGGCCGGTTCAATATTTAAATAGTCGATGTTCTTTTCCTTCCATAAAGATTTATATTTGAATGTCTTTCTTTCCTACATTTATCGCAGTTCATGAAGAGAATTTCTGAAACAAACTTTTTTTACGATTAGGTACAGACGGCCAGCACGTCAAGCTACTTAGATTTTCAACTTAATCGTTAAAGCATTAGGTTCAAGGTTGAAAATTTGACAGTTTCGGGTAGTATGTATATCACACACTATGTCAGAATGAGGAAGTTTGGCGCTAAACTGATTCGTACATGTAGGTCCCAAAGTAAAACACTGAATTTCAGAATCGTACCTAAATTACGTAATCATCATCATCATCATATTTATGGCGACAGATGAACAAAACGTTAGTTCAGGATAAATACGGAAGAAAATTCATCATCTGCTTAACGTTTTCCCGACTATTTGGGGTCGGCTTCCAGTCTAACCGGTTGCAGCTGAATACCAGTATTTTACATTGAGCGACTGCCTATCTGACCTCCACAACCCAGTTAGTACTGGGTAATACGAGACTCCTTGGTAAGACTGGTTGTCAGACTTTTGGGCCACTGACTACCGTCAAATGACAACCGGAACCAACTGCTTAACGTGCTTTCCGAGGCACGGAGGAAACTCGGTTTGTAATGGGCGGTCACCCATTCACGGACCAACCTAAGCAAGCGCGGCTTAACCTGAAGATCGACCCCAAGCGGCTGTAATTATTTAGCCATGAGCTCCTCCTTAAATACGAAAAGCATATTAGAAAGGATAATAATGACTTAAAGTATACCATTGAATTAAGCTCTACTGCAGTTTCAAAACCGAAAACAACTTTCTGACTTTCTGAAGTCAATCTAGGACACTACAATTTAACAAAAAAAAAAATTAACTGAACATGTATCATTGTATCTAATGTGCTTACTAACAGTTCGACGAACGTCAATACTTTTTGCAGACAATTCTTTGGGTCGCAGGTACAGTTCATTAGGTCGTAACTGACGTAGAAGTAGTAGGTATTAACAATTATTTTTGTGTACACTTGACGCTCTCATATAGACAGTATCTACGTGACGTGTACGCGCAGACTACCAGAAATTACTGTAAACCTACGTGGAGCCTACGCAGAACTTAAGGGAAGACTATTCGAAGCCTCCGGGGAGTTTACGTGAAACCTACGCAGTGTCTACGTGGCTCAACTGTAACGGATAAATGAAATGGTAAATATAAAAAAGGCTTACAAAAATATGTTTTATTAATATTTGTATCTTGTGTTCGTTCTAACTAGGTATTCTAGCAGTAATTGCATTTATAGACGTTCTTTTTTTTCAAACATGGAAATATTAAATGGACACCGGGGTCCTCAAAATGTTTTTTTTAACCAATGAACACCAATACCACAGAAAAGGTAATGACCGCTTCTGCCAAGCTATGACGCAACATCTTTAATTACAAATTACAGTTTAAACTAAAACTATAATTTGTAAAATGATGTAGGTACTCACATCTAATGATCTAAATCAGTTCCGTTCATACCAATTTGCGCCACAAAACCCGGATCTCCAAATTCTACGCCATGTTTGCTTTCCCTAAAATGGATGAGCAACTTAAACAAACAAACCATGACGCTTTAACACAACGATTTTAATTTAAATTCACGGTATTTTAGTAACATGTTTACAAAGTTTTAGTTACCTACGTCATTAATTAATCTTGACATTAATTATTGTCTACTTCAATGAGTATTTTATGCAAATAAAATTAAATATCAACTATATACTTAATTCTAGATAATGCACTCTGATTAATCGGTTTTGAAATGTTCTGAATTATCACATATCAAGTAGGTACAAAGCTCCAAGAGTATTTTTGGCGTTTAAGCTCGCTTGTGAAAGAGACTGAAAATTTTATTGAAAAACAAAATGGCGGCGCTAGTTTCTATAATGACCACGCGCCAAAAAACCGGTAACAAGTAGCTACAAAGGTACCAATCAACACTGTCTTGGTCATGATTTTTCACAACATGTTCATTTTAAAAGATTAATTATAATCCCTATTGGAAAGTTTTGTAGTACATGTACCCAATTGACGAAACACCATTCAAAACGTAACGTTAAAGAGAAAAAGGAATTGAAGCGCGACCTAGAAACATAGTTTTATCCGTACTTATGAAGATACCTACATACAGTACCTACTATGCGAAGCAAACCGCAACTTGGCAGTAAAGAAGGTTAACTGTGCATTAAAAAAAAACATGACCGTAGACAGCGGGTTTCCCCAAGTCTTGTTGTTGCTCATAAAAGCAATGGAAGATTTTCAAGATCATTGTCACGATATTGCTAAAATTATACTGACGCACTCGCAATGGTATGATAAACAAATAATTACAATAATTTTTAAGCGATTATTTCATTCGGAATTTTAATAGGATTGAAATAGAATGTTCTAGTGTAAGCGGCCAAGTACCTATTTGTAAGGTTTTTATAGTTATTATGACTATAATTATGTAAGTGCGTGCTGTGTTGTGCGTCTGTTGTTTTTTTTTTTCATGTAGGTAGCTCGAACGTCATGAATATTTGTTTGTTGGTTTGTTCTTCGAATTATCTAAAACTTTAATTCGCAGTACAACTGCCAATTTAAGTCTTTAAGTAGGTAAGAAAACAACGATTTATAAGATTTTGCAAAATTATTAAATTAATTTTAAGCACACAGGATGCACCATTACTTTACAGTGAATTGCCGTTGCTCCAAACCGTGAGAATGGAGTGGATAGGTATACTTAGTTAAAATTAAGTGTGATATGTTTTTTTTTTGTTTTCGGCTAATAGCCTGTCTTCAAGACATCTTGTTGGCATTATTCTATGCTTATTGGTGAAATATAGGTACCTACATCGGGTTGAAACGCAACAATAAACATAAGTAGGGTAGGTACCTATATGAACTGCATTCTACCGATGCTAAATTGCATTCAGGAAAATAATTAAAAATAAAAACCCTTTAAATAATGGAGCCTCCTGACCGAATTTTGGTCATGGACTCATGGCCCATCGCAGCCAATTTCAGCAGAGGCTAGTCATCGCCGCGGGAATTATTATAGTGCACAAAACAGTGTGTGCAGAAACACAGGTGCACTCTCGTATGTTCCGTACCATCGGGTGATGATCTACCTACCTAGCCCTTTCCCAACTATGTTGGAGTTAGGTTCCAGTCCATCCGGATGTAGCTGAATGCCAGTATTTTACATGGAGCGACTGCCTATGTGACCCCCACAACTCAAAGATCTAAGTGCTAATAACAGCCGGAACCAACGGTTTTACGCGCTTCCGTCAGATATAAAACCTTTTTTGTAAGATGCATTGGCTGTTTCTGTTGTTATCAATGTAGATTTAAGTTCTCAATTGAACGTTTAGATTATTTTTATGTTGATATTGGAAATTATGTGTTGGTACGTAAGGAATTGTATGTTATTATGTAAGTAATAGAGTTATTTTATTTTAAATGTGTGTCAGTGGTTTCGATAACTAACTACTACTAACTAAACTAACTTTATTATTATTATTATTTGTATGCTCTCGAGTAAAATGTAGCGAACTGACAATTTTATTATAATATTTTATTATACATTTACGAATAAATTTGATTTGATTTGATTTGATTTGCAGGACTGGCTCGTTGGTCGAGTAGTCGGATGAGGTCCGGCGTTTGATTCCCGGGCCGGGCAAAGTGTTATTGGGTTTTAGTAGCAGCTATGGAATTCGGATTTGTGCCCGGTTGATGGCTTGCCCCTATTACATGGGACTTAAAAAATAACTGGCGAAATGTGAGGGTACTATTAGGTACACCTCTGCCTAACCCTTCGGGGATTACAGGCGTGATGTTATGTTATGTAGGATAGGTGCAGATTACTTTATTTCAGTGTTCTTCCGACCTACCTAATTAGGTAATAATACTTCTTAGAACACGCCTGGAGAACATATAACTACTTATAATAAAATAATTTTCCTTGTAATTTTCTCAGATATAATAATTGAGACATGATGTTCCGGACTTTGTTCTCGTTAAATAAAGACATTTACATAATAGTACATATTTATAACTAATGCAGGTTTTATGTGAGAACACTGTATTCTCTTTATACAGAGGTACCTACTCTTTGTCATCACATCAACCATTATAAATGCCCTTTTAATATTTTTTTTGTGTTAAATCTAACCCTGTTCCTTTGTATGTAGATTTTAAATTATCGAATGAATAATGGTTTTTTCTTTTAATTGTAATTGCGAAATAAAAAGCAGCCTTTCTTTTTCTCTTGGTAATTAATCATCAAGTCTTTGCCATTATATTGACAACGACACGTTCAGACAATGGAAATAAAAAAAGATAAATACAGCGAGAATTTACAGTCTACATAATATAAAGGGACAAGAAAAGAAAAGAATAACATGTAATGGGCGTTACTTAGTTACTGACACGACAGGGACGCATCATAATGGGTGAAAAAGTACCCTTAACGAAGCCGAAACGCACTAGTTCTCCCCGTCATAGCGATCATTTTTTAGTTCTAGTCTATACCTGGGAACCTTCTAGTTACGGAGATATTGGGAGGTCAAGTTCCAACATTTTGACAAGTTTTTAATGTTATAACAACTCCACGACCCCCGTACTATTCAATCCATCCATAAGCACAATGTTTTGAGTGCGTTACATTGAGTCCTACCGTAAAACGTGATTTTTCACCCCAAAAAAATGTCGTACCCCAGCAATAATTTTTGCGTAAAGTAACTTAGTTTGATGTACATAATGATTGACGGCTTCGTTAAGGGTCTTGTTACACCCTGTAGATATTATTTCTTGAAAGCATTGTATAAGAAGACCCTGCTTACTCGAGGAGCTTCTAGCAAAATAATAGCAGCCGCATATGTTGATCTTCTAGGTAAAACAACAAAGCTTGCCAGGATCGGTCCATGGATAGGCCGACTATCCATTATATACAGAGACTCTTCAAGCACGTTAAATCGTTAGTCCACACTGTCATTTGTAGATCTTTGGTCTGTAACCAGAACCAGCTTTACCGAGAGCACAGATAATATAATACTGCGTACTGCCGAGAGGCACCTAGTGAGTGGGTTGTAGAGGTCAGATAGGCAGTCGCTCCATATAAAATACTTGTAGGTATTCACTTGCATCCTACTTCATATTCATTCATATTTTATTTAGTAATAATTTATTATTACTTAGACAGGAAACGGGATATTTACCATGTTAAAAACTGCTGCTACTGCTGTTGTTGTGTTGTTGTTTGTTTTTGTGTTGTTGTTTTGTTATGTTGTTGTTGTTGTTAATAATTTATTGTACGTTTATTTTTTTTTGTACACATTATACATATTTAAGTAGCTTTTCACCACCACCATTGACACAACACTTAAAACTGTTTTACATCCGTGAGCTCTCTAATTCAGGTCCAGTTTAAAACCACCGTCAGACACTAGTTGCCCGGCATTTTGCTGAATGGTCCTATATGGCGCAGCCATGAGGCACACAGTGTTACCTACATTATTTGTTTACTTTTAAGTTTTATTTTATTCTTTTTGTATTATTTTTGTTCTATATAGTGTGCACTTGTAGCATGTGCCAAATAAATATATTTTCTTTCTTTCTTTCAACCGGTAAGATTGCAAGCCGACCAAAACAAACTTGCGAAAAGGCTAGGCAGATGATGATAAAAATAAACCTAAGTTCTTGGAAAAATACCTTGATATTAACTCATGCTATTTTTTTCTTGTCATTCCAAACACGTTCATCCTTGAACACAATTGATAAACAACACATTATCCGTAAAGTGTACTGACACCGGAAAACAGGAAGCTGGCAACACCAAACGTGAGTGCATGTCAAAACAACGCAAACTTCTTTCAACCGTAGCAGACAAGACTCAAGGTTGAAAATCAAATGGAAAGTTGTAATTGATATGTTTGGCAAAATAAGTCTTGCAAGATGGATGCCATAGTTTAGTTTATTGAAGACGGAAAAGGTAAGGATTAAATCATTTGAGAAGGAACATTTTGTATGAAATGTTTGAACACAGAGCACAGCCTCAATTTGCTTCAAATTTTGGTTTTTTGGTACTTTAAACTCTTTGGGCATGAGGCTACATTTAATTGACACTTGGTTTCTTATAACTTAATGACTTTATTCTGGACAAACTGCCAAGGAAGAACTATAGAATATATCACACGCAAGGTCTCACTACAAGTTATTCTTCAGTAGGAAGCACTGAGCGAGATCAGTATGACTCGTTCGGGATTTTTCTTTGAACCCCCCCCCATCCATACACGCTACTTGCAAAACACTTTAAGCTTCAGATATCGCCTCAAATCGGAATCAGCTAGTTCCACTTGAGAAGAGGCAATGCCGAATCGGTGCAAAGCATATAAGTGTGTTACAGGCGTTATACGTCTACCGAAGACTCGTTATCTACCGATAGCAAAATCGTACTAATATTATAAATGCTAAAGTTTGTGAGGATGGATGGATATTTTTTACTCTTTCACGCAAAAACTACTGATCGGATTTAGATGACATTTGGCACACAGGCACAAGGGCAATGGAGAGGGCTATGCTCGGAGTTTCCTTGCGTGATCAAATCAGTAATGAGGACATCAGCAAGAGAACCAAGGTAACCGACGTAGCCCGAAGAATAGCCAAACTGAAGGGGCAGTGGGCAGGGCACATTGCTCGCAGAACGGATGGCCGATGGCGCCGAAAAGTTCTGGAGTGGCGACCGCAAACCGGAAGACGCTGCATTGGAAGGCTTCCCACTAGGTGGACCGATGACCTGGTGAAGGTTGCAGGGATCCGCTGGATGCAAGTCGCACGGGACCGGTCAATGTGGCGACACTTGGGGGAGGCCTATGTCCAGCAGTGGACGTCTTTCGGCTGAAATGATGATGATGGTGGCACACAGATAGTTTATAACAATGGATTAACACATAGGATACTTTTTTACGATCCCGTGGGACAATTACGGAATTCCAGGCGGGCGAAGCCGCTGGCATAAGCTAGTCGATACATTAATTTAAAATTAACGTTTAATTCCAAGCAATCCAATGTTTAGGAAGTCATAATATTAACTTATTAACATTAGCAAAATATTGTTTTGGTGAATTAATTATTATAACCACGTGCAAAGAAGAAATATCTCACGCTTGTTGACACGAAGACACCTGAGCTGCTAACGAGATAAAATAATAGGAGTAGGTAATATTGTATGTATTAGTTTAGTTTGGTTTATAAAATAAGTTAATTTAAGTTTTTAATGTACTATTTGTGTACATAGGTATATTCTCTTTTGCAAATCTCACAATCGAAGTAAGGTTTGCTGTAACATGAACATCCAATTCTGGGTTAAGCTCGCCGTTGTACATAAGCTATATATTGCAATTTGTGTGTAGGTATATCTTTTAATTTTGTGTGCAATAAAGAATAAGAAGAATAATATTATCAAGTAGGTACGTATGTAACTTTTTAATATTGCGATATTTAACTTCATAACTGGCCAGTCATATCCTGGTTGAATGGTAGGTACCCAAAGTACAATTTCGTAGACAGATATAATAGCAGGCTATTCCGTGCGATAGGGTCTACGCCGTAACCTTGCTACGTCGTAGGCATTTCGTAATAACAATTTCGCAATAATTATATCTAATTATACGTTCTAATTTATTAATTCAATACATCTTCAATTTAAAACATATTTTGAATGCATTAGCATGTCATAAAAATTGCCTGATCAGTGACTATTTTTGTACTGAAGAGGAAATCGGGTGAATTTGAATATGGTGTGCATAGTTATAAAAAATAACTTGGTCTGTCGATGTCGCCGAAATTGATATTTTTCAGCATAATCTATAATATACAATCATAGGGAAATACCTTGATTTTTATGGATTTGATCCGACTTCTGTAATAAGGAAGCTTATAACATGATAAAGTAATCCAATTTTGAAAAAAAAAAAATGTCTCCGTTCAATATAATTAGGCTTAGCGAACTTTGTTTAGGTAGGTACTACAAATTACTCACCGTATCCGTAAAATATTAATTAAGATATCTGATTATGCATTAAAATTATTATTTCTGGTGATAAAGTTTATTATCTTTAATTAGTCTATTATTACCCAGTAGCGCGTAAATAATTCACCATTATCACAATTTGTATGGTGGAGTAGCCCGTGGAAGATCACGTGGCTTCATAATTACTGCCGCACGGGTCGATCTTCAATGTTGAGCAGCGCTTGCCTAGGTCGGTCTATGGATGGCCATCTGTTACATAAGTTTCTTAAGTGCCTCGGAAAAAACGCTAAGCCGTTGGTCCCAGCTGTCATTTGTAGAACTTTGACAGTCGCTACAGGTTGTCAGTGGCCCAAAAGTTTGACAACCAATCTTACCAAGGGGTATCGTATTACCCAGTACTAACTGGGTTGTTTCGCCTACTTTCACACAACGGCCACTTTTTTGTACTTTCAAGTAATCGGTATCATAATGCCAACATTTTGAAGCCACCATACATTAGATCGCATGATGCCTACAACCGCATACTGACAAATATATTCCTTAATACATTATTCTTATCGCAGTATGCCTACTTTTATTTACGTCAGTACTTTTGGTATGTTCGTGGTGTGCAATAATGTACAGTCAACACAAAATTTATTTTACTTTGAGTATTTTGTAAAAACCTATAACAGCTGCGTAGCTGTACCTCTTTTTAAAAACTGTCTGTAATAGCATACAGCGATAAATTACACCGTTTGAAAGCTTTCAGTCTCTCTTAGTCGTTACGGGTAGTCAGACACCCGAAAGTCTGACAACCAGTTTTGCCAAGAGCTACCATGTTAGTAGTACCTAACTGGGTTGTGGAGGTCAGATAGGCAGTCACTTTATGTAAAATACTGGTATTCAGCTGCATCCGGTTAGACTGGAGGCCGACTCCAAAAGGCTCGACCTCGAAAAGGCTAGTCAGATGATGACTGATGGTGACTTTTCAAATACCTACACGACGATGTACATAATCCTTAAGTTTAGTCAACGCTTTGCCCACTCCACTGGTCCATTAATTTATAATAGGTTAAACAGAATCCTTAACATATACCCGTTAACAAAAACACAATGCAAGAAGAAACTTACCGAATACCTAAAAACTCTTACCTATGAACAGACTGAACTTCTTTTGTACACAGAATCGTAAAAAAAAACCATTATCATTATATTACAATATAACATACATCTCTCACAACATACACCAAACGCGCGCACGCTCACACACACTACAACACAACACACAACAGAACACTAGACAACGCCACACACATCCTCTTACACATCACACACGTACACCCCCATCTCACACAAATAAGAGGCCCTGCATGCAAACACTATACAAATTCTTTTTCTTTTTATATTTTTAGTTTCTTTTTTTTTTGTATATTTTTTATTTTTTTAAATTTCTTTCTATGATTCACATGTTTAGAAATTATTTTATTAATTGTGAAAATGATATTGTACAAGATACAAATGAATTGTTACTGGTAAACTTATATGTTTAATACTCGAGGGGTTTGGCGCTGATGGTCGAAATACAGGCGATGACTACACCACTTGTATTGACCTAAATTTTCTTGTTAAACTATCTTGTAACATATGTCTAAGTTTCTTTAAATAAACGTTATTATTATTATTATTATTATTTCCTTTATTTATTTTCTTACTTACTAATTACATTTTTAAATATTTCTTAACAAAAACCATATAAAAAAACATTTAAAAATATAAAAAATAGTAGCCCACCGGTATCGGGAACAGGGTCCAAGCTACCGGCGGTCAGGGCTCCAGAGAGAGGAACCTCCTAACAATACGAGCCGTGTCTAGGAGTACCGCTTTCTGAATCAAGCCCTTGATCCAGCTGCCTAACGAGAGCCTCCTCAGGTATTGGTCGAGGCTCTTGGCAATTAAGCCATGGGCTGATACGACTATCGGCACAATGATCGCTGAGTCCACATCCCACATGTCGACAACCTCGCGAGCCAAGTCAAGATACTTGATTTTCTTATCTTTCTCGGCTTTCACGAGGTTCTCATCATGCGGGACCGTTATGTCAACAATCATTGTGCGCCGCTCTGATCGATCCACCACCACTATATCAGGCTTATTGGCTACAATAGTCCTGTCAGTGATGATGGATTGATCCCAGTACAATGTGATACAGCCATTTTCGAGAACTGGGTCGGGCACATACTTATAGTACGGCACTTCCGATTCCACAAGGTTGTATTTTAAAGCAAGTTGCTGATGGATAATCCTGGCTACAAGGTTGTGTCTATGCAAGTACTCTCCGTTAGCCAGACGAGAACACCCGGAGATAATGTGACGGATTGATTCGCCTGGACGGTGGCATGCCCGACATATGTCAACCGTACCGTCCTTCACAATAAATCTCCGGTAGTTATTCGTCATCATAACTTCATCCATAATTGCACAGACAAAACCTTCGGTTTCTCCGAAGAGGTCCCCGCAACGTAGCCAGGCTACGGACGCTGATAGGTCTACATCGGGCCCATGCAGGGCCCGGAAAAAGCGTCCGTGAAGCTCTTTACTCTGCCATACCTCCATGCGGTCGTTAGTGTCAGGCACTAAGGGTTTGCGCCAGTTCTCTTTAGCCAAGGAAAGCGGGGTGAGGCCCTTGTCCACTGCGACCACATCTCGATGCATCCCCACGTCGGTTTCAAGGAAATATTCCCTGAGACTGCATATCTCGCGATTGTGGAGAGTCTTAGCGTTTAAAAAGCCTCGACCCCCACACTTCCGCGGGATATACAGTCTCATAACAGAAGAACGCGGGTGATGCATTCGATATGCCGTCAACAATGTACGGACCCTCCTATCCAGGGCGTCTAGTTCTGTTTGAGTCCATTTGAGTATGCCGAAAGAGTACATCAGAACCGGCATGACCCAACCGTTGAAGGCACGTACCTTATTGCCGCCTGATAAAAGACTATTAAATACTTTTTTCAGGCGGCCAAAGAAGCGCTCCTTCAACGATTGCTTCATGTCAGCAACATTGATGCCCAGCGCTTCCGACATACCCAAATACTTATAGGTTTCGGTTGCTGAGAGGGATCTAAGATTTATGGAATCCGAGAGCTGGATTCCCACAGATTCCACAATCTCCCCTCGCTTTACATGCATGACCGCACATTTGTCCACACCAAATTCCATCCTGATGGCACTACTGAAAGTTTCAGTTACCTTCAGTAGCTCCATCAGTTGCAAATCGTTGGGGGCAAAGAGTTTCAGGTCATCCATGTAAAGGAGGTGAGATATAACTTGACCACCTCTCCTCAACCGATAGCCTAGACCTGAATCCTCCAGCAGCGTGCTAAGAGGATTCAAGGCTAAGTACTCACAATAAAGATGAAGGACGACTAACGATAAATAAAATAGGTACCTCATAGCTAAATGTAAACAGGTAAACTCTGTCTGTGGCACTTGATTAGCCACTTGATCACTTGATGGGGTAACGGGTTCACTTCCCGGGTCGGTCTGCTCATAGCGATTTCGCAAATTTACAATACCTTAGGCCAAGTTTCCTCACAGACTAGTTTTCCATTCTCCCCTTTCAGTCACCACGAAATGGGGATGTACTAATGCGTTCACCAGTCACCTCTGCTCGCTCAACCGTCGAACACACCTGTGAGGAATTTGGAATAGTTGCGTTGACAGTAAATTTTAAGAAAAGTGGGCAAACTTTGTCATTGCAGCCGATGTGGAATTGGCGGAATTGTTAAGGACCGAGGACTGCATAATCTAGGTAACTATTACCGGCTGCAGAGTATGAACTTGACCTTTAATGCTTGTTGTTGTGCAATTTAATTCGTGTGATCAAATAGGTACGTTTCGTTCGGCAATGATCTTGACACTTGTGCATGATACGGACGGAAGTAGTCAAATAATAAATGATCATTAAGTACAAAAAATACGGTTTATAAATGTACCTATGTTTTATTTCCTAACTGTAATAACATGATTGGCAAGGCAAACTACATAATGTTGCTATATCAAAAATAATTTAAGCTCCACTAAAGCATTATTGTGAACGTGAAACAAGAAAGTCAAAAGGAATTAAGTTTATTGTTTCTTAATCGATCACTAAAGGTGTGTCTAAACATTGAGATGATATGGATGAACTAAAGATTTAAATCGTACCTATCGTCGCCGATTTGTATCTGCAACCTCTAAAAAGCGCTGCTTCTCAGCTTCATTTAAATACGAGTAGGTAAATCATACCTATTTTGATTTGATTTATCAGGTGCTAAAGAAAAAAATACGAACAAGCATGATAGACGAGCAAACAAGTTCATTAATTTTCCTTGTCCAAATAAATAGCACTAATACGTGTCGAAAGGATTAGCAGATATAAGCCGACAGGAAAGAAATAATATTCTGCCAACGAAAATGGCATAATATGTAAGGATCGTATAAGGATTATTTTTTGCCTAATCACGCAATCGTTAAGGGGTAATGTGATAATTTTATCTGTTCTTTTGAAGACCGGTACTGCTAACCCTTGTATAAGGTTTTACACAAATTGATTAGTGGAGCAAAGCTGATACATTTTTCTTAACTTTCCAGTTCTTGCCACTCGTGGCACAACTAGCGGAACAATCCACTATTTCCAAGCCAAGCCTACCAAATTAATGAAGCAAAGTGATTCATGATTTTGATAGCGATCCGCCCAGAAGGATTTTAACGACGACGACGGTTTTTTTACCTATGAAGACAAAAGACGAATTCCACTCGCTTTAAATAAACTAGATTTCAAAAATCTAATATTTAAATCTTAAGCTTGAGCACAGAACATCATATATGATGTACTGAATACGTGGTAACCGTTTTCGCGTCGGTGTCCCTTCCACCCCGTATAACATCCATGAGCTTCAGCCCACAATCGGACGTTTTGTAGACGAGATTCTAAAACTAGGCAGACTTCATTCATACGTAACAATCAGCCTATAACGTTCGTACTGCTAGCATAAAGGCTTTCTCTCTGTGACAAGGAGTAGGCCGTATTCCACCAACTTCTATGTACTATGGAGCTCACTTGCGATATGCCAGTTTTCATCCTTATGCCCTCAGTAGTAAGGTTGAAAAGTGACCGTCAGTGACTTTGGTAGTACTTACGAGTATCTATGTTCATTCACCTTTTCTTTATAAGACAGTAACAAAGTCTTACAAAATATTTCAAAAAAGATCAGGCTGTTAAAATATTCGTATCAGCCAATCAGCAAAGAGGTAAGAGGCCGATTCTATGGAACTCACTTTATGGTCGTTGTCATTATATATGTATATCGTTATAGAGAGTTGAAATAAATCACATGGAAAAAAAATAGCTGTTTTTCCTTATGGCAGCTATCAACAACTGTTTTTATGATTTAATAACATAATCAACATGGATGAATTAATACGTTTTTTTTTTTATGATGAACAACTATCGATTTCTCAAAACATGACGACAACATTGATTCACAAACGAAACAGGTCTTTATAAATTAATATCGTAACATTTGAAAGTTTGTTTTGAATATTTTGAGTGCAACCACATTTGAAGGACTTTTTGGGTCAGCCGTTGTTCTACAACCAATCAGAACGAGTAAGTGGTACTATGACGTACTTGAGATCGTCCAATGAGAGATGTTTTGGCAACCGGCGCGCGCGCACTTTCTTATAACAAGCCAATGAGAGAACGTTATATTGTCACAGCTGTTTTTGTTTTGTCTGGTATGATAATAAGGTATAAATATTGCATAGCGAAGGCACGGTCTGTTGACGCAATAAAACAGGTTAATTATTCAATAAAAACATTGTATTAACACTTATTTCTTCTTTTTTTTCTTATTAGTCTTAAACTTAAGTTTCTGCTTGATCTTTTCCTTGCGTATTCTTTCCTTGACGATCTGTTGTTTGTTCTTGAATTCTTTAGACTTCCCTTCTGTTGATTTCTTGGCGATACGCTCGTTGTGTTTCACCCAGTGGGGACGGAACTCTGAAGCTATAGGGACAACGGAACAATATTAAATTTAAAAAACTCAACGGATATCACGCTTGCCTTAGGCAGAGCATCCATATTTTGATAATTATGTCATAAATATAAACATATTGTATAAACTTTTTTTATTCTTCTGGAAAAAGGCGTGAGTTTATGTATGTATGAATTTATGTATTTTTATATCTTAACTCAACTTACAATACATACACGGTGTAAGCATTTTTGTAGCGAAAACGGTTACTTCACTTCATGCTAATGATTCTAGAAAGAGACCGTACTCGCTTTCATTTGAAACACCCGTTTTTTATCAACTTACGAAAATTTTCTACCCTGGAAGGTCCATACAGAACCATATACCTACAGAAAACTGGTAACCGTTTGCCTTACACCCTGTATAACATCACGGGTGAGGTTCAAAAATGATTGCCACAGTAACTTACCAGACTTCTTCCGATTACTATCGTGCGCCTGTTCATCATCCGAGCCAGCGTCCGCCACGTTCCGTTTCCGCCACTCGTCGTACCGCCCGCTGCGGTAGGACGCGGGCACGCGGCCGCCGCTCTCCGTGCGGATCATTTTACGGCCGCCGTCCTGAGGAAATAATATTTGTGTATTAGTCACTCATACGAATTTTAGTGTACAAGTAAATACTCGAAGATCAGTGACACCTAAGATCATTTCTAAAACTGCTCTCAAGGAAATGTATTGAGAGCACAACTGCACAAGCCGAGCGATGTACCAGCAGAAAACGAATGAATATCGACACGCCGATTGGTCTGTAAGAGCCCATTACATTGCCATATTTGCATAGTCATGAGTTTCCTGAAGAAATTAACTTTTTCAGTTAACTTGGAGTTTAGAAAGATAATAAAGTATAGAGTATGTGGAGTGTCGATTATGACCAATTATTTTTCTAACTCAATTACCGTAAAGTTCAAATTGGACTAGGCAATAGGAGTAAGCACATACCGGATCAACATGCACCATCTTCTTCCGCTTCCGGTCCCAACGTTGCATCGCTTTATTGGCGCGTGCACCGTCACCGCTGTCCGCGTTCAACTCTAGCTGAGCTTGTTCCACGCCCACTGCGAAGTTTACTGCCATACTGGAAACAACATAATATTATTACAAACATCTGTCTAAAATCAAAAGTTATTTATTCAAATTAGCTAAAAATCAGCACTTCTTGAACGTCATTGACGTTCCTACTAATCACCACCATGTAGACTTTCTATTAAGGTTTTAAGTGTGGTGTTTTTTTCTTTTCTATCTCTAAATTGTGTGCACATATAGAAGCAACAATTTGCTACTCCACAACCATAGGGGCAAACTAATTGATTACCATGTTAAATTATTGTGGAAGCTGCAGAAGATTGTAAAATATCATATAATTGCATATCACATGTGCGCCTATGTACTGTAAGGCTACAATTTACATTTTGTTATCTTTCATTGACTTGAATGGCAATTTACATTTTGTTATCTTTTATTGCATTGACCTGGTGGCTGAGAGAATGTCATGCTCACTCAAATGTCTCGCTGATGCATGATGGTGGCGGGTGTATCGGGTCATTTAGTTCCCTTCAATATGGTTGAGTTGAAAGGCGCTGTTCCATGCGTCATGTTCCTGAACGGGCGCTGTCAGTTGGGATTGGTCATCTCTTAGCTGCCACGGTTTATTTTAAATAGTTTATTTTTTCATTGTTGATTTAATCTTTTACTCTGGACGCTCTTAATGTGCACGTCTTTCTACATCGTTCTCACATATATGTATAATCTCAACACAAATGATGTAACCAAGATTTTGTAACAATATTTTGATTTGAAAGAGTGTCCATAGAGTTTCTTGCCCATTCTTCTCCATAGAGACGTACGCTTTGGAATGTGTAACTACAGTACTTTCTCAAGTTATTATGCCTTGTGACTGTGATTGTAGCTTCGCTTTTTTTATTTTTTGACATTCAAAAGTGCCTGTGCTATAAATGCTTTGAGTTTGAGTTTGAATCTTACTACTATTACAAATGCGATTTTGTGAGATGTATAGCCGTTTGTTACACTGTCTTGCAAAAACTACAGAACGGATTTGGATGAAATTTGACACAAAGATACTTTATTACCTAGATTAACACATATGATACTTTTTATCCCTGTAGTACGATCATGTGGCACAGTTACCTAAAACCACGCGGGCGAAGTCGCGGGCATAAGCTCGTAGTATTATAAATGGGAAAGTTTGTGAGGATGTATGGCTGTCTGGATGTTCGTTACTCTTTCACGCACAAAATACTGTCCGGATTTAGATGAAATTTGGCACACAGGTAGTTTTTAACCGGGATTACACGATCACGTGGGACAATTACCGAACTCCACGCGGGCGAAGTAGCGGGAATAAGCTGGTATTGCAAAATACAGTCTCCCAAAACGCCCACCCTTCGAAACGCAGTGGAGCTAATGAAAACATAGTATTTTCTATCATGAATACCAGCATTATGTCGTGAACAGTTCTTACCTAAGACGGTTAACGACACTTAATCACGTATCTATTAGTATTACCTGTTAAAACACTCATCGCATCACTGAGTTCCGCTAGCTAATTTTATTTGACTTTGTTGTTGCAACGATCCAAAAAATGTAATTAAATATGTATGTATAGTGCTCGTAGTGCCTCATGACGTCACAGAACCTTTTATACGGTAACGACACTTGTTTAGTTTCTAGAAGAATCTAGGCTTTCTTCACTTACCCCATTTCAGTATGCTGATCGCTAGCGTAATGGGAGATGTAGTTCTCATCGCGAACTACTTCCTTCTTCTTCTTCTTTGGCGGCTGGTTCGGAGGTCTACTTGGTTTTGTGTTGCTTGTGTCTTCTAGTACTACACCTTCAGCCTAGAAATGTGAAAAAATGTGAGTACTATGATACTGGCAAAGGAGATTTTAAAGAAATAATTGACAGTTATCTTTTACTGTGGATGGTGACTGGGAAACTAATGGCGCTAGCATATCTTGTTGAAAGTATCGTCATTGGTTGATAATCTGGTAATGTCATTTTATATTTCAAGACCTCATTGTTTTGAGACCTAGCTATAGTCGCGCCATCTACAATTAGGTTTTAACGGTTTTCCCCATTGTCTAATGACATTTGACATTGTTTTTTTTTTTCATATAACAAAGGAAGAATTCTGAAAACGACCGTAACCGCAAACAACGGCGGCAAAGCAGTAAAATCGCAATGACCTGACTGGTCTATAGACCACAAAGGACTCCACAAAACCTGGTGATACTGTGAGTGTGTTTTGCCGTGACTTAGTGTCGAGTTCCAGCAGTGTGCGTAGCAAAAGACAAAGAAAGTGCGTAGATAGATTTGTCTGCTCTTAACAATTTATTTTAAATCCACCCACATTCTCCAGTCAACCCGTGATCATAGCGCTTGCAACAGCGTCGAAATATCGAGAGCTCTAAATAATGAACAATCACGGAAGATATCCCGTAAGTGACAGTATAAGTTTAGTTATAAACCGTGAAAGCTTAAAACAGAGTTTGGTCTATAGAGATTCCATAGAAACCAGGTGTGTCGCTGTGGCCTGTCTTGCAGCTGCAGTATGCTGTTACTGCCGCCTTTGGGATTGTATCTTCAACTGCAGAGCTGTTATATAGCTATTCATTTGCTTGGAATGACTTAAATAAAATTTAAGATAGGATCCATGTTCTTACCGCTAGTTTCTTAATATCTCGAACTTTCTGGACGGTCTTTCCATGTGCCTGTTTTTTCTTCTTCATAGCTAAATAGCTCGGCGAGTCGTTTTTAGCGGAGAGCTCTAGAATGGTCTGAAACAAATAAAGGAATTTGTTAAAAAAAACTATGCTATGTCTGTAACCAATATGTATTTATGTTCAGTTCTTGGAGAGGACTTGGACTTCTTCATGTCTCGTTTGTCTGACAAAGCAACAAAAGAGATCTGCAAAAACTTTCATAGCTTTTGCAGATCTCTTTTGTTGCTTTGTCCGCATGCTTTGGAGGTGCAGTTTAAAGAAATAATGGCTTATTTATAATAGGATACAAACATGCCGAAGGTACCGCAATTTTTACGAAACGAAGACAGTGGGCACACTTGCAAGTACGGAAACAGTCTTTACTGCTTCGAAATAAAGGCGCTGTCAATATCAAATTAAAATTGTCATGGACTTGCCGTGACTTTAAATAATGCGTAAAGTCGTTTTACGTTGATGTAAAATCAGTAAATAAATTATTTAAAAAAATACTCACTCCTTTAGGCGTATAGTTCTTGATCTTCTCAATCATATCGATAGCAGCGCTATCGTTCTCGTCCACTAAGAACGGGTGCGTGAGTACCGGGAACGGCGTGGTTTTGGCGCGCTTGTTCGCTTCGGCTGAGGCAGGTTCGCGCCATTTTATGTATTGTTGCCAGCCGCGGCCGCAGACGCGAAATGCGTCTTCCTGTTGACAAAGCAATTAATTACTGTTGGAAATATAGTTTGGCTTTGATTTTCTTCTCTCAAATAATCACGAGTCAGGTGAGTAGCTTGCGGAGTGGTATAAAATATGGCCAGTAAGAGAGATGGTAGTTTTTTAATTTTCATAAATTCGTATAGGCTATTTAAATGCGTATAACCGCATAGCAAGGTCCTCAAACGCAGATTTTAAACGCGTTTCAATGAATTTACTTAATGCGAAGCAGTAACAAATTAATGTGAAGATATTACCAAGATCATGTTAAACTCACGAATATTGTTTACTGCAATCATCATCATCATCATTTCAGCCGAAAGACGTCCACTGCTGGACATAGGCCTCCCCAAGGGGGGTTTTGCCATAATCGCCACGCTTGGCAGGCGGGTTGGCGATCGCAGTATGTTTGTTATAAAAATCACAGAGAACGCTGCTGCCCATTCACTGGTAAGTCCCTTAGTCGCCTCTTACGACACCCACGGGAAGATATGGGATGGTGCTATTCTTTACGTCCGGACACCATACAGAACACTACTGCAATAATCACATGATAATAATATTGCAGTAAACTTCGTTGGCAACATTATTTAACATTTTTATATACACCCACTGCCTATGTATATCGAGAAACAGTTCAGCAAATACTCACAATCTCCGAATAATTCTTCTCCCAAGCTCTGACGTCCTGGTGCCGCAACTCCAGCTGCGAGGTAGGTATAGCTCCCCACACGCCACTAGGACACGCAAGGCCTCTCTCCTTCACATGTGCGGGTGATATCATCTCCGCTCCCAAGAACAGTTGCAGGTCTAATAGATGGGCAACATCCTCGGGAGCTATGAGGGAGAACGCGCGACCAGCGCGACCGGCACGGGCACTGCGACCTAGAAGATAATTTTTGATTAAGGATTGTGTGGCTGACACCATCAGGTCTGTAAACATAGTTTGGTGATCAGACTCGCAGATGTTGCAGACTTGCAGTCGATAAACAACAGATGTGGTTAACAGAGCTTTGACAATGCATAAAGCTAAGCTCACATTCCTTGAAGAATTTTAGATAAATTGTTTCTCATTTCAAATTCAGAAACTGCTGATAGTGTTTTAGTAAAATACCTTGTGTCAAGTAAAATAGGCCATGTATGCGAGATTCATAGATCAACAGGAAAAAATATTAAAAAAGCAGGATATGCTAAGCATGCACCATTTTAAAAAGAATATGAGGTTGGTTAATATGTAGAGGGAATCTTTTGCTATAACTCACCAACTCTATGCACAAAAAGCTTCGGTTTGGCAGGGAAGTTGTAGTTAATAACGGTATCTAAAGCTGGAAGATCCAACCCTCTGGCGGCGACGTCAGTCACGATGAGTACCGAACACTTCTTGTTGGTGAATCGACCGAGCGCGATTTTACGTGCAGATGCGTCTAGGCCGGAATATGCGTATGTTGATGAAATGCCTGCTTGTTGTAGGACCTGAGACAAAAAGAGATACTATTTTAACTGACACAGTTAAAATTAAATTAAATTAAATATTTGTGTATTTATGGCAACTAGGCCCAATTGTTAGTAACATTGTTCTTAAAAACTATTGTTAGTAAACAAAAATAAGCAAAATACAAAATACAAAAAACAAAATTATTTGGTGTGGGGTCTTCTGACCAGTACCTCCACAGCGTGCGACAACCAAGGTGTGTCATACTTCTCCATCAACATACTTAGGATGCTGTTAGAACTAGACCGCGCTCTTGACAAGATGGAGTTTGTTTTTTTGCGCATTATGGCGTAAAAATCATCAGTATGCGCAAACAAGAACATACCGGATGCACTACAATAGCGCGGCAGTCCCAACAGCATCCTGAAGCAGTTATTATATTGAATACGCAGGGCGTCTAGCGACCTCTTAGTGTGCCTTTCCCACAGGCCGCTCGTGTAGAATGATTGGCAATATGCTTTAAACAGCGTAATCTTAACCCCAATACCACAACGAGCGAACCTGTGTATCAGCATGTTGGCCCTGACCGCTAGTGCCCTGCGCTCTCGATCTATATCTTCATAAAAGAAAGAATAAAATTAATATTAATTAACACGGTCGGAAAAAATACGCGCTCCAAAGACATACCCGCTAAATCAAATATTTTTAATTGATTATTTTACAGAGGTGGAAAAGTTTAATCTTTATAAATGAGATGTTCAGAACACTATTGACTCCAAATAGTATTTTGTTGTCTGTACTTTTTAAATATTATGCAATATTTTTGTCATCAATCGTCGTCAATTAAAGTAAAAATCAGAGTTGAAAACTCTGATTTTTACTTTAATTAAACAAGAATATGACACTATCACCAGAAAAGTGTAATTTACATCTATAAGAATTAACTCACCAGATTCAAATACTCCACATGATGCTTAGTGGCCGCAAAAACAACAGCTTGCGGTGTTTTTGAAGACAATATTCTATCCAACAATATCAATAAAGCTGCAGTCTTCAATTCCGCTCTAACTGCGATCCATCCAAGCCACAAAGTTGATGGTAACTTCCAATCAACATCCAATCTTACTAGTGTAGGGTCTGTTAGACCCGCTCTAGCGAATTCTACAAGCATTTTAGGTAATGTTGCAGAGAATAGCAGTGTTTGACGGGTTGATGGTAAACGAGCGACGATTTCGCGGAGTTGCTCGCCGAAACCCAACTCGAAGAGGCGGTCAGCTTCGTCAAATACTATTAGTTCTGTAGAGATAATGGAAGAATAATTAATTTTAAGCTCTTTAAAACTATATAACTATTGGCTATTATTGCTATCAAGATCACATTACATTTGCACCCTCAATGAAATAAACCGTGGATTATCTGTTTATACAGATGTGAGTATAATGGCCTTATTAAATGTCAAATCTGATGTAGAATAAATTAATATAAAAAAGTTAAAAATTAGTAAAACAAACGCTGATCATTTTAATTCAATAGTCAAGAGGTAAAAATAAATACAATGCTTACTTATATTATCAAGTTTCAAGCTCATTTCAATACAAATATGCAGAAAACGTCCAGGTGTTGCCACCACAATGTCCGGTGCTGTTCCAGACATCACACTGAACTGCTGATCTATTGATTCTCCACCAAGGATTGCTGCTGAAGACAAGCCGGTAAACTTGCCCAGTTCTCGGACAAATCTTAATGTCTGGAATAATTAAATATCATAAACATATTAAATGAAAAATGCAGTGTAAAAAAAAAGCCAAAAAGATAAAAAAAATTAAATCTAAGAGTAACATTTGAAATTGCTAATGGCATCTGTAACAAACAATACAAGTGTATTGTTAATGAAAACCTCATACGAGACCTCTCAGAAATTTACTATGGTACTTTGCTCATGATAACTAATATTTAATGTACACCATAAACTTAAAAGATTTGAAAGATTCTCTTGGAATAAAGTTAAAAACAAGAATGTACAGCTAGTTCTCATAGATTCCGATGCAGATTTTATAGAAAATTATTTTCTGACCATTATTTTTCTCTTCCCCTTATCCAGATTTTTTAGGGGTAATAGTAAAAATACTATGATCAAATTAAATAGGGTAGATGACCAAAAAATCTAATTAGTCCATTAGATAGATTTCCAAAAAATATTGGACATGTAATTATTATTTTTTCACATAAACAAAAAATGAAGACCATACAGTGCGTTGAATACTCGTGTGACGTCACATTTCGGTATACACTTTTAACCGTAAGTGTCGTCACAAGCCCCCACACATGTTCTTTGATGCGTTTTATCTTCGTCACTTTTTATTGATTTGATAATACAAAAAATATGTTTCCAATATTTTCGATAATCTAACTGACGGACTAAAGAGAATTATATATTTTTTTACTCAGGAAACATCCATATTATTATATTTTACCTGTAGCGCCAACTCCCTAGTAGGTGACAGTATCAAGGCCCTAAAGTTCTTGCCAGGCATAGGTTTACTGTTCGGAGCCAGCAGTTTCTCCAGTATTGGGAGTACAAAGCATGCTGTCTTACCGGACCCTGTTCGAGCCATGGCCACCACATCTTTGCCAGTTAATGCTAGAGGGATTGTCTGAAATAAATAAAAACAAAATATTATAATCATTCCGTCATGTCTTTAAGTTCAGGTTTTTGTGTACTATTTATCATTCTGCGGTCGTATTTGATGTCAAAATAAGTCCTTATAAAATTAAAACAAAATAATTTAATCATTCTTTTAAGTTCGGGTTTTTGCGTAGTATTTAACATTCTAAGGCAGTTTTAGATGTCAAAATAAGTATTATGTATGTATGTTGCAATGATTTGACCATAAGTAAGTTTTTTGAGGTTAGGTTAGGAATATGTATTTGTTTTGCTTACCTTGCGCTGTATAGGTGTTGGCTGTTTATATCCTCGTTTTGTTATCCCTTTAATTATAGGGAAACTTAGTCCCATGGACTGGAAACCACCAGAATTCTTCTTTTTCTTCTTATTACTCTGAGAATCATCTTGCGTGTCTTCTTCATCTGGGGCATCAAAACCCGGAAGATGGTCTTCCAGATCTTTTGTTTTCGACATTTTTACTGCTTTTAATTAAATAAACTCGTGTTCTAACACATAATTAATTAAATATTACAAACGCACGTGAAATAAAACGAGCGAGCGTGTTTTTATTTTGACATTACAGCACGAACAATCACAAACCAAATGACATTGACAGACGAGACGACAGTTATTTGACACATGATTTGACATGATAATGGCATTCATTCGTCGTTCGTTCATTGCCAGCGATTGCCATACAAAAAATTGTATCCAGAAATGATTCGGGATCCGGAAGAGGGTATAACTTTTCCGAGGCAATAATCACGAATTTTATTTGATGCCCCTTAGCTTTTTAGAGTATATACAAGCTGTTTATTTACCTGTGTTCATTACTTGCTCTTGGACAATAATTCTTGGCGTACCTAATTATCAAAAAATGTTATGAGAAACGGGTTGGACGAATTCTGTATGAAGCGTAGCCTGCCTGAATGCCGTAATTTTATTCTATTTTCAAGATAAAATCTATATAATTAATATCTTTGCTTATGGCAAAACTAAGAAGGTTGACTGGTAGAAAATGCCTATGGCATTAAGCAAAGAGTATAGTAATAATAATGGAAGCATTAAGTCCGCCTCAGTACTTTGTGCTTGAAGTGTTAAATAAATAAATAAATAAGACCGCAAATTCGGAACGGCGGCGCGTTGTTTTCATAGATTAATATACTTGGCGGAAACTAGTTGCGTGCACGCAGGAACGCTCCGCTGCAAGTGCCGCCGTTCCGAATTTGCGGCCTAAGGCGTCACGTTTCCGTAATACATATTTCAGTCAGTCTACGCCATTGGTCTTAGAATTCTTAAGAGTGTAAATGTAGTGCTATATTGATGCTCTGTGGTGGTGCTGTTCCAAAAACGATGGGGCACTTAATATCGTGTCGTGTCCTGTTGTTTGTTCACTACAGGAACTGATGGGCGCTACCGAAAGCGCCAAACTAGTAGCTCAGTTCTGCGCCGAAACAATTTAGATTGACCATCGACACGCTAAAAAGATGGGTTTTATAGTTTTGAGCAAGCATACATAGCCTCAGTGTGGGGTGCCTCAGGTTTTGAAAATTAACGTCTCGGGTGCATGTAGAGGGTACCTACTGTCAAAATGTCCGCCGCCCACACCCCTTAGCGCCGAAGTGCAATGAAGTAAACAGTAAGTACATACTATCGCAAATGGCAGCATCGACGATGCGCTCGGAAGCACGCTCTAGCAAATGACGGTTCTGAGCGATAGTAAAGGATAGTAGCATGGAACAATGCAATTCAGTGCTGCTAGATGAGGTGCAACCCTAATACAATTTTTCAATACACGCGTGAGTGTAGCCGCACCCGCACCTGTTTTAGTGGACGCCCACTATAGGTAATGTTCGACAGTAATGAGCTCTTGAACTTGAAAGGAAGCTGTAGATTCTAAAGGCTAAGTTCAAGAGCCCATTGCCCACTTTTCACATAAAATGTATTCTTGTCAGGGGAATCAAAAGTCACATAAAAAATCATGATTATGTATATTTAAAAAATTAAGATAAACGATAGATGTTAGAGTACCTACTTACAATTACCTGTACATGATGATAAATAACGAATTAATTTCGAGGAGAAAGTTATCTTATTTCGGACATTTGCAATATTTTCTTAAACAGAATAATTTAATATTGACCGTAAGCGAAAACGTTTATATACAGATATAATTATAATTTTCAACTTGAAACAAATATGAGACTATAATGAATATAATATTTAAAGGTACGTCAATTATATACTATCTATTTGTCCAATGCGACATTACAATAGTTCACCCACACAAATATAATGGTAATAAATATGGATTTATTAAGGCTAGATTTCAAGCTGAGAGGCAATTTATACAAAACTATGAGTAGCATCATTAAAAGGCCAGTTTATATCGAAGGATAGTATAGAACGCCTAGCAGAAGAGCTAAGTACACGAAAAGCGCAAAATAATCTTAATTATTCTAGAATAAGGCATATTATTGCTTGATTCATATACAGATCCCATATATTCAAGAATAAGGAAGTGGAGGCTAACAGCATTGGAATAAAGACACGCATTTAATGCGATTCCAATCACCGTATTAGGGTTGAACCTTGCTAGAGCGAGAATCAGAGGTCGTCTAGCGCCATCTTGTGCTGCCGATCGCCTAGTCGATGCTGCCGTGCGACAGCATTCCCGCTCTAGCAATTACGGTTCTCAACGACAGAAAGGGATAAGAGCATGGAAAATTGCTAAGAGGTAATAATGTTTCACAATAGTATGCTTTTAACAAACATTTAAACAAAGTTAACGGCACACTCTAGCGTTTTAATACAAAAAAAATCAAAGCAACGAAATAAACTGGCCTTAAAAAATACGTGTCAACTAAAACTTGACACTGTTATCTAGACTATTATCGTATTATACAAGAAATACAAAATATATGACGTCATCAAAATAAAATGCACAATATATACATCCTTGCCTCGACAGACGATTTTTTGCCGTAAAATCAGGCATTACATTTTGATATAAAGAGCATTATATCTGTGACTGACATTTCCTATCACTACAGTAGCTTTTATATAACCGGATTGGGAAGGTGTGGATCACAAGTCGATTTGTTTTCTAGATCTTTCTCCCTTCACTCCCAAATACTTCGGTTAGGGTTTTACCACACCAATCGATCGAGGCCATCGATAGATGGTATAATGGATTAGTCAACGTTGATCGATAGTTTCTACTACACCAATCGATCGATCGTTATCATTTCTACCATCGGTCGACGATCGATCGGTGTGGCAACACCCTCAGTCAGAGCTCTACTGTATGTCTTTACTTATCGTATGTCATTTATAGTTGAGGAGAAAATTGGAATATTAGAGTGGACATATTTATAAATATAAACATCTCGTCATTGCTATAGTTAAAAATTTGGCAACATTCTCACTCCGTTTACAAACCCTTTTAGATGTCGAAAGGTCTAAAATATTCTAATCAATGTTGACTCCTTCATATAACAGTACAATATTGGTTCCATTACCTAACTAATGGCAGCACTGCCCACAACACAGAATAACAATAACCCCATATATCATACATACATTGATATAATTCATAAAACGTCTATTTTGTTATATAGATCCACCTAATTTATTTTGGTGTCTCCGAGTCTATCTAGAGTTGGACATTTAACAATAAGATTTTCGATTTCCATATTATTCTAAAAGTATTTAACATCTAAAACAATGCCTTTTTTACACGTTCCTTTGGCATATCGTTCGCATTCATGTCAGTAACAGCAAATTTTATTTATCATTTGTTTCGCATTCATGTCTTCCAATGTACATACAGGATAAAACTTAAATTTAATCGGCTAAGAAACCTAAATCTAAACCACTCTTCATGCCTGAACAATCAGTCTTCTCATTGCGAAAATTATCATAATTTCATTTTATTATTTACATATTTTTTATTTTAGTTTTTTTTTTAACATTCTATTTGCACAGTAACCTTTATACATGAAAAATATTAATCTGTCAATCTGTTTATCTTTACAAAGCACTATCGGGATCTACAGTGGACGGGTCAAACATATTCGTGAATGATCGAGAGTCAATGTTTGAGCAAATAAGACTAAGATTCCAAGGTACAGCGTGTGTCAGTGGGTTATGGCACTAAAATTTACAAAATCTACGTGATGTAAGCTACGATTTACAAGTTAACATAGTTTGTGAATCTCAAATTTTCTAAACCAATATGTGGATTGAAGATCGATGTCAACTCTCTAAAACACTCTGTACAATGAGGAAGTATGAGTTTCAGTGAGAGAGCGATAACACATTCAATTCAAATATTACTAAAGAATCTCTTTGTCTCTTTCAACTAGTCATTTTCTAAAGTGCAGGTGCTCATATTGTATGCTATAGTAACGAAACTAAGGAAATAAAGTACCCTTCAACGACAGTTGACTTCAATACTAAATCATGCAATTGTCTAATTCGCCACATGACGAGGTCAGTCCCAAAAAATACAATCATTTGTTAGATTGGCGTGGCGAAGTGGATATGTGCAGTTAGTCAACGAACCTTAACGAATGACTTCAATAGCTTCGTGGTTTGGTTCAAACAGGCGAACACCAACGAACGAGATTCAGCATAAATTCCCATACATTCGTCGGCTCACACATACAAATCCATCAAAGGGTCAACAAGAGACAAAACACTACACGAAAAGCACGACAGAGGATTTAAAGAATAACTGAGTATGCTAACCCTAGGGCGACACTGTCGGACTTCGCATTTAGTTTGACTTGAAGTTCGCCGAAGGCCGACTATGATCTATCGTCTCGATAGTTCGACGTAACTTTTGTCCCGGCAATGTGACCCTAGCATATAAATGTGGCCACCTAGTAGTGCGTACGGCCTACAGTATCCCGTTGGTGTAGTACTGGTAGTTGTCGTAGAGGCGCGTGGACAGCGAGTGCAGCGCGTCGCGCACCAGCTTGTCCACCAGCGCCTGCAGCGCCGGCTCCGTGCGGCCCACGTGGAAGCGCGCGCGGAACGCCGACACCGCGCTGCTGCTGCGCAGGCACGCCAGCTGCCCGCCTGGGGGATGTACGGGGTTAGTCCGGCGTTCTAACACGAGACATCAGTATACAACACAAAAAAGTAACCATGAAATATTTTGGGCTCATCATCAATTTATCTTTTTTTTACTAGCTTGTAATGTCTAACTGCAAGGCAAAATCTATACCCTCTTCTTACATTTTTCATGAGCTTCTTATTCTTATCATTTAATGGTAATATTTGCTTGTGTCCACAAGAAATTGACAAACCTTGTGTTTATTCATGAATAAGATTTATAGTCAAGTTAGGGGCCATCCATAAATTACGTCACACGTTAAGGGGTAGGAGGGGATCGACGAAGTGTGACATTGCGTGACAAAGGGTGGGAGGGCTCCTAAATTTAGTGACTTGACATTTCAAAATCTAACATATGTAAGTATTAAAACACGAAAATTGAACTATTAACGAAAAACTTAAAAATATTTCCAACTTTATCTGTATGAACATGTCAAAAAAATATGTGAAGTCATACTAGGGAGCGGGGAGTCTCACAAATGTGAACAGCTGTGTGCAAGGTCGGGGGGAGAGGGGTCATAAACAGTTCAGTGCATACCCATGCGCATGAGTTCGACGACGTGTATGATCTGGTCGCAGTGCTTGCGCGCGGCGATGAGTCCGCGCAAGATGAGGATCTTGAAGTACTGGAACATGTCCGAGTTCTCGCCGTCCATTACTTCTACGAACTCGTGCGTCAACTGTAAATAGAAGAATTTCATTTTAATATTTTAGTTTTAGCATTTAGGAGACTGGAATCTAAAGTCTGAGAGACAGACTTTGCCTGTCTTCCAATGAATAGTGGAAGTTGTAGGGGTTTAAACATGCGGTATCTTAAGAACATCAAGAAAACTCATAGAAGTTTATTTGTCTCTGAAATTAAAACCGCTACGGAATTATTTAAATGACCATAAAATGCCATAAACTACTAATGTTAGTAATATGTAATTCTTACCTTAAAAGGCGAGCTTTCAAATCCAAGATTTTTGGGTGATATTGAAAATATGAATCCAAAATCTATGTGGATGATGTGACCTGTGCTGTCCAATAAAATATTCCCGTTATGCCTGTAAAAAAATAAAAAACAAGTTTGTGAGAATAATGCTTGGTAGGGCCTGTATACTAACTTGGGGCGAACAGTATACAGTATACATTCACATTACACAATTATTATCTTTTACATATTCGTAGAGGCTTAAAAATATTCAGTGGTTTTTTATCAGAACTAGCAAGTGGCGTATGACTGGAGTCTTTGCCCTCGAGCAGCTATATCGTCTTTAGTTATTTTATCTTACTATTACAATACTGACCTATCTTTCAGCTGTAGCAGGTAGCTGGTGAGCGCGTAGGCAGCGGCCGACTCCACGAAGTTGTTCTGCGCGCGCAGGAAGCCCTCGCTGTTGGGAGGCCCGTGCTCCAGCTCCAGCCAGGCGCGGAGGGTCTTGCCCGATTGCTTCTTTATTTGATGCAGGGATACAGAGTTCAGAACCTGTTGGAAAAAATATTTTTAGTAAATGGTGTTATGATCTTCTAATAGTAAAAAAGGAACTAATATGATGTGCAAAAACATTTATTTTTATATATGTGGTTGTTTCATTACTTTCATTACTCAGATTTAACTACAAGAAATATCAAGCATTGTTACGCATTTTCTATTATTTATTAGGTAGGTACTACAAGATATTGTAAACTTATTATCTTGTTTGAGTGCTCAAGTTCTCGTTTATCTCATAAAAGACAAGGTTTTATCCAGAATATCTCTTATTATCAAGATAAAGGGATTGCGATTTAATTATCTAACCACTAGCTAAGTATTAGCAAATGACTCATTGTTTTGAAAAAACTAGCATAATGTAAAGTGAATCACTCCAGGTGAATCAGTTGCAAATACTCACTTCCATGTGTTTTACAACCAAAAGTATATAGGGTGACTGGTAATTGGTGAATAATACACCGATAACGGCACGTGGCAGCCGGACTGTGGCGCGGGCGCCGCTTACGGAGCGGGCTTGCAAGCCGCGCGGGTGCTCTGCCTGTACGCCTGTGACTATCAGCTGTTAGCAGCTGATAGGTCAAAGGCGAGTGCGCGAATTTCACACGGCTGATGTATTATTGGTATAAAAGTGAATGTGTATAAAAAATGTTTTTTTGGGAAAAGTTGTTTGTTATCATGAGTACAATCACGTGTATAAGTATCGATCACTAATTATCAGTCAGCCTATATACAACATTATTTTTAGTATATGCGAAACCTGAATATAGTTTGTTCAGAATAAGTAACTGAATCGATTCCAATAATTTTTAAACTATGTTATATTTTTTCCCAAAAATATCTAAAAAAGTTAAAAGTTGGACACCGAGCGTCTTTGGAGTACCTATCGCACTAATTTAGGTACCTACTGCGAAATTATTATTATCAATGAGCTCAAAACGACGCTGGAGGCGCGCGCTGCGTGGTGACAACGTTTTTGTGCGGACAACTAGGTAACTGAACAAGCTTATAACTTTGAGATTTTTCATGATACAGTTTTGATTTTTTGTACATAGATTCTTTACATAAAAATACTAGACACGTGTATCAGGTTTCGCATGTACTAAAACTAATGTTGTATAAATAGGAGGTTACGGTTTATGGAGGTCAGTAGTCAACTTACAGGTTGTATAAGCCCGCACTCCTTATCCAGGCAGAGTATCTCATACGGCCGCAGCTTCAGCGGCACCCGCTCGGCCACCCAGGCGGTCTGCAGGCGCCTCAGCAGTTGCGCCGCTAACATCTCCTGCCGCAGATCGTCGCCCACCTTGACGATGCAGCCGAGTAGGCGCCAGCCGCTTAAAGCGCCGTATGGGGAGGTAGACCGCATGCGAGCGTATTTATTTTCCCATGATTCCTGTAAAGAAGATTATGGATTTGAGACCAGTTTTATGAATATATACAAGAAGTTTTTATTAAAATATGTTGGATATTTCTAAAACTATGTATGCTTATCTTTACCAATTATTCAAATCGTCAGTGTAATATTTTTATACCAGTCTAACGGCAGCATGAAAAAGTTTAAAAAGCTTAAAATCACTAACTAAAACTACTAGAACTAAAGAAAAAAAAAACACAACACATTAAATACTGTTTTGGAAAAACATTACTCTGATAAATTGACAGCTGATTTAAAAAAAAGAGAATTGCAGAACGATGTACTGAATACGTGGTAACCGTTTTAGCGACGGTGTCCTTTCCACCACGTATATTTCGTTCTCCAGTATTTTTATATCGTCTGATATCATAAAGTCTACAGTCATCAATAAATAATATTCACCTTTAACGCCGTAGCCGAAGGATCAGCGGGGTCATGCCTGAAGGCATTGGGCGGAGGTGCAGCGGTCGCATCAGCTAGCCTCCTTCTAACTTCTCCCGCACCCACAGCCACTGACTCGCGGGACCCGCATGATGATGTGGATAGAGCTGATATTGCTGACACCTGAAAATAGAGAAAAAGTTTAAGAAATTGATGGAAAAACTTTCACCTAGATCGACTGGATGAGAAAGGAACTACGAAAATTGTTACGCCATTTATTCCTAGTTTCAAAACTAGCTAATGGTGAAAGGTGAGCGGTTGTTTTTTATTGTATATGTTGAAGATTATACAACATTATTTTTAGTATATGCGAAACCTGAATATAGTTTGTTCAGAATAAGTAACTGAATCGATTCCAATAATTTTTAAACCATGTTATATTTTTTCCCAAAAATATTTTAAAAAGTTAAATGTTGGACACCGAGCGACTTTAAGTATCTATCGCAATAATTTAGGTACCTACTGCCAAATTATTATTATCAACGAGCTCAAGACGACGCTGGAGGCGCGCGCTGCGTGTTGACCAAGTTTTTGTGCGGACAACTAGGTAACAGAACAAGCTTATAACTTTGTGATTTTTCATGATACAGTTTTGAAATTTTGTACATAGATTCTTTACATAAAAATATTAGACACGTGTTTCAGGTTTCGCATATACTAAAACTAATGTTGTATATATAACATAGTTTATTAATTTTGATTGCCGGTATCTAGTAGCTCAATATGTTTACGAAAAGTCAAATCTGGAGTCAGTTCATTTGATTGATCGGAGCCTCTTGATCAACCAATGAGGCAGCTATCATGTGATTTGACAGCTTGCCAACCGAGCGGGAACCTCATCAAACATGGAGTCTTAGACAGCTCCTTTCGACAATGATTTTAGAATCGAAGCTTTAGTAGCCAACTACTAGGTATGTGTGGCCTTCGCATAATATGTCATTTCTATGGTATTGTTCGTCGAGTCGTTGAGCTCCTAAAGCTCTGAGTTGAGCTACACGTTTACTGAAACGTGCTTGCACTGACTGGACAGGTCCAGCCAATTCTGTTTGGTTCTTTCTCCAAAAGACAATCTCAGATGAGAACATTTTTTTTTTTTTTTTTTTCTGTAAGGGCTTACTCTTGACCTCAATCTAGTCCTGAGGACAGAGATGAGGTCGACGATGGAACGAGCTAACCCAAAAGAAGCCTATTAACTCGCGATTTAAATAGATTGGGGTCATATGAACTTGGAAACACCGACGCTGGCAGGGAATTCCACTCCTTGGCTGTGTGCATAATAAATGATGTAGCAAAGCGCTTCGTGCGAATGCATGGTCCTCACGTGATCTGACTAAGACAATGTCTGGATCTTAAAAGAGACTGGGACCACTGAGTTTGTTTGGCTGTTCCATCTCAGAGTAGTCAAATAGGAAACAACAAACTTGTTTAGTTTGTAAGAAATGACGTGTAAGTGTTTTTTAATAACCAACTTACAATCTGGTTTCATAAAACACGGAAGTAGGAAAGTGCATAGGGAAAATTAACTTGCAAAGGTAAAATATGCAATAATATTTTCATTTGTCCATTAACCATTGCAAGCACATAATAGTATGTTCCATATTTCCGGTACTAATAACATATGAGAGTTAATATGAACATTACATTAACAATAAAATTCTGCCGTTAAAAGGCCGACAGCAATAACTAAAGAACCCTATATAACATGATACATCCTCACTATAACACTGACATGGAAACATGAATTGCTTTATCAGTTTTCCGCTAGTTATGATTATCTAGTCAGGTGAAAGGGTGGTATAAAATGAGAACGAACTACCTCTCTCTTATATGTCATTGCAGAAAGCCATTTCCCTGTATCATTATCTTGTGACGGGGAACTTTTCCTTGGATAATAGACAACGTTTTTATTTGAGCCACAGAATAAGCTGGGATTAAACCTTGACGTGATTGGTTAGTTAGGTTCGTAGCGTTCTTAGTTACTGCCTACCCCAATGAGAGAAGCGGTGGCCCTGTGGTGGAGGAGCAGCGGTGTCCCCGACTTACGAGCAGTAAGTCGTAGGTTCGAACACAGGCAGGCGCATTACTTTGTGTAATTTATTTCATCACGACTGCTCTCAAAATGTTGAAGGAAAACATCGTAAGGAAACAGGCATGTCCTAGAACCAAAAATTCGAAGGCGTGACCTACCTACCCGCACTGGGCCCGCGTGGTGAATTATAGACCACTCGACCGGCCAAGACGAGGTCTGTATTCCAGCAGTGGGAACATAACAGGCTGATTATGCTTTTGCAATTGAAAAACAGCGTGATTTTATGTATGCTTGTTTGATACAGTCCCAACTTCCTTTATTAATTTGGGATTAACAAAGAATATAATTATAATATATATATAAATTACCTACAGGAAAACGAACAGTTATTTATAAGTAGAATAGGTTATTAAACCAATTAATTACAGGAATTCCCAGATACAAATAGAACATTATATCATTTTTCTAACACGATAAATGCCACGAAATCCACTATGTATTGTACAATGTCAGAATTGTATCATTAACTCCCACGCACCTTAAGCTGTGAATGGAGTTCAATAGAGCAATATAAAATCAAAGCCCCAGTTACTGTTGAAATTGTGAGTACTTTAGTTGAATGTGAGATGATTGTATCATCTAACTTGGAAGCTAAAACATCTTCTAGCCGTGGTAGATTTACAAATAAACTTATTTATATAATATGTAATACCGTTATAACATTCTATACTGGAGAGGCCAACGATCTATGATTGGTTAAATTTGTTATTCATTTCCAAAACCTGCTACTAGAGAATACATAGAAAATATCATAAATTATATACAAAAATTATGACGTACTTATAACTCTTCTTGATACAAAACATATGACGTAGCAACGTGGCAAGAAACTAAAATGTTTAATAATAATTACTTGCTACACACAAAATCAAGAAAAAAGTTCAGACAACGACCGGTTCCGTAATTACCTTAATAACCTGTTTATTTAGATTTTAATCACCATGCAAGATTTTAAAAAATACGAAAACTTAAAACAAATTTCGTCCTAAGCACTAACGTCATACAAATTAATGACTAAAAAATAAACAAAAAGGTGAAACAAAAAAGTTAAGTAGCGGTCATTGTACACCATTGTGTCGTAGACTGATGTTGGAAGTTAGAAGTTTTTCAGTCGATTGTTTCCACCTGCTTAATATCTTCGCCATTAAGATTTATTTAAGCTATTATTTCTAGTCTGTTCACTGTAGATCTATTATGTTGACTTAAAGAGATGTAAATGGCATTTGATTGTTCAAAATTATTTGTTAATATTCATTGTATTGAAGGTATTGTCAGAGTAATACGAGCAGGTAATAAAAGTAGTGGTAAAATGAACCAAAAATACAACAAACAACAATAAATAAGTTGACAAACTCGTCGCACCATTAAATTAATGTTTTCCCCATCTATGTATTTTAATCTCTCTTTACTTTGTATATTCTATTTATAAGTATGTACATATTATTATATTTTATTCATGGAAATTTTCTGTTACATTGCTACTACTATGTTTTGTCTCTGCATCACCCTAAGGTAGACAGACTGGTAGAAAATGCTTAAGGCATTAAATCCGCCATCAACAAAGTTTTAATAAATAAATATTTTATGTTCTACTAAGAAGTATTTGTCTGCACAGTATGCACATACTGACTCACAAATACACACTAAATTGGATGTATGGTATTCAGTTCGCTAAAAGAAAATACTGCGAGGGGAGAACGATTTTGTTGATCGTTTCATATGAATAAATGCAAATATAAATAACAACAAATAACAACATAGTTTAAAAGAATTGAATTAATCTTTATGGGTGCTTACTACACAAGTAGATAACGGTCTGTGATAAGATTAAGACCTTATAATCAGAACTAGATAATTAATATAACCTTTTAAATACTCTCAGACACACAGACTATATTTTATATACAACAATATACAAAGTGGAAGGGACAACGACGCTAAAACGGTTACCACGTATTCAGTACATCATTCTGAACCCTCACCGTAAAAAAATTTCATCGGGTTTTTGCATCGGTCCCTTCCACCCTGTTTAATACAGTAGTATTTAACATTTCTTGCACTAATAGGTATAAAAAAATCATAATATTATTATGTTACACAGTAAGTACAATCTATTGAGATAGAATCATGTTGACTACACAAAGGTTCTAAGAAAGCATTCACCTCTATTCCTCACGAGCCCTTTTAACACGCACGTGTAGTGTAATGGCATTAGAACGATCATTTACCGATAAACTAGGACAAAGAACCGTATTAGACTGGATTGAGGTTTAAACCTAGACTAGGGTAATATGGCTAGTAATAAATTATTATTAGGCATATTTATGGAAGTATTTGATCAATCTACATAGGAAATGGATTAGATACAACTCAGTGGCGTGCTAAGGGGTCAAGCTAGGGCAAGGAGAATATCCAGAAATCTTTAAATAATATACAGGGTACAAACCGAGCTTTTTGACTTGTAAGAAGGTAACTCTACTGATACAACTTCAAGTATTAGAAGTTAAGATTATTTGCTACTGAAGCACACTCCAGGCAAGTGAAAGTAGCTATTGTTTATTTTTAAAGTATGTACTGTGCCTGCAAATTACCTAAAGCACTTTAAAAGTAAATAAGAGGCTATCGGTAACCATGGTAAAATAATATACTTCGCCTGGTATTCTCTTCCCGTGACAGCTGGCTCAAGTGATTGGCCAAAGAATACGTCATTAAATGCGGTGCGGTCGATGTGTTGCCACGGTGTGTGATTGAATTACCCGAGCAAAATGCATTTTTTAACTTTACAAAGCAATTATGAACTAATAATTCAATATGTAAATTAATTTTAGACTAAATAGATGAATCACACGAGTTACTAAATAGTTAAGCTAGTTGGTAATTTATTTTATTTTCATTCACGAAATGAGAAAGTCCCTAAATTTACTGAAAAGGACAATCAATGGTAACACTTGTCATCGCGGGAAGAGAATACCAGGAGAAGTATACTATTATACCATGCCGGTAACAATGTTTCATCATGGCAGTCAAGAAAAAAAAAATCTTTTCAAAACCGCTTATTTATGCGGTCTGACAAAAGTGTGTGCAATTTCATACGTATTTATTTCGTCATATTCAAGGGCAATCATTCAACGCACGACAGGAAACTGAAATTGGCATCATAACTTTTATACTAAAAATACCGCCAAAACGATAATATTAACCGTTTTCGCGATTAAAACGCTAATTCATTGTAAATTACAATAATTATGTGTTATCATACGATACTTGATATCTTGTAATAAAAAGTAATTTATCAGATAGTTATGAAATCTAATCAGTTTTTGGAAAGTCAATAAATTCTTCCTTGATGTTACATGTATTTTTGTTTACTGGTAACACACTTTTGTCCGTATTCTAGATTTCTAGAACGACGATACCCAAAATTGATATGTAGAAGATTTGTTATAATAGTATTGTTTTGTATAATAAAGTATTTTTAAACAAAGCATACGATTACTAATGGGACAGCTAAACAAAAGAATTTTCTAAAAAGGAGGTAATGTTCAAAGTATAAGTGTCCAATTTACTTTAATGTCTTCGTAAACACACACGTCAAACACTGACAGACAAAAAGTGCAAACACCGTGTATCTAATATGCCAATCAGCTGCATGTTCGAAACACTGACTGGTTTCCGAGGCGTTCCGGTTTGGATGTAGAATGGTAGAAAATGTGTGTCAATATTTACATATGATTAATAAAAAAGATACGCGCCAAAAGCATAACCTCCTTCTTTCTTTGAAGACGGTTAAAAATTGACAAATTGGGGGACGTACGTAAGCGTTGGCGGTGCGGAACGCGATGTATTAACTGGTAATTTATAAGTAGTTTATGTGGGCTGTATTTGAGGCGCATGTGTCATATATTTTTTTAGATGCTTACCAGCAATCATCTGTTATGATTCACTACTGTTCATAGCACCCTTCCGGTTTAAAAAATGCCAAAGTAGTAATCATAGTTCATACTGAGAATGATGTCAAAGATGGCGCCTCTTCTCGACTGGGGCACATTTGTGTATCACAACAAAGTTTCGGCAAAAGTGCCAATTTTAGTGCCTATCTCAAATGTCACCAAAATGCTTCTTACACACGACGATACGTGGGGTAGCGCGGACGAGGTTTAACACATTTAGGACGAGGTTTAGCCCGGAATGCAGATTCCGGGTGGCAAATCATGGTCATCTTCATGCATAAACCAGCAGCCATTCCTACAAAAAAAAAACAACTAATTAATTACCTGCGACAAACTATCCGGCGCCGGCGCTCTATGCGAGTACTGCGTACTTAGATCCTCATCATCATGACTCCAACAGTCGCCCGCGTCTCCATCATCCAGTCCCGAATATAACGACAACGCAGGCCATTCAGGCACGAGGTTCTCTTCACTCTTCGTATGTCTTATGGGAGGTGAATGAGGAGCGGGCGGCGCGGGTGGTAAGAGGCGCGGAGGGAGAGGCTCGTGGCCGTCCGTTTCTAGGACTTCCACGTACATTATGTAGGGTGCCTGTGGAAGAAGAAATATGTTATTGTTGTTGTTTTGTTGTTGTTAATTGTTGTTGTTTGTTGTTAATTGTTGTTGTTGTTATAAAGAATACTGTTGTAGCTAACTTGATGCGAGGAAGAATATTTTACGGCGCAATTTTGGCGAGGTTCGGCAGTCAGCTTAGTTGACGACAATGCAGCTACAACCCAGCTGAATTTGCACCTGAAGTGGATGCTCTGACATCCTAGGACGGTGTCAACTTAGCTCAATCAGGAAGAATTCATATTTTGTAGTGTCGATAGGGAACATCTAAACTTCGACAACAACTGACCAATGAAGCTAAAATGGAAACCAACGTACAGTCACGAGCACCAATATTTAAACAAATTTCAACTTTTAAGTGTTTTTCGCCTCCTGTTCCGATTAAAATTTCATGTTGTTACGAACATAGTATTTTAGAACTCATATTTATTATGAAAAAGATCCATCTCCAAGTTGCAATTGTTATTTCTCGCGAAAATTGCTTTTAAATTTAGGAAATTGTATACTTATTGGTGCTCGTGACTGTACGTATTGCAGGAAAGTAGTTTTTTTGTTGTCATTATGACTAACTGATCCAAAATAATCCCGTTATCTTATGCCTAACACTAAATTAGTAATCGACCGATAACTGAGTACAATTATGCGGTTTTCTGCAAAGTGCTAACATATTTCGTAGAAACTTCAATCAGTTGACATGGGAATAGTAAGTACTAACATTTTAACACGATAAAATAGAACCCCGTTAAAATTGGCGCCGACTGCATTGCGAATGAAACAGACAATTATCTCGTTCCAAAACTGTCTTGTTGGAGCGACCGTTTCCCAAACAAATGGTGTTCTTAATTGTCAATTACGACGTCCCAGTACAAACAGCTGGCACCATTCAATATCGTCGTTTTATTACCAATTTGATATTGAAGTATTGTTTTATCTGACCTTATCAGATAGACTGAACAGCAGACCGTTCTTATCGGCGTTGCTGAAGCATATTGAATGGTAATAGTTCCATTGAGCTATCACGTACATACCTATTCTATTTCGTTGTCGTCGTAATTTTAGATAAACCACGAATCGGATTTTCTTTTAATAAAGGTTTATTGACATTATGTTCTCTTTTAGGAGAGTGCCAAGTGACCCTTGTCGTAATATAATCATGTTGGTTTCGCAAGCATAAAATATTAGCCTATAATGTTCCCACTGCTGGGACACAGGCCTCCTCTCTATGTATTAAAATTATAATTTACATAGATACATATTATCTTTCAGATAAACTGCTATAAAGATCGTAGTACTTATTTTTTTATGATCCTAGTACGGTACTAAAGACGAAACGCCTTTCTGAAAATCCAATGATCAAATTGAGTTTTTTAATTGAATACTTATGTTGGAATTCCATTGTGTTATAGCACACTTACCTACCTTATTATATTGATAACAATAACAGAAACACACATGGAATAATACAATATGTTATTAAACACGATAAGAATTCAAATTTCCGTTTAATTACCTTCTATAACACACTTCAATGTAATAAAAGCTGAAGTTAGATCATTTTATGTTCTTATATTACTCAAGTCGAAGTAAAGTGTAACACCATTTGGTGAAGGGAAATCCTATGAGGAAATCCACATGCAATGCCTTAAAGCTTACCTTGGCGTAATGAGGCCAACCTTTGGGCGTAAACCGTGGATTTTATGTGGATACACCGTGCCAAGGCGATTTACCAACGGCTTAGTATATTTTACGCATTTATTGGACACTAGTCGCATTCATTGACCAATTATAGCGGTCCGTGGGAAACTCCTTTGCAAATAATTCTGAGATAGTTAATTAAACCACTCCTAACTAAGCTTAACTGCGAAAAGCTTGAGTTTTCCAAGACTGTGAAAGCGTGAGACTGAGAACCCCGTTCATGATTTGTGAGTTTTATAGTTACATAAAATCGGAATTTACAGAAGTTATCCCTGAACTTGATAAATACGAGTACCTACGTCACATGTTTTATCGTCATGTCGAAATAGTAGTTAAGTACAGTACTATACTGCCTGTCTCTGTAATCTCCGAAGGGGATTACCAGCATGACGATCGCACTGCTATTTATTTATATACATATCTCTATATATATGAGAGAAAATACAATGCTCTGTAACGTGACGAGAATGTTATAAATTACGCGAGTCGTAAAGATAAAATTATAGCTCGTAAACACTAGACTTTAGACGACATTCAATATCATTATCAATTTATTTGTTTAGAAAGGCTAAAGCAAGGATTCAATTACGGGCTTAGAAACTTGATAACAAATTACATTGAAACTTCTCGTGTTTTTATTTTAATTTAAATTAGATTCGATTCTAAAAACTACTAGATCAAATAACAAAGGCGTAGAAATAGGAGTTGATGTTACAGAGTTTAATAATCAAGTAGAAAAAACCCATTCAAAAGTTATTACAGAATAGACGATTCAACATTTCACAAGCCAATATTGACCAACAACCGATTCCAAAGTTCAGAAAAGAAAAACAATATTTTGTGCATTCAAAGCAGTATTAGCAGTTCATACTAAACGCTATAACATTGATTACTAATCCAAGCGCAGTGCGCAACCTTCTCATTAATATAAGAATTCAATCGCTGTAATGGGTTTCGTGCATCATATCTAACACAATCGAAGGTAAACGACCTTGGTTTTTAACACAATATGTAGTTAAATAATCAAGATCTATGAAGGAATAAAATTCTTGAACGTAAGTAATTTATTTTACTTTTTTTCAGACATAAATCACCAGTGACTTTTAAGATCCGACTTTAAGATTAAGCACTTATCGCTGAGCCTTTTGCTGGACAAGTAAAGGTACTTAATTTAAGTCCAGATCTGGCACTTAACAAATCCGCTTGACTTAATCATAGTAATCTTTCATTTTAATTGAGGAACTCGCTTCCAAGGTTGCTGTCTTTCATACGTATGCGTATATATCGCCCTGTCAACTCCTTGGTGTCTAGACAACGAATAGAACATCAACTGAAAGGATCTTCAAAATTTTTGCACTACTACGCTAGGTATTTGTAACTGAACTCTTCGAAGTAGTACTGTGTCTGAACAGAATAATGGTCTTCCTAACTTGATTTAATATTCGCCTTCAACACAAAATCTGGACCAGAGCCAGGCCTAGGATTGAGCACTAGAGCCTTGACAAAATGACCCCTGTCAGTTTAAGGCTTTGGACCTTGAAACTATTAGACAACTTAACTTTAGAACCGCAAGCGAAAACAAATAAAAATCTAAATTGTCACCTTATCTAACTTAACTAGCGGCCCGTCCCGGCTTCGCACGGGTGGACATTATTTTTTAAACGTGAATAAATATAGGCTGTTACTCAAGGATAATGTAGCATTCTAATCGTGAAAGAATTTTTGATATCGGTCCAGTAGTTTTTGAGATTATTCGTTACAAACATATTACAACAGATCCTTAGATCAATCACTAATCAAAAATACCACAATCACGGAAGATGTCCCGTAAGTGACAGTATAAGTTTAGTTGTAAACCGTGAATCATTAATCAACTGAAAAGACCATATCACAAAGTATTTCTAACTGAACTCTTCTTTAGTAGGTACTGTACTACTGTGTGTAACTTGATTTAATATCAGTAATCAACTGAAAATCTGTCCAAGTTTCAAGGCCTTGAATTCAATAAAGCAGAATGAAAGACAGCCTGACTTCAGGGTAACTAACACAAATAATGTTACCCCTGCAGGGACACAGGCCTCTTTATCAGAGGTAATGGCCTGTAATTCACCACGCGAGCTAAGTACGGGTTGTTAGATTTCAAAAGTCTTTGAAATTTTGCCGGTTGCCGGTATCCTCGCGCTGGGTAAACAAATAAAGTTCAAAATTCTCACCTTATCCTTGCTATTAAGAACAGCGGCAGCATGAGGCGGTATCCTCAGCACATAGTGAGGCCTTTGATGTAAAGGTAACCACACCCTCGCAGGTAGGTTTAGGTCTAGCGCGGCAAGCTCGGCCCTGAGACGGCCATTACGACGCTCCTTGTCCGCGACTCCGGCTAGACGACGGCCGATGCTCGTCAGTGACGTCAGAAACTGAAATGTGAAATGGTGATGTTTATTTTACGTAATAGAGAAGTCTGAAGTAGAAGGCCGTACTATTGTGTAGCGAAAGTTCGCTACCTACTGACTGATTTTTGACATGACTGGTACTTTGTTGAAAACAAGGAATTAGAATTTCTGGCTGAAAATTCTTGGCAAATGCATTTGTATTGTGTATTTTCACTTTTGCATAAAGTATTTTTTAGCAAATTCATATAATTATGCCCCTAAAAACCTAAGATGTATTGAATCTTCAATTAAGCTAAACCCACGCCCACGACACACGACTAAAACAAAATATGTGTTATACGTATATAAAAAACAGTGCAGCAACGCAAAGCATGACACGAAAGATTTATTAGGTAGTTACTGCAATGTATTATGTACATTTACATGTTTTTCTCCTTGCCCATAGACCTCTAAGCAAAGGCAATGTGAATCAGCGGCGCACGGACACGTGTCACCGTAACGTGTGGAGCATATTATTGACGATTGTGTTTTAGTATTGACGCAAGTCACACAGGTATAAGGGAAGTAAACTATGGCTGTTGCCTTCGACACGTCATACGAACTAATTATGGTTTCTAAAGCGCTACTAAACCAGGGATAAAACGATGTTGACTAAAATAATGATAAATATGAATGTTGATGGCTGGAAAGAAAGAAGGCCATAGAAGAGATGGATTGATTCTGTAAGGAATAATATGAACGAAATAAGAGTATACGATTGCGTGAAGGACGTTTGAATGGGGAGAATAGAAGACAAAAAGGTGTTGAGTAATATGAGACAAGGGCAAGATGATGATAAATGAGCTACGGACCGCATTCCAGGGTTTTAGCAACGGAAGTATACTAATACTGTTTTTGAATGGATGGGAAGGTTCTCTACATTCCCAGATTTCTCGACGAGCTTGGCTAGACACCATAACTCTTCTTAAGTGCCTCATCAGCGAAAAAGTTAAACTAGAGAATTCGTGTCATTTATTTAAGAATGCTTCAACAGACCAGTAAAGATAGAGAGTGTTTTTGCTAGACAGATCTCGTTACTTCTTACACAAGGTGAGCTCTACAGTTTCTCAACGTGAAAGTTGATGTTACAGGAAATCCATCAAGTCTCACTACCCACAACATTGATTGAGCCTTCACTTTTATTGGCAGACCAGAGAATACAGGATATTGTGGCACGCATAAAACACTACATATTACGCACAAAGTATTGAACTGAACACTTTCCCAGAAGCTTTCACAACTTCAACAGTCTTCATTAGAGCAAAACAGGTCCATAATTATAAACATTAAGCATTAGACATCACAGAGGACAGGATAAAAATAAACCAGTGCAGATAGCATACTAGTACGCAATCCGAACGAGGAAAAGGCTTGCGAAAAATATGTATAACAGAGAACATCCTTTACGGAATATTTTTTCCTGTACAGTCAATTAAATTAAATCTAAATATAGTTGAACAAGCAAGTTAATTTCATTGGATAAGCGGGGTTTCCACGACCTTTCTCGCCCTAGGCAGCAACCAGTTACGTTTGATTGTATTGCTTGTATTTTTGCAGACTGGCCCTGACTGGGTCAACCTGGATACTAACAGCTGTATTCGAGTACATGTGTACTAAAAGCGGGGTATTAATCTGTCTAACAGAAACTATGACGTGGGTTGAGCGCTTTACCTTGTTTACACGTCATTTATCTCTTGCGCTACGGGATACCCAGGAACATTACAAAGTGGGGCATACAACTTTGTGTGTGCCGTTTCTCGCAGAGTGGAAACGTAATATATCGTAGAAACTTTATTAGAAACCGCGGTGTAGAAAGTACATAGCTTTGAAAGAAAACATGAGTGCTAAAGCCGGAACAATCATATGACGTCAGATTTCGCGAATTTATGGGTAGCAAGATGGTTTGAGGACGCGCAAAACTGACGATGAATCTTTATAAAGTAGTACCTATATTGTTTCTACTTAGTGCCTATGACACGTTTAGGGCTACTGCAGGTAGGTACTAGGTACTCGAGGAGAATGTTTGGGTAAGCGTGTGAAAACTTTCATACTAACCTCCACCACCGGATACCAATTAGGTACTGACTAACCGGCCCGTTCATATGGAAAGGCACTAATGGTTGATGAATGCTTCCAACGCATTATTATAAAAGCATGCAATATTATAGCTATCCTGCGTTCATAATTTAAGCCGCGTTGACTTGACACGGTCAGAGTATGCTCGGACCGAGTGGACTCGGATCCCGTCCTGCTTTTCCGAGCTAGCTCATATTTCGAAGTTGACTGCGAAAATATTTATGTTGTATGTATAAATGTGATGCGGAGGAATGTGGAAAATGTCGTGAGGAAAGTTTTGAGTTTGACTGTGGATGGATATAAGAGTAGAGAAAGACCAAACAAAACATGGATGGACTATGTAAAGGATGATATGGCACGAAAGGAGGTGTCTGATGAGATGACGAGTAATAGAGAAGTATGGAAGAAGAAAATATGCTGCGCCGACCCCAAATGAATTGGGGTAAGAGCAAGAGAATGATGATGACTGTGAAAAATAATTGTAGAATTAAGAAAATGATCCGAATGAACTATGTCAATATCAACAGCTATCCTAGTACACTCGTATAAAGCTTACTCCTACGATTCCACTCGGTCCGAGCATGCTATAACCGTGTCATCGCGGCTTTATCTTCTAAACATGTAAACAAATAATGTTTTTCAATGGGATATAATTATGTGTGTTTATTATCACGCGCAAGTAGTTATAACGTTGAAAAATGCTAGTTGCCACATTATAGTACGATTTTAACAACTTTTACACATTCAAACACAATTTCATTACGTGTTAAATGAAATTTCACGAAATACCTCTGCGTTGGTTGTTATGTAACTAAGTAAGTTATCGTAAATATACAAACCCTCATAACTAACCCACACTTTATGAAATCTAACATCGTCATTCGCATAGAGAATGTAAGTTAGGATCTACGTGGGCCAAAATCTCATAATAATTACCTAAATCCAAAATTACTTCCTCATTGCAATTTTTACTCCACATGATACAAACAAAGTGCTAAACAAAACCTTATGAATGAAGCTTCGCGTAAAAGTGAATGAGTACAGTATACCCGAAATATTATATTGTTTTTTTAATCAGTGATAGCAGTAATACATCAAGTGAGCAATAACACGTCCTCAGTAACCTATCAGAAATCGATAGCGGCATGCATTTGTTATCTAATAATGATAATATTAACAGCAAAGTACAATAATCAACACTGAATGGAACGATCATGCAACTTTCTATCCTATTGTTATCAATGTAGAGCTACCGTTGACTACTTGTATGCCATTACGATTGAATACAAAATTTTTATTTACTTTAAGCAAAATACTTCATTTATAAATAAAGGTGGTACAAATACCTACCGACGTTCGAATAGGTAACAGCAGTGTCATGTTCATTAGTGGCTATGAGAGTTTGAACTACATTGCGGCTTTGGTTAATTGCAGACATGCTTTTCGAATCCCGAATCCCAGGATCCCAGGGTGTCTTCTAGGAGTCAATAATGGAATGATTGGCTACAGTGATTCCGCCATATTATCTGCATCTGAGTTATACTGAGAATTATGGCCAGAGGGCAAATGTAACGGAATAGGTCACAACGGTCACCCTTGTGGAACTCCAAAGTTTCAGCACTTTACGCACCGTCTCTAATATCTTCTACTGATTTGTTGAGTTACTAAACATCCCTTTTACCAATTATTAAGGTATATTCTCCAATCAAAGGCACTAACTGATCTTAAATTCGAAAATCTAAACTTTGAACCACCAACGAAACTTTAACTTTCTGGGAACTGGGCCTTCCGGGTATTGGCCTATCTGGGAACTCGTGTTTGAAACACGAAACCGAAGAGAATTTTGGTACAGACATACTTAGTCGAAGTAGCTAAATTAATAGAGAATGCAAATAGCAAAGCAACGTCGCCAATTATGGAAGCAGACAATGTTAATAGTCGACATTCACCAAATATAGCTGCAATGATGACCGCTAGCGCTATACATATAAAGCAACATAACATATAAAGGTGATTAGAAATGCTACTAGCGCCGTAGCCGTGTAGGTGTAAAAAGCGTTAGTGATATCGCATGACTAAGTTGCTATAAAATTATTTGGTGAGCGGTCATTCTAGCACCAAGGTCGTCAGTATTTAGGTTTTCACTTATCAAGCTCAGTATTAACTCAGGAGCAATGAAGAATTGCCTTGACTACTATTCGTTACAGTAAACCTAGATAGCATAACAACATTATCAGCCTATTACTTTCTCACTGTTGGACAGGGAGAAACTTTGATATATAACACACAAACAGACAGCCAAAAACGCAAAATAAGATTTTTTTTTTACAGAATCCTAGCCCATACGGATGTCGTAAAATCTATAAAAAAAATAGAATAATAACAACAATGGGTCTGCTGTAAAACACCATTAAGTTTTATAGACACTACTAAAAGAAGAGATTTCACTTTTCCCGTACATTTCTATTACCTAACTAAATAAATATTATAGTGTCAAACATTATAGAAAATAATACGAAGGCCTTGACTCTAAAAAGGGGAAACAACGGCTGAATAAACAATGAATGAAAATCTGACAGCTGAAATTTTCAATCGCGTGAAGGATAAAATATAATGTTTGTTTACGTTTTTGGATTATAAGTATAAACATTGAAGACGAGTTTGTTTGGTCAAAACAGGAAAATACAACGTGAATTTTATTCGTTGTATTGTTTTGCACATTTGTCATAATGCTTGTTATGTGAAAACCAATGCTTGTTACATAATTAGACAGGGTAAACACCGAAAATAATCGAATAGGTACAGTGGGCTGCAAAAATGCATGGACAGTATAGAAACAAAATTGTGTGAAGCGAGAAATGACGAAACCTAGCGTAAACCAGTTATCGACTAACAAACGTTCACTGGAAAATAGACTCTGAGGTATCCATGCAATTTTGTAGGTGAGTGTACATTTTAATTATACTTTCAGAGTGTACTGTTGGCCGAGACTGATTGACAAACACTTTTTGGTTTGGATTTTTAAACTATTAAAAAATACAACAAAAAAAAACTGCTTTTTACGATTCTTTTTTGCTTAAAAAAAGGAAATGGCTGCATACAGGGTGAAAGGGATTCAGCATTCTGTACACATCGAAATGTTTAACCGATAATTAAAAAAAAAATCAGCTGAGTATGGCCGACACATAATTTCTGTATTATGAACATGTTTTTGATTATCGTGTAATCAAAGTGCTTAAGTGAGCAAGCGATACAAGCAGCTACTTAAATCCGTAATGTCATGTACTCAAGTTAAATGTCAGTTACTTTTCAAGATCAATGCCCACACTACTTTTTTCTCGCTTGATCATAAAGTGAAGGTTACTGAAAGACCTTGCTGAGCTTTGCAAAACAGCTGAAATAAGCACTAATAACTTGTGACCTTATTCCAGAATTATAAATGAAATCAACTAGAATAAACTCCAGACGGAGAATAAGTATTCTTTTCATTGAATGCCAATAAAATTATCTCGGATCATGAATTTATGATGAGTTCTACAAATGAGTTATACTTGAGAATTATTAGGTTTTTTCTTCGATGGTTCGTTGATCGAAGGTCAATCAGGAAATTGTTTCAGGGTAGTAGTATAATATTCTGTACCGGTAAATCCTATTTAATTGAATCTAGTACGAGGACAACTATTAATATAAAAATAATACACGCTTATTTTTCTGACCTCCGTAATAGCCCAGAGCTATACATATTTTATAATTACTCAGAAATACATAAATATTAAATGCGAAAGTTTGGCTGTCTGGATATATTTTTGTCAATCGATCAGGGATTGACGGAATAAACGCTTAAATTAGGATTGAATGCAATAGTAAAATGTTTTATTAGTAAACAATTTTTTTCATGTTGCATTTCTTATGATCCCGTCAGGGGTCAGTCAGATTGACTCTTCAAGATCTTCAACTACCTTTAGCCGGGGCGCCTGGACTTCTTGCATAGTTCTTGCATATGGGGATTAGGGTATTCAAAATTACGTTCTTGTTCTAAACGTTTAAACTCATAGCCTCAAGCTCTGCTTACTATTAAATGAGAACTGTCGTAATACTATTAAATTAATGATTGTAGTGCCTCTTTAGCCAAGGTTCTACGTAGGCTGGCGACTGGCTCACGACACGGATACACGCGTGTTACAGAATGTGAACGTGAATACCCAGTACTAACGATTTTGCAAAACATTTCGACACTACACTCGACGAATTACTTGGTATCGTGGCAAAACTGCTCTCTGCTTATGAAATATCCGTCATATCCATGGGAAAGTGTCAGTTATTTGATGAAGGATTATTTTGGGAACCGTCTGAAGCGCTAAAAATCTAATATTGTTCTATACTGATAATCTTCATGGAAGTGTTTCCAAATATGCTTTTGCAAAACTAAAAACAACCTCATCATCAATGAAGGCTTTTACTGGCTATTAGCACAGCACACCTTTACAACAGACCGGAATATAGTTGAATAACTGACTACGTGACTCGGAAAAGTATTGCTTAGCATAACCACCAAGGTATATTAGGTACTTCATTCGTTATCAGCAGCCATATGTGTCGTCATAATCAATGTTTAAGTCACATAAAAGCATTGTAAATTATACAAATACACCAGAGCTATGCATGACGGTTAATTATATAGAGAAAGGGTTCATTAAGGAATATTTTAAAGTAAATATTGTGTTATTAATTACCTGTATTTGCGGCGCTAATCTCGGTGCTCCACACGAACACTGTTCTCCACAAAGGCATCCACTATCGAACGCCCGACCAGACGCCAAGTCCCCAAGGTGCCTCCCCGAGGGAGTCGCTAGCCTTAACGCAGACGCGTCAGACTGCGATCTATGATGCCCTCTCCTTGCCGCCGGCCTGATCTCCTCAGCCAGTATAGAGTCTCTTAGTTTAGTCGCTCTCGATCTCTTAACGTCACCCCCGAAAGCAGTCAATAACCACGCTAGCCTAAGCGAAAACTCAGCACTTTGTTTACACCTGCACACCAAGTAAGGTTTCAACACGTCCGCCACATCGCTCATTTCTATATACATGGTCGCTATTTGTGGCAGGTAGAAATCCACGTCTTCGTAAGGGAATGAGAATAGTTTGTTCGCCAGATAGGTCTGCACGCCCGGCTCTTTAGAGTTGAATAGATATGAGATCGCCATGCTCATGTCGAACAGTTTACTTTCGAACAACCGGAGCAGAAAGTCTTTGTTTTTAGATGTTTCAGCGGCACAAATATCGGATTTCACTGCTGAGTCAATTAACGTATCGGGGGGATCAGGCGGTTTGTCTGTGTCTTCTGGGTTGCCGGAGTCGAGGCTTTCTCTGGACCTCGCAGCGGCTGGGGGTTGTGGTCGCTCCTCGTCGTTGCCGTCGGGAGGTGTGTGGATGCCGGAGTCGTCGGAGCCCGTGGGCACCTCCGGTGGAAGCGCTAATCTCGGAGCGGGCACTTCGATAGGGATTCGAAGTGGTGCCCCCTCCGGCGAAGTAGGTGTCATGTCTTCTGGTATCCGCTGGAGCACAGAGTCCAGGGATCTGTTCCTTTGGTGGCCGCATCCTGCAGGCGGCCCGCTCGCACCCGTCACATGCCTACAACAAACGAAAAAGAGATAAGGAAAAAATATTTCAGAATAACACTTTCCTCGAGGACACCACAGGTCAGTAAACCCTAAACAAAATTAAAGTTACGTACTTATAAAACGGGTCCTCGTAATGCTGTATGCCGACAACAATAATCTTTCTAACCATTTGCTCGATTTACACTATACCGCACATAAACTCAACACTGATTTAGAACACAGATCACGATTATTCAATTAGCCTCCTCACATAAACATAGTAGCTGAGCTCAAACACTGGCGTAGCGTTAAAACAATGCGAGCAGCCTTGCGATATATCATAGCGCGTAATTAAACACTGAACATTGTGCAAACGCTGCACACACGTCCTACTCCGCGGACGCCGTATGGCAAACTGTTTTACGCAACAAATAGACGCGCCGCTCCGCATACCATTCGAATAAGGATCACCTCGATTACGCAGCCGAAACGCAACTAAACAACTTCGAAACAGTATAAACAAAGATCTTTGCAGGCCAAAGATTTCGTCGACCGAGTTTACGATGTAGAGTTTACGTTTTCTCGGAAACGTGGAACCAATTTCTATGTTTTATTTAAATTTTACGTAGACCTGACGAGACACTTGAGCAAACTGACGTAACTTTATTCAGTAACCGGGTGTTATACGCAAGACCTACAGCAGTCAAATTGATAGTTGGTAAATTTAAGTGGTCAATGACTTAACATTCCGTAAGGCAGGCGCACACCCACCCGTATTATAAAGGATGACATTAGAACCTCATATTTTATATTCAAAGGACGATTACCAAAGCCAGTTCCTTACGAGACTGCGCGGCGTATTTGCTAATGTTGCAAGGAATTTCAATGAGACGGTTACAGTTACAATCGTAAACATTTTATCTAGGACTTCTAGGATGTCTTCTTGTATTCTGCACATATTTGTTCTCTTTTTGCAACAACTAGTAGACACCGTGACATAACCGAAATTCAAGAACGCATACCAACTCACTAAGTAGGAGAAAGCGGCCGATGACCCCGAAAAGTTTATCACCGACTCCATCCGACTTAGCTATCATTCTCGGAAGATACATAAAACGCAGTGCAGTCTTAAGTGGCGATGGCGTTCTTAATGCGGCCGCGTATTCACACAAGAAAGTAGAGGAAGTGGAAGTGTGTATAGTGGCCACTCAATGAGTGAACATTCCATGTGGAGCGTGAGTGGTGAACGAATTATCGTTGGTTTATTTTTAGAACGTTATCGGGAATCGTGCATGTGGTGCGTCCTGCCAACAGATGTGCCGTTCAACAGTGTTGAGGCAGCGAAAGAGAGGAGCCATTCATCCAAACCTATTTTAGTGACGTACGGAGCACTAAAATGTTGAGTACGGAAATCTCCATTAACATATCAGTCAATCAAGATACTAAGAATAAACGATAAAGTTATTAATGTTATCACTTGAAGAAGTATGTATGAAAAACGTGCATTCGTATGTACAGATAATTTTGAATGTCGTAATGAGAACATTTTCTGAAGTGCATATACTAGAAATCAACGCTGTAGGTCGACTTGCTACTACGTTTTCTACATAAACATAATGTTATATTTAAAGTAACGATCATAACATTAAATATTTACGATTAATTATCGTCCACATGAGTCGGTACAGCTTATGAGTCGTTTGGACAGCGTCAGTCGTGAAATGGGATTTTATATTAAACAGAACAAAGCCAAACTGATGGTCGTCGATAGACCCTAAAAATTTTAACACCCAGGTTCGGCCATATCAAACAAAGGCGGAACAGTATGCGACGACGCATCGAACTGGCCAAAATCTACAACCAAAATTTCAGACGCACTAAACGAGGTAAAGATTGTCACTAAAGGAACGAGATGGTTACAAAAAATTTGGGCACATCACAACGCTCAACAGTGAGCAAATGACTGAACTCGGAGGACAATCGTCTCTTAAGCAGTCGGTTGAAGGATTTTTGATCAAGACTGATTGTTGTAAAAATCAGTCTTGATCAAAAATCCTTCAACCGACTCTTAGGTCAACATTTAAAAAAAAAAGTTAAATTTCCTTTACGGAAACGCGTAAATATCCGGCAGTGGACTGTGGTCAGTTAATGATGATCATTTCACCTTCAGCTTTAATTACCTATAAGGTATAATATCATTTTATACATTACAGTACAGGCAACGTCATTGAATTCAATAAGGTGAAAATATAGAAAACAGCTAACGGACAAATATTTTAAAATAAGGTGCGGAGTCTTGCTTGGCGTTCACATCTTGACTTAAAACCTTTTCCGGTGTTATGCGACAACTTGTTTACGTTATCACCCCAAGTAGGTCAACCAACTACGACCGATGGACTATACAAATACCCGCTCTCCGACCTCGCGTGCCCGACAGGTAAGAAACGACCCGACAAATTCAATAAGATTTCTAACAGCTTTATACCACGCATGAAATATCACGCCAAAACAATAAAACCAATCTGCGTATGTGAAACGCAAAACCAAGAATATTGAACACAACAAAACAATTATTGGATGTGAGACCTCTGACAACAGCACCAATGAAAAATACTAAATGAATTGACACACCACTTATGGCGACTCTTCCTATATTGATTTCAATTAGAACTATTTACAGCTCCCAGTGACGCCAGTTGGCATTTAATAAGTCTACAGCATTCCTAAAGAAATAAACGCGTTCCGTGATGAGCTTTCGCAAATTGTAAAAGCAAATAGTAAAAGTGACGTCTATCTGCCGGATAAATCCGGTACATTAGAAAAAGCTTTTAATGGCTTACTTGGATGATCTAGTCATATTTGTTGGACGCACGCGAGCTTAGCAAGTAACAGGTGAATGTTACCGAGCACTGGCCAGCGAGAAACTTGAAGGCCTCAGTACTGGTGTACTAACACGTTATGGACACATTTCACGACGCGCATTGACGTCAACGTCAAACAATGGCGGATTGATTCGACTCGGCACCATACCGTCATACCGTGTTGTTATTTTATGAATATTGGTGAAAGCCAGTCGGCTTCTGCAAACTGATTTCGTACACAATCGATCATTGTAAGCCTTTAATCTATCGACGCAAGCACCTGTTCCCCTTCAAATCCATTTCGAAACGAAACTTCGTCAGCTTAATTCAAATCTCTATCATACTCTTGTACAGCGTTGATGTTCTCTAATTAACACTGCAGATCATCATTAAGTTTGGAAGATGGTGAAAGTTTTGTAGAAATGCTGCAATTTGAGCGAAAATAAAAGACATGAAAATAAAGATCGTGGCAACAGTTGTTACAGTCGTTAGAGTATAATTGCTTTTATAAGCAATGATCACCAAGTGTCTACGACGGAACATGAAAATCGTGCGGGTGCGCTCTTAGTAAATCGTGGTAGCGAAAGTGAACGCCTCCTTCGACCTTGTATTAGCACTGGCTGGCACATGTTTCTACAACACAAAGACTCTTCTAACGAAACAGCAGACCCACAGAAAATAGAAAAACTTACGTACCAACACACTTAGCTCGATACAGACAAAGACATATCTCAAAGGAATACTCGTTGTTTAAAAGTTAGAAATTGTTCTTTAAAACATGTCTTTGTGAAGATAATTTCAAATAACCATAAAACAGCGTACAGTTAGTTTTAGTCAAGCCAAGTGCGCTGAATGTAGAAACGACCGTTTTGACGTTTATTTTCTATTAAAAAATATTGAAATTCATGGACTTGTTATTTAGGACTTCCAACATGTTTTTCTGAATTGATGAAGTAACAAAACTATTGTTCTGCATTTCGAATAAAATGAAGAATTTTATAACAGCAGTGCTCATGTCGTATAAGCGTTACTTCATAAACTGCATTATTACTAACTATTACGAAAATATAATTACTCTACTACTAAGTTGAAATATTACATTACCACAGTACCTTTCGTATACAACTGGTTGCTAGTAAAATCTGTGTTGTTTCATACATACGTACATCGCTCGACTCAAACAACGGCCTGTTGTTTGTGAGTTAGTAATAATTTCCGAGTAGGACGTATTTACATTATGTGGATCACTCTGGTATCTTGGTTCTTAATCATAACTATAATATTTGTAAAGAACAGCGATTCAACCGTTCCATAGAGTAGTTATGATTACTTTGATGTCTACATTTCATGAAGAATAGTAATGAAGCTCCCGAAAGATGTTCCTTTAAAAGATTACAAAGAAGAAAAAAATGCTTATAATCTTAAAATAAAGGGTGTAAATAGACCCTTAACATAACCGAAAGGTTATTTCTACACTATATCTGGGAACCTTCTAGTTACGGAGATATTGGGGGCCAAAGTTCTAACTTTTTCACAAGTTTTTTTTTTTAAATACTTGTTTTTAATGTAAGATCTTTACACACCTCCACGACCCCCGTACTATTCAATCCATCCATCAGCACACTGCTCAGAGTGCTTTCCATCAAGTCCTACCGTAAAACGTGATGTTGCACCCCAAAAAAAAAACGATTCCCAGCAATAATTTTTGCGTAAAGTTATTTAGTTTGATGTACAGAATGCTTGGTTGGCGGCTATGTGAAGGATCTGTTTTACACCCTGTATGTGAGTAATAAAGAAACATAGATGGTGCAGCAGGATCAGATTTTCCGTGAGATTTCATCATTACAGGAGATCTGTTTTGCCTTGTTATAAATAAATCTATCCGCGTCTACCCCTACATCAGAGTAGCATTACTGTTGTTTGATTATGAACACAATCATGAGAGAACATTGCCATATAAATCCCGCTTTGCAGACGGATTATTACCACAGACAATACAATGGTATTAACGAACATTTACTACTGTTTGTCCGTATTTAATCCCCTGGTCGCTTAAACCTCCCAGAGGATACCTCCCATTACGTACGGATACGGCCCGCTAATCTTGGCATAGTCGTCTCTTAAGCCACGCTAATAGCTATCATAGTTTCACAAACATATGTCTTGTTCCAGCCTAACACATGTACAAACAGATTAATCAATTACGACGCCAGAAAAATAAGGTCAGTATAAAGTAATATGAATACTATCTAATCAACTAAATACATGCTAGATTATGAATTTGACACAAATGTATAACTAGTACATATATTATCCTTCGCCATGGATGACCTAAATATTACGTCACTGCAGAATTCGTTATACCAATCAAAGGTTTAATAATAAAGTCAGCTTCGAAGTCAGTCTAAGGAATAAAATGTAAAGTAGAAGAAAATAATGGATTCGAAGCCCGTTTAGATTGGAAAATAGTTCACAGAGGAACTGTTTCCAATCTAGCGCGCTAATAAAACGGGATCATTGGAAAATTCCGCAAATTTATATTCTAGATCCTCGCCATACTTCCTTAGCTTAATTAGATGCATGCTCTAATTACATAATGCTGTTACTGTTGTAAGCATGCCATATACAAACGAAAAGTCGTAAACTAATACTAAATAAGATTAGGCAACCGAATGTATTCTCAATGGCACCTCGACCGTAATATTGACGTTATGCAAGATTGTGAACGCTGTGTTGCGAATTTTTTATCTACAAGTTCTAATAAGTGAAGAGATAAGTGTTAGATAATTTCTGCATTAATAGTATCTGTTCTTACAAAATTCAATCAGCGCACGTCTTCCTGTTTTGTTCGATTATAAAAATGCTTCTGATCTAATGGATTTGGTTGGGAATCCCAATTTATAAATTCGTTGACCGAGCTTACACGAGTCACATAAACAAATATGTTTTCATCATCATAGCATAAATCACACGAAATATGGTTAGTTATTGGGAGTTTATTTGGTTGACGCTGCTTAAAAACAGATAAAAAACCAACAAACGTCAGCAGACTTCTCAACACAAGTCTACACCGCAAAACGCTATAAAAACCTCTGCCATAACAACCACGTTTCAGAGGCGACGATTGTTGTTTGTTATTCAGTTTATTTGTAAACTTTTGCGACTTTTAAAACAAGTAGGTAAAGTCACTATGTTTGTGGATATCTTGGTTATTAAGTCATAAGGGGTCGAGTTTTGGTCACGCTGCAAAACCACGAGTGACCATAGTGAAATTAGTAAATGAATAAGCAGCTAACACCCAAACACTACCTACGAATGTTTACTACCACATGCTACACAATTAACTTTGTATGAGGGTAAGTAATCCAATAGACGACTCCAACCAACCGACGTATTGAATCACTTGTAAGGATTCTTTGACACTGGTTTTACGCGATTTTATTGAATTTTCTAGTCCTCTGCAAGGTTGAAGAAGGACAATCAAGTAGTTGGTTGTAAAGAAACTTAACTTATGTTGGAACATAACCATCATCATTCCCCTGCCCTTATTGCAATTCCTCTATTACTCGTCATTTCTTTTCTGGCCATATCATCTTTCACGCAGTCCACATAGTGGAACATAATAAACAAGCTTGACTGCAGAGTAAATAATCTCCAACGACATTCCGACGTTCAAAATTAAATGATACTGAGATGAAAAGACGAATTAGTGAACATTTTCATAATTTCGTGACATAAATCTCAACAAGCCAACAGGCTCCCGCGTAGACCGTCATAACGGAGTGGGGACGGTCCTGGGGGGATACCGGTCGAAACATCATGCTTTACAAACGGATTGGTAAATTGGAGTAAGATGTTTTTTTAGATCACAAGTTCACAACTGAGTACTTACGAGTCAATATTTGCCAGATCTTTGCAACCTTTTGGTTGAATACCACGAAATTCCATTTTAGAGAGACAGCACTATTTGCAGAGACTATTCTTAGAAACATAACCAATTCTATTTAACACACATACATTATCTTGTGCTATTTATATTGATAAACATTTAGCTTTTGTTCGATTGATAGTTTTCAAGAATTTGACAAACCCTCAGAACAGATTGTTGCTTTCTTTCATTCCATTCGAGTTCTTTTGTAACAAGCCACTCGAAGAATGTTGGCATTTTGAAAGACTGTATTATTAAAAATCGTCTGATTATTTTACGGACAGCTAACTAAACACAATTCTAATTAAAAACACAACTGAACTATAAATACGTGAGAAGTAATTAAGGTAATTAAGTTTGTTTGCGAAGTAGTCATTTGAAGTAATATTGAAATTTCCAATTAGTTTTAGGTCTGAAGGTCGATTTGCATATACAAGGCTGAAATACATGGCGTATGGCATGGTTCTAGAGAAACGTAGTGACGTCAACACTGGAATAGATAATGAAGTCAAATGAACAGCAACATTCGCACATGTTGCCAGGCAATAAAGAGCAAAATTAGGTTTTAGGGATACAAGATGCGAAAAAAAAAAGGTTCCGGCCTTCATCCCGCAATCGCAAATGTTGGCAGGTCTGCATCTGCGGGTCGTGTACATCTGTCGAATTTAACGGACCCGGATTGGCGGGAGTTCGCAAACCATCTGCCACTCGTTTCGATTTCATACAGAGATAAGTGGATAACGACAGATGTAAAAATATTCGAAACAAAATAAATAAACGCAAATTGTAAAGTCACATTGAGATTGCTAACTTGTACGATAATACATATAGTATGAAGGGACATAACAACAATTCAAAGAGCTCCAGTGACTCCCGACGACAAGCAAATTATTTACATTCGTCACAGAAATGATTTATTCAGAGACTTGAGCAATGATAAGAAATTGTACTTTGAACTTACTATTTATAGTAAGTTAGTTAGTAATAGAGACTGTCCCGGATGGCTACATGTTCCCATTTGGTTGAATAACCACAGTACCAGTTCTGTACGAAATAAATCAAGCGTTTGATGTTTAAACCGAGGAAGGAATGCCATTGTGGTACTAAAACGCATTAACGCATGCAATACAACCGAACACGTGCATGATAAGTAAAATAACTGTTTAGTAGTACACGAAGTTGATAAAATGAATATTGGTGAATGTTTGATATTAAAATTTATGTAAAACAGTGCATTTGTAACTTGTTTTTAGTGCAAAGTGTGGCCTCGCCGAGTGCTCCTGCACTGAGTGTTCGAAGCGCTTGACGGTTCTTGCTTTAAAAGTCAGATGAATGTACGAAACAAAGTGATGTGTCATCCCTTACGTAAGTAAAGTCTGTGGAACCAACAGCAAGTGTTTATGTTGGCGAGCATATCAATTAAAAGTAGTAGGCGTATTTTAATGAGACTTTCTCCGTTAATGTTCTCAAGGCCTTCTGGTATCATTGTTTTGAGTAGAAAGTTTAACCAAAGTGGGTAAAAGGTTTTACTTACTTATTCCATTAATTGTGAAATCTTGATAATAACGAGAGCAATGACTCTTGTTTATGTTTTATCAAATAATTAATAAATTAAACAGTCAAAACTAGAAATGTAACTAGAGCTGTGAACGATTCGAAGATAACAGTTTGATCTGTGGGTAGTGTTTGCCTCGCTAATGAGAGTAGAATCACTTGGTTCATGTAAAGACACGAAAATTTTAATAAACACCAATTCAACTAAACACCAATTTTCGTATAAAGTCCTCACAAATTGATCCCTCAGAGATTCCAGACAACAGCTGTATTGTGGGAAAAAACTAAATCAAATATTCAACAAAGTAAATAGACCTTGAATGTTAACAAGGTCAGAAAGGACCGTAGGCGTGGCGATCCTATTGTGATCTAAATTTCAATAAATTGAATCGGGGATCCAATCGACCCGTATGGTGTTTGTCGAAGGGTTAGCTCATCACAACCACATTTATCATGACGTCACCCGTATAACGATATTAATGATCAGGGAATTCCTCATGTTATAAACATCAGTTTTCATTTAGTAGTCCCCTTTTAGTGGTTAAAGGGGACGTTATCGCGCATAATGTAATTGATTAAAAGCTATTTCAAGCTCAATGTGATTGTAACGTCAATACGCACGCAAAATACACGCGGACACCAGCCCGTTATACAATACAACGTCATGAAAGTAAGTAGAGAAGAGTATATCGAGGCAAGTAATAGGCAAAGGAAAATCATATTCCCAATTAAATCCACAGGACCAGGACCCAATTGGGACTTGATGCAAACAAAACAGCAGTTCACCCTCGCAAGTGTTTCTATCCCTTATATACTTTTTAAAAAGACAGCGAACAAGACATTCTCCTTAGTCCCAGACAAAGTGACCGACGCAATTTCCGCTCATTCCCCACCGGATCAGACTATTTCTACCAGCATCTATCATCGAGCTACGTCCTTCCTTTTGGCCTAATACTATGGCTGCTGCTCGCCTGTCGGGAGTATATTTTCAGCTTCCAGTTTACCAATATAGTCTTCATATTTGAAAACAAACGTTATTCTACTGACAAAACAAACAATATGCATACGAGCGCGTGCGCATTACAAAAGTATGTATGGTGTGTTGTATACACATATGTAGTAACAGGTGTTTGTAATATTGGCAGGTTAGCCAAATGTCTATATTTTTTTTTTTTTTTTTTTATTCAGTATGGGCTTACTCTTGACCTCAATCTAGTCCAAAGGACAGAGATGAGGTCGACGATGGAACGAGCTAACCCAAAAGAAGCCTATTAACTCGCGATTTAAATAGATTGGGGTCATATGAACTTGGAAACACCGACGCAGGCAGGGAATTCCACTCCTTGGCTGTGCGCATAATAAATGATGTAGCAAAGCGCTTCGTGCGAATGTGTGGAACATCGACAAGGTATGGGTGATAACCTGCAGTACGTCTGGACTCCCGATGGAAAAAAGGAGATGGTGGAATGAGTTCGTGGAGCTCTTGAGCACACTCACCGAAGTACAATCTGTAAAAGACCGACAAACATGCAACTTTGCGTCGATGGGCCAGGCTATGAAGCCTGGTACCAACCAGCTTAACGTCACCAAAGAAATTGTGCCCACCGACAACAATATCTTTTACCCCAAGTTTGAGGATTTGGTGCCAAGTATGGATTCACAAAATGAGTGAGTGCATTCTGTTATGCACAAGTTTTATAAGGTTTTATAATTTGAAACTTTATCATTTTCACGCCAATTTTCGCTCCCTGATGAGCGGAACTGCATACAACATTAACGATGTCTGGATTTTCAATAAAAAAATATTGGTCCCAATTCAAATTGATCTCACTCGTACATCATTCAAGTTAATGCCGTCTGCTACATTCATATTTGATACATCAATGAATGTTCAAGTGTTTCTCCGAGGTCATTGAACAGGGCCAACAGGGACTGACGGATTTCTGATTCATTCATAAGTCATAAGTTCGTAACACCATTTCGAACATGATTTCATGATAAATGCTTCGTGACTACGAAGAATAATTAATTATCCTCCATCAACGCTAGCGTCTAAAACAGGATAGTGGATACAAGAGTTTAATTATGATGGTTTTATTTTATCGCTTCTGATTGAATCAGTTGTGGACTCCATGTCAATTCAATTTCCTAGTTCGGGTCCCCATGATCTGCCTAGCCTTTTCCCAACTATGTTTGGGCCGGCTTCGAGTCTAACCGGATACAGCTGAATACCAGTTTTTCACATAGAGCGACTGCCTATCTGACTTCCACAACCCAGTAATTACAATACCCCTTGGTAAGAGACTGGTTGTCAGACTTTCTGGCCACTGATTACCTGTATCCACTCCAATCCAACGGCTTAATTTGTTTTCCGAGGCACGGAGGAAACTCGGTATGTATTGGGTGGTCACCCATCCACAGACCAACCTAGGCAAGCGCGGCTTAACCTGGATTGCTTGATTGATCTGTTAAATTGCCTAAAGAGCAGACTATTTAACAAATTTTATCCTATTATTTCATCATTTCTTTTCATATTATATTCCATAGAAAAGTATGGAAGAAGAAGACATGCTGCGCCGACCCCAAATTAATTGGGATAAAGGCAAGAGAATGATGATGACGATTATATTCCATTATAATCCGGACTTCTTGCACTTTTAAACTGGCAGGAGAGCTCCATCTCATAAATGCATGACCCATCCCAACGGTGCTCATTCCATGCCTTTAGCCAGCTAAGTTTTAATTGCTTTACGTGTTGAGCTTCCCATAAAGGCTCTTCAGAACGCACAGAAAAGCCCAACGGGCCTCAACTTAAGCACTAGGAGTACTCAAGTTGGCTTTACGTTAGATCATGGTAAGATTTAAATTACTGACGGTATTTCGCAACGTTATTGCAAAATACTTTATGGTGTTTTGGTTATTGCACGGTAGATACGAAGATTGCCATTCGTTCCCCTCAAGGCATCAATTTAATGGTTTGTTTTCTAATAAAAGGTAAGGTATTATGTTAGTGACACGGTGACCTATAAAGACCAAAAGAGTCTTTGCCACGAAAGGAGGTTAGTTCAAGCTATCCCTTATCGCCATTTTCTAACCTTTGACCAAAAAAGTCTGGGGCAGTCGGTCAAAATCTGTTGGTCTGTGTACCTTTAACGTTTTGACCGCCAGAGCATAAAGGCATGCGCGTGCCCTCCACTCCAAGCCTCAGTTTCACCTACCATTTTGTCACATATTTGTGTCATTTGGCGTACAGGGCACGCGCTTGCTTGTCACGTATATGTGACTATGGTGTTCAAAAGGTACTTTCAAACAGTCAGATTTACTCTTCATATTTCGTCGTAATTCTAACACGTATTGATGTAGACATTGTAGACCATAGATGTTGACGTAGCACAAATGTAGCTTTTGGGACAGCTGCACAATTATTTCCCTTTTCCCAGAAATATCTCGTAACCCCCCAAACAACAAGGCTCCGGGGAGTCATCGCTTTCCTCTCAACACAATGTGGTTTCCTAAACACTCAAAAACGTTTGCTTCCTTCCATAGCAAGGGCAATTATACCGCTTCCTCTTAACACAATAGAATGTAAAAGCCACTTACCGTGACGAAGCAACAATTATTAAGTGGGGGTGACACAACTGGATTCTACGACCAAATCTAAGTTCGACAGCTATAACAAAATTAACCTCAGTTTGTTTTTACCTTTATTACACCAAAGTTACAGGTTTTTAGAAGACCGTTTCTGAAAACTGCTTAATAAAGCAAATAAATCGAATCGTTTCTGTTGTTTATTTTTCACAAGTTTTTTTTTTCTGTAACGATATCCATAATTCAACAGTGATTCTCTTTCATGTGGCAATAATTCGAGATTTACTACCCTTGTAGCACTTTATTTTGTAATAACAAACGCCAACTCGTGCGCATATGTAGTTCAACACCGTTGAATAAGAAAACTTTATTTGATTTGTTTAAAATTCTTAATGACAGCGAAGAAGGAAATCCTGAATCGAATAGACCTGATGCAATCTCGCCTGGTATCACCTTGAATGGGCGTGTTCTTTTTTTTAACTTGTTACGTAACAAACTTTTGTTTTAAACGCAAGTAAAAGCAATTGATAGACAGATTGTAAAAACGGTACGCTTAAATTATTAGATAATGGCAATCGAAGTCTGAATCTATGGTCGTAAATCTATAGTTTATCAAAGAGAAAATATATCATAGTCCAAACGATTTATTAAATAACCGATAACAATAATCTAGAGATTCATAGAAACATATTACGCTTCCACAGAAAAGTAGTTGGATCGGGAGTATTCAAAATAGTCTAGCACGACGCTTGTAATGTAATCTATGACGTGAACGAAAGGAAGGTTTTAACCGAACCAAACTACGGATCCAAGTAAAAGCCAAGTTGGCAGGTTAAAATATTGACATCATGCTACGCTCACCACCTACAAAGCAGAAAAGTGTGACGACCACTGGTCTAGCACGAAGCGTGTAATGTAATCTATGACGTGAACGAAAGGAAGGTTTTAACCGAACCAAACTACGGATCCAAAGTTGGCAGGTTAAGAAATGACATCACACTATTGCTCACCAATACCCCTACAAAGCACGGTGGTGTGGTCATTTTCGACGTAACAGTGTCTAGGGGCATATTCAACATTCACCAATTCCATCAGACAATGGACAGGCAATTATGTAACAAGATGAATAAGATCCACGCCCAGATATAACTCAGATTATTGTCCTCCAAGTACAAACAATAGGCTTACAGATTCTTGTCGGTAAAGTTTAGTTAATCAGACCTTTGCAATTCGGCTAATGGTTGGAAAGAAACCCGCATATAATCCAGTCTAGTTAGAATACAATAAATCCATTAGGGCGATGTTTCACGACGTCTCGCAGACACCCACATCAAGCAGTAATGTATTACAGGCTACTCGTTTCTTAGTGGCCTCATTGTTATTTTATTGGTTACAGAAAGCCTGCCTTTTACCGGATCGATGTAAGTAATCACTGTTATACTGTAAATACACTGTTACATGCTGTTACTGATCGTGGATAAAACCCTGATACTCCATTACCTAATCCCAACAATGGCACAGAATATTTCTTGAAATCACAACAGTAACTAATAAATTTTATTTCTGCGTTCCGCTCACTTCCCGTCGTGCTGATAATATTAGCAATTATCAGAGTATTCGTTTCTATTTTAACGCCTAAATTTTAAACAAAAGATCAATATCTAATCTAAACATTGTTTTGGAAGTTCATTACATAACGGATCGTTTGGTGAGCTAGTGACTATTAATGATCCATTGCAGGGTAAACCTGTCACGTGAGAAACCACATGTAGACTCTGGTCCTAAGTATAACATTCATGCGGTTAGCGATCCTATTATTAAGCTCCGTACGCAGTAGGAAGATCGATCATAATAGTTATAGCAGGTAATATTTCGCTAATAAACCGAATAAAACCCACGCTCAAGTGGTCCGCTTAATTTTTACGATAGTATCGACCTTGTAGCGTGCAAGGCGAGTTGAACCTATGAATTGCCACTTCCGAACTGAGCGAACGAGGCCGACCGCCGAATTATTCGAACATGCTCCAATTGAAACCAGCGAGACACTAAACAGTTGCAGTCATTAGTATTCATCCTGGATAATATCATTATCAGCTTATTCACCGCTAAAAAGCGCTTTTCCAAGGATTTCCCCGGACAATGTTTTGGTTGTCGGTTACCAAAACAACCGTGACTAACCGTGGCATGGAAAATCGTCTGCCAATTTCTTGCAATTTGCCACTGTGACTGAACATTGGGATTTATTCCAACGTTTGGATGAAACATTCGAACGATTTGAGCTTTCCACTGAACGTGTGCTGTTATTTTTAATTCAAAGTTTGAGACTTCTTTAGATGCCGAAACCGTGAAAAGGAAATACAACGTTCTTTATTCAAAAGAACCTTCACTTTATGGTTAACTGAATTAGTAGCGCCTAACTTTTATTCGTTCGACCTTCATACGCATTGTTTCCTAATTTACATCCAGTAGACGAGATGACTAATTTATGTACATAGCGTCTAAGTCCCTTGACCCGTAGATTACGTAGATTTAATCATCATGCTTGAGACACGCTAAAGTGGGGGCAGTTAGTTGCATAGGACTGTGGGCGATCATTACAGCAGTGTCCCTCTTGCGGGTGAGGGCCCCTGATTGATCATTTCCGTCCATTGTGTCACTCCCTTTTATACACCCCACGGGCCTATAATACTCAGCTCGTTTAGAGCACGCCGTAACAAATGTCATCGAAATAGACTATCATCAACTGACGTAATTTCCTTGTCTCTATAAATATCTGACGTCTTGTTAGCGTCTGGAGAATTGTTTTTCAGATATAAATAGAAGTAATTGGTTTTAGTTAAGACGATGGTTAATTAAAAGTTAATTGTATTCTAGCTTTATCATGGAAGGATATAATTATATTCAAATCAATACAAATGGTGTTACGACCTACACTAGTGGCATCGGCTTAGATATAAGGGTGTGTTCAAATATCATGTGTATAATAACCTATTTCAGGGTTTCTGGGGCGTCCCCATTTTGCAGGGTCAATATACAGTTCTCCCCATATATCATATCCAACAAGGGTATTTACCACATGTAATATAAAATCCAAACAAAGGAATATGATGTCTACATTACTGTGGGACGAGGGAAATGACGTCATGTTTTAAATTATATCTCTTTTGTATAATCAAATGGCATCGGCATTTCCCCGGACACTGAGCAATAGCAGACGAAATAAAAAGTAACTGACACAGACTTTATAAGAGACTGGGTGAGTCAACTTGCAAAATATAAAACGCGACGTAAGATAGCGACTAACAGGAAATTATACATCTAATATTTGCGCAGATTAGTTGACATAACCACTCATATTTTGATAAATCTGTCTGATAATCCCAAAATTTAGGTAACGATGTTAATAAATTCGTAAAAGCTCTGAAAGTAAAAAGAATTGCGGATGTTGTTGCTGATAAAATACATTAGCGATCTGCGCATCTTATAGCCACAATTTCTAAAATTAATAACAAACGTAAGGTTAAGCAATCATCGAGGTACGTGGAAAATCACAGCAAGTACCATGTACAGATTTATAATCTACATGACCGACATATCTTCAATGTCGACGTCGGTCGTTCTAGGAATTATTTTCTCCCTGACATAAAACAATCTGTCTGGGAGCATTAAACTGTCTTGATTGCTTCGGAAGCTTTTTTGCTACTCTCTATCTAGCTGACCTAGACTTGGAAAAGGTCTGATTAATGCTTTATAATAATCTTCAGCCATTATTAAGGATGTCTCTCATTTCTCCTTGCTTATACTTTCTTTTCATCTTCGCAGGTCGTCGCCCTTGTTCCATTAGGTACTACCCTTTTCTAAATAGGCGAACATAACATTTTCGCAACAATGAAGTCACTCAGAGATATTCAATTCACCTCCACAACTCCTCAAGTTTTAAGATTTCGTTGTAAATGCGTCATCGGACTTTAACCAGATCAGACGACTGTATTTTTAATCATCAACTAATGGTAAGCTACTCAGTCTTTGTATCAAGCCCGTGGGCGTATAAGGATTACAGCACACTGTGTAAGGAAACCTTCAATATACAGTAATGTTATATCAGTTGATAACATTGTGTAGCAGTAGATAGATGCGACGTACGTAACGGTAAGGTTGTAAACAATCGGCGATTCTCGGTGACAAATCAGCAAACAATGAAAGATTGAACGTGTATCGTATTGTTGGGCTGACACTAACCTACATAGGTATTCTCGTTCAATACAATATCATGCGAACTCTTTCAGATCTGGTTATATGATGACGACAGTACGGAACGATAACACGGACAGCCACGGAAGGTATCCCGTAAGTGACAGTACAAGTTTAGTTATGACGACAGGACTTTCGACTGTTACGGACACTTTAAATCGATCTTCTACTGCAGCCTTTAGTACGACCTCGATATGAATCCGTGGGAAGACACATTATGGTCGCTCTTGTCTCACAAGTCACAATGGAATCTGTGTTCTATACGTTGGGTCCGTTACACGTCCCATGAGATAGCTAATGCGACGCCATCCGTTATGATTGCCTCCAATAAACACTTGAAGCGTGAAGAGAGATTGGCTCAAGTTACTGTTTCAAGTGAAAATAAGACAAGCTGTAGACCTTCATCTAAGAGAAGCCATATAAGTACTTGGGTTCCTCCAAATTTGATGTTGCCTCAATGCAAGCATGTATGCAGGTTTTTCATTAGATTTTTGCTTTCTGTGTTGTTAGCAAATCCATACATTCGGCTGCCATTCCGTACTGGTAGACAAAACAAGTAGTTTAGACGTCTCCCGTAGTTACGGGTTGTCTTATTCATACTTCGAGATTGTCTCCAGATACTACAACGATTACCGAGATTGGCTCCAGTTATACAGTATTGGTTTTGCTCTGGATCGCAAGCGGTTGTGTTAGACCACAAGAATGTTTTCATTATTAAATTCAACACCATTACGCAGTGCTGGTTTCCTTTAGCTGCTAGCTTATTTGTTTTGATTTTCCTCTGCAAATTGTTTGAGTAATTTTGCATTGATTTTCCTTTTAATATTAATTTGTTATTGTACTTCGTTTCCCGTCCGTCCTCGAGTTTTTGCGAACCTGTGGCGTATATTGCGTCAAGTAAATAAAACATCTTTAACAACGTCAATATGTATATTAAAATTAAAATTCTTAATGTTAACCCTTTACCAGTTCCTGGAACTGGCACATCAAAAATACTCCAAGGAATTTGCGGTGAAATGGCTGGCGTAACAAAGCTATATTAAGCAGTGTTCCTTCAATCAGTTTGATAACGGACCACTCATTCTCATTAGTGAAACACTGGTAACAAGAGTGCGTAAACAAGAAATAAAACATGATTCACATGTACGGAACATGGTACCGTGTTCAACTTGGACTTTAGAACAGCATTGTAATTAAAGATTGTCAACAGTGGGTGTCACATTAAACTGTATTCGACTTATTTTCAAACATTTTTTTTTTACAATATCAAACTCTGGGAAAGGTAATACAAGAGGTTTAGTATACAATTTCAATTGTGCAGTTTTAAATTTCGTTCGGTTTAATTTCACGGAGCAATTGGGTTACAAATTACACAAGCAACGGCTTCTGTATTCGACTGTTTTTTTTATAACATTGAACAAATTATCGGTTTGAGGAGCTGAACAATTAGACGCCTAGTTTTTTTGGTGAGATTTTAAAAATACCCACCTTTTTCCCAGAACGATTTGCAGACAATAGAGAAATAAATTAACTTAATAAACCAAGCTTATCAACAACAGGGAAAACCTCTGACGGTCGGAATTTCGAATCAAATTAAATCTGTGTATTCTTCATTATCATAAATGCCTAGGATGTTAATTCAGCTTATTAAAGAGACTTCAAAGTTAAAGAAATAAAATAAAAAATACAGTAGACAATCAACATTGAAACTTGGAACTCATGGGTCGCCACGTGATTACGGCAACGTTCTTAGTGCACGTGTACGGACGAGTACAAACTCATGACTTATCAAGCGACCGAATTAGACGCGTTTCGAGTATTTTTTTTTTTGACAGACGCTATAACGATGACGCGATGATACAATTCTGACTCAGCGCCAACAGGTACGTAGGATTTAATAAAAACAAAATTATGATCTACTAATATCACCCTTTAATATTGAAATTAAAATATAAACTAACTTTTGCCCACGGCTTCGCTCGCGTTAATTTAGAATCTGACAATTTTAGATTGTACTATGCTTGTATTAGTATTTGTAATTAAATCATGATTCGAAAGACACGTGGCGCCATCTGTTATCATAAGAACGTTATTGTTGTTTTCCTCGGCAACAAACAGTAATTTTTTTCGGGATGAAAGGTGCAGTATGACCATTTCTGTACACCTGCTGACAACGTATATGCAAAATTGGTAAAAAGGCGTAAAAGGTAACAAATAAACAAATAAACTTACTTTCGCATTTATAATATTAGTTAGGAGTAGTAAGGATGACAGTTGAGGGTGATCCAAAACGTTTAGGAAATTAAATTATTTATTTCTAACTACTTTTTTAGATGCAACATTTGTTAGGATAGATGTATGGATGTTTGTTACTCTTTCACGCATAAACTACTGTAGGGATTTGGATGAAATTTGGCACACAGATATTTTATAACCTGGATTAACACATAGAATACTTTTTCTCCCAGTAGTACGATCCCGTGGGGCAATTACTGAACTCCACGCGGGCTTATGGTAGTAATAATAATATGTATTTCTCTGAAATGTGGTTTTGATGATAGCTGTATCTTAATTTACGTACCTACTTCAAGTTACTGACAAAGTCGCTTAAAGTAATTGTCATTCAAATATGGACTTAAAAGTAGACTAGTTAAATAAACCACACTATCTTATCTCTTCATTTCGCCAGTGCTATTTGCACAAGCATAATTATATTCAGCGACGTGTTGGTACATAGAAGAACATACGGGTGAAAAATGCATGAAGCATACTGTTCTAATAATTAGTACTCATATCATACACCGACGAACGCAATCGTGTCACGGATTGACTACAAAAAATGCTTATGATAAATCAAGACCATAATTTTATGAGCCCTGCAAACACAAAGCTGCCTTGGAATATGTAGTCTTAGTGTCCTTTGAAGAGTATTGTGTTTGAAAAGAAAAGAATTATGCTGGACGGGTCTAGTTAATTTGGACGATAACAATAAACCAGCTCGTTTATTAATCGCGGGCGTCTTGGCCAGTAGCGTGTCGCATTCCTCGAGTGCCGATGTTGATTGGAACAATGAAGGGTCAACATAATTAGCGTTGTAATTGGCTGCGCAAGCTACTGCTTGCTTTCTGACAGGACACTAGATAACGAAATTGACGTGGGCGCCAAATGACTCATTACACGGTAAAGGACGAAGGTTGTTGATACTGTAATGCAAAACAAAATGGATCACTTGAACCCAGACAGCACTTTTTCGCATGCAGCAAGCAGATAGCGGTGTGGAGTAAAAACTTGCTCTTCCATAGAATAGTTTACGCAACAAACTTTTGCTTTTATTATCTACTTTTTGCTCCAGGTTCAGTTTGCTAGTAAAAAGTTTGGCTATCGATGTGATAACTTTCCGAGTTCCGCTTATGGCTGCTGGAGATAAGTTATGATCCCTATTCACTGGTTCATCATGGCTTTTTGTTGATAATTCCACTGGATAGAGACTAGGATTCCAGCCTTGTAATGGTTTCATGGGCGGGTCGCCTGACCGTGTCCCAACACTTACTAATTGACTTAGTACACAAAATCAGTGCCACTGTTGTCTTTGAAGCGACAAAAACAAGGTTACATTCAACACATTCTATATTACTACCAATTGTTCTAAATCAAATGATCGATTACAGTCGAACAAAACGCTTTTGTTTCAAGCGGAACATGAACAAAAAGCCATTAATCATTGGACCAGGCCGTTGATTAATCTTTTCAAAATTGTTAACTGAGTTTTAGGTTTTCGTGAATATTTACGCATGAGAGAAATATTAAACATGACGACGAAATTCTATTGTCATTGAAACGTCTCGTTTAAATCTGTTAACGTATTCCGTAGCACGGATGAGCAGCGCTTTGAGGAGGTTCGGAGAGGAAAAACAAAGTCAAGGAAATCATTAAAGCATGACAAAAAGGTAAGGCTTCATTGCTGTACAAAAGGAATTTACATTTATAAATTACGGATCACGAAGATTGACGACAATTTGCCAACCTTGTGTTGTATTGGTTCCGAATGTCACCGAGCTGACGAAAATAGCCTGTACTTTATACTTACATGGTTGCCTTGTTACTCGTGATGAGTATGATGGATGGCAATGGAGAATATAATCATTTATGCATTGCACATTTAATGAGGCACTGCAAGTTTTATTTTTTATCTCTGATGTACAATTCTTTTCAAATAATCCATACATTTGAAGTAGACGCGAATAAAGCAATAAAGAAAAATAATGTTAGTCTGACATGGCATTTGGCATGCTTACCGTGTGAAATGGAGAAATCAATAGAAAACAATGTACTGTTTAATGAACCGGTCATGAGGGCAACCGACACATGTTGATGTTAATAACATTTTTTTTGCACCAAGAATCTCTTTTATGTAACCTATGGAACAAATGGGTTCTTTCAACTAAAGTATTCTTAGCACTTCATTAGCAACATTCAATGAAACTATGAGTACTACGACTCGTACGTGCATATCTCATTAGTTTCAGGAGAAAATAATAATAATATGTATACAGAACTAGTTCAGCTAAAGTTCATTACTCCAAAGCCCTAATCTATCCTCAAAAACATAAATAAAGATCAGCTTTGACAGAAATTAATTACAGGCTCTAGTTGGCTCAGAAAATATTAATTTTGCGCGATATGGAAGTATTCCTTGGAGCCCCGAATTTTGCGAAAGCCGTATAATATTAAAAGCCTACGGAGAAGTCAATCTAAATAACAATGAATTACGTTTTTCGTGAGGATTCTGCGTATGAAATCGGATAAGTACTTGAATTGAATATTTCTCGGTAGAGGATAATAATCTATGAGCATGTTTTACTGTTTAATGTCGGTATGTTTACTTTAATGTCAAGGGTTCTACGAGTAGGTACCTATGTCCGAGAAAAAACATGGCGTGCTGAGGTGAGAACGTAGGAAATCGAGGTAGCCGCTTTCCGTCGAGACTCGAGACGCTGACCACTTTTACTTTCGCCCCCGTGCATTCACCTGGGCCGAGAGCTGCGGTCAAAGACGCCCTACATACCGCTCGATGTTTACTGTATCTTGAACAGCCAAACACTGGATTAATTGATTTAGAATATCAAATTCAAATTCATTTATTTCAGGTACATAACCTATATTGGAAAAAGAAAAATCGTAGATAAATAGAAAAAAAATAAAAAAAAGAATCGTCGTAAGATATATAATCGTCCGTCAACCGAGAATTTAAGTCCCGAAAGAAGGGGTAAAGTTACGGTTTTACGTGCTAATTATACCGGATTTAGGCAACTCCCCTATGCCTTGTTGTGGTTAAGATCACACCTCATTAGGTTACTTTAATGAAACACGCAAATTGCTTAATTACAGTTAAACGATAACATTAAAACCATGACTAGATACTTTTAATTTGTTTAGTTATGATCAGTAAATTTGTCTGTTTTTAAAATTCCAAGTGCAAATAAATGGCAGAGATCAGCATAACAAATGCCATAAAACTGGTTATTTTATGGTTGATTTTGCAAACAAAGAAGTTATCTTGCGTGTTTTAAGAAGTAAGAAGTTTTATATTATCCCAAAGACCTTTCTAATGGTTTCCTTGGAGGACTTTAAAAGCGAATCGGGGGTAGACAGAGCAGTGCAAAAAGACAGTCCTATCCATGTGTCATGAACTGGATTAAAATTGGAAGCTTGATCCATTTAAAATAAGCTATATCACTGATGGAGAAATTCACAATGAGAGAAACTGTAAGCACAGTTTTAAAAGCTCAACACAAACTGCAATTAACACAGGAAATACAAGCTCTAACAGGATATTGTCATCAAACATTCACCATGGATAATGCAACTTTAATTGCTTGTTATACATTCAAACAATTATTTCCACTGGCAACATTTTATTCATAGCTACATACTATTAAAAATCAGTAACAGGTGTTCAACAAGTTACCAGAGCAGAACATACCTTACGAGTGAATAAAACTAGCGGTATACACTGGAATGCCAATAAAAAAGGAAACACCAAGCTAATGAGCAAGATCCCAAGGCTAGTTAATGTTGTAATTTAATGCTTAAATATTAACATAAGCTTTAATTAAGTCATTAACAGTGTATGCCCTGGTCATAAAATTTCAATGTTTTCAAAAAGGTAAGACTGTATTAGCCATTTGTATTTAGTTATGCAAATGAGAATGTCTAAAGAAAGTAAATATAAAACTAAGAATAAAATAACTAACTTTGAAATCATACATTGGTTTCAGTTACAACTAATCTGTGATTGATATTTCTGTTGTCTTAACATTTGAAAGTAATTTATTGAGTTGCCAAGTAAAATTAAGTTCTTTCTTGGAGGCTTACATTTGATATTTGTTTTTTTTTTAATTCACATAGTAAAGGTAATTTAGCAAGTGAATTACTATTTAATTGAATGATACCTTTCATAATATTAAAAGCAGACAGGTAAGACCATAATCCCAACACATTTAAAAATAAGAATACACATTCTTGATTGTCAAATAGTGCCTAAAATACTTTTGTTACCAAATTTTTTACATTGCCGAATTTCCCTATCTAGTAAGATTTTAGTGCATTATGTGAGTCAGACAATTTAGATAAGTTATATCTTGTGTGGTTTTGAAAGCAACTCACTTTTTTTTTATTATCATATATTATTATATTTATTTTTTATTATTACTGATTTTGTTTCAAGCATAATTGGAAACATATGTTTACACATGTTAGTACATTAGGTACAAGACTGATATATGACATGCAGGGAACCTACACGGAAGTAAGTAACATGTGGATGATGCTTTCCTCATATTTAACAGTTGTAGGTATTACTGAACAAAAATGTACAAGGATTTTAGAGAGAGTTATTATCGACACAGTACTTACTTCCTTTTAAGTTTAAGAAAATACACTCGATCTATTCCGATTAATAAAACATGCCAGTCCATGTGCGCTGCTAGACAAACAATCTTATACAATTTATGTACTATTTCATTCACATGTGCCCAGTAAATATTTCAAAGCATGTGTGGTATTGGCAACATGTTTGTTGCTACTTTAATATACCAAAGCATGTATGCAGACCATTAAAAATGTTAATATATATTTTATGGGCCATAAATTAGTAGTCAAGACTTTAATAATGAAATAATAATTCAATATTGATGCGTAGAACATCCCATGTGTTTCGCATTTTGTATTATGTACAAATATAAATGTAAAATTGGAAGGTTGATTAAAATATTGATGGTAAAATAACAATAGTAACATATCATTAGGATGAATGTAATTCATTATTGAGCTATTTTTAAATATAGAATAATTTTCTGTGAAAGGAAAGTTTTTAATTATTGTGGTTTGATACCTCTAGCAAAAGTAATAATTACGCTTTTCATTGAAAACAAACAGGATGCTCCTTTTATTCTCAAAGCTTGATATTATGTTGAGTTACAAACATTGTTGCTTATTTAAATTCTAATCAGAATAACAGGTTCAAGTGAATATCAAAGAAGAATTTTAACTTTGTGTAATTTTTAATATCTGCATCAAGATAAAGAATATAAAAATGTGGATTTAGATAAGTATTCAAAGGTAATTCCTAAATTTGTAATATCATAATCTCTGTGCCAAGTTGCAGGCAGATGACTAATGATCAAAAGGTAAACAACACCCTACCTCACTGTTAGTTTCTGTTTACTAATCTATATACACGAGGCAAAGAAACGTGATAATGTTCTGCACGATAAAAACTTCCATCAAAACACGTTCATCTCTTGTTATCAAAATAGTGAACGGAACTAATTAACATACCTGAAATCCAGACTGAGGTTTCTCTGGTGAGTCGTGGCTTTAGGGGATCGGACGTCGCTCCGACTTCCGTGGACGGGTACATCCTCTAACATTCTCACACTCGCGATGCAGCGGCACAACACAATATACCCATATCACTACTCCCCGTAGTAAAATCACAAAGTAAATAACAACATGGCGTCCGTAACGAATACTACAAACGCAAACAGACACCCCTTGCTCTTGCTCTTTTACTCCAATTCCCAACAAAACTATCTACTCACAGCCGTCGATATACCATCAATCTATATTGCAATACAAAGCAATACTAAAACAAGCAAAGTTGGTATGTAAACCTTTGAATGCCCTACAAACTTTTTCAACACGTAACCCAGCGATTTGAGTGAAAAAAAAACAAACAACGAAAAACACTAAAACGATTTTCAAATAAAAATCAACGGTAGGTGTAATAAAAGAAACAAATTCTTCAAAATTAAAGAAATCGATGACGCTCCAACCGAGACGACATCCTAATATTTTTCATTTTGTGGGTTTTTTTCTGTAAGCAGTCACAGAAATTAACATATATTTTAACTTGCAACATTATTCATACAGAGTATTAACTACAGAATTCTTAGTATATTTTACATACGGCGAAAGACAGAACTAACTGTTAGAGTACATTTCAACCTCTTTTTTAACCGGTTTCCGAAAAGGACGAGTTTCTATGTTTGTGTATATTTTATTTTTCATAAACACCAATTTCTTCTTGTCGGAAAAATCAAAAAGAAACCGGAACAGTAATTGTTCCGATTTACGTGATTCGTAGAGGAAGCCTGCGCGGTGTTCCCATATACATTTTTATTCAGTTTGATTGACCTGTTTAGGAGTTGGTTCTTGGTTGGTGGACGGCGAGTTTTGGGCTAGCTCGCCGTCCGGCCGTCTTATGACGACAGGCCGTGTCGACGGCGCGTTCGTGTTCCACGCGCGCCTCAAAGAGATGTCAGCAACCACGTAGGGGTCCGCACGGGCCGATGCCTGCCAGGGCTGCGGGACTGTTCGAAAGAGATACCGCGGCCCTGGAACACAAAGGGCAAAGAAGGAACATGGATGGGTTTTAGTCAGTACAAGTCTGACACTCCTTTCCGCTCCGCTCAGAGCGGGGGGGGGGGTCATTTGATGATTTCCCATCCTAAAAAAATAAAAAAAAAAAAGGGTAGTAAATAAATAACAAAGAAAAATTGTTATAACAGCTATCAGTTATTAATTGATCGTTATATCTTTAATCTAAGACTTCAGTAGATAAATGAGAGGTTGTAGAGTCGCCCCCACTTTCCCCCCCTGCCGGAGATGCGTATTTTTTTTAAAGGTTCAATTTTTTTGAATGATTACTGAGAAAAATCGCTTTAATAGACGGGGGAGGGGAAGCAAGCAATAATAAAAAGATGTAGTCGACGGAAACCCGCTTCGCATTGCTTCTGAATGGTTTTTAAAAAAATGTAACCACGAACGGGACAGCGAGTTCGTTTTTTTATATGTGCCTTTGGGAATAGCGGGTTCGTTTTTTTTATGTGGCACCATCCGGCAAGTCCTGTTTTTCCCGTTTATTTATTGATAATGAAAAATGAACTTCATGACCTATACTTAGAGTTGACTCAGTCTAATTGGCTCCACAGAAGCTACTCCATAGAGAAAACTGTTGTGATGTTTGTACGGAATCAAGAATACGGTATCCGAATTAGGAAACCAAGTGCATAGCTGCCCTAAAAATCTAAACCAAACAGCAGGTCCAAATAAGAATCAAACTAATATTTCACTATCAAAATACTTGATTATTCAGTGAAAGCATTAAATAAATATAAAATCTTAACATAGTGCATTACAAGCTACAAATTAGTAAGAATTAATATATTACAGCAACATTAACAATAAATAGTGGTTATTCTTATGGTTTTGGAGATGATTCTTGAGACTGTCTCGTAGAAGGCTGTCTTTTATGAACATTCGGTTTCCTTAACCTGTGGTAATTAGGCATGACTTTGCTCAAAAAGTCTAGCTGCAAAAGTTGTGATGGTTGCTTTTCGAGTGCTTCTCTGACGTGATGATCAGATCCCCATATCACAGTGTTATCGGCTAAGGTTTGTGGTGCAGTCAGACGACAAGCTGCACCTGAAATAGAAGGACAAGAATTATAAGTTCTCAAGTACAATTTTTATGGTTACCACAAGTACAAGTTATTGGTATTTGTTAACGGTAGTATGTATGTATTTACATAATAATTACAGTTTTTTATTGTGCTTTAAACCCATTCAGACAGATGCTCTTTTCACAATTAAATTTATACAGTGAGACACAAACTTGTATTCATAATAAAATCTGCTGTTCCATAGAACAGCACAGTGCCTACAGCACATTGCAAAATGTATGGAATAGTTGATTTTTATATCAAGCTACCCGAAACTGTCAAATTTTCCCAATCAACCCTGAACCTAACATTTTAGCGATAAAGTTGAAAATCTATTATAGAAGTTTGAAAGATTGTGGTAGCTTGATCTGCTGTCTGTACAAACAATGAAAAATTTCTATGCTTGTCTTATCTAGAATCATGGTAAAAGTTTGTGTCACAGTGTCCCTAAGACATAAGTTTATAATAAATACAAAATAAATTACCAATAACACATCCACTTCCTATTTTGACATCTACTCCTACATAGGATCTGCACTCAAAAACATTGCTCTCTCCGATATGGCCGCATGGTGCCTCCAACTTGCAGCCCACTTCAAATACATTGTGAGCTCCAATGAACAGGGGCTTTGGGGGATTCTCTTGTTTGTCACTTTTTCTGAAACATAACAAAGTAATTGATTTTTGGACAGGAAAAGAAGTGCTGGTTGTAGAAACAGAATTAATAAGAGGCCTATACCCAGCAGAGGGTGACCTCAGGCTGGGGATGATGACTTTGTAAACCTTAGTATACAGATATACCTTTAAAAGTATTATTCTTAAAAGCTTAGGAGAGGACCAGTACAGGCTTAGGAAAAAAAGTTTTAAAACTTATGCTGAAAAATACTAATTATGTACCATGACATAAAAATTGTAAGTAATTTAAACTCAAAGGTCTACAGAGTTAGTTAATAAATACACTTACTTGTGAATAATAGTAGAATACTCTTCAATAATACAATATTCAGCTATTATAATAGGTCCACCCTCAGCAATGATTGTCACTCTTGGGTGAATAACTGTCCCTCCACCGATAGTAATATCACCTTCTAGAGTGCAATCCTCGCAAACTGTAGCACCGGGAAGAATTTTAACGCTGAAAAGAATAGCACACTGAATTGTAAACTCTTTTCATAAAACTATGTATGCAAACGAGCCTAGAATCGAAATGTAACTTACTTATGAGACATGTTATAAATTTATGAAACTTCAGATAGTGGAATGTTTATTTTATTGAAATATAAAGGAGTAAATAAAACAAATTGTAAATTATTTCGAGCTTTTCGAAATTTCAGTCGATTGACATTTCGATTCGTCACCAATTTGACAGTAGGTGTCAGTAGTCACTAGAGTATCTTTGAACTTGATAAAACCGATTATTTCCAAAGTTTCATGCTTTGTTTAAGAAGAGTAACCTTAGGACACACCATAGCCACCACAAAATGGTATACCGCTTGATATACGAGGATGCGGCGCCTAGCCTAGCAATAGGAGTTTGTTGCGCATCGCGCACTGACTCCTGCAAGGGGACACTACCTGGCAAAGATTGAGGCAAAAATAAATAAAAGAAGTCTACATAAATGAGTTTTTTAATTGAGGTTATTAGAATAGAAATTCATAAAACAAAGTACTGAGTTAGATGTATTATTAGTATGTTCTTCATCTAGCTGCTCGGAGGTCACCTTACACCGTGCTAATCAATGCCGAGCTGGTTGTGGCTAGTAGAAAACATCTCACGCCTGGATACTCCGGCTTACTGACCATAATAAAAGTACTCTGTGTTGCTGACTGACTACGTGCATGCACTTTTCTCGACTCAACTGTTTTGTAGCGTCTCTTCTCTAGTATCGGGGATTCAATTTATTTTCGGTAAGTGTCAAAATCATCTGTTAGGTGAAAGCGCGCGAAATTATTCTAGTTGTTTCAGACAATTTAATAGAAATCGCTTAAGTTTGTATTTAGAAGTTTAATCCACAACCAGTCATCGCATATGTGTGAATACTACTAAAATGGAAACAAAATTTCCATTTCCTTTCAAACCATATGATATTCAAGAAAAGTTTATGAGACAACTTTATTCAACTTTGGAGGAACAGAAATTAGGAATATTTGAGAGCCCTACTGGAACGGTAAGCTATTTATTATGTTATTCAAGTTCAACTGAGAAGTGGCATTCATAAATCTTTCGAAATAATAAATAAGGTACAATGTTTCTTGTCAAGTAAGACTATAGCAGCATCAATTATTAATATTAATAATGTTTAACTTTGTAGGGAAAATCATTAAGCATCTGTTGTGGAGCTCTGAAATGGCTGCGAGACAGTAACCAGAAAATATTTGAACAGCTAGAAAAAGAAATGGCACAACTAAAAGCAGAAATATCCAATAACACTGGTAAAATATCTTTCTACATTATGTTGTACCTGAAATGATGATGCTTTATTTAAACAAGCCCCTTCATCATATCATGTTGACGTTCCTTCCATATTACACGGTTAGGGTCCAGTAGATGGCCACATTTATTGCAGCAGAAGAGGTGCTTTTCAGGTATTTTAAACTAGCCCCTTACATTAAATATTTTCCAAAATACCATATAACTCCCATGATGGCAAACAACCATACTTGTCTTAAAAACAAATTGTGTTTAAACTTCTTTAACAATAACATATTGAGAAACTTTAATTTTCCATTCCAGCTTCAGATGATTGGTTAACAGAAGAATATGAAAACATAAAGAAGAAACAAGCACTAGTTACACTACAACTAAAATTAGACAAAATAAAACAAAGGAAAGATGTATTTGATCAAATGAAAGTTCGAGTTTCTAAACAAAAAACAAATTCATCTAATAAGACTATTGAATTCTATTTTAATAAGAAAGATAAGAGTGAGAAGGTTGAAGATGGCAAAGAGAATATTCTAGAAGAGAAGGCAGAGGTAGAAGAAGATAGAGATCTTATTCTTGAGGATTGTGAACAGAAAGAAGATGAGGATTCAGAGGGTGAAGAGACTGCAGAAGATGATGATAATCAAATAACAAAAGTAAGATTGACTTTCAGAGTGTCGAGTGTAAGCCAGATTATGTACTGAATTTGTGGTAACTATTTGTGCATCACCCTGATAAGTAAACCTGCTCCCGTAGCATGACCACCGTAGACAAGGATTTCTTGACGGAAGAATCGACAAAATGTCAGATTGTGTTGACACAATGACAGATTTTTTTGCACTATCTGTCATTTTGTCGATGCTTCCGTCAAAAAAACCCTTGTCTACGGTGGTCATGCTACAGGGGCTGGTAGGTAGGCTTTTTAGTAAAAGTGACATAAAAATGCATCATCATGCGAGCATCATCTCTTTATATACCCAATAAAATGAGACGAAGAGGACAAAACACAAATATGACAACAAGTTCTACTTCCCACTTAAATATTGTCTGTGTATAATGTGCGTTACTAACTGGCCTTCCCATACCATGGTAATCTCAAATTATTTTAAACTTATTCAACCAGTATACCCAATTTAATTGATTGTTTCCAGATATACATAAGCAGCAGGACTCACAGTCAACTGTCCCAGTTCATTGGTGAAATAAAGAGGACAGTGTTCAAAGAGGACACAAGGGTGGTCACACTGGCTTCTAGGCAACATTACTGCATCAATGCTGAAGTTACCAGGCTGAAGAATGTTAATCTTATTAATGAAAGGTAAAGAGAAGGTACACCAGGAGGATGGGCTAAAGTAGTCCATGAAATGCAAATTTCTCATCATCATCATCATCATTTCAGCCGAAAGACGTCCACTGCTGGACATAGGCCTCCCCCAAGTGTCGCCACATTGACCGGTCCCGTGCGACTCGCATCCAGCGGATCCCTGCAACCTTCACCAGGTCATCGGTCCACCTAGTGGGAGGCCTTCCAACGCAGCGTCTTCCGGTTCGCGGTCGCCACTCCAGAACTTTTCGGCCCCATCGGCCATCCGTTCTGCGAGCAATGTGCCCTGCCCACTGCCACTTAAGTTTGGCTATTCTTCGGGCTACGTCGGTTACCTTGGTTCTCTTGCGGATGTCCTCATTTCTGATTTGATCACGCAAGGAAACTCCGAGCATAGCCCCCTCCATTGCCCTTTGGGTGACTTTAAGCCTACTGATAAGGCCCATTGTGAGCGACCACGTTTCGGTCCCGTATGTAATCACTGGCAACACACACTGGTCATAGACTTTCGTCTTGAGACACTGCGGTAAGTTGGACGAGAAGATACCACGCAACTTCCCGAACGCTGCCCAGCCGAGTCGGATTCGACGATTGACCTCTTTCTCGAAGTTAGACCTACCTAACTGGATCGTTTGTCCAAGGTAGACATAATCGTCTACAACTTCGAGTGTAGAGTCTCCGATCTTGATAGGAGTGGGTGTTACATGGGTATTCAACATGATTTTGGTTTTGTCCATGTTCATTTTAAGACCCACTCTTTCGGAAGCTCTACTAAGGTCATCGAGCATTGTACTGAGGTCCTCCATGGTCTCAGCCATGACCACTATATCGTCGGCAAATCGAAGGTGAGAGATGTACTCGCCATTGAGGTTGATGCCTAGCCCTCTCCAGTCCAGAACCTTGAATATATCCTCCAGTGCAGCGGTGAACAGTTTCTGAGATATGACGTCTCCCTGTCTCACACCTCGCTGTAGAAGGATAGGTTCCGAGGTCTGGTCCTGAAGTCGGACTGACATGGTGGCGTTTTTGTACAAACACTTTAGCACCTCGATGTACCGATAGTCGATTTGGCACCGTTGGAGAGACTGCAGTACAGCCCAAGTCTCGATCGAATCGAAGGCTTTCTCGTAGTCCACAAACGCTAAGCAGAGAGGCAGGTACTCTTCGGTCTTCTGTATAACCTGCCGCAGCGTATGTATGTGGTCTACGGTGCTAAAGCCTTTTCGGAATCCGGCTTGTTCGGGAGGCTGAAAATCGTCAAACCTGCGCGCGAGACGATTCGTGATGACTCTTGAGAACAACTTGTAGACATGGCTTAGAAGTGAGATGGGCCTATAGTTCTTCAGCCGGGCATTGTCGCCCTTTTTGAAGAAGAGTACCACCACACCCCTGCACCATGCCTGCGGCGTTTTCCCCTCGAGTATGACGGAATTAAACAGCTTCTGAAGGGCCCTAAGTACCGGTTTTCCACCCGCCTTCAGGAGTTCGGCCGTAATTCCGTCATCACCCGGTGCCTTGTTGTTTTTAAGCTGTTTAAGAGCCATCCTAATCTCGTACAGGCTGACATCCGGAATATCTTCGGTATAGTGTCGGGTCAGTCTAGCTCTTGGGTCGTTAGCTAGAGTTGCAACGGGCTTTCTAGTTGAAGTGTACAACTGCCCATAAAAACTCTCGATCTCCCTCAGCAGCTCCGGTTTGGCGGATACGATCCTGCCATCGTCGGTCTTCAGTTTCGTGAGATGGCTCTGCCCAATAGCCAGATCTCTTGAAAATACCTTGGAGCCTTTATTCCGCTCAATAGCGTCTTTAATACGCTCGGTATTAAAGCGGCGGAGGTCGCTCTTCAAGGATTTAGAGATCCGTCTATTGAGCTGCCGGTATTTCCACGCCTCGTCTGAAGACTGCAGGATCATCTCACGCCGCTCCTTCATGAGCTCGAGAGTATGATCAGAGAGCTTTTTGTTGTGTACACGACGTGTCTTGAAGAACTTAGACCCAGTCGTATGGACAGTTTCCACGAACCCATCGTTGCATTCGTCCACTGAGCTTCCTAGGCACTCGAAACGATTCTGGAGTTCAAGCTGAAAGCTCTCGGGGTTTTGGATCTGGATCTGTGCTGGACGGAGCGTAGACCTCATCAGTCGAGACCTTTCAAGCTTTATATTGATGTTCAATGTGCCTCTTACCATGCGGTGATCGCTCCCGGTTTTCACCGAATTGATCACAGAGACATCATTGAACATTTGCTTCTTGGTTGACATGATGAAGTCAATCTCATTTTTAGTTGCACCATCGGGACTCTGCCAGGTCCACTTCCTGTGCTCGCGCTTTTTGAAGAAGGAGTTTGAAGTGTCGGGAGTAATAAATAAAAGGACGTCAACTTGTAGCGAGCGTATATTGCGAACTGACGGTACAAATGATGTAGGCTTATTTATACGTGATCTTACTTACTAATTTTCTTATGTGGGTAAACCTAAATACATTACAATCCTCCACCTTAAATAATGCCTATCCTAAATTATATAAAGTAAAATAAACAAAATATAAGCCTTAACATTAACTATTTTATATCTTACAACTGTTTACAACGTTCTACAAACATAAATGAAATAAGAACTTAGTATTCAATAACTACCAGAATAACTTCATTCAAAAATAAGTGAAATAAGGAAGAACTAAATGTTTAGCTATCACAATATTGGGGCGGTCTTTTTAAGCGACACGCCCGTACAGGACGGGGGCGGACTACCTCTGGAACAGCATCCTCGGATTGGGGAACTATCACCCGCTTCTCATGACTAGGTACTTTACTGAGAGGTACTGATCCAGAAGCAGATGTAGACGGCAACTCAACGGTAGTCGCGGTTCGAACCGGACTGAACTCCCTCACGCTCCGAGGGCTCCGAGTCTCTCCGGGGACTGACGCTGGCTTCGTCACCTCGGGATTGTCGGGACGTTCCGCATCAAGAGAACTCCGTCCTGCTGTGCTAGTCGGACAAATCAATGAGCTTCGCGATCGCTGTCTTAACTGGTCAATGTGTCTATGGCTTTCTTTGCCTGAACAGTCCATAACTTTATAATCTGTAGTACCCATTTTATCTAATACCTGCCCCGGACTCCATTTTTCATTTCCCCTATATTGTCTCATCCATACTTCCTCTCCTATCTCTAAAGAACGTCTGACGGCCGTTCCTACTTACTGTTGTCGTTCCTGAGCCTTCCTGACTTTATTTTCTATATTTGGTTTTAATGCATCTAATTTGGTACGTAAATTCCTACCTAGCATCAATGTGGCTGGACTTTGTCCTGTTGAACAGTGCTCCGTATTACGGTAATGCAAAAGGAAGGTATTTAAAAATAAATTAATGTTTTCTTTTTGTTTAAACGCTTTTTTTATAAACCTTTTTACCGTACGCACTGCATTCTCTGCAGCCCCATTCGATGCTGGGTGGTACGGAGCAGAAAAAACGTGATCTACACCCTGACTAGCCAAAAAGTCTGCCATTTCCTTGCTCGTGAACGGTGGTCCGTTATCTGAGACTATTTGTCTCGGTAAACCCCATCTAGAAAAAACCTCGGTAAGCTTTTCAATCGTAGAACTAGCCGCCGTACTAGGCACAGGAAATACTTCTAACCATTTAGTTCTAGCGTCAACCATAATTAAATACATTTTTCCGAAAATAGGCCCTAGAAAATCAAGATGCACCCTCGCCCACGGTCTAGAAGGCCAGGGCCACGGTGTGACCGCATGCCGCTGCGGCGCATCCGCCTCTCCCGCGCACACCGCGCACTCCCTGCACGTAGCCTCAATCGCCTCGTCTATGCCCGGCCACCACACATAACTCCTAGCTGACGCCTTCGTCTTAACTATGCCCATATGAGGTTCATGTAATTCCTGTAGTACCCTGGCTCGACCACTTGCAGGAATCACTACTCTGTGCCCCCACATCACGCAGCCTAGCTCCTCGTACAGTTCCTTACGACGGTTAAAATACGGCTGTAATTCTCGAATATCATTATCTGTTGGCCACGTATCACGAATATAATTTAAAACCCTACCTAACATTGGATCTACCATAGTTTGTTGTTTAATTGTATTATAATCCAATAACAATGCATTCTGTGCAAAATGTAAATACGTTTGCTCGGGGACCCGCAGTGACTCATCGCTACTGCACGGAACCGGCAGTCTCGACAGTCCGTCCGCACCGTTTTGTTTAGTGTTTACATATTCAATATCGTACGTATAAGCAGATAAAATAATTGCCCAGCGTTGTAATCTACTCGCGGCCATCGCTGGTACACCGTGTTTTGGTCCAAATATACTTACTAACGGTTTGTGGTCGGTTCGCAAGACAAAACGTCGACCATAAACATACTGATGTAATTTTTGTAAACAAAATACGATAGCTAACGCCTCCCGATCTATTTGTGAATAATGTTTCTCGGCGTTATTCAACGCGCGTGACACATACACTACCGGGCGGTCGCGGCCGTCGGCGCCCGGCTGTGTGAGTACACCGCCTATGCCCCGCGCGCTCGCGTCGCATGTCAACACTAACGACTTGTTTGGATCATAATGAGCTAATACCTCGGCGCCTACTAATATTTTTTTAACTTTTGCAAATGCCCTTTCGCGCTCCGCACTCCATTTCCAATTGACCTCTTTTTTTAAAAGTTCATACAGTGGTGACAAAATAGTACTCAAATTCCTAACAAATTTAGCATAAAAATTAACCAAACCTAAAAAGGAACGCAACTCTGAAATATCTCTTGGCCTGGGAATTTTTATTATTGCTTTAATTTTATCTGAATCTACTTTAACCCCGTCTTTTGATATGACATAACCTAAGTATTTGACTTCGTTAACCAAAATAAACATTTACTCCCTTTTAGCTTCATACCGTGACCCTGTAACCGCTGGAACACCTTTTCTAACGTTTCTAAGTGATTATCCTGTGTTCCCACCGTTCCGATGATGATATCATCTAAAAATACTTCCACCCCCGGAATATCACTAAGTAAATTCGACATAATACGCTGGAAGATGCCCGGACTAGAAGACAACCCAAACACAAGTCTATTGTACTTAAAAAGACCTCGATGGGTGTTTATTACAGTTAAATCTTTAGTATTATCCAATTCAATCTGGTTGTAAGCAAGGGACAAATCAATTTTTGAGAAATGACTAGCACCGTTTAAAGTCACTAACAAATCATCTATCTTGGGTAACGGATATCTATCGACCAGTAAGACAGGATTTAAAGTTATTTTGTAATCCGCACAGATACGGAGTCCACCGTCCGCTTTACGTACCGGTACCAAAGGCGTCGCCCAGTCCGAGCAATCGACGGGCTCGATGATGCCCGCGCGCAACATTGCGTCCAGCTCCGCGTCGACCTGACCCCTCAGAGCGTAAGGCAGCGGCCGCGCGCGGCAAAACACCGGCCTCGCGCCCTCCCGCAACCGGAGCGTCGCCTTGCCGCCTGTGTACCGCCCCAAGCCCTCACTGAACAATCCTTTATACCTGTTCAACAAACAATCGACAGTATCAGACATTTTGTGTACACTATTGTTAATCTCTCGTTGAAATGGAGGTATTTTAATACCCAATTCTATTAACCATTGCCTGCCCAGTAAGGAAGTCGTACCTCCGTCTATCACGAACAGTTCTAGATATTTTATTTCCCCTTTGTATTGAACTTTGGGTCTTATAACCCCTAGTGGTTTTATATTGCTACCATCATAAAATTTTAACACCAAATTAAATGGTTTAATTACTCTGTTGTTAAAAAGTTTATCATATGTTTCTCTACTGATGCATGAAATTGCCGAGCCTGTGTCTAGCTCCATTTTTAATGTTTTATCATCAATCAACAATGATAAACTCACCGGATTGTAGCTGCTCAAACATAGTTGATGAAGTTCTTCCCCGAGCTCGTCCGAACTGGAGTCTCCCGCTCCTGCTCTCAGATGTTCGCTCGTGGTGGCATCCACGTGGTTTACTCCGCGCCTCTTCCCTCTGCCACTGTTCGCCTCCATCCGCGGACAAACGCGCCTCAAATGTCCGCTTTGTTTGCATTTGCTACAAACAAAATGCTTATAGCGGCACTCCTCCTTGCTGTGTCCGCGCCAGCCGCACGCCGTGCAGCCCCCCGCGCCCTTCTCGGTGTCTCGCGCCGCACGTCCGTGGTTCGTTCGCTGGTCCGCTGCATGGTCCGCAAACTGACCGCGCCCACGCTTTGCCCGCAACGTGTTCACGATTGCCGATGCCTCCGCCGTCGCTTCCTGTTCCACGACTGCCGCATCCCGCTCGGCCGCCTCCAGCCCAACCGCCAATTTGACTGCTCCTGAATACGTCAAATTGTCTTCCGCAAACAACCTTTGCCTGATGACGTCACTCTTCACTCCACATACGAACTGGTCACGCAAATTCTCCTCCAAATTTGCACCAAACTCACAAGTTTTCGCGAGTTTCTTTAACTCGGTCAGATATTGTGTTACACTTTCGTCGTCTTTCTGTCTTCTCTGTCTGAAACGATACCGTTCCGCCATGACCGCAGGTTCCGGTTGTAGGTGATTTTTCAAAATTGTCACGGCCTCTTCGTACGTTATATCCCTTGGTTTCCTTGGATTGCACAGCGTGCTCAGCAATTCGTACGTCTCATCACCCACGCCCGTGATCAGCATCGGCAGCCACATGTCCTTCTCGACCTTATTGACCTTGAAGAACATCTGCAACCGCTCCTCGTACAAAGTCCAGTTGCCTGACTTCACATCAAAATCGCGAATCTTTCCGACTTTGCCGACCGACATTTCCTCGAATAATTGCAGACGAACTTCGATGATTATAACGCTCCAAAAGTGATCCTCGTCGCCACTGAAGTGTCGGGAGTAATAAATAAAAGGACGTCAACTTGTAGCGAGCGTATATTGCGAACTGACGGTACAAATGATGTAGGCTTATTTATACGTGATCTTACTTACTAATTTTCTTATGTGGGTAAACCTAAATACATTACAGAGTTCATCATATAGAGGCCCTCCTTCTCCATAAAACTAGCCAGTTGGTGACCCCGGTGGTTCCGACGTCCAAACCCAAATTGCCCCACCTGCAGCTCATCCCCGTCTCGTTTGCCCAGTTTCGCGTTGAAGTCCCCCATGACAACGGTGAAGTGAGTTTTGAAACCATGCAGGGCTTTAGAAATATCCTCATACATGGTCTCCACTTCGTCGTCGGGGTGTGCCGAGGTCGGGGCGTAGACCTGTATGACCTTCAGCAAATATCTTGAGGATATTCTGAGTATAAGGTACGCCACCCTGGTCGACACACTCTCGATCTTCACCACGTTATTCACGAGGGACTTGTGGACGATAAACCCAACACCACCCTGGGACTGCCGGTCACCCTCTCGGAAATAGAGCAGGCTGCCGGATTTCAGGATTATCGTGTCCTCACCCTCTCTTCGGACTTCAGATAATCCCACAATACTCCATCGCAGCCTGCTCAATTCCTCTTCGAGTTCCGTTATGTTCTCGTCGGTCCGGAGTGTACGCGTGTTGTATGTTGCCAGGTCAAGTCGTCGGTATAGGTAGCCTGATCCCTTCCGGGGATTCTTCGCACCCCTTGCCACGCCGTAACCTCGACCGCTACCATAGTCGAGGGTAGACGGGCTGCCGGGTACTAGGGGCCGTTTTTTTGTTGTGCTCGTCATTCGGGGGGTTTTGGCATAATCGCCACGCTTGGCAAGCGGGTTGGCGATCGCAGTATGGTTGTAAAAAAAAAAAAAAAGTATTTCACTGATTATAACTCTGTAAATACATATATGTTACAGTTCCGAATCATATTTTGATCAACATACAGCCTGACACTGACCTGCTAACTGCAAAAAACTTAAGAAAACATGAATTTCGCTGGGTGGCCTGGTGCATTCCCTAAAGAGAGAATAGTGGTGGAGGTCATGCGTTATAGACTTAAGACTAAGTTAGCACTTTATTATGTGTGATTTAATTGATCACCATTGCTCTCAAAATGATGAAGGAAAACATCCTCCCTTTCACAAAAACATGGACTGTGTTCCAAACTGAACGTAAGTCACATTGCCCCAGGCTGTGAATGGGGCCTTAATGAACTCATTACCAGTAGAATATTCAGGCCAATGATTCAATCTTCCATTGTCTTTTATAAAAGAACTGTAAAATATTGTGTTTTTGAACTTGCTACCAGTCAATAATTTTTACAGATGTCTAGACATGCAAAAATCAAAAACTAAATCGACTGCTATAGGAGAAGAAGGTAAAGTCCTTAAAAAGACCAAGACAAGATCATGTACTGCCTGTCCATATTACAATCAGACAAATATCACTCGACTGAAGGAACGGATGCTTGTTGATATCATGGATATGGAAGATTTAGTCAAGGGTGGGAAGGAGTTGAAGGCTTGTCCATATTACGCGTCTAGAATGGCTATGGATGATGCTGAGGTAATAACTCTTGTCAATCTTTGTCTTTACCGGGCATAAACTCACATCTCTTTCGCATGGGGATAGGCAGAAAAGATAAATTATCGCGTCTGATCCGGCAAATAAACTTGTGGAGGGCAATATTTTACTAGTTAGAATAAAATGTGTTTGAATATTTCTTTTATGCTTTCTTAGCAAAATATTTTGTTGATAGGTCAGTCTGTGTCCTAATGTAAGCGATCGTTGCGTGAATATGGCGTAATCACTCATTTGTTTGGAATACTGAAAGTGCCCTTTGTCGGCGCCATGATCGGTTGTCAGATTAGAAGCATTATAGTTGAGCGCAAAAAAAGTGATTTTTTCATTATTTTTAAATTACTTGACTAGAAAGAAGAAAATTGCTTATAGAGGCACTACACTTGTCAGATCTGGGCAAATATTTGCCTTATATCATTAATACAAACTGACCTTTATCACAACAAGCATAAAGAACATTTTGTATTGCTCAAATAATACGAAAATTAAAGTAAAATACCACCATTAAACACACATTTTCACTTAAGTTTTTAAATACCATTCTTCTGATTCCAGGTAGTCCTAATAAGCCACGCAGGCATAGTTAGCTCCGGAGCCCGTTCCGGAATATCCCTAAAACTACAAAACAACATACTGATACTCGATGAAGCTCATGGTCTAACAGCAGCTTTAGAGAACGCTCACTCAGCCCCTGTGACCGTGAAACAACTGAGCTCAGTGAAGACATTCTTACAGTTTTATATTAATAAGTATAGAGCGAGATTGAGTAGTAGGAGTCTATTAACGTTGAACCAGATTAGTTTTGTTGTGGGAAAGCTTTTGGGTGAGTGTTTATTTTATTTCATAAATATCCGTGCTACAGAAAGGATTTAGTTGACATTGAATAATAAACCTTATTTTCAATGTTTTAAATTGTAAAGCTCCTCCAGCGCGCTAGAGGACTCCAAATGTGTTTGATGTCTGCAACAATGTTCATAGTACTTTGTATTTTATGACTTTGAAACTAAGTTTGTTATTGTCTTGGGCGCCTTTTTCACTGTACCTAACTTAGAGTTTTCGAGATAATAGATAGACTGTATTTCCTTCTTCATAATTAAGATATTTTCTTCCATTACAGGCATTATTAAACCCAAACAACCGAGCGGAAGAAAACAAGACGAAACAACGATATTCACCCTTGAGGACTTTGTAATAAAGGCTGAAATAGATCACATGAACTTACGACCTTTAGTGGAATTCTGTAGGAACACAAGATTAGCTCCTAAACTTCACGGTTTCTCCGTGCGGTACAGTCAGCAAGCGCTTGAAGAAGAGATGAAGAAAAGTACCGTTAGCAAAAAGAGTTCGTTTGAAACGTTTATGAGTAATATTGCTAAGAATAAAGGTGGGGAGAAAGAGGTTGAACATGAAATTAAAGAAAATGTGCCAGTTCAAGTTAATGTAGGTAAAATATTATATTTGCAAAACTCACAACAACTAACATCAACAATAGACAATTTTGTGTGTAGATTACCTACAATATTGCTAATTATTGGGGTACATTAGTGGTCTCAATGCTGATAGAGGTAATAATCATAATCATAAATCTTTATTTATCTCAATATCAGAAGTAACAGGTACTGGTATATGCACAATCTTAAATAGAGAAAGGTGTCTGAAGTAGGTATGTCCTGAGGTACAGATCACCTCTCCGGCTCAGATATACTATTTTATTTACAGCAAAATTTAAATCAAGATTCTAGAGTTAAAATTGAAAGTAGGTAAACAAATGCTTAAAATTAATTATTTGACATTTAAACAAAAAATATAAAATTGACACAAAAAACAAACTACTAGAACATTGTGTATGAAATACTAATGGCTCAAAAGTTGTACCACAGTGAAAACATAAGAAACAAAAAAATATATTTATATAAATTATGCTTGCAAGCATAATAAAAATATGTATTGTACAAAAAAGTGGGATAGGATGTTAATATGTATGTACACACGGCAGCACATGAAGCTGTACATTTCCAGTATAACTTGGCCTCGCTTTGTATGGATTTCCCATACAATGAGAGATCCGCATAAACTGGTTTTGTATAGCTTGATTGGCCGTCGTGCGTACTAATACACGAAAACAAAAATTAAAATCAAAGGGATGGAAATGGGGTGATGAAAGTACATTGATGCAATGCGTGAGTCGATGTGTGTGTGCGAATGTGAGAGTGTAAAGGTTTGAGTGTTTGTGTGAGAGTGTGAAGAAACATGTTTAAGTAAATTTTCTGTGGAGGTATTTTCAATGTTTAGTAAAGTAGCCCATTTTCAATATTTTTGACAACTTTTAAATTGAATTTATTTTCGTTCGTTTAAATACTACCCATCTCAAAATATTATTTAAAAGTTGAGTGATTTTCAAAATATATTTTAATGTGATTTTCAAAATAATATTTTTTTTATATAATTAGTTTCATTCTCCTCTTTAACTATTTGATCATTTCAGGTACCAACAGAAACATCAGCTGGCAGTGGTTTGTACGCAGTTCTAGATTTCCTAGAGATGCTCTGTGATCGCAGTGAGAACGGCCGAGTTTTAGCGCAGAGGGACCAGACTGGACTACTGAAGTATTTATTACTAAACCCTGCTGAACATTTTAGTGAGGTCGTGAAACAGTGTCGATCTGTAAGCATCTATTAAAGAACTATTTATTCATTACTAAATTTTATTAAAAACAGAATTTGTAATCTTGATTGATTTAGCGTTAAAACTTGTTCATCAGTAGCAATTTATTGTTAAAACTTGTCCATCAATAAAAAAAATACTGTTAAAACTTTCCAGCCACAACAATTTACTGCTAAAACTAGACTATCAATATCAATTAAGTTTTAAAACTAGTCCATCAACTACAATTAAGAGCTAAAACTTGTCAATCAACAACAATCAAGTCCATCAACTACAATTAAGAGCTAAAACTTGTCAATCAACAACAATCAAGTTCATTGACTACAATTAAGAGCTAAAACTTGTCAATCAACAACAATCAAGTCCATCGACTACAATTAAGAGCTAAAACTTGTCAATCAACAACAATCGAGTCCATTGACTACAATTAAGAGCTAAAACTTGTCAATCAACAACAATCAAGTCCATCGACTACAATTAAGAGCTAAAACTTGTCAATCAACAACAATCAAGTCCATCGACATCAATTAAGAGCTAAAACTTGTCAATCAACAACAATCAAGTCCATCGACTACAATTAAGTGCTAAAACTTGTCAATCAACAACAATCAAGTCCATCAACTACAATTAAGAGCTAAAACTTTCCACTAACAAAAATTAAGTGTTAAAACTTGTCCTTCAACAACAATTTATTGTTAAAACTTGATCATCACCAACAAATTATTATTGAAACTTGTCCATCAACAACAAAACTTAATTTCAGGTGATAGTAGCAGGAGGAACAATGGAACCTATAGCAGAATTCCAAGCATTACTAACAAGTAACTCAAAGAATGATGATATAGTGAATGTAGTTCGATGTGAACATGTGGTGTCTTCAGACAATGTGTTAGGCATGTGTATGTCGAGGGGACCGACCAGTGTCACTCTTAATTTCTCGTATGAACATCGGATGTCTAATGAATTGGTAAGTATGAGAAAAAAAAACATGTAGTGACACAGTACCTGTCACACAGTCAGAATTACCAATCGACTAGTTACTCTTCCCAAGTACCTATCGTCACACTGTGCCCAACGCCTAAATTGGTGACCCCGTGAAACCGAACACGTGCCTGAAGCGAAGCCCGAATCCCTGCAACATCGACCTTCTACAAGATCCACCTCCACCATGAAGAACGACGAGTTTAGCGATGCTCAGGGCATCACACACACACAATATAAATAGTCTTGTCTCATTTTAGTTTTGACGTAGGTCCTTCTTCTTTTTTTATTCCTGCGGGTCTACCGCAGTAACATAGGAACTTGTGGCTAAATAATAAGAGCCGTTTGGGTCGATCTTAAGGTTAAGCCGCGCTTGCATAGGTTGGTCCGTGGATGGGTGACTGCCCATTACACATCGAGTTTCCTCCGTACCTCGGAAAGCACGTTAAGCCGTTGGTCCCGGCTGGCATTTGTAGATCCTTAATAGTCGTTACGGGTCAGTGGCCCGACAGTCTGACAACCAGTCTTATCAAGGGGTATTAAAGGCGTGTTACCCAGTACTAACTGGGTTGTGGAGGTCAGATAGGCAGTCGCTCCATGTAAAATACTGGTATTTAGCTGCATCCGGCTAGACTGGAAGCTGACCCCAACATAGTTGGGAAAAGGCTAGGCAGATGATGAGACCCACAGTAACATATTCGTAGATAATGAATATGTAATAAACAGGCTGATTGAAAACGAGTTGTAGGATTTAGGTTCGAACCCTGACAGGCTACTTTATGCCCTTGAAAACGGCGAAAGTAATCATCGCGAGGTTACCAGCGTATCTTAGAAGACATGACAAACACCACTTCCGCACCCAGTGAGGAGACTTATATCCCAACAATGGGGCCTAATAAAAACCTATTTTCAGCTGAGTGAAGTGGGCCGTATTCTAAGAAACATCTGCAGCATAGTACCAGGCGGAATCGTGTGCTTCCTACCATCATATTCTTACGAACAAACTGTATACGACCACCTAAAGAATAACAAAGTTATTGAGGCTATAACTAAGAAGAAAACTATATTCCGTGAACCGAAATCTGCGTCTGATGTTGATCAGGTAAGTTGGAGGAGTTTGACGAGTTTTTGTTTTTTAAAAGGGAAATATATATTTTTTTCTCTTTATTTATTATTAGGGACTTTTATACAGATGTTATGGATATGATATTTCGGATCTGGATACGGATATGGATATAGGAATAAAAATATATCGGTTACGGTTACGGATATGTAATTATTTCGGATTATCCGTTAGTTTCGGATAGTTTCATAGTAAAATATAACACACACTTTGATCGCATTTTGTCTATAGAAATCAATTTAATACTTAACACAAGACTTTCTTAAATTAAGTATCAATGGTTAAATAAAAAACTAACTAGTTATGAAAGAGGTTATGTTATCACTAGAAATAACAAACAAACTGCAAGATTCAAGTGGCGCGCGAGCGGTGAAACAAAAACCTGTCGAAACATGTCGTTTTATTTAGACTCCGCCCTTATACAAAACTATCCGAAACTTGTGAAACGGTTACGGATATATTTTTATTTCGGATATCCGATAGTTTCGGTTACGGTTACGGAGCTCAATAACATCCCTGATGTACATATGTACATGCCATTCGCATCGGACCTTATAATGTAAAACGTATCAACACAAACTAAATTAAATTATAAGCAGTTCCGGAGTTAGGTGACGACAAAATATGATGGAACCTGCAAACATCGTACATATTTATCTCAAGCTTTCTAAGTAGATCCTCTCTTGCAGACTGAAATATGACACACTCGGTCAATCAATTTATAGCATCCTCCATTATGCCACACACCTCACAATTAGGTGAATCAATTTTTTTCAATAATACACGCGTACTGCGAGGGCTGGGCCGGGGAGACGCGGGAAAAGAGTACATGGAAGGAATTGGGGGAGGCCTTTGCCCAGCAGTGGGACAGTACAGGCTAATATAAAAAAATACACGCGCTTATTCCAGGGTGTTCTCGCGGGGGGCGTTTTTTTAGGTCAGTTACTTTATTTTTGGAAGGTTTTTATTCGACTCATTTAGTCATTTAAAAATCAAAAATTATTGAGCGGCAATGACAATATTACTTTAAATACGTTATGGTGGTACTGCTGGTTAGATACTACATAATTTTTTTACGTTTGTAATAACTGTTTTGTAAAAACGATACCTACTGTTTTTAGGTGCTAAATAAATTTGCATCAGCAGTTAAAAATAAAGACGGAGAACACACAGGAGCTCTTTTGTTGAGTGTTGTCGGCGGGAAACTCAGTGAAGGATTGAATTTCAGGTAATATTACTTCTATCATTAATGAGTTCCTGCTTTCCTGGCTCTTACTCCACTTCATAGCAGTTTAGTTATTAATGTTATCTTCAGTGTGAGAAAGAGGTGGACTATACATTGCGCGCTGCAAAATTCAGCATTATTTTGTGTCCACAAAAAAGATTCCCAAAGTTTCTCAGACGTAAATCCGTATCTTTCCTACACTATCAACAAACACTAATAAGATCTGAATGTTTGCACAATAAAATGTAAATGCGAATGCAATTTTAAACTTTAAAAAAAAAATTGAACATTCTCAACAGAAAGTACAAGTTGTAAAACAATACATTATTAATTTATGTTTCAGTGACGACCTGGGGCGATGTGTAGTGGTAGTGGGTATGCCTTATCCAAATGTGAAATCACCAGAGTTGCAGGAAAAAATGAGCTATTTGAACAAGACCGCTGGCGGTAGCGCCGGTAACATTTATTACGAGAACTTGTGTATGAAAGCTGTGAACCAATGTATTGGTGAGAACCGATTATCTTTTATTTCTTGATAGTTGCACATAATACAGAAAATATTACATAACAATGCACCGTCTGGCATTCAAACTTTTACCATGAATTTAGCAGATGATTCTAGACCCTAGCGTAGATTTAGACTAGAAACGGGATATTTACCATGTTTACTGTTTTGTTTGTTTTAAAAGCGGAAAAGTGCGGAAAAAAGTTCGCGAGCGGACAAGGTGAGTTTCGTGTGTCGGGAACAGAATCGAGTTGCGAGTGACAGTGGTAGCGGTACTGAGTGCACAAAACGAACAAGAAAGAGGGTAGACCGAGTTGTCTGTTCATAAACACCCACCCGCAATAACTTCAGTTTATCCGTGATCATGGTGCTTGCAACAGCGCCGAAATATCGGGAACTCAACAAAAACAGTAAACATGGTAAATATCCCGTTTCTAGTCTAAATAATAATGTTAGTGACCATGATAGTTTAAAGTCTTATATCCTAGCGTAGATATTTTGCAGCAAAAGAGCTAGTGCGTGTTAGTGGTAGGGTAGTCGAGGAACAGTTCGATACGCGTAAGTTTATTTTTATTTTATTTCATTTATCAGGGAAAGCAAACAATTACACACTATACATGGTTAAGAAAGAATTTTACGAGACTACATCAGTGTGCAACTAAGTTATCCACATCTTATTTAATTAAAATTGGAAGATACATGCACGAGTACAATAGCCTTAGCTTTATTAAATACAAATTAAAAAGAGAAAAAAACAGCAACATCTACAGATATAGAAATAAGTAAGTTGATCCTCAAAAGTTTTAAATAGCTTTAAGGATATCATTTCGAAATCTCTTAGCAGACAAAGAAAAAAAATCTAAATTTGAGAATAGGGTGTTATAATTTTTCGCTAAACGACGCAAAGGTGTGTGCGACACAAGGAGACAGCAAACAGCCGGCCACCGCGCACTTAAACTTAAATCTGAGCAAGTTCATTCAACTTCACTTTATACTTCTAAGGATAAGGTTCATTACTCAATGGCACAAAAATCTTCTTGTCGACACTAGTCTTTGGTTGCGCTGAGCTTATGTAACCTTTTTTAGTAACCAAGAGGAACATTGGAGTACCTAAGAAGCATACACGTATTTCGAAAAATATTCTAAAGTTGAAAATATTGTTACAGGGAGAGCAGTGAGACATGCTAACGATTACGCTTGCGTGTTATTGGTTGACGAAAGATATTCAAGACCTCAAACTATATCTGCGTTACCTTCATTTGTGCAGGTACCTTAGCAATAAAATATATTTGTATACCTATTTATTGAATATTTGTCAAATTAAAAACCATCTCTTAAGAACAGACACATGAACAGTGTATAAATTTTTTGTTACAGAAATCGCTGATATCAAATTGCAATTTCGGAATGACAATCGGAAACGTAGCTAAGTTTTTTGCTAGACACAAAGAAAAATAACAAAGAACTGCTTCAAATAATGATGTTTATTGTTAAACAAAATATGTGATACTTAAATAAATTATTTTTTACATATTTACATAGCTTGTTCTCTTATCTGCTAATCCTATATTTTGATTATTTACAATAGACAAAGCATTTATTTTGCAAATCTAGTTCAACATTCAAATTCTAAAGTTATTGAGATAAATTGTTTTACATAATCACACTATCACAGACAATACAGACATCTATTCTATTATAGACAGCAACCACCAATTAAATTTTCAAAATCCTACAGGTCTACCTTATAATCCTTAATAAAATAATAGTAATTATTTTACCACCTCGTATCAGTTACTAAAAACCGTTTTATTTTTTCTTCTGATAACTTTGGAGTAACTATTATTTAGATATTTAATACGTGAATAGTTTTTTTTACTTCATTCCTGGCAACACAAAACTTTTAAACGTCACCTGTCATTGTTTTGACATGTCAAAGTTCACCAACAGTTTTTTGTCAAAAAAATCTCGGTTTTGCCGCCGCTCAGAGAATTTCTTGAAACTTTTATAAACAAAAATTTGGTAAGTGGTTTTATGATTCAGATACATGTTGTGGTATACATGGTTCCGTACCACGAACGGAAAAAATGGAACCCTTAAAGGCTCACTTTGTTATCCGTCTATCTGTCAAGACCCTTTATTTCGGGACCGCGTAGAGGTATCGAGTTGAATTTAAAACCATAAACTAACTCAGGTCTACAGTCCCGTGCAGCTGTGAAACAATCAAACTTCTAAGTTGACGTGTAAAAAAAAGATACGGCCGTTTATGCCGCAAAAAACGTATATTTCGACACTCTCAAGGGAATTAAAATTTATAGGGTTGCCAGTTGACCTAGAATCATGAAGGCAAGAAGTAATGTCTTACAGAACATGTAAAGAAAAATCTAAAAACCGTAAATATGTAGTGTAAATAACAAAATTCCTACAAATTTATACGGAACTCTCGGTGCGCGAGTCAAACTCGCACTTGGCCGGTGTTTTTTTTATAATTTGCTGCTTGTATGTATCTTTTTAGGTGTTTCAAAGAAGTGGTAAATAATTTACCATTTTCCGATCAAGTTTTGATAAAAAGTCATATTCGTATATAAAACGTTTATCATCCTGATTTAATTTTGTTTTCTTGCTCGTTTGCTTAGAATTTATATTTAATTATTGAGTAATAAATAATTATAAGGTCATGACTTATTTCCAGGACCATGGCCCAGAGAAGACTTTATAAAGAAGATTAAATGAAAATAATATACAAGCAATCGTCGATAATCTCGACGAACTATCATATTTTATTTGTGAACGTGGGTGTGCATATACCCGAGAAAATCGAAACCTACAAAAGATGTAGGTTTTGCAGCATCAAAAAGGTGCAAAAACCATCAAAGATTTGTTGCTCCATGTGCAATGTATCGCTATGCGCCAAATCTTGTTTCAAAATGTTCCATACCGCCCCAAAGCTCAAATTAGACTTTTAAGTTAAAAACTAATACTTTTTTTATAATTATTTTATTTTATAAATAAAAATAAATAAATAATGCATTTTCATTTGTATACCAAAAATATATAGGTAAACCAAGAAAAAATAACTAGTATAGAAAAAAATATGTAAGTACCACAACAAACAATGGTAACTATTTTACCACTTAGCATATGTTGCAATGGACAATGGTAAATTATTTACCACTGAAAAACACCCTCAACCCCTATTTTTTTATGCCAAAAATGAAATCAGCAGCTCTTATTTACCCTAAAACTACACTTTTTTTTTAAATAAATTATACAGGGGCTCGCGTTTATTTAAAAGTTATCTGAGGATATACCTGCGGTGCTTGCGCGGTGCGGCACAGGACTTGACGCACGTCAGCAACGAAGGAGCTATCGTAACACGTTACCACAACTTTTGCGCCACGCATCTACCTCATGCACTATCTCACTTAAGCGTTGGACCTATAATAATAGCAATACTTAGCTAGATAGCTTATAAAGCAGTAAGCAGCAGCAGATATAGCAGTTTTAATCAGCCAAAGCCGCTGGCAGAGTAGTGCCACAAGGTCCTTCAAAGTAATATTGAAAGTCTGATGTAGCAGGTGTGGGTTCTAAATTGAACTCAGCTACAATCGCGCCTCTTTCCGCCGCTTGAGGCGCGAACATAGCTGCAGGATATACTACTGATGATGTTCCCACTACTAGGCAGAAGTCGCAGGTGTTCATAGCTGCTTCTGAAATTGAAAATAGAATTAAATATACCAGTGGAACTTCAATGAAACCGGACGTATCTGTTAAGGTCACACTGTAGTGCAATTCAATTTGCTCAGCAAAGGGAGGCCTTGACTTGACTTTAGCAGAGTTAGTAAAGCTTTAAACTACATATTTTATAGAGTAGACTAGAATATGAAGCAAATCACTCAGGATCAATAGTTCTATTAAAAAGTGACAGTAGGGTGGGTGTATTTTCTTTATTTACTTTCTAGATTTTCGGAAAATGGCCATGAGCAGACCATATGTTTCACCTTAAATATTGAAGGTCTCAGCATCTCCATGGATCCTATGTTTGTAATAATAAATTGTTACATTCAATCTTGCTTAAAGTCATTTAACTTACGAGCTTTTTCCAAGACAGCAGGATCCAAATTCTCTCCAAACCAAACTATATGGGGTCTCAGTAGACCACCACAGTCAGGCTTCTTACAGTGTGGCAGTGACTTCTCAGGGATATCAGAACCAGTCACATTTTCTTCTGGAGCACCTCTGCCTGCTAAAGCCTGCAAACATAATGAAGTATCTTTTTTAATAACATAGGCATTAATGCCTAAAGATTCAAACTACCAATAACATCCAGTTCTAGATCTGAATTATTATATGTAGCCATCATCTGTCACATCTCTTGAGTGCTTCCTTACATCCTCTCTTCATTAATTCATATTGCTAACTCTGTGTTAAAATAATAGAGAAAAGCTGCATTTTGCTGGTTTACTTACCTCACAAATAGGACTATCATTGTTAATCAAGACTTCTTTGCACTTAGTGCACCTAGTCTTATACAGGTTCCCATGGAGCTCAATCAGGTTCTTAGTCCCAGCCCTAACATGTAATCCATCCACATTCTGTGTGATTACTGTTATTTTTTTTTCTGCTTCATAGTTGGCTTCATACTGAGCTATGGCTATGTGACCCTGAAAGCAAAAGAGTATTTATTGAACCAATGAGGATTTTTTTTTTCTTTGGTTATTTTGTGCTGTGGTTTGCCAAAAGGAGTGAGTGATTCCCATGCCATCTGTCTGATTAACCTTTTGAATGCCATTGTCACATATACATGACAAGGAAGGGCGTGCCCTCTATGCCAACTACACAAATATGTGACAAAAAATGCAGTGCTGTATAGCACAAAATAACAATTAAATAGTTTTGGAATTTTTATTCTTTTTGAAGGTATTTGCGGTGAAATTGTGGCTTGGTGTGGAGGGCATGCGCATGCATTTATGCTCTGGTATTCAAAAGGAAGTCAGGTAAGTGTTTTAATAGGTAACTTAAGGAATTGAAGAACACATATAGACTGTATCATGAAAAACAGTTCTGTTTTATGTCAGGGGTTCGGTTTCCGTACTCAGTCCTTAAAGTGGACCATTGTATGTGATGGCAAAACAGTATGATATTGTATTAAAAATATGCTACTTCCATAGTGTTAATGGTGATGGTGTGCAGTGACTATTGACCAGAAAGCCCTTATCCTGTGTTATTAACTATAATTATCTGGTGAGGGAGTTTACATGAAGATTCATTGTTGTGGGCTCAGTTCAACATTAGAAATAATCATAGAATATTTACGATCTTGAACTTACGGCATTGGGCAGTGCCTTTGCTGCAGCTTCTCGTCTATAATGATAAAACTCCCACACCAAGCTTGGGCTGGATCTAAAAGCGCCAGGAGTAGCTAGTGCTGATGCTTGGTACTTCCTCCAGTATCCGCCTGCCCCGCGAAACGTTGGTATACCAGATTCAGCGCTGATACCGGCCCCAGATAAGAACACTACATCTTTAGCCGATTTCAAGGCTTCTCTAAACTTTGCTATGTCACTTGACTGCCGGGAAGCCATGATTTTAGGAAGACTACGAATCACTATTGTTCTTCGTATTAAGCTTAAAAAACTAATGCACATAATTATCAAAATATCACCAGTTTTTAAGAGTTTAGGAAGTTCATTCAATCAATAAGTAAATATTCCCAAAAACTGTCAAGAAGCAAAGAAAGTGTCACTGTCAGTACCGAATTATATTAATGACATTGTATGGTTCGTTCAAAAATTAGTAAACCTGAGAAAAATATCTGCCTAGCCTTTTTCCAACTATTTTGGGGTCGGCTTCCAGCCTAACCGGATGCACCTGAATACCAGTATTGTAAATGCAACGACTGCTTATCTGACCACAACCCAATTACTGTATGATATCATATCGTAGTACTGGGTAATACGATACCCTTCATAAGACTGGTTGTCAGAATTTCGGGCCACTTACTACCTGTAACGACTGTCAAAGATCTACAAATGACAGCCGGTACCAACGGGTTAACGTGCTTTCCGAGGCACAGAGGAAACTTCCGTTTGGTAAAAGTATTCTACTCACAGAGCATCATATCTTAAACTCTTTGGAGGAAACTCGGTATGTAATAGGTGGTCTTTCGTTTGGTATAAGTATTAAACTCTTAGGGGTGGGCGCCCATCCACAGACCAACCTAGGCAAGCGTGGCTTACCCTGAAGATTGATCTGAACGGCTGTTATTATTTAGCTTGTGGCTAAATGATAACAGCCGTTCAAACCTTTCCTCCTCAAACCCGGGAAAAATAATAGAAATAAAATCGTAAAACATTATGTATTGTCATACAGTAATCAAAACTGAATGTCTCATCCAATTAGATATTCTACTTTTTGTAACAATTTTAATTAAGTGAATTTTTAATGACAAGGCATTCACAAAAAACTTTTAGGTCCAAAAAATGCATTCAGTTTTAAAGGTCCAGAACCTGAGATACTGTTTTGCTGAAGGGTCCTTCAAAGGTGTAGTGGAACTCAAGTTTTTGACTGGGAAATTCGTTAAATTCTGCTATAATCGCCCCTTTGTCTTTAGCTTGAGATGCATAAAAGGCCGTCGGGAATAGCTCCGTAGCTGATCCAACTAAAAGACATACTTCACAACTTGAAATTGCCTCTTCTGAAATGAAACATAAAGCGTTGTATAAAGTAAGTCTTGTAAAGGTACCTCATTCAAATTATGGAGAATACTCTTCTGTTGTTGGATGGTCAGTTTTTTCCCTAAGTGAATCTACAATTTCTTCCAATATTATGTGGCTAGTTTTTACATATTTTATCAATTCACTTTTTTCAGTGCTGTGTTACCATCTCTAACTTATTTTTCTTCTTTGATAATATTATTTACCTGCTTTTGCAAGTACGGAAGGGTCTATGGGTTCTCCAAACCAGACAATGTCTGGTCTGAGTAGGCCACTACAGCTGTTGGACTTATTGCAGTGTGGTAGAAGCTTCTCAGGGATATTCGAATTAGTCTCTTTCGAATCAGGAGAACCTTTGTTGGCTAGTGCCTGAAATACAAAAAAATGTATTCAATGTTACATTTCTATTAACATGGAGTGCTACACACTTGTCTGGATATTGAACGTTTCTGGCACGTTTAATATCAAAACTTAATAGTTAGATAGAATAGGTAGTAATAGGCTTATGTGCGCCTTATGCCGAAGTAGTGTAGTCATTAATGTAGTATATCAAGAAATATCTTAATACATAACTTTTGTAGACTCTTTTTCTGCCTTACTATTTCCCGTAATCGACAGTTCCTGAGATAAGTGCGTTGAAACATACAAATTACTCGACTCTACACACTATAGTAGGAGCGTGTAAATCTTTAGCGCAATCTTATAATGTATGAAACAAATAAAGCCTGATGGTCTGTTCACCCCACTATACCTATAGATATCTGCTTAAACTTTTTAACCCATCCATCTTCCAGAAGTCATCGGCTATAGAGATAGGCTACCCGTGCGAAGCCGGGGCGGGTCGCTAGTATGTGATAATTACAAATGTGCGTAAGTGCTAGTATGCTTGCAGTTACAACCTGTATCATGCAGCCAATCATACCAAAGCAAGGTTATATCCATGAGGACACCTAGACACATAGTCACCTTGACTGAGTGTACTGAAGCCTCAAAATAAAAATTGATTAAAAAAAAACATCTGCCAAATGCCTATATGAAAAATATTGAACAGTTAAGGCAATCCCATGTCTAGCCATGTGTCTGGAGTCATTTGAGTTGAAAAGGCAAGTCCGCGGATATTATTGGTAGTCGGGATTTAATTGAGAAAATAAGTGATAGTGTATTGTGACGCAATAAAAAACGCAATCGACTTTGCTCATTTGCTTGTGACAAAAGGTCTGTCCTGGACCAACGAATTGGAATCGAAACAAAGTTATTTGTAAGATTTACTTTACCATGTCTTGTTTAAACTCCCCTTTTCTTGTGTTTAGCTAGTATTGTCCTACTTCTGAGCAAAGACTTCCCCAATTCCTTCTAAGAACTCTTTTCCTGCATCATTCGTCGCAGTCTACGTCTCTCCAGTTCTTTCTGACTCGCCCAATGCCATTTCAGCTTAGCAGTTTTTTACCGACGTCCATTATTCCCGTTGCAGAATACAGCGTGGTGTTTTGAACGCTGTTTTGACTTTTTACACCCAAAATGCTGCATCCCATTGCTACTTGTCTTTTGGCAATCTCCAAGGCGGAACTTTGCAACTCGGTGAGCGACCAGGTCTGATCACCGTAGGTTAGGAATCGTGACTAAATAATAATAGCCGCACAGGTCGATCTTCGAAATTAAGCAACGATTTCCGAGGTCCAGTCTGCGGGTGGGTGGCCATATCGAGGTCCCTCCGTATCTCGGAAAGTACGTTACGCTGTTGCCCTCATCTGTCGTTTAACAGTCAAACGGGTCGAAACCCGAAAGTCTGACAACCATTATCATCCGTATCAAGGCTTACCCAGTAACTGAGTTGAGGAGGTCAGATACCTACGCTCGATGTAAAATGCTGGCATTCACTACTTGCGATATAAAGCCAAACTCAACTTAGTTGGGAAAATGTAGACAATTGGCGATGCTCTTGCTTGTGATTCGCCAGCCCCTATTTAAAGTAATTCATTGGCAAATTGTATATTTTCTTGTCTAGAAGGAACTCTCACAATAGTTTTAAGAACCAATTTTATTATACATATATTCAAAGAGAAGAAACTTTAGAACATCAAAATTTATCAGGGAATACAATTGTTTCTTATTGCCTATCCGCAAGGGTTCTCTGGTTCAACTGACAAGATTTAACGGAAGTCTCCAGAAAATAAAACCGTACAGACAATCACCCCATAGAGCTATTCTTCTAGTGCAAATCTCGTAATGTCCTGCCATTGGGTACACGACCAGGTCTGAGCACCGTAAGTCAGACTCATGGCTTCGTTCAGTAATATAGCACGGGTCGGTTATTGTGAATCGATGAATTTACCATTATCAACATTTTTGTTCGGGATTTAAAAGACATGTTTTAAATGGTCTGTTCGTTCGTGCGGAAACTTCTTGTCGTAGGTGTTGCAAATGTTTTAAGTCATTATTTCGCAATGCTTATACCAGATAGTGCAAAGAAATCTGTCATTGTGTCGACATAATCTGTCATTTTGTCGATTCTTCCGTCAAAGAAATCTTTGTCTACGGCGGTCATGCTACGGGGGCAGGAGCAAAGGATCATTGATTTGACGAAACGATATGATGACAGAAAAATTTCTGAGCGATTTTTCTCGTTGCTCTAGTGATCGGAAGAGTTACTGCATGAGGTCCTGGATTCCCAGATCGGGCACATTAGAAATTTCTCAGTAGTAGCCCTGAGCTTGAATGAGTCCGATTGATGGTAATAGGCTCGTCCCTGCACATGGGACTTCAATATTACTGGCCAAATGTGGTTGTACTATTAATGGTACACCTCTGCCTACCCCTTCTGGGAAATACAGGCGAAATATGTTATACAGTAACATTATGTTGTTGATTGTGCTTTACATCATATTGCAGCTTCATATAGCGTACTTTTTCATTGATAGTCATCTTTTAATGGCCCTCGGCGTCTTTATGATATTATTTTGGTGCGCGAGTTATTTGCATTCTATATTTCCTAAATATATTATCTAAATGAAATGGTGTAAAGAGCGTTTTTAATCACAATTAAACAATAAAGGTGACTAGCCAGTAAAAACACCTTCACAATTAAAGCATTATTTTTTTACCAAATTTTAAAATCATAAAGATGGTTATTGTGAGTCAACCTTAAAAGATAGGCATATGCCGTCGCGGACTCTTATATAGACCTTTTTAAGAGGAATAATTCCCTCATACATTATTTTCGTGTAACTTGTACTATTTAAGCATCACACGCCACGAAAGGACTGTTGTTTCTGTCATAATTTCAAATATCGTCATTCAAGTAGCCTTCTATCGCAAAATGTTTTTACATTATAGCCTAAAATCTTCTCAGCGAATTCCACTTTCCATTGGTGAAAACCGTATCAAAATCTGTTCAGCAGTTTCTGATTTTACCCTGAACAAACAGACCCTCTGCCCGCCGGAGGACTTTAATTTATAATATTAGTGATGATGTAGTGATTATCATCATCATTCACGACATCACATTCTTTCCCTCCTTTCAGTATTTGTACAAAAACAAGGCAATTACTATACAAATAATTGGCTAGTGACAATTGGCAAATTATGTTGACATTCAGTATCTATCACTACTGAATCTTGTTTGGATTTTCCTGTGAGGCTATGTAGAATCATGCCAACTTGAACATGTGTGTCATTAGTTAATCTCACAATTATTTCTTCACATACCTCGCATATTGGGCTATCATTGTTTGTTAGAACATCATTACACTTAATGCACCTAGTTCTAAACAGACTACCACTCAGTTCAACCAGCTTCTTCGTGCCAGCCCTAGAATGTAGCCCATCAATACTCTGTGTGATCACTGTTATTGATTTGTCTGTTCCATACTTCTTTTCAAATTGAGCAATAGCTTTGTGAGCCTGAAATAAATAATAATAATTAAAAAAAAACAAATGAATAATAATAAGCAAGAACCATCAAAGCCCATCCCAAATACAATGCCAGTGTGGAGCCCCTCTGCCGTATATGCCCTACCTCCTTTCTTGCGGATCATTTAAACGAAGCCAACGAAACAGCTGTGCCGGTGGCTATATACTGGTTGGGTATTATTTGAGTCCATCAACACGCAAAGGAGAAGAAAATGAAGCAACTAACAAATCAATTAACTAGTCAGTATTTTTCTAGTACAGAGCAAAGGCCCTTTTCTACACAATCATGCAATTATTCGCTAGCCCTAACCAGTCTTTTTGGTAGAATTCAAGTTCATTACACCATCAATGCTTCAGTATGACATCTTTTTAAAAAAAGCAAAAACTATGGTTAAATAGAATACTATAAATTAACCTTATATGCCTATCTTTTCAAATAAGTAAAGGTGCACCAATAATTTTTCTAATGATGGCTTTTGACCAGGATGGACCTTCCCGTAACTTAAAATTAAAACAATGAATTTGGAACAACTTAAAACATCTCATTATCGCCAACTAATCAAATAATTAACTATTTTAAAACTTGTACTTACATAATATTTTTATTCTATTGATAATTTGATTTTTTTTTATTTTATTTTTATTTTTTTTAATTTGATTTTTTTTAGTTGCCATCGGGGGAAAAACCTGGATGAGGCTGGCACAGGACTGTGGGGATTGGCACGAGAAAAGAGAGGCCTATACCCAGCAGTGGGTGAATTCGGGCTGTGGATGATGATGATGATTGATAATTTGTAAATAATGTACATATGCAAAGTAATTATTAATAGTTCAAACTTCAGATAATTATTTTTCAAAGAATGTTTTAAAATTACATAGCTTTCTTACCTCATTAGGCTGCGCTCGAGACGCTATGTCACGTCTATGGTGATAAAACTCCCAAATTAGACTGGGGAAGGTCAAGAAAGCATCAGAAGTCCCTAGTGAGGACACTGAGTACCTCCTCCAATGGTCTTTAGGGCCATACGCCGGAAGACCTGATTCATTACTTATATCATCACCAGAGATTATAACTATATTTTTTGCAGTACTCAAAGACTTTTTAATCATTGGCATATTGCTCGAATGCCGTATTGATATCGTTTTAGGCACACTACATACAAGTAGCGTTTTCCGAAACGAAAATAATAAAGAACTGTTTATCGAACGCATTTTATAGAATTAAAGGTAAATGTAGTTATTATGTAATTATAATTTGGAAAATAATACAAAAACCGGCAGCGGAAAATTCCTTACAATATTTGATTGAAAATAACCTTCAACTCCATAAAGATATTACTAAAAATCAGCACTTTAAAAATGAAAATAAACACAAGAGTTTTGTTGTCACTGTCAGTCACCTGTTGTCGTGACTGTTGAGTTTGACACTGTTCATTTCGTTTAGAACCAAGTTCAGAACTGTGGCCGTAACGCGCATTTTTTTCCAAACATTTTATTTACCTAAAATACTGTAAAAATTGTGATTCCACAACATTTAAACTATTTAAGCGCAATAGGCCCATGGGCATTTTTCTACGAACATTGCGGGCTCGTGCTAGGGCCTCACTGGTATCCGGTGACTTTGGTATGTACAGACGCCAGCACATCAAGTTACTACAATCTGATTTAATAGATTTTCAACTTTACCGCTAAAGCATTAGGTTGATTGGGAAAATTTGACAGATACAAGTAAGAACGTAAAAACGAAGTACCTTGATGTGCTTCACCTAAGCCGAAACTGTCAAGTCCAGCCTTTTTCAACTTATTGGGGTCGGCTTTTAATCTACGTCAAACTGGTATTTTATAGTAGAGCGTTGTTTTTTTTGGGCCTTGACTGATAACTATTGGCACGAGGGTGTTGTAGGTAAACATTTGTGAAACTGTTTGCGGAATTTGTAAAAAACAACATGGTGTCGTTAGTACTGATTGTGGCCACAGGCCTGTAGAACCATTCAGCACTATACATAATGCGAATGTCCATTTCACAACTTCATCATCCTTCAATGCAAAGACAGAATGAGGAACTTTCTACAATTTTTTTTCACTTCCTCTCGTTACTCTAAACTAGAGATACCGATTTGATGTTAAATGTTATGCGCAGTTCGTATGAGGTAGTATAGAAGTCCCGTTACCCTGTGCGATATACCTCTTAGTGAATCTAGGAAAATATTTCTGAGCAATCTGCTGGCTCAGAAAAAAATATGTAGGTAACCTTAGTAGGAACCTACTAGGGATCAGTCGTTTCTAGGTATCGTTTGATTCAACACTTGCACGCTCTTAAAAAAACGGTAATAATATAAAGATAATAACGATAATAAATATTTAAAAAAATGCGTATGTTTACACAAATTAATCGAAAAAATGTTAATCATTTGTGAATAGAACCAGTCGCGTCTAACATGGCCTTTGATTCAACACTTCCGCACTATTTAAATAAACAATAATTACATTAACATTTTTATTTATTTTTACTAGCCGTACTTTTCAAATGACAGTTGACATTGACGTTCCAATTCTTATTTGAAACGCATTCTAAGATCATGAACTGTACTGTCTGCAGGTATATTATTCTATGCAGCGTCCAACAAATCGAAAATAATAGTGACAATACCACCTACCTCCTTGATTGATGGATATCATTGGATCAAGCAATAATATTTTAATTATCAATCTTATTTATTCTTTCGGGCTTTTCTATGTACTTACCACTTTCGACCTAGGATAAAGGTTCCAGCTAGCTCCTAGAACGGAATGGAGCTCTTGAAAGGGAGGTACGGAAGTTTCTCGAATGATAATCTATCCGCGAAATACGTACCTTAACTTAGTTGATACATTGAACCAAGCAGCTGCAACGTTTGTGCAAATGTTTGCGGAAATTGTAAAAAACAATTTCTTCTATACATAGTGCGACTCTCCATTTCACAACTTCATCATCCTTCAATGGAAAGACAGATTGAGGAATTTTTCACAATTATACAACATTATTTTTAGTATATGCGAAACCTGAATATAGTTTGTTCATAATAAGTAACTGAATCGATTCCAATCATTTTTAAACCATGTTATATTTTTTCCCAAAAATATTAAGAAAAGTTACAAGTTGGATACTGAGCGACTTTGAGTACCTATCGCAATAATTTAGGTACCTACTGCCAAATTATTATTATCAATGAGCTCAAGACGACGCTGGAGGCGCGCGCTGCGTGGTGACCGCGTTTTTGTGCGGACAACTAGGTAACAGAACAAGCTTATAACTTTGTAATTTTTCATGATACAGTTTTGAAATTTTGTACATATATTCTTTACATAAAAATACTAGACACGTGTATCAGGTTTCGCATATACTAAAATTAATGTTGTATATAATGATATTGATATTGTGAATTGTGGATATTGTGAAGCCTCACTGTGATAGGATTGCTAAAACATATGAGTACTCTATGGGTAGATACATTATGGAACAGCAGCCATAACTTAACAGTTCTAATACTCTCATAACCATAAAGATGACCCTTGTAAATACATTTGTACCTACCTATCTAGGCTATCTACTTGCTAATGAGTGCTACTGAATTTACTCGTTCTCGATTTGTATATCTTACTAACTCTCTCGGTTCCTCAGCCGTAACCTACCAATCAAAATTCAAATATATGCGTTAAATTGCTAATTTACAAAATCTTAAACAACGTGAACTCGGTAACGATCACATTAGGAAACATTCAGAGTTATAGTTACATAGGAAAATCTATGAACTGGAAATCGAAACTAAGACTACACGGTACGCAGCAGGACTCGCTAATACTGAGCCATTGAGAAAGAAACGATTGTAATTCCTATTCATTCTTAAAATTACCCTAAGCACTTATTTTTATCTCAAATCTACTAAGCAGCTCACGAAAAAAGAAAAAAAAAATAATTACTTGAAATCCCAAAGAAAATGTTGTAAGTACGTACCTACATAGCGTACGTAAGAACTTTACTAAAAAGGGGAGATATTGAGACGCGACGAGATTCTTGAACACTCGTATAATACTCTCGAGAGCACGCCATGTAGATATTAGTATGGTAGATATTTGCTTTCTGCCTTCCTGCCTCAGTTTCTTGCAATACATAGCCGCGAGCGCTCGTGCCGCGGAAAACGAAATCTGACGCGTTCCGTGTCGAAAATCCGAGACGCATTTCTCATACATTTTAATTATAATTCAACAAAAAATTTAAAGGTACGTTCTCAAAATAGTGAATTTCATTTTAATTTATTTTTTGGTGAAAATTAATAAAATATACGTATAACAACAATTAAAAAAATATAGGTCGTATGCATACATCTATATCCAAGGTGGAAAGATATTTTGGTACCCGGGCGATACGCCAAACTGTGTTTAATATAATTCTGTGACGATCACCATGTGATTAGTAAACATTGACGTCATTGATATTTAATTTAAGTGTTTGATAACTCTTAACCAAGCAAAGAAAAGTTAGAAGAACACAATAAGCATCTATAATTTAATGAAACAATGGACCATAATTTACCATTAACAAAAAAATATTAAGAACAGTGAAATTTGAATTATGTGCAAGTGAAAACGTGGACAACTTTTTCCTACACAAATACTAGGCAATGACATTGCCATGAATGTGCCAACGATTAAAACGGATTCGGAGGTGGACCTTCAGACGCAGAGCACCTCTCGCCTGCAACCGAGGAGGTCTGCTGGACCTCCTAAGAAGTCTACAGCCTCAAAACTATGGGACTTATTGCAACCACTGGCCAGATTATGGGGACTGATCACAGCTGTTGGTTAGTATGGAAAATATTTTTCAATACACTTTCTCAAAAACTGGTTCTTATCGCAATATGATTAGATTCAACATGCAGTGGATTTCAAATATTTTTACGCACACGTGCGGACATTTATTTGGGTTCTAAATTCAAAAACATTTTAATTTTCTGTATTTCATATTAGGCAGTTTAGCGGCTTCATACCTTTACTTCTTCTTCAAACTGGCGAAAGCAAAGCGCGGAAAAAAGCCAATTAAATCATAGTTTCCTAATCATTCATGACAAGAAATTACAGAAATACTTTGCGTTCTATAATTTTATTTCTTCGAAAATGTATTGAAGAATGTCGTTTGATACACGTGGGCATTTGTTACTGCAGTTCTCGGCTCCATAACAACCTCGCCTGCGGCTCGGGTGTGAATTCCGCCTCGAATGCAGTAAAAAAGTTTCTCCACTTATATCAAAATGTACTATTTCTAAAATCTATCTGCTTGTCAAGCCGTCTCCTGGGAAAAAAATAAGTTGATTTTGAAAAACATTTTAAACAAAAACCTTTCACATTACACTCTGGCTCTAAACGGGGCGCCAGCTTTTTCCAAACACGGACTGTCGTAAGAAAATTAATTAAACCCATACAGCGAGAGGAAAACTGGCTCAACAACGGGTCAGACTACGTATAATACATACTTAGATACCTATTCCATTGGCGAACGTTTTAATAAAATCAAAACATCTGTTCGTGTCATTGAATAATCTCGAAATAAAGTTTTGTAGGACTATTGAACAAACAAGTGCCAAAAGTTGTTTAAAGAGTCCCCCATTGCGTGTTACAAGATAATTTGGTAAACAATTTCGGCACCATCTGTGAATGGTTATGAGAAATACTGTGGCTTGGTAATGTGTGACGTATATCTGCTATCCAAATGTATTTTATTGCTTGCAGTCGACTGTTATAGCTAGTAAAGTCTCCGCTAATATATGTCAGATGTTTCCTCATGTGATTGGTGTGAGTAAATATTGTGTTTATAGGGATTATGATATGTAAGTATATTTCATATCTTTACAGTCTTTGTAGATAGTCGGTTTGTAAATATGAGTATGGAAAGATATTGTTTGTCGTGATTGTTTTATCTACAGGGTGAAACGACGATAGAGGTGTGCAGGTAGGGTTGCCAACTCTACTATATGTATAATATAGTATCCTGTCTAACTACTAATATTTTAAAACATATTATAGTAGGCGAAACTACTATATTTATCAGCAAATTCGCTAAAATCAGTCTTTATTATCTAAAACGGAACGCGGTTAAAAACTGAATATTAATTTTAATAATTTATTACGAAGCGTTCCTTAAAAATAAATACCTGATAATAAAAGCTGCAAGCAGCAAAAAATATTCATTTAAGAAATAATATATAAGGTCTAACTATTCATACACGAAATATTTTCAGAGAATTATCTAACGGCTATAACGAAGCCATTTCTAGGGGTTTTAATTTTTTATCTGAGTACTTTTTTATAAAAAATAAATAATTTAAAATGACTTGACCCCCAAAATAAATCCTGGCTCCTTATTTTTGAACATCCATTACGCTAGTTTACTACGTCGCATTTACCTACTGTCATTGTTAGAATATGGGAGTAAAGGTTTTATGCAAAAAGTGTCAAAAAAATTAAGAATTATAATAATTTTGTAAAATAAAAACACTCAGATTTTTTTTTTTTTCGTTGCTTTGGTGACTTTACGACTTATAGAAGTTACTCTTAAAATACTTCGTGGATGAAAAGACAGACCTTATATTAATTTGAATATACTATATCTTTTTGATTAATTATCTACTATATTTTTATGGGTACTGAATCCAAAAATACTACATTTGGTCTAAAAAAATTTGGGAACCCTATATGCAGGTGTCAATATACTGGTCGGGTATTATTTGAGTCTATCGACACGCAAAGGAAAAGAAGGGTGAAACAGAATAAGCGCAATACCTCTAATACGAAAGGAAAAAAAAATGGGCTTTTCATACTAATCTAATGCGTCAGCCGATGCGATGTCGGACGGAAGTCCAAATTTTTATTTTTTCTACCTCTGTGGAAAAAACTCCTCCCCTCATTATGGAAAGTTGTCTAGTTCAGTGGTCTGAATCTCCACCTAAAAGGTATTGCGATTATTTTGTAACACCCTGTATATGTATAACTTTATAGAATACAGTTTTGTGTAGGTATAAAACTATCTACGTAATTAGAAGATAAAGATTTAATAGTCTTGATAAGCAACATTTACTAAAAACTAAGTACTTATTACACTATTAATTGATTTATTGCTATCAATAATGATATTACCTACCTGCGCATAAGACTGCCTCTATCTAGAATCTTGATTATTTATTCATGAGACTGATAACATTGATATGATCTATGTCTAGAGATTAATTTGTCTGGCATCTAGAATAGTCATGGACGAATACGGAAAGAACCAAAACAAGATTATAAAGCCTACGGAATTGTTTTTTACGTAGTAAGTACTACTTAACTTATAAATCTTCTACGTACGTACGGCGACAATCATGCAATACAAAACCAGTTTATGTGGATCTCTCATTGTATTTGAAATCTATACAAAGCGAGGCCATGTTATACTGGAACTTTATAGCTTGATGTGTGGCCGTGTGTACCTATTGTCATCCTCTTTGGTATAGAATAGAACATTTTATTAACATTAATTAGTTTTAAGATTAATCAGTCTTACCAAGGGGTATCGTATTACCCAGTACTATAGACTGACGACTTTATTGAGTCCTCCGCCTTGCGCCATGCGTCCACAAAGTCCTAACAATATCTCACAGGTTACTTGCTCTAAAATAACCATAATTCACGTAGGTATTACAATACTAATTGAACCAAAACGTGATCAACCTTCAGAATATTCCATTTAAATGGATACCTTCGCGAAGACTCATTAAAGCGGTCGGTCTATAACTGGGTTGTGGAGGTCAGATAGGCAGTCGCTCCATGTAAAATACTGGTATTTAGGTGTATACGGTTAGACTGGAAGCCGATCTTAACATAGTTGGAAAAAGGCTAGGCAGATGATGAGTGCTCAGGTTAGTAACTGTGTTGGTTGTTCTACGTAGACACATTTTTTAAGCACTGGCACATACTTAAGCTTTATTGCTGAGCTTGATGTCCTAGGTTTCGATTGTCAGACCCCGGGGGCCTGGATTCGTGCCCAGTTATTGCCAATATAAGCTCGCCCTCGATATGACACGAGATTTATTACTGGCGAAATGTGGGTAAAGCTTGGACCTCTGACCTCTACCAATACCCCTTTGACCAATACTGAAAGATATTAGAAACACAATCGGGCACCTGTCGACGAACAGCAGAAAGCGAGTTAGAGCTAGCAACTACATAGAAGCGAGTTCGTTAGTGTGTAGCACATGCTTGTGGGACAGATTCTTCGCCAGCATCGGCTGTGGGAACAGTCAGATAACATCAATTATTAACATATTTCAGATATGTCATGATTTACTCCGTTTGGCTTGTACATCATGTGGGCGGCATACGGGTTTCGTTCAATGAAAACACACTGGGTGCGATACACTGTTTTTAGCAAACTAACAAATGGTTTGAAATTACAACTTAACGAAGACACTCCCTCTCGTCTTCGCTGCGAGCTCGCCCCACTCTGTATAAGCACGCTGTGTTGTTGGTAGACTGGTAAGTAGGTCACGTGATGTCACCACTGCACACTAGCGTACTTGCGATTCATTTTATATCCATACTAACGACTGGATCCGACATATATGTCAACTCTCCTGTAATTAATTCTCGAAGTGTTAGGCAGAGGTGTAACTACCTAATAGTATACCCACGTTTCGCCAGTTGTAATAGGGGCGAGCCTATTGCCATCATCCGGGTACAATCAAGAGTCCGTAGCTGCTACTGAGATATTCCTGATGGAGAAACCCAATATCACTTTGCCCAACCTGGGAATCGAACCAGGACCTCATACTCAGCTTGAGTCAGGCAGTATAATAATATGTTTGACTGCGATGGGACCTACATACATACTACACGTTTCTTCAGCGAGAAAATTGTCGATAGCGAGCGTTTCGTCGTCCGCAATTGCACACGTGCCGTAATAAGGCAAAACAGACGACAATTTCCTAAAGCTGACGTCGACGACACGACTTACGTACGGAGAAGTAAAAAACCGCCTGCCTGTCTCATCATTAGGCATATTGACTCTTACGAGGTGCCTACTTAAACATTGTTACGTGCGTCCAAATCTCGACTTATATAATAATATTTAACTTTTTTGCGGAAGTATTTTCGTTTACAGTAAAAACGCTTTGTAATATTCGTCAAAGGTTTGTGCGTAGGCCTGAGACAACTCAATATTGACTTCAGGGAAACTTTTGCTCTATAAAGATGAAGACTCACAGTTTGCAAAAACAACAAAACAGTATCATAAGTTATTACTGGTTTAGGTACGGAAAAACTTGTGTGGTAATCGGTATGATCTTGTCATGTGGAGGAATGCGGAAAATGTCGCGAGGAAAGTTAGTATAAGTGTGGGTGGCCAGAGTAAAGGAAGACCAAAGAAACGATAGATGGACTGTGTGAAAGATGATGTGGTTAGAGGTTGACTTATAAGATTACGACTAAAGCGCAGGCCACACCGCCAGCTAGCGAGCGAGCGAGCCTTTTTTCATACTTCGTTTCGGCTCTTTCGGTAGTTCATGGGGTGAATCAAAGTATGAAAAAAGTTTAAACGATGCCTCGCCTCGCTCGCTAGCTGGCGGTATTGGCCTGAGGTTATTAGAGAAACAATGAAGAATACTTTTTTATTCAGAACGAAAATGTTTTGATGCACGCTCTCGTGTTTAGTCAAAGTTTTTAGTCAGATAGCCCATTATACTCCGAACCCAAGTCGGCCATAGCAAAGACAATCTCTACAGATGGGAGTTCATATATGGCTCAGATGACACTGACAATGACCCACCTTCGCTCTTGCGCTGCATACCCTGACACCTGCGCACTTGACTATCTTATGACTGCATCAGCGAGCGGAGTTCGCATAGCTAAATGAGCCAAATATATTTTTATGAAAATTAGCCATCGACACGCCAAGAAGAAGAAGATAGCCCATTCAGAACTGTCTGATAGCATCCTGAATGGATTACGACTCATTGTCACAGCAAAACGCTTATATTTTACTATTATGACTATCAATGCCTCCGGTATGCGCCGCATTTTCGATTCTACATCCCATTGATACTCGCTATGAGACAATTCAAACGGCAAAATGGATTTAAATAAATTACGACCAACGGTTACGAAGATAACCGAACCACAAATGAGTTATTGAACAGTTCTGAATTGGTCTTCCGACTCTAACAAGTATTCCTTTAAAAAGTTCAATGCAAATCCGCCATGAGAGACAAGGAACTGGCTAGGTCTCAAGTGTTTCTTTGATCTCGAGGTCACACATTCCTGTCGGTCCCTATGGAATCCTAAAGCGTGAATTTTATGTAGGTACATAAGTAGGTGGGTAGATACTTTATGTATTGTAAAACATACATTTACATTTGACTTGTGAATCTCAAACACTGCGTCATTACATGAAGATGAGTGTTTGTGTACAGAAATAAAATAGAATAAGAAACTATTTTATGTTGATGTATGTACATACATAGTCATAAACGTAGATATATGAATACTTTCTGTACTACATATTTATAGCTAGTATAGAATTATGTAGTAGATAAGTTATTGACGACACGGTTCCATTGGTATAGTAGCTTTAGAGGCGATTGGCTGCTGCACTGCGTGTCGCGGGTTAGATTCCCGCACGGAACAAATATTTGTATGGCCTATAGGTAGTTGTTCCGGGTCTGACTGATATAGGAGAAATTCCTAGTGTGGGGCAACGTTTAAAAAATCCTGCATAATCAACTATAATGTTTCCACTACAGGTATTCGGTCAGAGGGCCTTAATCCATCAAGCAGCCCCAATGGGGATTGGTGGATAAATCTGCGTTCAGGGCAAATGTCCTAGGTTGAAGTAGTTTGTTTGTATCAGATGATGATTAAGGCCGTTAATCACTGATAAGTGATAACACTCTTTTATCATGCATGATTCATCTTCATCTATCACATATATCTTTTGAACGTAAATAAAAAAACAGTTCCTTGACCGACTTACTGAGAACACGTAGCTAAAACTACTGACAACTGACACGTTATTTTTGGAAGATAATAATGTTTAAAGGTAGTTATTGTCCTCTGGCAGCAGCAAGGGGGCGTCCATTAATTACGTGAGGCAATTTTGGTGTTTTTTCGACCCCCCCTCCGCCCTTGATGAGATGTCGTGAGATTTGAATTGATCCCCTGATCTCACGTGAGATTTATCATAATTCGTGATTAAGTGAAATTCGTTAATCTGTGCTTGATTGCGTTGGATTTATTTACATATAACAATGGTCGGCTTCTAGTATAACCGGATGCAGCTGAATACCGGTTTTTTACATGGAGCGACTGCCTATCTGACTTCCACAACCCAATTAGTACTGGGTTATACGTTACCCCTTAGTAAGACTGGTTATCAGGCTACCGGGCCTCTGACTACCTGTAACTGTCAAAGATCTACAAATGACAGCCGGGACCAACGGGTTAACGTGGTTTCCGAGGCACGGAAGGAACCCGGTATGTTATGATGGTCACCTATCCACAGACCAACCTAAGCAAGCGCGACTTACCCTTGAAGATTAAACTGTGCGGCTGTTCCCCTAAAAAATAAATCGTATCCTGAGAGGACTAAAATAAGGTTTGAAGTTATCAGTAGGAATGCGAATGAAGTTAAACACCATCAGCCACTTAAGTACGAGAAAACAATATCATTTAATTGAAATGCCAGCGAATTTATTGTTCTAAATCAGAAATGTTTCTCACACAATTCACTAAAACAGAGTGGAACAGTTTATGCCTGCATTAAACAATGAGCGGAAACTAATTTCTAAAGTTAGTTTTGTTTCAATGGAATCAACTGTTTGGCCTGTTAGTGTTTCAGTTCGGTATTCAATAACTATGCATCAACTTTGAACATAAACCCGTTTTAGAGACGGACTGATCGACATAGATGAAATGGAGGCAGAGAGAGGGTTCAAACGTCTGGGAGAGTTAGGTTGACTTGGCTTGTATTTTAGTTTTCTGAGGAAACGTATTTGTGTTGAGTCTCTAAAATAAGAGAGAATTATGGTTAAATACACGGTGTAAACGGTCACTTCACGAAACCGTCAACCAAGCATTCTGTACGTCAAACGAAGTAACTGTACTCAAAACATTGTGCTGATGGACGCATTGAATAGGACTTACGGGGAGTTATCTAAAGTAAAGTTAAACATTAAAAATTTGTATAAAAAAAAAAACTTTTGAGAAAGTTGTAACTTTGACCCCCAATATTTCCGTAACTTTTTAACTTTCGTAACAGAAGGTTCCCAGGTCTAGAACAAAAAAATATCGCAATACGTGGAGAACAAATGCCTTTTTTTTTTTTTTTTTTTATTCTGTATGGGCTTACTCTTGACCTCAATCTAGTCCTGAGGACAGAGATGAGGTCGACGATGGAACGAGCTAACCCAAAAGAAGCCTATTAACTCTCGATTTAAATAGATTGGGGTCATATGAACTTGGAAACACGGACGCAGGCAGGGAATTCCACTCCTTGGCTGTGCGCATAATAAATGATGTAGCAAAGCGCTTCGTGCGAATGTGTGGAACATCGACAAGGTATGGGTGATAACCCGCAGTACGTCTGGACTCCCGATGGAAGAAAGGAGATGGTGGAATGAGTTCGTGGAGCTCTTGAGCACACTCACCGAAGTACAATCTGTAAAAGACCGACAAACATGCAACTTTGCGCCGATGGGCCAGGCTATGAAGCCTGGTACTAACCAGTTTATCGTCACCAATGAGCCTCTTGGCTCTGCGCTCAACAGAATCGAGTGTGGCTAATTGGTATTTGGCTGAGCCATCCCAAAGGTGACAGCAATACTCCATGCCGGACCGAACTTGAGCTTTATATAAGACTAAAAGCTGTCCAGGCTTGAAGTAACGCTTAACCTTGTTTAGGATACCCAGCTTTTTTGCCGCAGTTTGGGCTTTCGACTCAATGTAGGCACCGAAGTTCAGATTCGCACTCAACTTCGCACCAAGAAGCTCGAGGCTGTCGGTGACTGGTACAGATGCACCCCGGAAAGTAGGAGCCAGATTGAACGGACTCCTTTTGGCGGTGAACAGGCACACTTGAGTTTTGGTGGCGTTGAAAACAACCAAATTCTCATCACCCCACTTGGAGACGAGACTTAAGGTTGAATTCGTTCGCTCTACCATGGCCTCTCTCAATGAACGCACTTCATCACCGCTGGCTTTCGCGCTGGATGCATAACTCTCCATGACAGTACTGTCGTCTGCGTACCCAACAATACCAAGAGCCAGAAGGTCATTGATGTGCAGCAGGAAAAGTGTCGCGGAAAGAACAGACCCCTGAGGAACTCCGGCATCAATAGCGATAAGGTCAGAGGAGCAGCCATCAATGACCACTCGGATCGACCGTTCACTCAGGAAGTCAGATATCCAGCGGCAAAAGTCAACGGGGATGCCGTATGCAGGAAGTTTGCTCAGCAGACTTGCGTGCCATACCCTGTCGAAAGCCTTCGAGATGTCGAGCGAAACGGCAAGGGCTTCGCCGTGTTTCTCGATGGCCTCACCCCAGCAGTGCGTAGCAAACACCAGAAGATCCCCAGTTGATCGTCCCCGGCGAAAGCCATACTGACGGTCACTGAGTAGGTCGTTTGCTTCCAGGTATGCCAGCAGCTTCACATTGAGAACCCTTTCCATAACTTTACAGAGTATGGAGGTGATGGCGATTGGTCGATAGTTACTGGGGTCGGCACGACTACCCTTCTTGGGTACTGGTTGTACATTGGCAACCTTCCATGACATCGGAACCGTTCTGGTTTTAAGAGAGAGGCGGTACAAGCGTGTCAACATAGGAGACAACTCAGGCGCACAGTTCCTCAAGACTCTTGCTGGTATGCCGTCAGGACCGCTAGCCTTGTTCACGTCTAGGCTATAGAGTACTCTACGAACCTCTTTCATGTGTATTGTGATCTCCGGCATCGAAGAATCACAGTGAAGAATCGTTGGTGGCTGTTTTGAGTCAGTATCTAGACGTGAATTGCTCGCGAATAGAGATGCAAAAAGGTTTGCCTTCTCGGTAGCGGAGTGAGCTAGCGACCCATCCGGTTTTTGCAAGGGAGGTAATGTGGGCCGGCAGAAGTTGGTTTCGACCGATTTGGATAGGGACCAAAACTGTTTACCACCAGAGGGGTAGGACGCAAGTTTAGCCCCTATACGGCTGACGTGGTCGAAACGCGCCTTTCGGATCACTCGCTTACACGACTTAGCGGCAGAATTAAAAACTCTTTTCTTCGCGCGAACCCGTCGAGCTCGAACTTTGCGGTCACGGGCTTGCACCCAGGCTTGGTATGCAGACTGCATTCGAGCCTCAGCACGAGCGCAGTCCACGTTGAACCAAGGACGGGCTTTGTGACCGAGCGGTATGTCGGAGAATGGAATATAGTATTCCATTCCCTGCCGTATCACGTCCGCAACCGCTTCAGATGAACAAGTGGGGTCGCCCGAAGAAAAGCACACTGGACGCCAAGGGAAGGACGCAAAAAAATGCCGCATCTCATCCCAGTCTGCTGATTCGTATCGCCAAACTCGCCTCTCGCCCCTAGGGCTATCATCTGGAGGCGAGCTGATAGACACGGACTTCACCAGACAGTGGTCGGATGTTCCCAGTGGGGCTGATACCGATACTGAGTGCCTGTCTGGGTCAGTGGTCAGCAGTAAGTCCAAGCAGTTGGGTGTATGTCCGTCAACATCTGGCACCCGCGTGGCTTCAGTCACCAGCTGGGTGAGATCTAGCGACAATGCAAATCTGCGCGCCTCTCTCCCAGCATGATCAGTTTTCTGAAACGGGAACAACCACTCATCGTGATGGGCATTAAAGTCCCCCAGAAAAAGAAGCTCCGCCGTCGGGTACCGTTGCTGGGCACAATCCGCCATCTCCATCAGGTGCTCAAAGAGCCTGGTCGTCTCCTGGTCACCGGTGTGCGACCGGTAGACACCGACGTAGAGTGATTTCTCCACCCCGGTATCCACCAGTATCCAGATAGTAGATAACCCGGAATCCTCAAAGCAACGGAGACGCCGAAAGCATATGTCATCACGGACGTACACACAGACCCCAGCTCGTTTTACGAACCTATGTTCAAGCGAGTAACCTGGGTAGTTGAGGTACGCCACGTCAGACGGAGTCGCAATCTGCGTCTCCGTTAAAAAGAATAGGTGCGGCTTCTCGGTCTCGAGGTGGTGGTGGACCGGGTCGAGATTTGAGTGCAACCCCCTGATATTGATGAGGTGCACTTTAAGTGGGAGGAAGTGCTGCCGCTTCAAAACCGTTTTCCTTTTTTGTTTTGTCATGATTTGAGGAGTATATTTGTGGGGAAACAGAAGGTTGGTCGAGACGCGGCTCGGTTACCCAACCGGCCTCTTCAGGTCATCCGACCTGTGGGAGACTCATATGGAGACTGCAGGGACGCCCGAGCCCCCCCGAAATGGCCACCGGGTCCTCCCGCCCAGTCGCCAACTGGCACAGTGGAGCATTTCGGGATTTTTCGCGAGTTGGCGGGGCAGCCTTTCCCACGTGGCTGGCGCAGTACTTGGGCCCCCTACTAACTGCGGTCGGCCAACGGCAGAGACCGTGCCTCGGATCCTGCTACCCTCCAGCATGAGTCTCCCGGTACAGAATCACATAGAAACCTAGACTGGTCCGAGACCGCGCAACTGACCATATCCATCCCCCAATGGCACTGGCACTCCCGCTCACCAACGGAACACAGACAAGCTGTTTGGCGCCGGACTCCGGCAGGAGGGTGGTCGCGCGCCAGGCGGCCGAAGCCTACCACCGCTGTAAGGGATCTTCAGCCGTCACCACAGTCCGTGAAGACGCGTGGTGCCGTTGCCCGGGGTGGACCGCTAGGAGGTAGATCCCAACCACCCCAAAAAGCAAGCCTTTCGGCTGCGTGAAGGGTACTTTTACACCCGTTATATTTGATAGTATGCAGAAATATATTTATATTTCTTGTAACATGTATTGGTTTGCAAAATAAAAATAATTTCTTTCTAAACTGAAAATTTTCCGTCCGTGAAGAATTTAATTAGTAGTAACCTTACAGGTCACAAAGAATCTAAATGGTTTTAAAATATTTTGTCGAAAGTTTCTAGTGAGAATACAATTTTATTCTTCTTTTCCATTCTTCTTGTTTTAATTTTCAGTTGAAAAATAATATTCCAGCTTATCTAACAAGGAATATTAATTTAACAGTTATTGAAAATTTTCCCATTTAATGTAAAATTCACGAGTTTATCGTTCTTATCTTATCTGTCTATTTATTTTATCTCATCTCAAAGAAAACGAGTTTCCACTTATTTTCACACACATATTGTATAGGAATAATCTAATAGCTGACTTCGTCCTCTTTGTGCTGATACTCTATCATTTGCGGCTATCAAATTATTGTACGTGGCCAGTATCATAAGTACCTACTCATTTTCATTTTCGTCTTGTTTGACCGGAATCTGACCTCAGCATGATATTAGCTATGATATAATAAGCAAAAACCCATTTAATATCTATTACGACCATGTCACTAATGTTTGTTTTCGACATAAGTATTTCAGAAAAACAACAATGGAATCTTTAGTTCTCAATCTTCTTTTACGTAAACACTATCATCAACACTGAAAACGTGATATTTACCATGTTAACAATTTGTGTTCCTGATAATTCTGCGCTGTTGCAAGCACCATAATCACGGATAAACCCGTCCGTCCGTTAGTTCTAAACTTATACATATAACAACCAATTAATTACTACTACTACTAATTATTACTTAATTTATAACTTTTGTTAAAAATAACACACATTGAATGCTTTGTGTCGTACCTACTTCCTATTTACATCTAATAAAACATGAACGTGGAAAATGATCCAACAAACAACAACGAATGGCCATGATGAATTTCCCAAAGGTTTTCTCTCCAAAAGAACCCTAAAAAAACGATGGGCCAATAATGAGCGTATTCATCAGATGGGTGAACTATCCATTGCATCGTCTAGGAAATCACACGGAGCTATAAATATCACGTTCGAGGAAGCGTCTAATGCGCTCCTATTTATACCAGCAAGCGTGATAAATCTTAGCTCGAGATGTTTTCGGGATTCCTTTTCAATTTGCTCGAGTAACGTATTGCAACAAGTTAGTTCGGGGTGTTTGGAGCTATTGTAGGAGTAGGTAGACAATGGAATTGTTTTGGTTCATCATATAAGTAATATTTGTGAGTAAGTGGATGTGCATTATCGATCAAGGACTATATAAGGTCTAACTATTCATACACGAAATATTTTCAGGGAATCGTCTAACCGCTATAACGAAGCCATTTCAAGGGATCTTTTTTTTATCTGAGTGTTGTTTTTTTGTTTTATAAAAATAAATAATTTAAAATTACTTGACCCACAAAATAAATACTAGCTCCTTATTCTTGAACATCCATTATGCTAGTTTACTACGTCGTATTTACCTCATTGTTAGAATATGGGAGTAAAGATCTTATGCAAAAAGTCTCAATTTTTTTTTTAATTATAATAATTTCGTAAAAAAAAAACACTGATAATTTTTTTTTTCGTTGATATGGCGACTTTACGACTTATAGAAGTTACTCTTAAAATATTTCGTGAATGAATAGTTAGACCTTATATATATTGGCTACAATACGTGTACTTTCTATTTTTTTTTTTTTCGGTTGGGTAATCATCAAATGAACCCACCCCACTCTGGGCGGAGCGGAAGGGAGTGTCAGACTTCTACTGACTAAAACCCATCCATGTTCCTTCTTTACCCTTTGTGTTCCAGGGCCACGGTATCTCTTTCGAACAGTCCCGCAGCCCTGGCACGCATCGGCCCATGCGGACAATACGTGTACTGAAGATATTGTCATTGGTGATCACTGTAGAAGTGGTATTAGCTTTGACTCCTTATCGTAAGCTCATCTACTTAGCGTGGGGTCCTGGGTGCGATTCCCAGGTCGGGCAAAGTTTTAGCAGGTTTTTCCGTTAGGAACTTCTCCAGTAGTAACATATAGTCTGGAAATCGATGGTGTGAGTTGTGACACCCTTGGAAAGCACGTATTATTTTTTGGTCCCGCGATTTATTTCTCTCCAGTCCTGTCGGCTTGCCGTCGCTTTGGTCTATTGGAGTAAAGGTACAGAGAGTGCACGACTGCACGTGTTTGCGGATATACTTGTGCACTATAATATTTTCTGCGTACTTGGCCAGTTTCCTTTGAGACAGGGAGCCAATCGCGACCGAAATTCAGTCGGGAGTATATTATTTGTGTTATTAGCAAAAGGAGTAGTGCGCGTGATGTCAATCATAATTATTATAGGTATAAATATATTATAAGTATTTACATTCTTCTTAGGTACTTTGATTAAAGCGGTGTGTTTTCTGTGTTTGTGCTCACACCATAAATTTTTGATTATAAGTCTAAGTACCTATAAGGATTTTTAATTGGCTTTCTGGTGACTATGGTAACCTTTTTTGTTTGTTTTTATCAGCTATAAGTCCTCCGTGTAGGTACTAAAATAAATAAATAGCGTCACCATTTACAGTGTGTCTGTGTGTAGTGTTAAAAGATTTCTTCTGCTTCAAAAGTGCAGCCAGTCTCCTGCATTATCTGACCCCTCTTACATAGAAGAAGAGGTCATGCATCAAAGGTCACTGACTGTACAATTGCATAACAGTGCTGCCAGACAATCGAAAACAATAAATAATCAAGGACAGTCGTTGAACTCAAATTAGAAACTGACCTGAATGCACGAAAGATAGCTGATGACATTTCAAAGGTGGGCGGTACTTCTGTGTCCATAACTATTTGTCCGTCGCAGCAACGTTTGTATTGCTGTTATGTAGGTAGTTTCCCATTTGCTAAAGTGACGTATTGCACTTTACTTTGCACTGTTCCAAATAAAGTCGGCTTTATAAGATTTTAAAGTATCATGGTCACTATGATTATCATTAACACTAGAAACGGGATATTTACCATGTTTACTGATTTCTTTGAGTTCCCGATATTCAACAAAACAAAATGGAGCATGGTAAATATACCGTTTCTAGTGTTAATGATAAAGTCGGCTTCGCCCTCGTCGATGTCGAAAATTATTCGATGTCCTCCGAACGGTCTGAACTCAGCTAATTGGCAACCTGTGTGCCCAATTCAAGGCATCAGACAGAACGACAGAGTTACTTTCGCATAAATAATATTGGTATGGAAGGTATGGTCAGTGTCAACGGAATTTCCCGCCAATGAAAACAAAGCAATATTCTCAACTACGCCATAAAGTTTCTTTGATTGATTTGATCATGAATAGTGGGTGTGTACAAGCCATGCCTTGTTGATATGGGTCAATTTCTCTATATTGATCTGTTTACTGTGTTGCAAAAAATGCGCACTGCTCCACTCGGTACCGTTAATAAACATTAATTGGCTATTGATTAACTAAAATAGGGTGACCATATACAGTACGAGCATATGAATCGGCTGTCGTTGAAAATGCGTTAACATTTGGCAAAATCATCGTCAACACGACTCAATATAGCATCTCTGAGAATGAGGTCTTGCGTTCGATTCCCGGGTCGGTCAAAGTGTTATTGAGATTTTACATCAGGAATTTCTCAGTAGCAGCTACGGAGTCTGTACTTGGGCCTGGTTGATGGTAATAGGCTCGCCCCCTATTACATGGGACTTAAAACATAACTGGCGAAATGTGGGTGTACTATTAGGTAAACCTCTGCCTAACCCTTCGGGGATTAGGTACAGGCGTGACGTTATGTATTTGACATTGGTTAACATAGCAGGAAATATCTTCGTCTACTTGTCTTGTAACTTATTGTAACTGTAACTTTCTTCACTCTTCATTGAGTCGTGGAAATTCAAAGTTGCTATGTAATGTATTGTGGTCACGTCTCCACATAATGTGGATGGTAATTTACTTCATTCATCCTCATAGGCCGTGGGATAAGGGCGGGTAATTCTATTGTTGTGTGTTTTATTTAGTTAGTGAGTATCCGTAGTGGCTTTAGTGAGTATAAATTGTATGGTTAGGTACTCAGTCTATTGAAAGTATGTATCTAATAAATAGTAGTGGCACTAATTTACAATGTACTCATTATCTGCCTAGCCATTTCAAAACTATGTAAATGACATAGTTGTAAAAAGGCTAGGCAGATAATGAGTGAGTGCACTCAACATACATAGTATGTATGTTGAGAGCACTACGTCCGACTAACGCTTATGCGACAAAACTGTACTGCGATTTACTCACCATAGTTCCAATGCACGCAAGTACGACAGACTGAAGCTCGACATCGCGTTTGGCGACAAACGAAAGCTCGACATCGGTGGATGTCACAGCACGTTAAGCCGTTGGTCCCGGCTGTCATTTGTAGATCTTTGACAGTCGTAACAGGTTGTCAGTGGCCCAAAAGTTTGACAACCAGTCTTACCAAGAGATATCGTATTACCCAGTACTAACTGAGTTGTGGAGGTCGCTCCATGAAAAATACTGGTATTCAGATGCATCCGGTTACACTGGAAGCCGACCCCAACATAGTTGGGAAAAGGTTAGGCAGATGATGATGATGAGTTCTCAATTTAAGGTGAGTACACCAACAGGGAAACAGCTGGATGAGAGACGCACAGATCCGAGAAGCATGGCAAAAGAAAGAGGTGGCCAAAAGTGGGTGATCCTGGGATGAAATGATGATGATGATGACATCCATATGGTGATATTTTTGGTAGCAGATATTTCGCGATCAGTCATAGTTAAATGTATTTGACGTAAACTTAGTTTGAATAGATAGATTTCCCCAGATCTTTGTGAATAAAGCGTTGTGTAAAAGTTACGACTGAGGAAGAAATGAAACTTTACTGAAAGTGGACACCTGCCTCTGACGGTTTCAGTTTTTCATCAGAAGAGAGAAGATTTTTCTTAATTTATTATCAGTGATACTTCAGGAGGTTACTTTGGACGGTTTTTAATATCCACTACGTAAAATAATAATGTAAGGAGTCTTCTCATGGCGAGCTCGCGTTTCATTAAAATTATTAAAGAATTCAATCTGCATTGAATGTCATTATTGCTTTCTGCAGTGTTTAATAAAAAATCCTTTGTAGAATAAGTTCTGAGTTCTCAGAATCTATTTAATATCGACGACACAGAAATGCTGTTGGTTTTTTAAGGTGATTTTATTTCTTGGTAGGGGGGGTGGGGGGGTCAGTAGGATTTACTGAATACGTGGTAACCGTTTTAGCGTCGGTGTCCTTTCTACCCTGTATACAGTAGAGACAAGAGTTAAACGTAGAAATCCATTTCCATCATGGGCCCACGATGGGGCAAGGTGGGGCACTTGCCCCACCCCGTTCTCTGACCCGAAGCTAAGAATTTTGAGGCGAAATTAATATAATGACAAAATTAAATATTAATTTGGGTATTTAACATTTTTCACATTAAAATAAAGACTTGGTTAAGGTCAAAAATGACAGATAACCGTCTTATCGGCCTCTGTATGATGAGTGTGCATAGAAAGAGGGTCCTGGAAGCACAACATACAGTTAGCCCCAAAAAGATGTACCTAAACACGGTTTACCACGGATTTAGCCAGAACCCTCGCAGGTTACTATTGAAATAAGGTGTAGTGCAGTCACTAAAACGTATCAGTCAGTAAATAAACACCATTTTTAATTTTCTACTACTTAGTTTATTTACTTCTGCCCCACCCCTTAAAAAATGCTGGGTACGCCCATGATTTCCATAATTATTAATCATATTAAATTTTGTTAATGCGAAAGTATTTCTGTCTGTCCGTCTGTTCCGTTTTCACACTCTACTCAACAGATTTCTATGAAAACTGGCACACAGATAGACCATGACCTAGATTAGGACCTGGAACACTTTTGGTCCTGGTGGTACGATCCCATGTGAACGTTTCCGAGGCTTCACACAGGCGAAGCCGCGGGCAAATTGATACGCCGGTAAAAGCTGGTAAAATGTATACAATATTAAGGGCCCAAGGTACTAGGTAGATACTGTAAGTAGGTGGGTGCTAAATAATTAATGTTTCAATCTTCGGCGCCTTCGGTAAAGACTGCTGAAGTTCAAAGTTTGTGATTCTGTTCGCGCTTCATTGCTTTGTTTCAGTGCCCATCACCTTGACTAATGGAGCTGATTCTTTGACAGAATTAAGATATGTAAGATACCAAGTTGTTATGTATACAACATTAGTTTTTTTATATGCGAAACCTGATACACGTGTCTAGTATTTTTATGAAAAGAATCTATGTACAAAATTTCAAAACTGTATCATGAAAAATCACAAAGTTATAAGCTTGTTCTGTTACCTAGTTGTCCGCACAAAAACGCGGTCACCACGCAGCGCGCATCTCCAGCGTCGTCTTGAGGTCATTGATAATAATAATTTGGCAGTAGGTACCTAAATTACTGCGATAGGTACTCAAAGTCGCTCGGTATACAACTTTTAACTTTTTTAAATATTTTTGGGAAAAAATATAACATGGTTTAAAAATTATTGGAATCGATTCAGTTACTTATTCTGAACAAACTATATTCAGGTTTCGCATATACTAAAAATAATGTTGTAAAAACTTTTATTAAAGTCGAGAGCAGTTTTTTTTTAAATCGTTTCCACACTCTGTAGCGTGAGTGCGTTTAGAGACATTTAAACTCACATACACAAACAGCCAGACCCGGAACAACTACCTGTAGGTCATACAAATATTTGTTCCGTGTGGGAACCCGCGACACGCAGCACTCAGCCACTGCTCCAACCGTGCCGTTAAAAAGTTAACAAATTATAAAATGTTATCATTCTTAGCGTGCAGCCGCGTATATGAATAAACCCTTTTATTTATAACATTTCTTAGTGAAGGGTTACACCTAATCTAAAAGAAGAGAGTATTTCGGAAAATGTAAGCTGGATCAGTCTGGCCTGGGTATGTCTTACATAGACACACACTTACAGTAAGACACACCTAAAGTTAGTATAGTTCCCTCAAATTGATGTTGTTTTATGTATTTGAGCACTGTTCAATGTCAAGATATTGGCATTAGATAAGGTACTTCATCTATTGCAGTTGTTTATTTTGTTTTTCTACATAAAACACAACAAAGGCATTTTTTATGAAATTTAGAACAGTTGTCGTCCAGCGAAAGTTTTTGAAAAAAATGTCATCCGATTTTGATGAAATTTTGAACAGTTGTTCTACCAACGCCAGGGAAGGATTCTAAAAAAAACAGAAAAAAGGCAAAGCAACGCGGTATGCGTTGCATTGCCTTTTTTAGGGCACGACTAGTTATATCATGAAAACGAACAGATATTACATTTTTCCACCTACGTTTACAGTGCAAATCTTCTTTAAAAAATCTCACGATTCTAGCAACGAACACTGAATAAATAATGGTGTCGGTACGCAAGTCATTGCATTAATTGACGTCATAACATCAATCTACAAACGTCTACAGCAGTGCATGGACCTCTAATAGCTAGTTACTACCTCACAAAGAAACCCCTGCGGGCTTAGACAAAGTAACATCGCTTCGTAGCGAAACGATATCTAACTTCGTCATCGTCTCTGAGATAACGATAAACATTTCCTAGCCAATGTAACAGTATTGTCGCGATCTTTGTGTCGAATTGTTTATTCATTAAGAAACAAAAAAATTGGTTATGGTAGCGAAAATTTTGCTGTCAGTGTCAGTCAAGAAGTGCCAAATTGGATCAAACCCGCGAACTTTTAATTTGTTAATAATTATTGATTTATAAAATGGAATCAAGAGTGCGAGCAAGTCCCGAACAATTGTCAACGCTGCTTGAGTATATGGAAACGTAAGTAAATCCAAGTTTTATTCATCAGCATGTAATGTAAACGATCTTATCAATGAAATACTTATATTGAATCTTTGTTTGTTTATATTACAGTCATGGTGACCTGGCGAGGCCTCTTGCTGGATCACAAGGTCGGGTAAGGTCAGACCGACTATGGTCTGAACTTACCAACCTTTTGAATGCTGTTGGTGGTGGTGTCAGCAAGACTATAAATAAGTGGAAAAAAGTAAGGACCTAATGAACATTTTTGGAAAGACTGGTGCGATGGAAGAGTGGCTAGCAATCCTAGCTATGTTTTCAAGGGTTTTGGACAAGTGGACACACCCTTGCGGTTATGAAGGTTGGCTTGTAATCGCTTCTCTGTTATCACTTGACTGGGATTTTCGATCCGGATGATCATGATGATCAGTCTCTGACACCAATAGTACAAGCTATGCTTTGGGGTCTGATGGCCATATGAGAACATACGCCGGATGTTTATTTATTTTTCAATTAATTTCAAAAGTACTTACCAAATTTTTCGCTTTTTAATCTCATTTACACTTATAACATACTTATGATCTTTATTCAATAAAGGTGTGGGCAGATTGGAAATCCAAGACAAAAAAAAGGCATTAACCATAAGGCATCATGCAAGAGGGACTGGAGGTGGGCCAGCAAGCAGGCAAAACTTGTCAGCTAGTGGTGAAAGAGTGCTGGCTATAATGGGTGCTTTAGCAGTTGAATGACAAGAATTTTGAATTTGAATTTGAATTTGAATTTGAATTTGAATTTGAATTTGAATTTGAATTTGAATTTGAATTTGAATTTGAATTTGAATTTGAATTTGAATTTAGATGTTTCATAAAATATTGTCATAATTTTTACATAACTACATCCTAAAAATAAATACATTTTTTCAGTAATACATCATTTCATTACTATATAAATATATTATTTTAATAAATCTACCATTCTTTTCCAGAGACCTCAATATTCTGCACAAGATGATCCCGTCGCCCAAGATGATACTCCAAAGCTGACATCTTCACCACAACCTTCCACTTCACAGCCATCAAATAATTGGTTTCTGCCTTCCTCATCCCAGATGCAAACACCACCACCCTTCCCGCTCGTACTCACACTGCCTTCGGCTCAAGGACCATCCCCGCCAGCCCCTGCAGCGCCCACTACTCCGAGGCGAAGGCGGCCACCTGCCCCCCACGCGTCTGCTACTTCTCCATCCGCCAGGCGGCGTCCGCGGTTGAGGTCGCCAGCGACACCGCAGTCTGCTGCCTCTCCCAACCGCCCTCGTTTGCGAGCCCGCCGTAGACAGGCACCGACCCCCTTCGAGAGAGCGGCAAGCGAATTTATGGCCGTGGAATTACGAAGCCTGGAGCTGGAGGAAACCCGGACTAGACTACACCACGATCGCGACTTGCGATCTTTGGAGGTTGAGCACAAACGGAACCAAGTTTTTAGGTCATTAGTAGACGTCGCTCAAGCTTGGCTTGATTATTATCGCAGTAGGGACAACACAGAACCGCTGAACACTGAGTAGTTCAGCGATTGTGTTGTCTCTATTGCTATAGTAATCAGAGGTTTTTTAGTATTTATGTGTGAAGCCTTAGGCATTCTGCATCTCAGACTTTTGCGAGCATCCCAAGTTTGTTTTAACATAATGTGAACCCTTTGAGCGAAAGAAGTGACTTCGTTAAATTACCTAATATGTTGCCTCTTTTACTGCTCAATTTTAAGACTGCAACAAAAGACTGTATGACAATCTTATTCAACTGTAACTGTGAGATTGATTCTCGATTTTGCGTTTTTAAGTTTTGTTAATATTTACATAAGGTAATAGTAAAAAGAAGCATTTCTGACCCGTGGGACACCAAAGTACACCTAGGTGTTTCACGGCTAACTTTCTGTACCCCTGGTTCATCTGTATAAAGACAGTGTGTCACACACATTGGCATTTATTATAGTTTTATCTCAATAAAAGTTAAAAGAGATTTATTAACCATTAGATCCAGCTTGCATGTTGGATTATGGCCTATTGAGGTGAGGCTTGTCTTGTGCCCAGCAGTAGACGTATAAAGGCTGATTAATATAATTATTATGTTTAGTAGAGATACAAATTATATAAGGTTAAAATCTTATGGAGTTTATAAAGTGAATTAATAAAACTATTAAAATATTTAATAGTAATTTTATTTATGTACCTATATATACATCCTACTAACTAAGCGATTGCGCATAGCCCTGCTTCAGATTAATTCGTTTTGGTTATCATTGGTGGAGGTGCTATGTTGTACAGCATGATCTTCACTACCTTCTAGACCCCCGGCTGTCGTATCACTTGGAGGTGGTATTATAGCATCTAATGCAATGTTGTGCAGTACACAACATACATTAGTGATTTTGCTAGCTATGTAAGGGTGATAGTGAAGAATTGTGTCGAAGCATACACCTCCAACGAGCCTTAACTAATCCGAAACAGCGGTCAATGCTAGACCTGGCTTGGACATGACGTCCTGTGTACACCTCTTCCTGGGATCCTGAGTCAGCATTTAATAACCAAACGTGTTCACCACTTTCGTGAAGCCCTTGCATGTATGTGCCCACGTGACTCGCGGACCATATGTGGGAGTCATGTGTAGCTCCACCAAATTTTGCATTAACATTTTGGCGCCTCTCCCAGGTGTTCTCATTGTGTGCAGCCCACAATAAACGCAAAGAATTCATTATTTATGTCTCTAGCACAGAATAAATACCTAAGAGTATGTACCATGGACTTAGTATAATAAACTGGACTGAGCACTCTACCAGAAAAACGTGACGAGAGAGATATTTATAACAGAGCCCTTTGTCTCTTTCTAATAGGGTGCCCAGCCATTTTTATAACAAATAAGAAACATCGTTTTGACAGATAATTTGTTTCCGGATAAGACATCATCGGTTACATAAAATATTGAAATAATAATTTATGAGAAAAAAAAATAAGCATTTCATTGGAAAAGAAAAGAATTTCGTTTCCTTTCCATGCTCTTTTCCGTTTGCTCTGCAGAATTGGTGTTTGGTTAGGTTAATAATGTTACTAATATTTAATTTGACTTAAAATAAATAAATTAGTATTATGTACAGACTGTAAACCTCTAAAAGAAAATAATTAAAATTTATCTTAAAGCTAAAAACACCGACTGGTGACTGCCGGTTTAATATATTCTACCATCTTTAACATTTTTATCTGTTGGCAATTGAGAGAAAGGGACAAAGGGCTCCCTTATTGCTATCTCTCTCGCCTCGGTTATGATAGCTTAACAAAAGTAAACCTACAGTGTGACATTTAAGGTCCATTTTTGTGTGTTACGAATTTCGCAGAACTCAGTCCTGTTTGTATACTAAGTCCATGGTATGTACCCACTCAGTGTCAAAAATCAGCTGTTGAATGAAATCCGGCCATATTGTTTCAATAACTACAACGTTTTAGCATTCGTTTCGTTATCTTTTTTGGCGATCACGATCGATGCGAAGGCGAACACTGAAAGCGCTGCTTGTCTACGCATTTGTATGGGATAAACACGATAGCTATTCGTTAATTTATGGTTTCTTTACGAATTTATAACCTTGTCTACCAACTTGCGATAACGATGTCGATTGACCACGTGACTTAACGCGGCTTATGTCAATTCCATACATTTTAGTCTTTTCTAACTTCGTTATCGTTTTTAAATTGTTACTAAGCCCCCTGATTACCATAATCACCAAGACAAATCGAGAACAATAGAATTATATAATGTTTTGAGAAAACTGCCAGCTGACCCAGTCAGCTGTTCAGCTGGTTTAAATGCAAGTTCCTAGCTTTTATCAATTAGGTACTTTTTTCTTTTTATTTATTATTAATTATGTTCTTAAAATGAACTTCGAAGGTCACGTTTATACAACAGCCTTGTTACCGCAGCTAAATGGGGTATTCATAATCAGTGGGGTAGTTGCGTGCCTAGTGCCTAGGGGCCAACAATACGGCAAGCACATAAGGCAAGCAGACTGTTCAGAAACCCTAACTTATAAGGGCAAGCTAAGCTTGTCGACGTCGACGATGTCGATGTCGACGTTTTATAAGTGCCCATCTAGGCCTATGTGAAATAAAATATTTTGATTTTGATTTTGATCTAACTTGTTTGCTTGCTTGGCTTGTATGAAAGTACCGCCGCGCTAGTTATTATCGATTCCTCCAACACTGGGTTGCGTGTGCGGCGCCCCTGTTCAGACTATGTCCACCTGCTCGAGTGTCCTTAGGGTCCGTTACCTGCTACCTTGACGATCTAAACAACGTCACTGACGTAACAATAAACGTGGCCACTTACTGGGCTCAAACATTCTTATACATTTTACATTGCACACAAAAAAAACAGCCAAATTGCAAACATTAGGTATAATACTATGAAAGAAAAAGAAAAAAAAGAAAAGTTATTTATTAGGCTCACGCAGGAAAAACAGTAAAAATTAGAACAAAGGAAAAAAAACGTAAAATTAGAAAAAGAAGAAGTCTTATTGGGACTTTGAACCCAACCGTTTTTAGTCCCGTTTATTGTTCAGAACGTACAGTCGCCAGCACATCATCATTATCATCATCATTTCAGCCGAAAGACGTCCACTGCTGGACATAGGCCTCCCCCAAGTGTCGCCACATTGACCGGTCCCGTGTGACTCGCATCCAGCGGATCCCTGCAACCTTCACCAGGTCATCGGTCCACCTAGTGGGAGGCCTTCCAACGCAGCGTCTTCCGGTTCGCGGTCGCCACTCCAGAACTTTTCGGCCCCATCGGCCATCCGTTCTGCGAGCAATGTGCCCTGCCCACTGCCACTTAAGTTTGGCTATTCTTCGGGCTACGTTGGTTACCTTGGTTCTCTTGCGGATGTCCTCATTTCTGATTTGATCACGCAAGGAAACTCCGAGCATAGCCCTCTCCATTGCCCTCTGGGTGACTTTAAGCCTTCTGATAAGGCCCATTGTGAGCGACCACGTTTCGGTCCCGTATGTAATCACTGGCAACACACACTGGTCATAGACTTTCGTCTTGAGACACTGCGGTAAGTTGGACGAGAAGATACCACGCAACTTCCCGAACGCTGCCCAGCCGAGTCGGATTCGACGATTGACCTCTTTCTCGAAGTTAGACCTACCTAACTGGATCGTTTGTCCCAGGTAGACATAATCGTCTACAACTTCGAGTGTAGAGTCTCCGATCTTGATAGCCAGCACATCAAGTTACCACAAACTGTAAAATTCTTTTAGCGTAAACTTATGATTCGCGGTGCAAACGGGCCTAAATTGTACAAATCTCTAGATCTTTACAGCCTACGATTGTCAATTGTTTCGTCCTTCTAACCGTCTCAGACGATTCGTGAACGAGTCTTCCCTTGTATTTATTCATTGTGTCCTTTGAAACACAATGCCTACCTAGTTTTTGACAATAAATTTGATTTAATATGCCTTAAGAGCTCTTTCGCTTGGCTCTTGGAAACAGGCGTTAGCAACAAGAATATATCCCTTTGGATAAGTACCTAACCGAATTAATGCCTTCTGCAGAAAATAGTCTTTGAGGACGGAATCAAATTTATGTTGTGACTTGGAGCTATATGTGATAATAATTTGCTTTGATGAGAATAAACAATATTAGTAAACTACCTTCGTCGAATCTTCATCAATATTCTTATAAATAAAGTAACTAACTGTTGCCCGTGACCTTCGTCCGCATGAAATTATTTTATTAGTTTTAAACTGTCATGGTACAACAACAACAAGAAACAACAACAACAACAACATCAACAACACCAACAACAACAAACAACATGAAAGACAACAACAACACCATGCAACATGGTAAATATCCTGTTTCTAATGTTAATGAAAATTATTTTATTACTTTCCTATTTGAATCGTACTTTGTTAACAATTACATTTTTTTTTAATTTTTGGTACGTAAGCTAAACCTAAAATGCCTAAGTTACTTCTTATAACATCAGCTATCTACCAGTAAAAATCCCGTCAAAATCGGTCAAGCCGTTTCGAAAATCAGCCGGAATAAACAGACATGTTACAGACCGACAGACAATTTCAAAAAATGATTTTGGCTTATAAGTACCGTATATACTATCATAATAATATGCACTATCATTAACACTGAAAACTGGATATTTACCATGTTTACTAGGTATTTGTTTTCTATTTGTTAGTGACCATGCCAGTTTAAAAACAATCATATAATACATTCAGCAAAAACCTGTTATTTTGGAATTACAAACAGACAGTTCAATTTTATTTATTTGTATATATAGATAATGCTCATCAGTATCTTAACGTATATTGCACTGACTGTTGTTGTAACTCAGGATTTATTTCCGACGACTAACTTTTAAAAGTCAAGTCAACGATCAGCCTCACAACCTCATCCCATCTTTACTCATTACTTGTGAAAATGCCGTGACCTACTTCTAACTAACATTTGTATCATTGTTTCAGTGATGAGTGGTGCCGGCACAGAGCTGCTGGTTCTAGGATACGAAATAGCACCGGGTCTACTGTGAGTATTACTATGTACTTTTAAAAGCCTTTCAATCAGGTTTACGGAATACCTGATGGAAACTGGTTTCTCCCGTGCCAGTAGATACCTATAAGGCGTACATTACACACGTGAATATTAATTCAGCAATCAATTATGTGTGGTTTGGAGATGTGTGTTTTAGCGTCAACTTTTATATACTACGGGATGAGTTTAAAAATTAAATTACACCTTGGAATTCACCAGGTATCTTTTTATAACGTTGGCCTCAGATTCGAGTCATTTAATTATTTATTTACTGACTTATCGGTGTTTGTAAGCTCGGCAGTTCAATCCTTTGCTCCGGAAGAGTTATCTTATTGAATGTTTTCAGAAAAAAATCTTCGACACGGCCTGATTGAATTTGTATCAGATAAAATGTCGATATCCTTGCTCGTGTAAGCGTGCTACATAAGCACAACACGTCATTCTGTCAGTGGCGAATTTCCTGTTTATGTTTTGGGAAGAAAATTCTTTAAGGGTTGTTTAAACACTTGCTCACTTGCAAAATGGAATATAAGCTGCTAATAATGATCAGAATCATCATCAAATCATATTTCGAAGCCAAATATGTGTAGTAATTGATTCGGGTCGATTTGTTGTTCAACAAAAATCCCTACAACTATACAAAAGGTGTAAACGGACTCTTCACGAAGCCGTCAACCAATCATTCTGGACATCAAACTAAGTAAGTTTACGCAAAAATTATTGCTGGAACGACTTTTTTTTGGGGTGAACCATTACGGTTCTCTGTAGGACTCAATGTAACGCACTCATTGTGCTGATGGATGCATTGAATTGTACGGGGTTCGGGAGGTATTTTAAGTAAAGTTATAGAATTAAAAACTCGTGACAAAGTTGGAACTATGACCCCCAATATGTCCGTAATTAAAAGGTTCCCGGGTATGGTCTAGAACAAAAAAAAAATTATCGCAATGACGGGGAGAACAATAGTGCTTTTCGGTTTCGTTAAGGGTACTTTTACACCCATTAGATATCAGGTAAAAACAAAATCCGTGAACATTTTTAATACCATTAATAACTTTGGACTAAAGTACATTGTACCTACCTTTATTTTGCAAGAGAGTCGAAGACTAAGTTCAGATTTATGACTCCTAGCGTAAGATCGGAAAACTGCTATAAATGTTTTTACAGCTTTCAATTTCCAAAAAAGTTTCAGCAAAGCGAGGATAACAAAGGTTCTACTGAAATTACTTATTTTACGAAACCTTTTTTGCTTTTTATTATCATTAAAATTAAAAAATGTTACCCGTGCTCATGTGGGGTTTTAAAAAACAAATCATAATTATGGCGTATGTGCGTAAAAAGGCTTGGGTCCCATTCCTTTGTAGATTGAAATTCCCCAAAGCTGTGTCGTATGTTGCACTATGTTATCCCCTCAAAGAATCTTTGTCCTCTTTATTTTAATGTAATATAAAATTTAAACAAAAATCCCGTTCTATTTTTAACAGCATTCGAAAAAGCCATCCTAGATTAAAACGCAAAAGTGTTTGAAAGGCTTCATTCTGTGTGTATAGTATGCCTTTGTTAATTCATATATTTTTGTACATTTTTACAGCTAAAGTTACCAGGCAAATATTATGAATTCTGGTGGGCTAACACGAACGCGCGACATAAACGTCACGTGCGTACGTCAATTTTTGAATCGAATCGAAATTTAAATTAAAATTCTTTTTGTCTCGCACAATAAGTATCATATACTCTGTGCTTTCGTGCTAGCCTGGCTGTATAAAGAGGTAGCTTAAAAATCGTAAAAGAAACGCTAAACTGGTGCTAGCATATTTTATTCTGAAGTAAATATATCCCTACGAGAATTTATTCGGGTGATGTATGTAGAACGTCTGTTTCTAGTTTACATCGCATGAATCTTAATGCTCGTAAATGTCTCTTGTACCCCGAATAGTTTCTACTGGCTACTAATAAGTATAGCTATAATGTTTTCAGTAATTAAGTAACTGTTTAGGGGCTATATTTTTCTTCATGTGTGACATGAAAGACAATGACTGAATTTAGACATGAGATAACTTCATAAATTGGTACATAGACCCTACACTTCATTCTGAACAGCATAGTGCTGAGTGATTGCATTTGAAGATCAAACAGAGTGACGACTACTACTTCTAGAAACGATAGCTTTTTTTCTGATACAATTCGTTGACAGATTTTCAGTTTTTTATTTTACTTAGGTCACGGTGTGACCGGGTTCTCGAGACTACATTGGGCTTTGCTAGTCAACAGAGAGCTCACGAATGGCAAGATAATCCGGGTAGCTGCCACCGGATACGATGAAGAGGATCTCATGTAGGCAAAGTGACTTTAAAAAACCTTCTCTTTGCCTATTATGATAAAGTTTATATTTCTACACAGTGTGGGAGCAGCAGTAATCCTAATCCTCGAGACGATGTGGGTGGCAGCTCTCTTCGTGGACCTCCTCTGCCGACGAGGGGAGTACACGCTGTCTCTCCGCTGTTGGGACTTTTTCCGCTGGTCTTGTGGCCGCGCCCGCGCCGCGATGTACGCGTGTGGGGCGACTGCGCTGCTCTTCGCTCATCTCACGCTGCTTGCTACTATTTCAGGTGTGTACAATACATACATAAACACTAAATTTCACCCGCGGTTTCGCCCCCGTGGAGTTCGGTAATTGTCCAATAATCCATCCATCCATCCTAACCTAACTTTCACATTTTAATATTAGTAAGAAGATAAACATCAGGTCTGTAATCCGAGAACGATTCTTTAGAGGTGTACCTAATAGTATACGTACATTTCGCCCTCTTGTTATATGGAGTGACAGCTTATTAAAATTTATTAAATACCCTGTGTTATGGCTAATAGCCGAAGTGCGGCTACACCTAGTTTTAGCCGAGCGCAGCCGGTTAAACTTAGATGTATCCTGCTTATCTTCGGTTAAAACATGCAACTAATTTGGATGTAGCGCTCGCCTGGCCGCTGCCGTGGCACCGCTCGCTGCGCTCGCTCGGCTCGCGCGCCTTTGGTCACAGTTCTAACCTAACCTAATCCATTTGGTCGGTGTGTCCTAGCAATAAAAAGGATACACAACTGTTACCGGCCACGCCTAGGTATAGCCGGCTAGATCTAGGTGTAACCTTACTTTGGCTTTTAGCCGTAACACACTGGATAATTAGCTAGACAGTAAGCTTGGTAGAAGCCTGTAAGTGCGTAGTACGTATTAAAATATTAACTCAGTCTGAAGGGTAGACTTCATTCAGGCACCACAATGGTTTTTACTGTGGGTATGATATGACATAGATAATATCTAACGTTTTATTTTTATTATTACACAAGATAATATGTTAGTCTGCGGCAGCTAACAACATTTTATTTTTATAACAAGTTGTGTTAGTCTGTGTGATATAATGTACATAAGTACTAGAGAGCAGTTGATGAAAATAACACTGAGCAATTCACTTTAGCGCTGATCTTTTTTAGGGTTCCCTATCTCAGTCGGCAAAAACGGAACCAAACGGACAAAGGATCACTTGTCCGTCTGTCAAGACCCTTTTTCTCAGGAATGCGTGGAGGTATCAAATTGAAATTAATATCAAATACTCAGGTCTGTTACCTAAGTACTAAGTCAACGCGATCAAAAGATATGACAATAGATAATTAAATAAATTAGTTTTAGGAAATTGAAATGAAATAACTATCAGGACAACTAATGTAATCTACCAAAACACAAACATTTAAAGTTAAAATACAAAAGTTATAGTTTTAAGTTACAAGTTACAAAATTAATCGATTGAACAAAATCAAGAGGAATAGTTAGAGCGCGCCGCCGAATAAGGGAATGAGCCCTTAGCCACGCTACGCGTTGCCTTAAATAGGCTCGGTCATATAGTCCGGGCTTTCTGGTGGGGTGTAGGTTGGAGACGCAGCTAACATTAGTGTAATTAACTTCGGCCGTTCTATTTAAAGTATATAGATAAATGACCGTTTATGCCGTATATTTTGCGATTTCGCAAGGGAATCAAAACCTAAAGGGTATTAATTTGACAAGAAGCAATGTCTTACAGCACATGTTAAGGAAAAAATCTAAAAACCGTAAATCATCATCTGCCTAGCCTTTTCCCAACTATGTTGGGGTCAGCTTCCAGTCTAACCGGATGCAGCTGAATACCAGTATTTTACATGGAGCGACTGCCTATCTGACCTCCACAACCCAGTTAGTACTGGGTAATACGATACCCCTTAGTAAGACTGGTTGTCAGACTTTTTGGGCCACTGACTAACTAACGACTGTCAAAGATCTACAAATGACACCCGGGACCAACGGCTTAACGTGCTTTCCGAGGCACGTTAGTTTAATAACAAAATACCAACAAGTTTATACGGAACCCTCGGTGCGACGAGTTCAATTCGCACTTAGCCGGTTTTATTATAAAAATACGTCTACGCACTTAATGCCTGCTAGGCCATGAATGTTGATGTGACAGACTATTTTTGTAGCTCTCATAATCCTTGAATTTAAATCATTCATTAAGTATTCTTTCTCACACATTTTTCCATTCCCTTTGCAAGTCGCAAACACAAAACTCCCTCACTTCAGAACTTCTTTTAGCTTTGACAGTTACCGCGCGACCCGAATTTTTGTTTGTGCAACCTACGAGCTGTTTACGCGCTGTTTTTGTGCTAAGACGGTAACTAGTCAGCATTACGGGTAAACGGGACTTGAGGAAAGTATTCCTACTTCCATTACTCTTTGTAGCCTCATTGGTCCACTAAGTACCAATGCCGGAACTTGCGGTCTTGGGTCTTGGAAAGTTTTCGTGCTAGTAAAATGTTTGTATTTTTCGAAGCGGTATGCTTTTTTACCATCCTATTGATTATGTAGATCTATATTAAAGTAAGTCAGTTACCAAAGATCACTAAAATAAGCGGTTAATTTTGGTCTTGCTTGCTCTTCAAAATTCTTCTTTCTCGTTGTGTTGATGATTCCCTTTCATCATCTACCTAGCCTTTTCCTAACTATGTTGTGGACGGCTTACAGTCTAACTGGATACAGCTGAATATCAGTATTTTACATAGAGCGGCTCTCTATCTGACCTCCACAACCCAGTTAGTACTGGGTAATACGATAATTCCATTTATTATTGTCAAAAAATCATGGAAGGGCTGGGAGATGATGATGATGATGAGCTTATCAGGATCACCTATTTTGGCAGATATGGCCGCAGTACTTATGATGCAGGTCAAACAGAAGGTCGTTTCTACATGTCCTCGTGGAATAATTCCAAATGTCTCGCTAGTGCAAAGGAGATTTATACATTTCCGGGTGTCAAAGGGTTTGCCCTTTATCATAACCTAATACCGTCAGTCATTGACGAATTGTGGGTGTAAGACATAAATCTTATGTGACCCTTCAGATTACAAGCGTAACCGATGTATAATAGGCAGAGGTAATGTATCTTTCGAGGGTTAAGATACACTAACGATGTGTCAGGGTTGGTACACACTTCGGGTCGGCACGTTCTGTTCGGCAGTATTTATTAAAGCACAAAGCCGACCCGATTGTTACAAGTATTGACTCGTGCTGATCCAACTAACTCCGTTCGGCATTTCATCATCGTCATCATCTGCAGCCTTATTTCACCCATTGCTGGGTATAGGTATTTCTTTTTTTGTGACATTTATTATTACTGAATCATGTTTGAGTCGGCTCAGAACTTTCAAATCGAACCAAGTGCGAGCTTGTAGATTTATAGAATAGAATAGAAAATTTTTATTTCAGACCGGAGTCCATAGGGTTAGTAACAATTTTACTTAACTTCTAGCGTTAGTAGGTTACAGACACATGCAATTAAAATTCAGCGTGGAGCCGCATCCACCTCCGCAGCATCGGGGAATCCCATCGATCTGCAAATATATTAAATTTATCCGATCGCGTTTACGAAAACTTGTATTTACTGAAACTGAACTAGCGAAGTCTGGTGATAGGAAATACAATTACTCCAGACATTTTGAAGTTTACTTTATCATATAGAACCTTTTATCGAATAGTTTAGTTAGTGAGAAAATTCGCAAGAGGCCCAAAATTTTGCCAGTCTGCACAACTGGTAGCGATAAAGTTCTATGTTGAAGTCATAACGGTTTTTCTCTAAGACCCTCATCCTCAATATAGCCCCTAAATATACGTAGGTATTTAATGTAAAAATAATTTCATTGTTCACAGGCGGCATGCTTCTAGTTCTAGCAGCCTTAAGAGCAGCAGTGCCGTTCTCTCCGTATGCGACGCACGGTCCTCACTCCCCGAGAGCCGGCAGCTCACTGCTGAGTCAGCATGACTCGCCACTACCCGACGTTTTCTACAATGCAGGACATACTGAAGAAGACAGGTACGACTGCTTTATGGTCTCCTAATTGCCTTCACTTAATAGCTGATGAGCGACGTAGGCTCACTGCTGAGCCAGCAGCGGGGCATACTGAGGAAGACAGGCACCAACTGCTACTGGTTTATGATCGACTAGAATATTAAACGTTGAACCTAAGAAGCTTAGCTACAAACAGCAGCAATGCTGCGCCGAAGAAGAGAACAACTGTTGGTTTATGTGATCTTGGTCATCAATTCTGGTTTTTTTCTTCCATTTTCTCCTGTCAACAACCGTCACGCAATCATTTGCACCTTTTTATTTCATATAATTCCTCACAAAATCCATCCATCGTTTCCTTGGTCTTCCTCTCCCTCTCTATCCATCAACATTTATATTCATCACTGTTTTAGTGAGTTGCCTCTCCCCGTCACATGCCCATACCATCATTACGTGTCCGTGGTCCTTCGATCCTAATTGTCAGGCTTTTCTATAGATATCATGAGCCAAGGAGATATGCAAGCAGACTCGGTCTCCGAGACAGGAATCAAAATGCATGACATTCATGAGATATTCTCTATATTCAAGCAACTTACCCAAACGACCGACAGCACCTCTGAATATTGCAGTGAATTTCCGTCAATAACTAAATAATTTACAATGCAACACAACAACTTGAAACTTCGGCAGGAGTCATAAATATAACTATTTGTGATTTTGCGCAGCATCCGCCAACTGTTGCTTTGGGACTAAGAAATTCCAGACCTACGATTTGCTAGTTATGCGGTATTTGCTATCTACGCCTCAACTGTTTCCAGTCTTACCGGATGGAGCTTGATACCAGTATTTTACATGGAAGGACTCCCTATCTGAACTCCACAACCCAGTTATGGGTATTACCACACCTCTCGTCTTGGTAAGTCTGGTGATCAGTCAGACTTGCGGGCTCCCGACTACCCGTAACGGCTGTTATGTATTTGCTATATATGCTTTGTACCTCGAACTACATGAGTCGTTAAAACTTCTTGATGAGTAGCAGATGTCGTTTATAATAATTTTGAGAGTTTACTGAGGTAGCTTTTAGTCCACCATTTATTAAATTTCACATCTGTTAAGCTAGGCTGAGTCGCCAGTTACTGTCACTGAACCTGTTTCATCCCACTGCTGGGCTAAGGCTTCCCATTACTTCCAGTTTTGTCGATCCTGCACTAATATGGATCACTGGATGTTGGTTTTGGCCAGTTCTTCCCGCTTTGTCTAAATGCAATGGAGCGCCAATTTCATCTAGAAGAATACATAAACATTACTCCTGTACTCCCCGAAGGGTTAGGCAGAGGTGTACCCAATAGTATACCCATATTTCGCTAGTTACGTTTTTTTTTAAGTCCCATGTAATAGGGACGAGCCTATTGTCATCATCCGGGCAAAAATCCAGACTCTGTGGCTGCTACTTAGAAATTCCTGATGGATAACTCCAATAACCATTTGCCCGACCCGCGATCCCAAGACCTCACTAGACCATCGGTGCAGTCACCTAGAAAAATGAAGATTGATTTTCACACGATTCGGATAATACAACAACATTCATTTATTTCCAGGCAACTTTGGCCCATAAAATAATGTCATGTGAGATGAGATGGTATATCGGTTAAGGTACAGAAATACCGATACGAATAGTACATTATATATCCGTATACGTAATTTCCTATAGCACTCTGAATAGAGCGCTTAACGCGAAGTGCAAACTTATTAGCATAACGCTAAATGAGTTCGGTGTGTGTAGGTACTTAGAGTGTGCGTGTGTGTACATTCCTTTGTCTTATTTGGTGGTTTCTGACTAGAAATAATAATTGGTGTTGTCGATTTATATGGATAACTCCGATAACAATAAATTATAAGTCAGCACCTACATAGTTTAAAGTTGATAATGTCTTGTTTTTTTAAACGACTTCATAATAGGAGGAGATTCTAAAACAGTTGAATTTTCTTTTAATGTTTTGTTTCCTCAGAACTCGGTCATTTGAAAAATTAAATAATTTATTTGTATGTGTTTTTTTTTTAAATTATTTCATAAAGTCACAAGTTTTCTTAATTTAATGTGCTGGTTTTTATTTTCCCTAAGTATTAATTTCCTTTTTCCGTTTCACAGATCTGAAGAGATGACAGTCCTGGACATAAAGACCACAGACAGATCGCGGTCAACGACCCCGAAGCCGCCACTACTGAACTTTGATTCGTGAAATATGTTTGTACGAGGCTAGACTACTTTAGCTAATAAAATATCTCTAATGGCAACACTACTGCGCCGTGAACAACTTGATACTATCAACAAAGAAAATAAAAAAAGAACGAACTATCTAGATTTGAATTTTTGAATACCGAATACCGTAGAATATTATGAGTTTGTTTACCTGGTTGATAATAATAATTATGTGTATAAAAAAAAATATGTTAAGAAAATACGAAAATATTGTAAAATAAATATGTCATTTTATTTTTGTCAGAAATTATTTAGTTGAAAGTTGTTCTACATTGGTCAAGTATAAGTAGGTGTTAAAATTAGTACTACATCTAATTAATTTATTACTTTTATAATTTTTATACGTACGAAAAAACTGTGATAGTTTAGATTGTAGTTATGTGCGACAAAGTTCAGCGGCAAAAGATTATAATTAAATTATTATAAAAAAAACTCAAGTCTATTATTTTTCATTCTGTTGTTCTTGTTTTTGGCTGAGAACGGCATAATAAGAATACGCTGCCTTCATGATCTGAAACAAACAAAGTTATTTTCGTTGAAATATTAATTTTCATTAATATTTATTCAGTGTACTCCTCAGCGTCCGTTCTTAATATAACTTTGAGTTACATCAGAGTTTGAGTTTTACAAGCTAATATAAGACTGAAGTTTCGAAATTCCTTGGCTTTACCGATGAACTTTTTATTTTCGTTTTTAACGGCATCCGACGTTTCCACAAACACTATTGAATTTTTCTGATCAGTTACTAAAACAATTTAAAAACTTAATCTCTTTTTTATCTTTTATTTTAAAGATATTAATTAAAAATAATTTAATTATTCCACGCGAACGGATGCGTGACATTATTATAAAAATATTACTTCCCCTATTTGAATCGGATTTTGTTAACCATTTATTTTTCATTCATTTTAACATCAGCTACCTGCCAGTAAAAGTCCCGTCAAAATCGGTCAATGTGTTTCGGAGATTAGCCGGAACAAACAGACAGAAAAAAAAAAGTTTTTATCTTTTTATTATAAGTACCGTTTATACTTTCAACATAATTATCCATTCACTAAAAAGCTGTTATTTTGAACTTACAAACAGACACCTAATTTTTTTATTCCTAGTAAATAATAAACACAATTTTCAAAAGTGCAAGCACTATCTGCAAATCATAAATGTATCTACATTCCACGTGGATAATGCCGGGACTGTTAATGAGACAAGTTATTGAATTAATCAATGCGAATCATAGCGACTGATGACGTCACCAATGTTCAATTACTGGCTCGAGCTGCGAACTGTGATGAATGCAATTGATGGAAAGTATGAGTGAGCACAGTTGTGCTCTAATCAAACGGTTGCTTTAAAAATGTGGTGTCCAATTCTGACTATTTTCATGGTATAGCTGCGGAAAAGAATTTCTACAACACTGTGTTGGAGGTCTAGAAAATAATTCTTACTAGACTGAGTGAGTTGTAAATATAAATTTTTGTCGTTCAGTTCTATGTTATAAAACAAGTATTTAAAAAAAAATCCAAGTATTGGACAAAGGCTGGAGACGATTTGCGGCCAAACTTAAAACTAAACCATATTGGTCGAAGTGCCTCCGGCCTAGATTGCGGTAATGGTGGCTGCGTCATCCTACTGTTACTAGGTCGAGGGGTAGTTTGATCCCATAAGACATTCTTACAGTTCACAAATCTACCAGGAACGTGTCGTTGTCTAGACAGGAAATGTCCACAAACTCGCGCGATGTGACATGCGTCAAGCGTCTCGCACGCATTTTTGACCAACTTCTCAAAAAGAAGGATCTTTTTTTTCATGTGTGTTCATTGATTCCTCTATGGAAGCTCGCGCGGTGGCAATAAATTCAATGAAGCAAACAAAGTCACCGACTTCCGAAAGTAAAGTTATTTTTCACATTTTTAGTGATTTTTTGGAAGTCAGTTAATTTTTTTGTAAAATATTCTATTTCTCTTCTTCGCGTGAGACTCGTGACATGCTTTAAGGCGATTTTCACCGCCTCCACAGTCGAAGTCGCAAGACGCGTCTCTTGAACGTATAGCCCGTATCTAAGAGAAAAGTTACTTCATTGCTAGAATGACTTACAGCTAAAAAGCACGCGTTGTCCATCTGTGTGAATCCAGCAGCCGTAAGCCTGAGCGGCCGCTGTGCTCTAACCATCATCATCACCAGCGGTGGACGTAGACTCGTCGGGATACGCTCCCATTTGCATTGCATCACTGCGTCTGATATGCACTGGGCCTGTAAAAACAAATGAGTTATCCAATTAGGTGGGGTCTAAGAGGAGCTCGTGGCTAAATAATAATAGCCACTAGAGTCGGCCTAGGTTGGTTCGTGGATTGGTGACCACCCATTACATACCGTGTTTCCTCTGTGCCTCAGAAAGCACGTTAAACCGTTGGTCCCGGCTAGCATTTGTAGATCATTGACAGTCGTTACAAGTAGTCAGCGGCCTGAAAGTCTGACATGTCTTACCAAGGGGTAACGAATTACCCAGCACTAACTGGGTTGTGGAGGTCAGGTAGGCAGTCCATCCATGTAAAATGCTGGTATTCAGCTGCAACCGGTTAATCTGGAAGCCGTACCCAACATAGTTGGGAAAAGGGTAGGCAGATGATGAATCCAATTAGGTGAGGTCAAGTCCCTGCTTCTTTTCGAGTACAGGCGATACTCTTGACGTGCAAAACTCAGAAATTCACAACAAAACAATAACACATCGTGTGTGCGGGGGACCTTCCCCTTTGACACCTAGTCGTACTTAAAATTATTTGAGATGATGCTTAAGCTGCTCTACCAACATATTAACCGACTTAAAAAAGGGAGTTTTTAGGAACCATCATCCAAAGATGAATAAAAAAAAGTTTTTCGAATAGGTATTTTGAAATTCATCATCACTCGTTTTCGGAATTTTTATTTTTGGCTTCCGCATAATGGAACGACGCCTTGCCACTGCAAAATTGTTACAATAACCAATAAGGATTATTTTTTTAAGATCTCATCACTTGCGCGAAAATTTCCGGATTTTCTATAATGATTTCAGGCAGGGTCGATGTTTTCAGGTCGTGTTTTCGGGGTCGCTGATAACCAAAATTATGTCACAATGAAAATCCAAGATGGCGCAGACATTTTCGTTATCAGCGACCCCGAAAACTATGAAAATGAAACCCATGACATAAAAACTGAAAATTTTCGTCGGCGCCATCTTGAATTTCCATTTTGATTCATCACTAAGGAATCTTGTTTCCCGCAAGTATCCGTTCGCGCTAGTGTCTTCCGCGCATGTGTAAAAAGTTTAAAAATCATAGATAAAATCGTAACCCTTCATTTCTTTCTTTGGTTAATATAATTAAGTAGAGCAGCCTACATGACATAACATGAGCGCAACAGCATGATTGTGCAAGTGAGAAGTCCGGAAGACAGTTAACGATATTCCTACGTCCTTCTACCTCGACCGCTCGGCGGTCACTAACGAAATATGGCAAACGTTTCTGTATATAAACTGTAATTTTATGGGTGTTTTTGGTATACTAATAATTTTCAGTGTACGTAAATTTTAATGATTTTTTTATTATGTCGTATCATTCAACAGTGGCCCTTCGATAAAATCGAATAATAACAAAAATCTATTGACAGAAACTACGTATTTTTTGAGAGCAAAAACCGAGAACTTTGACGATATTATCGTAATCGGATTAAGAAAATAAAACATTTTTTACAAAAAGCAAAAAGTAACGAGCTAACTTTGAAGACAAGGATATAAAGGAATTTATTGGCTCGATAGATTTTGCGATTTCGCCTTAGTTGCCTCGTAAAGAGTGCGGAAACAGACCTCGGACTCGCGTTGGGCGCGAAAGACCTCTTTCAACGCCAGATTTACGCAAATAGAGCGAGTTTTATGAACTTTAAAAAAATATGTAGTTGTTAAGCATATAACCAATATTATGGTGCACTAAAAATAATGGCAATTCATAAATAACTTCAGTCAAAAAGCATTGTAAACCTGCGCGAATATTTCGACAGGCTGTCAATGTCGCCGGACGGGGGCCTGGTTCTTTTTAGACAAGTTGCACCCAGTATGTGGTCATATTAATAGCAACGTCTGTAGAGTTTAATAGTGCCTTTGGCCTGTTCTGGGCTTCCTCTCACAATAGAGAAGATACTGTTCCAGTGTGCTGATTATGAGAAAGTGCAGTTGTTGCAAGTGTGATCATTTAGGAAATTAATATAAATAGGTCAAATTCTTGATAGCATAGTTGATTTACAGCGGCCACTGCAATTCGTAGTTAATACAATAATAATAATGTCAATGTCATGTGTGTGTGTATGTGTGTGTGTGTGTTGTTAATTTTTGTTTAGACACATATGTAGTAAGTGTAAGTATGTATGGGCATTAATTTCTATTAAAAATGCTGCTCTACCAAAAATGTTATCCAATCAAACAACTTACTTGTAACGTCAGCTCATTCGAAGTAAAGCACTGCATACCAAGCTGGATGATCATGGCGAAGAAGAATGCCACAGAAGTCATCAGCTTCATCGATGCTAGACCGGATACGTCTTGCTGCAAGGAAAGCCTGTCAATCAATGGATTCAGTGGGTGGGCTTCGGTACAGGGATCAGTGCGTACGTCATCAGAAAAGGAAAACTACTGGTTACCTAAATAAGTCCCACAAATATGGTTACTTTATTTACTTCACATAACATAACATGACGTCTTGTTATCCCGAATGGTTAGGCAGAGGTGTACCCAACAGTACCTACACCCACATTTCGCCAGTTAAGTTTAAGTCCCATGTAATAGGGGACGAGCCTATTGCCATTAGCTGGGCACAAATCAGGGCTCCGTGGCAGCTACTGAGAAATTCCTGATGGAGAAATTCCTGATGGAAAAATCCAATTACAGTTTGCCCGACCCGGGAATCCAACCCAGGACCTAATACTCAGCAGTCGCGTTTGCGACCGATAGACTAACGAGGTAGTCAGTTAATTTATTCATTGGTTACAAATAGGTAAAAATATTGACGTATTCACCACGGTTATGCCATTTTTTTGTATAACAAAGTAACACTTAAAAGAACGCACTGCTGGATTTTCAATGCTAGGCTTAGCACAGAGAGTTGGTATTTCAAACAAAAGCGTCACTTATAACAGAAAACAGGCATTATTCGACTTGACTAAGACTATAATGGGTGTAAAAGTACCCTTAACGAAGCCGAAAGGCACTTGTTCTTCGCGATATTTTATTTGTTCTAGACCACACCTGGGAACTTTCGAGTTACAGAGATATTAGAGGTCAAAGTTCCGAATTTTTCACAAATAGTTTTTAATGTTATAACTTTACTTAAAATACCTCCATGACCTGTATTATTCAATGCATCCATCAGCACAACATTTTGATTGCGTTACATTGAGTCCTACGGTAAAACGTGATATTTCACTCCAAAAAAAAATGTTGATTCCATGCAATATTTTTTGCGTACAATTACTTAGTTTACAGAATGCTTGGTTGACGGCTTCGTGAAGGATCCGTTTACACCTTGTATACACTGCTTGATACATTTCATTCAGCCATTCAGCATAATCACTACTCATAACAGCCAACTAGGTGATCACAGTGGTCATTACGAGGCAGACAGGTGTTTGCAAACATCTTGACACAATTCCTTTATCACCTCACAAAGGGCTCATTCCCAACATCAGAACAAAAGACGTGTAAGTAATTAATTTTAAGCACACAACATGAAGGAAGGTTTATTTGAAGTCTAACAAGAGGCTCGTTATTTTTGGCACGTTGCCAAAGGAAAGACATCAAACTGTCATTTGTAGGACACCACTCACGTTCACCTAAGTTTCGGATTACACCGGTTCCTGCCATGGTCTTATTATCTTGGAAACTTCACCATTTAGAGTCTGAAATTCGAGTTATCGAGTACTCAGTGTCGAAACTTGCATTGTTTGATTAATTCTTGCATACTCGTTGATAAATATTAAAGTGGTTTCTTGGGCGTAAAATCTTAAACAGTGCAGGACTGCTGAGATGATGAGTAACAGAGAAGTATGGAAGAAGAAGACACGCTGTGCCGACCTCAAATAAATTGGGATAAGGGCAGGAGAATGATGAGTGAAAGGTGTGTTCGTATCGCGCCAAAATATTCAGCTGTTCCATACATTTGGGTCGAGTTGATATTGAATTTTTGTATGGGACAGATTGGGAATATTTTTTTGCGAAAACAATGGTGGTCCCATGGAGAAAGCCGTCGTATTGACCATCAAACTGAACACCGTTTGATGGTCTATATGAAGTCCTTAAATAAACCCTGATACATGAAGTTACATAGCTTTGTACTTTTGTACTCTTGAATATTCTCGTCAATTTAGCCGAGCGCTTGAGTGCTCCCTTTGACTTCCAAACTGCAGCCTACACGGAATTTGGTTTATTCGGATGGCAAATAGTCACAGGTAATATGGTTGTACCTGAGCCTGGTACTGGAGTATCTAAACTTCGAAACAATATAAATGTGCGTCTAATGGGTATAAAAATACCTTTAACGTAGCTGAAGGGTTCTCCCCGTTATTGTGATATTTTTTTTGTTCTAGACCATACCTGGAAACCGTCTATTTACGGAGGTATTGGGGGTCAAAGTTCAAACTTTTTCACAAGTTTTTCTTCAAAGATAAGTTTTTAATAACTAATAACTTTACTTTAAATACCTCCACGATCCCTTTACTAATGCATTCATCAGCACAGTGTTTTGATTGCGTTACATTGAGACCTACCGTAAAACGTGATTTTTTACCCCCAGTTTGATGTAAAGAATGCTTGGTTGCTGGCTTCGTTAAGCTTGAATAAGGTACAGCACCATACATGCGTGATTGTTAATATAAGGATAGTGGAAAAATCTTACCGAAAGTTGAAACATTACCACGCAAATGGCTGCAGTACTAGAGAGCAATTGGGTCATGAAACCCAACGAATAGGTCTTCGCGAATTTTTCCACACAACTGAAAAAAAAAAATAATAGTTAGGTAATAATGTTCACAGAGAAAACTCTTTTCTTATATCAGCACATGATAAAAGATGAATGAAAAGATTTAGAGAGTGTTGATAGCAATTTAAAGCTTAATATTTCACAAACGAATCCCTTAATCGAAATATTACACGCGCTAACTCGCAATATTTTTTAAAGACCTATCCTACGACATGCCACACTATGGGATACGCGAGAAAAATAAAATCCCCACTTTACATGTAGGTACAGGAGATACCCTCTAAAAAAATACATTTCGAGATTTTATTTTACCACTTTGTCGGCATAACTAATCTGTATATTCATGCCAAATCACAGCTTTCTAGTACTAAGAGTTATTGAGCTAAGCTGCGGACAGACAGACGGACATGGCGAAACTATAAGGGGGAACCGGGGGTATTTCAGTTTTCCGTTGTCAACAAGGAATTGTTGACAACGGAACCCTGAAATACCATGCCGTGCCGCGCGTACCGTCTTAAAATCAATTGTTTCATAATGTAACCTTATCACACTCACTTGATAAGAACCTGATGCTGTCGAAAACAGTTCCTGAACGTAGTTTTAAGTGCTGCGTTTATTTCTTCTCTTGACACGAAAGCCTCGACGATCTCTTCATTTTCTTCTTCTTCTTCACTCAATGATGTAGGAGATTCCCGGTCGTGAATACTAATAGCATCAGGATATAAGCCTTCCCTTAGTGACCTCATCGTTCGATCATATGCAGTCGTTACAGCCTCGTTTTGAGTCTCAAACTGCGAGCTCATGTGCAAGATAACAGATGCAATAAATGTATCAATCGTTAATATTATATGACCAGTCCACAACAAGCTTACATTCTCCAGCATAAACTTAGGAATGTATACTATATTCTTCTGATAGTTCCAAGGTATAAAAATCGGCTGTGGCAATGTCCTAGCTGGAGGAAGAGAAGAATCGTTCATAGAAGCAACTACAGACTTCCATTTGAGGTCCTGAACAGCCCCATACACATTGCCATTAAGGATGGTCATCCATCCAAAGAAAATAAAGGATCCAGTAATTACTTTAGATATTTTTACCGTTTTACAGTTCCTAGATATATTTTGGTAGTAATCGTACATATCTATCTCTAAAGTGCGCACTATGTCCTGAATGTCCAAGTTTTTAAAGAAGAATATGTACATCTTGAGAAGGGTGAGATTATGGGTGATAACGAAAGAGATACAGAACATGAATCGGTCCTTATCTTTATTACCTACGAAGGGATCAATAGTTTCCATGATAACAAAGGCAGCTACTATGGTAACTTGGGTGAAAATGGAATAGTAGAAGTACCAGCCTGGAAAGTTGGCCGTTTTGCGCTTCTCGGGTTGATGCCACCAGCCCAGCCCCAGGAATCGTAGGATCCGATAGTGGTAAATAAAGTACTGTGTTGGGCGAGACTCAGTCATGGTGACTTTGAAGGTACACTGCAGTTTTGTAAATGAATTTCAGTGACCTACGCGACGTGTGGTAATTATAAACACTACTTCGAACTTCTGAAATACAGGTTGCTCTGAATTTTAGATTTATTATTTTAAGTAAACAGAACATTCGCTTATTTCTTTAAAAATCTTCAATAGATCGTTGAATATACATCACCATGGTGTGTGACTGTGTATGTGTATGCAAATTGAACTGTGTGCATTGATTACAGAAATACTTTGACCCATAGTCAAGTTTATAGGTACAAAATTGAATTCAAAACCAAGGTACGAGCAAAAGGAATGTAAATAGTTATTGAATGCATACAGAATGCGCGATAAGAGTTCGCCACGCGACATTTAGGAGCCCGTAATAAAATTGCAATAAAACGAACACAATAGAAATTGCGATAACGTAAGTAGTAATCGGCACTACAATTGCGTAACACACTTTTCTATTACAATCCGAAATAATTGTAAAGTTCAAGGTAGATTGCTTTATTTGTTTGAATTTTTTTCTGCACAGTAACGTAAATAGCGCAATGAATATTGTTGAATTATCAAAATTAATAGCATTGAGATTGTCAGTGAGTTACGCAATTACTCTGCGGGACAAAGATGTTTTATTTATCATATATTTTTTCTCAAATTACTTTTAAAATCAACGTAGAAAAAACTATTATAAAATAAATTACTTTATCTTTTTACAGGTATTTAAGCTCTAGTTTCAGATTGCAGGACATTGCAAAATTATCATTTCGTGAGAAAAAGACAGGTATTTTACAAATGAAATGCAGTAAAAGGTTGTTTGTTGAAAGAACACAGGAAGAACCAAAGTGAGTTAATGAGTTTCTATGCTGGCTTATTGTTTACGGTCAAATATAATTTGTAGATGATGCAAACAGATAGCGGGTTTGAACTAATGTCTGTAGGACTATCATTTTAAGTTTATCAAAAGTAGAATGCGTTAGATCTACACCTACGAATATAATTGTTTTGTATAATAATGATTGTAGCAATTCTTGCAGTGAAATAACTGTTCTCTGTGGACGGCTTTTAGCTGAAATGGTGATCTACAAAGTTTCTAATCAAGAGAGAGATATCGTATTTAAAAAAATCAAAATGTTTTGTGGATAAAGCAACAAACTACACACGTACAGAAAAAACTTATTTTAACTCATTTTCATTACAGAAGACTGAATTTTCAAGCTGCTAGCTGTTACTGGCCTGAAAATTTTTACGATTCAGCAATATCAGCATTGGGTTATTCATGTTCGCGAACAGATAGATGAATTTGACAAACATAAGAATTAGAGGATTTCGATTTTCCTTCAATAGATATCCTTCGGAATGCGATAGAAAATATGTTACGTAATTGGGAAAGTATGCTATGGCATTTGACGATACTTTAGCATCGATGGACGAATCGGTACTATGAAATCAAAAATATTTGAAACAGTTGTGGACATTATCTTTTGTTTTTCAATGGCGAGTCGGAACAGTGACGAGTCGGGCATAACTCCTAGAAAGGAGGGTCTGCCCCCGTAGCATGACCACCGTAGACAAGGATTTCTTTGACGGAAGAATCGACAAAATGACAGATTGTGTCGACACAATGACAGATTTCTTTGCACTATCTGTCATTTTGTCGATTCTTCCGTCAAAGAAATCCTTGTCTACGGTGGTCATGCTACGGGGGCTGTTGAGATGAGGAGTAAAGGAGAAGTTGAATGATGAAGTCCTGCTGCGCCGACCCCAAATTAATTGGGGAAATAAGGGAAGGAGACTGCTGATGATTGAGGTGCTGAAGTCAAATCCTTAGTATAAGGCTGCGGGCATATTGACTAATCTGCTCTTTGAAAACATTAATATGACGACTGGGACAATTTATGATGAAACATTCAGGCTGTATATTGCATTATATATTTATGAACTGAGAATTGGTTAATTTATAATATATGGAAGTGGCAATTTAATAACTAGTCTTCACCTTGAACTGACGTTTTAAGTGGTGGTTTCATGTGAATAAATTATATGACGGATCATGAAATTAATTTGTTATTTTATCAGTTAATTTTAATTAGTTACTGCGCATTTATTCGTTTCGAGATAAGTTAGTTATTATAAAAATTAAAAACCATTTCTCAATAATTTTCTTGATTCTATTTTTTTATAAGCTTTTATTTACTTTGCCCTGTTAGTTTTAAATAAGCTTTTATTCCACTTGCCTTGTCAGTTAGTATGTATGGGTCAAATCTTGCAACTGAATTTCAAATCACTTGCCCCCAAACGATTGGGCTGAAATTTTGTATACGCCTTTAGGTCTAGTGACAATACATTTTTATAACAGACATGACTTGATTCTGCAGCCAGGATCGCCTCCTCACCTCATGGGAACTCCTCAACGGTTAACAGCACGGACACGAAACTTTGTATACGCGTTCAATGTACAACGATTTTCTTTTCATTTTAATAAAACTTTGTTTTTTTAAGTTTATTTTATTTCTCCCTCGCTCGTTGTTACTTGGCTTTGCACAAAACAACTAAGTATAATAAGATACTATTCCAAATGAGTTTGTGTGTCATATGTCAAACAAGGTATTCATTGGTTTTTTATGTCCTTTCATTTTCGTTTAACCTATGATTTTTCTGAACAGTAAGTGCACTCCCCGTAATTTTAACACAATGTAAGCTTAATGAAGTAATAGCCGGTATTAACTAGGATTTTATTTTGTAATACTCCTCTATAGGGTGAAGCTCTTTAGTGTTAAGCTCTTTTAGAGGGTCTATAATTAAAACTGCATTCGGGATTTAGTTTGCCAAACAAATACTTAAACAGATATGTCTTACGACGACCTTTATTGTCGTTGACATAAGGTTGAAGTTAAAGGTAAAAATGACTGTAAAAGGACTGGACAGCTTCGACTTTGAGACTATTTGTTTACGAGTGCATACTCCGTCATCGTTGTTTTCAATCAAGCAATTACTTATTTAGTCTTTCATAAAGTCACATCTAATGCAACAAGCTTTTTTATAAAATCACAAAAAGAACAATAGTTTAGATACATTTTTATTGAAACTGCTTTCTTGTTACAATATGTTCAAAAAAAACAATGTAAAAAAAACAAAATACACAAATAGTTTGAATTTGTTTTACATTGGGTATAGGTCATATTCATATTCATACCTTTATTTGCATATTTGGTCATATGATAACTCTCGACTTCAAACCCAAGACATGCACCGCTAATTTTGCGGATTCATGTGCGTATTGTCAAATTATCACTTGGGAAACCAAACCAGCGTGCCTGAGAGATATTTTTCGACAGCATGTAAAGCCAAGTCAGAGGGTCATGGGCAGCATAAAAACAGGTTAGGCACTTACCAAACAATAAAGAAAGCTTTTTAAGTATAAAGTTTTCGAAAGTAGTAGTACACACGGCGGCACAACAAACTATGCTATGCATAACCAGTATAACCTGACTTCGCTCTGTATGAGCTTCCCGTACGATGAGAGATCAGGTTTATTTGGTGCGTACACTCTCTGCATTAATTATTTTATTACATATAGGTATATTTTTATACGTATGATAAAACTGTGATAAACGAAGAAAAAGAATCTAATTAAATTATTAAAAAAAGAAAACACTGTCATCTAATTCTAATTTATCTGTGTATTTTTTTATCTGTTGTAGACTGGTTGTAAATTATTGTTGTTTTTGGCTCAGAACGGCATAATAAGAATAAGCTGCTTTCATGATCTGAAACAAGCAAAGTCATCGATTTAACAAGGTATACTCGTACTGTGTCTACACAACGTGATCGAATTGTAATGGAACAAACGAGTTTCGCATTAGAATAGGTCACCCATACACATCATCTATGTAGCCTTTTCTGAAACATTATTACTTAGACAGGAAACGGGATATTTACCATGTTTACTGTTTCTGTCGAGTTCCCGATATTAAAAAACAAAAACCAAAAACAAAACAACAAAACATGGTAAATATCCCGTTTCCTGTCTAAGTAATAATGTTAGTGACCATGATTGTTTAAAATCTTTTCTGAAACATGTTGGGGTCGGCTTCCAGTCTAACTGTGTACAGCTGAATACTAGTACTTTACACGGAGCGACTGTCTATCTGACCTCCACAACCCAGTTACTATGTAATACCATACCCCTTACTTAGTAAGACTAGTCGTCAGACTTAGCGCGCATCAATTAAACTGAAGGCTGTCAGCATATCAGGAACCTCGTTCAAGAGACGTCAGTGTCAATATTCCACAGCGATGATGGTCCTGACACCTTACTTGAACGTGGTTTAGACATGCTCGTCGTGATCTTGTTCAGTTCCTTGTAGAAGTTCCCCCTTGGTAGGCACTAATAAACTCACAGATAGAAAGCAGGCGTTATCCATATTCGTGAACCCAGCAGCTGTGAGCCGGAGCGGCCGCTGTGCTCTCATCATCATCATCAGCAGAGGACGTCGTAGACTCGTCGGGATGCGCTCCCACTTGCAGTGCATCACTGCGTCTGATATTTGCTCGGCCTGGAAAAATCAACAATTTAGTGAAAAGCATAAGGGATTATTCGTAATGTTCATCATTTTCTGTGACTGGGGGTTTTATACTTTTATACATAATCATAGCCATTGATGAATACAAATCACCAATTCTTCATCAATTATTTTAAAAAGATTTTCTAATTAATGTTTGTTGCGGGATGCTTGCCATTGGCATTGTACCGGTTCACCCTTGTTTGGTATAACAACGTTTTGTCGAAAATCGCTCCGGCTAATTTTAGTTACAATAAAGTCATTTCGTATAATTATTCATTTGACCGAATAATTAATTGGTAGTTTTTTTCATAATGTGTAAAATAATGTGTTTTTATGTATGTTCATTTTAAACACCAACAATACTTGTAAAAATATCTGTAAATGCTGTAATCCATTAAAAGGGCCCAGTGCGGGTTGGTGAATATCACACGTCTTCGAATAATTGTAAAATCATAATAACAATTTCAACTAACTTGTAGCGTCAACTCATTGCCCGTGAAGCACTGGATACCGAGCTGAATAATCATGGCCACGAAGAACGCCACAGACGTTATCAATCTCACTGACTTGAAACTCGATGCGTCTTGCTGCAAGAAAAGCTCACCAACAATCAATCCAGTTAATAGGAAAAAAGAACCTTCCAATGGTTGCTTCTGTATTAAATAGGAATAATGATATTGGCATAACCAGTAACCACCAGACATAGCCGAGGGATTAATTGTCAAAGGTCATGAGATCGATTGTTTAATTCACAGACAGAAGGATACTACTTGGGATCCTCTTGATACAATTCCTTATGGCCGTTTGGCGTGGCCTACAAATAAATCGGTTTATTCCGCGGGAAAATAGTCAAAGTTAACGGTAACACGGCTGCATCTGAGTCTAGTTCTCTGATACATCAAGTTTTTGTTAGAATAGGATAAATTGTATCGTGAAAAAAAATTACAACATTTTATGCAAAAATATGGAGATGAAATAAAGCCGCATATCTATGAATCTTACCGAAACTTGTACCATTACTACGCAAATGGCTGCCATACTCGAGAGCAGTTGAGTCATGAAGCCGTACGAATAAGTTCTCGAGAATCTCTCCACGCAACTGAAAATAAAGTTAATAAAGTATAAAACACTCGTCACAGTACTGTACTATACCTAGTGAAAACTTTATTCTAATATCAGCGCAGAAAGGTGAATATAAAGCACAGATTATGTTGATCTAAGTGTGGAAAAAAAGCAAAGCCAACTGACAATATTGAGGGTGTAATCCTGAGATATTGCAGTATGTCATATCCACGGAACTCGGTCCCCTTATTGCTTTCGTATCGACTGTGAATTGACATTTTTTACGCAGCGGGATACCCATCATTTTTCAGACCTGTCCCTTATTGACCCCGCAAATATCTGTATTTGTAGTAGGCGGCACGTTTCCAATAACTACGGGGATGATTGCGGTGTTCGTATTGTATTAAAATTGAAAATAGGCGGATGGTAGATAAGTAAAAACAGATGTGTGTGTGTTCGATATTATTAGGTAAAAAGGTTTGTTTATCCTTTACAACTATTGTTGCATTTAAGAAAAAAGAAAGATTACACGTAATTCACGAAATTGTTCAAGAATTATAATTATTACTAGCTGTTGCCCGCGACCTTCATTCGCGTGAAAATTACTATAAAAAATGTAACTTTTTTTAATCGAATTTTGTTACCATTTTCAATGCTTTTATTTTTTTTGCACGGGACCCTAATTATTTTTCTAAAATGAATAATATCAATAATGAATGACATAATATCAGCTATCTGCTAGTAAAAGTCCCGTCGTAATCGGTCCAGTCGTTTCGGAGATTATCCGGAACAAATAGACAGACGGACAGACAAAAATTAAAAAAAATGTGTTTTTATGTTATAAGTGCCGTGCCGTTCATATGCATTCAGTAAAAAGCTATTATTTTGATATTAGAAACAGACACTTCAATTTTATTTATTTGACTTTTTTAGACAGCTTCACAGTGGACTTCCAGCCTGGGTTTCAACAAACTTTTGCCAGATTTTGCTGATAGCTAATATAAAATTATCTTGGTAATACCTCAAGTTTTCTTATCAGGTCGTTGACTTTCTGATCCTCTCCTTAACACCCTAAGATGAAGAAGTGGTATAATACGGAAATTCAATTTATTTATGTGACATGTATTTTGATGTAATTGGTCACAGTTTACGGGCTTATTTGCCGAAGTACGCCGAAGTTTGGCTCGGGACGCCGTCGCCGCCAACCTTCCAGTTAATTCACATTGCACTTTATGGCAGTTTAGGACGTTCGGCTGGTCCAAGTCGGTTGGCTGCCAAAAACTTTATAGTACTTAGTTTGGCATAGCGAATACGACTAGTAATGAATGTAAAGCCTGGCTTTTGTGCGTAGTGCTTTGTATGTTGGAAGAAATATCTACAGGCTGTAACAAAAAGAGTGTAGTCATATGAAAGGATATGCTGCAGACCGTCAAACTGAACAACTTCCTCCATGGGTCCAATATCGTAGATGCGAAAAAATGATCAGCTGGCCCATACTAAATTAAAATACCTATTCGACCTAAATGTATGGGACAGCTGATATTTTTTTCGCATTTACGATATTGGACCCATGAAGGAAGTTAATCAGTTTGACCCGTTCTGTTCCCGTTTCTGTTACACCCTGTATACACCTATAACATTTGGCAATATTTGTGTCAAGTAATACTTAAACAAAGTGTGTGATATGACAGACAGGTGAAACAATAAATTCGTATTATGAAATAGAGGCACCCTTGAATATGAAAAAAAAAATGTCAGAGTACATACTTACACAAATATGTATACATGTGTAGACTCATGGATATCTATACACATACTGGATCTTGGAGGCAACTACTACCTCGGAAAAAAAATCGTTGTATCATAAAAATAATGAATTGAGCCAATTATGTATCCTCGTCCTTCTACTAATTGTATAATTGTAACAAAGTGCCGCGATTTGCAAAAACACTTCGCTGTTGGAAAAAATACTTCCCAAAGATTTATTCTCCATTTGAAAAATGCCGGTCGAACCCTATTTGTCACTCGCTCCTTAAAACACTCTATCTCCTCGAACAAGTGTAAAACACGACAATTCTCATGTAATCCACTGAAAAGCTGAGCAAACAGATTGAAAAGTCAGACTAGAATACAAAGTGGCTGTGATTACCTAGGTTAACACAACGTTATATAGATATCCCCTTACTCTGCGAACGCCTCTTGAATATAGAGCGCGATATTACGACTTATATCTTTATTTACATTTGACCTATCTCTTTATATCCATATTTCATTGAAAGATACAGAAATAACTGTACTATGTATGTACGAATATTAAAACGTGTCTCGTACTCTAAATAAGAAGTGGGTTCCGCAGTAATAAAATTGTTGAAATAAACTAGAATTTCATTAAAAAAATTATTTATGCTATATTTCGGAAACAAATGGTATTCCTGCACCAACTTCTTTATCTTAGCGTGTCGATGGCAAAAATGTTTAAATATTTTTGGTATATTATTCAGCTAGGCGAACTCTGCTCGCTGATGCATCAAGTGTGCTGGTGTCAGGGCATGCAGCGCAAGATGGAAGATGGGCCATTGTCTGTGGAGACACGCCACTTACACATTTGAGGTCTAGGCGTTCATGAACCCTCATCTATAGACATTGTCTTTGCTTCGGCCGACTTTGGTTCGGAGTTTATTTAGAGATTTCCAAGTCAACCATGGTAACGCGTGCTCAGGAGGAAGGCTGTCAGGTGTCTCGAGGAAGCCGTATCGGGGTTTACCAGTGACTGTTTTGTACATTATTTTTTTATTTTCTACTAAGGTTAATGTTATTTTTTGCGACCAGTGGTCCACATTAGCCCTGGATCAAAAGAACTGAGTCAGCAGTGGGATAATGCAGGTTAACAGTATGATTTTTTGGAAAAAGCTATTGTCAGAATTGTTTTCAGAATCATGATACCTACTTACTATTTAGAAGAGAAAACGTACCGAGATGTGTATGGGGTCGTACTGATCCCTAAAAACGATGCATGGAGAACATACCATAGCTTATCTTGGGAACCAATCAAGGATTAAATTTATTTCCTCACTTGATTTGTGTGGCTTTTCTATTCGACATTTTATTACCATTTCCCTTTTTGTAACTGCTTACAATTTGAATTGCAGAATATATTTTTGTAACACTGTTTTAATATGAAATCAAATCTGACGTATCTTAATTGATGTAAACATTAACTTGACGAATATGAGATGCACACGACATTTAAATCAGGTCAATCGCATGATGTTGCGGTCGAACAATAAAAAAATTAATGTATTTAGTTATTACATGGATAGATAGAGAGATAGATAAAGTATTCTTTATTATGTACAAAATACTATTACAGGTATAAAACGTGTATACGTTTAAATTTAAGAAACTTTTAGTCAATAGTCTGCAATTGTATAATTAGTGATGTTGTATTGCCCTTTCTTTATTATTGTTTTTCATTTTTAGTCATAAGATATCTTTAGTTTAGTCATATGAAAAGTTAAGTAATGTGCGTTTGCCTTTTATCTCTACCTTGTCGTTATTTCATTATTAAAAAAAATAAAAAAAAAACAAACAAAAAAAAAATACAAAAAATAGTAAACATGGTAAATATCCCGTTTCCTGTCTAAGTAATAATATTTCATTATTGTTACTCTTTTGTCTTCTTATTTACGTTATTATATTTTAAAACATTAGTAATTTTTATATTTTTGTTATTTGTACAATTGTAATTGTCTACACTGTATCTTTAACCCAAGTAATATGTGGAAACGTAGTGGATTGTACATTAGCTTACTTCTAATACGTTGTAATATTTACTGTAACATATATTGTACAATTGTTTGTTTTCCCTAAGTAAATAAATAAATACTCACTTGATAAGAGCCTGGTGTTGTAGGAAGCAGTTCCTGAAAGTAGTCTGCAGCGCTGCATCGATCTCTTCTCTCGGTACAAAAGCTTCTACAATTTTTTCATCATTATCTTCTGGACTCAATATTACAGATTCTTGAACAACATTAGCATCGACACGTATGCCTTGCCGTAGTGACTTCATCGTTCGATCATACGCAGTCGTTATAGCCTCGTTGAGTATTTCAAACTGCGAGCCCATATGGAGGATAACAGACGCAATAAACGTATCAATAGTCATCACAATATGTCCGGTCCATAGCAAACCTACAGTTTCCAGCACAAAGGTAGGAATGTACGACGCATCTTTCTGATAATCCCAAGGTATGTAAATCGGCTGTGGCAAAGTCCGTACTGGACGAATATCCGTATCGTTTAGAGTGGCGACTAAGGATTTCCATTTGATGTCTTGAATCGTCCCATATACATTCCCATTACCAATGGTAAGCCATCCAAAGAAAATAAAGGCTCCGGTTATTATTTTAGATGTTTTTACTGTTTTTCGGTTTTTGGGTATGTTTTGATAATAATCGTACATCCCTATCTCTAAAGTGCGGACTATTTCTTGAATGTCAACATTTTTAAAGAAGAAAATATACAGTTTAATAAGTGTGAGATTATGGGTGATGACGAAAGAGAGACTGAACATGAATCGGTCCATTTCCTTCTCACCGACGAAAGGGTCTATGGTTTCCAGACCGACGAAACCAGCTACCCAGACAACTTGGGTGGCAATAGAATAGTAGAGATACCATCCTGGAAAATTGGCCAGTTTGCCTTCCTCGGGGTGATGCCACCAGCCAAGACCCAGGAAACGAAGGACACGGTAATGGAAACCGAAGTACTGTTTAGGACGAGTATCAGTCATGGTGACTTTGCAGGCAGAAAGCTGATTTGTAAATGATATTCTGTGGTCTGTGACTTCGGCGGCCTCTGACAGACATTATAAATACTACTTTCGTACTTTGAAAATACAGGCTGTTCTTAATATTACGTTTATTTATTTTAGAGTTAACGTTAATATTTATTAGCTTATTTTCCTATTAACTTACCTTTGACAAAAATAGAAAGGTTTTACTTATTTGCTAAAAGAAATTACTTTCAGTAGACGTCATTTTAATTTGAATAAAATGAAGATAACTCTGGCAACACAAAGGAAACAAAACTATGTTAGCCAATACAAAAATATAACAATGTAGAAATTATCCGACGACATTTAATGGTACTGTACATAATGTTTTTCTAGGACTAAGGTATAGGTAGGGAGTCAGGGATAATAGAAATGTAAAAGAAATCTCTACGCGACATTTAGCCAGCATAAAAAATGCAATAAACTAAACATAATAGAAATCGCATTAAATAAAGTATAAAGTAGTTGTAGAAATCGTAATCATACAATAAGTAACAAACAGGCGCGGTCCCAACCTAAGACTTTCGGGGTGGGGGGTCACACAGGGCCGTAGCCAGGAATTTGGATGAGACGGTTACCCCGAATAGATTGGAGGGGGGGGGGGGTGTTAAACTAATGGTTTAAACTAGTAGGAACAACTTTTGAAAACCGAAATTATATCAACCATCTCTGGATTTACCTATAAAAAACGATCATGGGCGTCACAGGTTTATTTCCGGGAGTTTGCATTTTCAGCTCGTAGGTACTTAAGAGCGGGCGAAGCGAGCTCGAAAAATTTTGCATTCTGCCTCGGAAAGTTTCGGTTCGTTTCTCTTGTTGAAGGATTAATCAGGAAGTTAATAATTTAATTCCGAAAAAAACAATTTCAAGGTTTGTCAATTTTGCGTGTTTGACTTTGGAGGGGGGGGGGGGGGTCATGACCCCTGTGACCCCCCCCCATGACCGCGCCTGGTAACAAATAACTGTTAAAATTATAAACGGTTGAGCATTCCGTGGAACACTCGAAAGCTTTTCTCCAATCAGTATTTCACAACGCTGAAAGAAACTTTAATAAAATAAATGACTTTACCTATTTGCAGGTGTTTAAAACTTTAGATTCGCAGCACTTCGCGAAATTCTCATTTTGTGTCTAGCTTGCGCTTAGCTAGATAGAAAAAGACAGGTAGGTATTCAGGTATTCTACAATGGAATTTCAGTAACTAGATAAAGGGGAGCCGAGCATGACAGAATAGATGCGGAACCATATTGGTTTAATGAAAAATTTTGTTGCTAGCTCGACTGTTTGCTATCAGAACATCATTTCATTGTAGTGCATGATATATAATATGGGTGTTCGGTAATTAATGGATAACCTTGAAAAGGGTCATCGTAGAACTAAGGGCCATTCTGAAAAAAAAATACGAATAAAAGAAAAACCAAGTAGTACCAAAGATATATTTTTTTTATAATAATCGATGTTTTTTGTTACCTTATTTCACATTATTGTACACCAAGACCACAAATTAATGAATTCTATCGTTTTTTTATAGTAACGAACGTTAACTGACCTGACAGATAAGCCAGAAATAGTATGACTGCTATGTCACGACTTTAAAAAAAAAATACTTGAATTGCTGTTCTAGTGAAACATTTGTTAAAAATAAATTATTTTGACAAACTTTAAGCGTCCGTAGTATAAAAAAGTATCGAAACCAAAGTGACCAATAATTTTTAAAATAATTTGTGCTTAAAGCCGATTTCAAAATGGTGCTATTCATTATTGTACCTAACGTGTGAGTTATTGCTATTCATATTCAAAAGGAGTGAAATTTGGTTAAACAAAGAAGTTTGCAATATAGGAATATTTATTGTGCCTGATCATTGGGGCTTAAATACAATTAATAGACGTTAGTATTGCATAGTGATAATAAAATCCAACTAACCTAACATTCGTCAACAAAATATTTTAACGAATTCAAATTGGTTAGACTGTTATGGGTTTTTTTTGGTGCTTTTTTTATTTGTATTTTTTTCTGATTGGCCTTTAGTTTTATGATGGCCCATTTCAAGGTTATCCATTAATTACCGGACACCCTGTATATAGCCTTTATTCAGATCGACTTAACCTATTAACAATATTCTAAAATTAAAACATAAAACTTTAATCTTATTCTAGATTTTGATGCTTTTTTATTTTCTGTAGATCTGATTGCCAATCGGCAAAGGCCTCCCCCAACCTCTTCCATTCTGGTCTTTCTTGAGTCACTCTGTTCCACATAACTCCTGCCACTTCTCTGATGTCATCATCCCACCTTTTCAGCGATCTGTCTCTTTTCCCTTTACCTTCCCTGGGATACCACCTTGTCCCCTTTTTACTCCATTTGTCATGACCTCTTGTTATGTGCCCTGCCCATCTCCATTTGAGTCTTTTTATTTTCCGTACTACATCTATGGTTGTTGTTTTATTTCTAATGACACGATTTTCCATTGACAAGTCGTTAATCTATTTGTCATTTCCTGAGTTAAGGTCCATGATTGGCAGCTATACATAAGGACGGGTAGTATGCAGGTGTTGAATAGTTTGCTTTTAATCTTTATATGAAGTTATTTGTCTTTCGTAATCTCTCTCAAGCTCCAGTATCTTCTCCAGCTATTCGTAATTCTTTTTTTTACTTCTTCGCGCATAGGTTCTTTTAGGGTTATGAGTTGTCCCAGATAGATGTATTCATCGGTGTAGTTAATTTCAGTGTTTCTAATGTGTATCGTGGTTTTGTTTGCATTTGTCATCACTCTAGTCTTTTCTGGGTTAAGTTTTAATCCTACTATCTCACTTTCTATCGCTAGGTCTTCTATCATTTTATTGATGACTTCAGGTGTTTTGGCGAATAGCACTATGTCATCAGCGAATCTTAAATGCGTCAGTGATGTGCCGTCTATATTGATCCCGAGATTTTTCCAATTGAGTTGTCTGAAAATTGATTGCAGTACAGCCGAGAATAATTTTGGGGACAGGGGGTCTCCTTGTCTAACACCTTTTCCTACTTTGAATGGCTGGCTTTTCTTTTCTAACTGGATTCTAGCTGTACTATGGCTGTGCACATTTTATTTTGTAGTGCATGATAGATACAAACAAATAGGAATATTAAACTAGCAATTACTATATTCTTGTTTATTTTGTAATTTTACAAAGTGTACTTACGTGTACTATCTTTTCCAGCGACGGCGTTGTATTTTATTCTTGTGAAGGCTGAAGTGGTGTCCATGATATACAAGGTACATAAAAACAAATCGAACGAATTTCACTCCTAGTTTTCTTTTCTATTAACAAATGCAAAATCTCGTTCGTTGATATTTTCCAAAAGCGACACTGCACAAAACATTCGTGTATTTTACAGAAATAAGAACTCATTAATTCATATTTTCATTAATACGATAGAATGAAATTTTCAGGCTGTTGGCTGTTACTGGCCTGAAAAAAGTGGCCGTGCATGTAATTACCTATTAAGGGGTCGCCGGCCACCCTGTAAATTCGAAAGACGAGGTTGTTAAAAAACAATTTTGCTCCTTAACTTATTAATTTATTGTCGCTTGGTTACCTTTTTTCATTGATTTAAACTTTTCGAAGTAGGATTCTGATTTGGAACTTTCCTTTTTTCAGATTTTTCCTCTTAATTTAGAAATTAGAGTAGGGTACACAAGTTTTACGGCTTTAGAAGCGAATATATTAACAACCATTGACTTTAAAAGTATTTTAGGAACCTCGATATCATGTTTTAAGAGCTATCGATAGATTCCCCACACAGTTATATAGGTTTTTTTCAGCCATCAGTATACATGTATGGAGGGCCACCCCCATTTTTCTTAATCGTGATTTCTCCTTGTTCTCCAAATTTAAACTGTTTGGTGACAACAGTCTCGGAGTAAAATGGCTGTGACATACGGACGGACTGACAGATAGACATACGGACAGGATGAATCTACAAGGGTTCCGTTTGGCAACGGAATTCTAAAAAGACTTCACATTCTTTTGAAAAGCTAGCTATATTTCATAAAACGCAAAGAAAGCTAACACCGTTAAGTAAAATATGGTAATCTACGTGCTTATACCACTTATGTACCCTTGAGACAGCACGGATGACGTCAGAGAGAAGACACCACTTAGCTGCTGGAATTTTATGTAGCCTCCACCTAATGTTCAGCGGTGACGTCGTTTTTGAAGAGCTTTCAGCGCTAGTTTATTTTTAAGTTTAAAATCTTCTTAAAATGCTCTAACCCGAACTGGGCCTGCGCGGTGGATTACAGACTATACCCTATCATAGAGAGAACGCCTGTGTCCCAGCAGTGGGAACATTAACGGCTGATTGTGCTTATGCTGCTTAAAATGCTGCAACAATTTGTGGTTGTAATTGTGTTTTGAATGGACAGCTGTATCGTTTTATGTTCCAATTAACATAATACTATTTCAGCAAGGGTTGACCCTCATTTAGTAGCACAGAATCACACTTTTCCATGCTCCTATCACGTCGTGTCATGTCATGTCGCTCAGAACCGAGAACCGAGAAACAGATCGGGAATGCTGTCGCACGCGGCAGCATCGACGATGCGTTCGGCAGCACGCTCTGTTTCTCGCTCTAACAAATGACGATTCTGAGCGACAAAATACGATAGGAGCCTGAAAAAATGGGATTCCGTGAGGCTAGATGACGCGCAACCCTAATTTTATTACCAACTATCCTGTTAGCTAATTGCGTAACACGTACACTCACCATCCCAATGCAATTCATTGTGACGATTGGACATTATTCAATGCGTTGTTTACGGTGTTGATCAGATAATTTTTTTGAAAATATGAAGCTATGGATTATAAAAGAGCTTCACGCAATAATAATTTTGTTGCTGGTAAACAACGATATCAAAGAGTTTATCCGTGATCATGGCGCTTGCAACAGTGCCGAAATATCGGGAACTCAATACAAATAATAATAAAATAATGGTAAAGATCCCATTTCAAGTATTAATAATGATAATGATGTAAAAAAACATAGTTTGACCGAGACCTAGATCTTTTAAGAGAATATTTACGAATGTACGTGAGCTCTAAGTGTGGTCCCCAGATTGCGTGGCAAGCTGCCTTTCTTCTTTATGGCGGCTCCGAACATCTAACTTTAATTCAAACTTTCGATTGCGATTAGGCGGTTAGTTACCGTGGCCTTTTTATGCACTATAATAAGGTATTTAGTTTTTTTTTAACTCGATCATAGCACACTGGCGCGAGACGAATTTTTAAATTTCGAACTTATTTCAGTCAATGGTTTCTAGTTATGTGATTTGAAGTGCAAGTGGGCCTTTATCTTTTTTAAAAGACGAGAAGCGGGCCAGAGATTTACCGCCGAAGCAAAATATAATTCGACAAAAACTAACAGCGTTTAAGTATGAAGGAAAAAATCCACTTCCAGTTAAGCTGTTACAAGAGGGTATAATCGGTAAGTACCGGATAGGATGAACCCGTCATGAGCACCGGGTATTATCTACGAACGAAGGTAAGGTAAGTAACGTGACCAGAATAAGACTTGCCGGGTATTTGATTGCGATCTTTGGTTCCGTCTCCAAGGGACACTAGCTTTAGAATATTTTAAATTCGTAATGGGTCTTGAAAGTAGCAAGAAATATCTTTAGACGTGTAATTCTAAAACTTCCTATGCCTACCTATCTATTCAGCCTCTTTTAGCCACTAGTTACCTTATAATTATATAATTTTCCCCGATTACAGAGGAGTTTCATACAGTCCAATTTGTTCCGTTAAGCAGAATACGATTCCCCAGGTAATTGCAAGCAAGAAACCAATAGAATTTAAAACGGTGAGGCTAGGTTTTACTCGAAAATGTAAAATCACAGTTTGGCTATCCGTAGAAAGCTACAATGTCTTCACAGATCGGCAGGCATGCTAACGAGAGCTAGATTGTAATTGGCTCGATGCAGTTCAGCCAAACATGTTCCATCGCAGTACTTTCGAAATTAGAAAATAAAAGAGTTTCGTCTGTTGGCTATTTTAGAAATGGAACAACAAAAAAAAAATGCAGGTTGAATAGCCAGTGCTTTTAAAAATTAAACAAAAGACTGGAGTTCGAACTTTTTCGAGGAAAACAATGAAAACCTAAAACTGATTGTTTAAATTAAAATCAGGCTGTATAATAGTAGCGCCCTTTCATTATATTACTTATTCATGAAGTGAGGATGGTTTGATTTAACTCTATCGTAGAGGTAATATAATTATTAGTCTTCACTTTGAATTGACATCATAAGTGTTAATTTCCCCTGAATAAATTATAAACGGTCGCTGATCGAGAAATAAGGCTATTATTTTATCAGATGTAGGTCATTAGTTTCGGCGTAATTGATTTCTTGAAATTAAAATAACATAATGATTCCAATAAGCTAACCTAACAGCGAAAATTCTGATCTTTTTTAACCCCACCCACCTCTTCTTTCTATTTGTTTTTCAGAGGCAACAAACGGTCTACCTTGGCTTTTTACTTAAAAAAACAACAATTAAGAATGTAACAAACGCGTGTTTGGTGTCTTCTGTACATTGTGTTTGTTTTTAATTGAATTACTTTGTTGTTTTACATACACTTAAACTTAGAGCAACATTTAGGAGTCGCTATAAGGCCCACCTTGGTAGAGACTATTAAATATTTTCTCCGTGTTTTTTGTACATTATCCTTAACTCATTTGTTTTATCTTCTTACTTGATAATTGCAGTGCACTTTAGATAACTGATTACACAGATATGTGCTAATTGAAGATTTTGAAAATATTAGACGAATCAGACTTAGAAGAAATTTTACAGACAAAAATATAGAACACTTAAGTAGGCCGCCGGCTCTTTGATACAGAGGATGCCGGAGTCCCAGCAGCGGCGTGGATTACAGCCCACTCTCTATGATAGAGAGGATGCTGGAGTCCCAGCAGTGGGAACAATATAGGCTGAAAGATGAGTACGGTAACATAGGTACCTATTACATACCCCACAAATTATGCTATCCAGAGAGTTACCTACTTGATTGGTTTCTGAAAGTTACAATAACATTTGTTAGGTTTTAAAAGTGTTTTCGGTCAGTGGTTGTCTAATATTATATCCTATGTAATAGGTTCTAATAATAGGACTATTTATAAATTACGGTACACATCTGCCTTACCTTTTGGTCATTACAAGAGGGAGATGTTTTGTGTTTGTTATCTTCATCTTCCTGCCCTTGTCCCTTGGGACATTTGGGGTCGGCGCAACACGTTTTTTTCTTCCATTCTCCCCTGTCAACCGTCACCCTATCTTTTGCTTCTTTTTCCTTTCATTCACATTTCTGCATATTCATCACTGTTTTAGTCACTGTGTTGCCTCCTCATCACAAGTCCAAACCAAGAGAGACGACTTCCTTTCATCTTTTCTGTAACAGGCGCAACTTTTAATCTTCCTCTTATATGCTCAATTGCTCATTTCTTTCTTTATCCATTTCAGTCACTCTAGACATCTTTAGAGGTATGGAGATCTGGGTGAAAAGTTCTTCATCCACCATGGAAAAGGGAGGATGCTCCGACCAGACGGGTGTTATGTCTGGTGGGCTACTGCCTGACAGTTGTTGTCGGATTCTTCTATATAGTCCGAAGTCGCGGATAACTTTACCTGCGCGATGAAGGATTTAGATGTATTTCGATGTTTAGTTCATCGTCTGTGTCATCGCTCTAGTATTTTTTGCTCTATGTTGCTGGGAGTACTCTTTGAACTGCCGCTACACATCCATCTCAACAATTTCATCTCTGTTACATGCAATCTTTTTTCATCCATCGACTTCACTGCCCAGCATTTTGATCCACACAGTACGAGATGTCATGTTATGTTATGTGTAGTTATTGTTAATTAGATATGTACCTATAGTGTATATTATAGTATTTTTTTTTATCTAATTGCAGAAGGTTCTGTAATATTTCCTCCTGGGAAAGGGTACTGACCAAAGGACTAACCACACTTATTCAGCTCTGTTCAGCTTTTGTCCATAGAAAACAACGATTGTGTATGGAGATGCGTACGCATCTGAATAGACGCGGAAAGCTGAACAGAGCTGAATAAATGTGGCTAGTCCCTAACACTGATCTATCACCTAATACAGTAGCCAGAGATTTCATCAAAATTTGTAACCACTTATTTGTGTAATAAACATTATTGATTAATATTATGTTCTAACATCGCGTAGTTCTAGTGCCCGTTCTACTTTGCTGATTGTAACTTTAATTTTGTATCAATTAACACTTTAAAGCCTATTCGCACGATTCTCTTTGGGACTGCAATAGTATCGTGTGAATTCTCTAAACGTTTCCCTTTTAAGTATAGTTATCAAAGTTAAACTTTATTTGGCATCACAGTGTGAATTTTTAAGCATAAAATACCTTGCATTTGCCCAAAAGTAATTTTCTCGTGGACATCTCGTTAACGATTGTGAAAAGAAACATCTATGCCAATAAATAAAATTGAAGTGCCTTTTTACCCGACTGCAGCGAAGCCCAAAAGGACGGTTATGTGTTTGACCTGTATGTACATAAGTACGTATGTATGTCAATGTAAAGTTGGAAGCAGGCAGGGTCCAATTCCATTTTCATAAACTTTATATTTAAATGGGTGCCGCCTGCTTCCAACTTTTGTTTAATTTTGAATGTGCTTGTTATTTGCTTTCAGATTTTTCAATCGGATTTTTTAGTTTTTGACTACTTTATTTTTGTAATAAAATAAAAAAAAAACTAAAAATGTAGTTTGAGTCGGTAGAAGACCAACATAAACTCCCGTTCTCCGTTCCCGTTCTCCGTTTAAATGACCATATCTCCAGACAAATGTGTTACACCGCTGTCTACCCAAAGTTTCGTAACTAGGAACATTGTTTTTACGATCGCGTAATGTGGCGCCACCTGTCGGGATTACCGTACGTTAACTTAGTTCAGATTCTAGTGTGAAGTTAGTAGTAAGACCAAGCTTTAAATTGTAGTTAGCACTTACCGTAGGTACTTCAGTCAAATAGTAAGAGATGGATAATGATGAAATTATTTAGTGTTGTCTTTTTTCTTTGGCTTTTTATTTTTATATATAGGTAATATCATAGGTATTATTTATAACGAATGTTTTTAATTAATGAGTAGTCTAGTTTCATTTCAATCATTGTAGGTACATGCAATAATTATTGGAATAGGTAAACGTTAATACGGTTAATATTACTGATTACTTACATTCGGTTAATACCGAATAAGTACTAAAAACTTATAAAAACGTTTAGTAAGATACTACTTACAGAGACTACAGCAATATCTTTGGCAAACTCTGTTGCTCAGCCACACGTTGCATGACTGAAAACATAGATGTCGTTAGTTTCTTCTGGTTAGAATCAAACACGGCAAAAAGAAGTTTGTTTAACAAAGTAGGTACAAAAATAGAATATAGTACAAAACTAGTTTCGTATGTAACACAATAGGTATATTTTTATAAAGAAATGTTAGAATTTAAAGTCTTTGAACTTCCCCCTTACTAAAATGTGCGCGCGCATTTGTAGACTTTGTAGCGCTGAAGCGCTCTATTTGGGTCAGCGGTACCACAGCAAAGCAGTGTCATATTCGCACAAATATGACTTAGTTTCATAACTGCTCCTAATACAATTTAGTTATGTCGTTCAATGAACTGATATTGTCAGAATATATGATACTGAAAACGAAAAGTGAATGCAGTTTGTTTGGTGACATTGAATTTGACACCGTAGTATTTCACAAGATGCATCATATAAGTATTGATAATGTTCCACACGTATCACGGTCAGTGATCTTATTACAAGTAAAAAGTTATAAAAAGACACCCAATTTATATTCGCGTCACTAGATATAGTCAATTTACAATGTGTTAAAGCGCTGAATTGGCTGGAACCCAACGTGCACTGATATCGGACGATCTCAAAAACATAACCTCACGCCACTGCTGACAGTTAACTCTATGCGAGCTGTGGAAGTGAACGACTTTACATTAATTTATTCACTCATGACCCGAACGCACGGAATATTCATTTCCCAGGTGTTTCTCACTAAAACGGACGCTACATGAGTTGTGACATCTATTTAATTCCATATTTTCATTTACGAAATAACGTTACCGCGAAGTATTATTTTGAAAAACCAAGGTTATGTGATATAAAAACTATGTAAGAAGAGTTTGTTATACAATTATGATGCGTTGAAACGTTTTCTGTTGCTGAAAAACTCTGTGCAAGTCAAGGAAAGATTGATTTAGCTGTTGCCAGAAGAAAATTGTAAGTAGGATTTGGTTGAAGTTTTCATTAAATTATTTATCAATTACATGGATAGACCGGCTAAGCCGTTGCTAAAGACGACAATTGCATGCATTGAGTTTTTTGTTACAGGCGTATAATTTTATATTCATATTTTACAATAATGCATGAAATTGAAACATTACAGTATTCAATTTCTGTTTACATATTTTCGCCTCGCTGACACTAAAAAATAGCGGGAAAGTTTAAAATATTTCGAGTGTTCTTCTTGGAATGTTTCATTAATTCATTTAGATTGAAAAAAATGTCATTGAATTTTAATTTAACCTTAATGTGTCACTTTTTAACGTTAAAGTTGTATTAGTAGGCACTAAAAATAGCTTAGAAAAGAATATTATTGAGGAAATAATTGCAGCAAAGTTTATATTTACTATAACGATAGATAATTATAATATAATTGACAAAGGTAAAGACGCTTATAATGATGGACGCACTTGACTTCTGCCGTCGGGAAAATCCTTTTACGTAGACAGTAGACTACTATGTTCGTAGAATATAATTAAACTCATTTAAATGACCATGATGATATGACGATCAATTATATACAAAACCAGATATAAATTGTTGACTTAAGTAAATAGTAAAATTAAATCGTATGTTGAACAACATTATATATAATTACATCATATTCAAGTTATTACCTTTTGAATCACCTACATTAACATCTCATAACATTAATAACTGAAGTAACATAATAAAGAGAGCTTTGATCAATGGACGGAGATAAGTCGAGTTGATTACCTAATTAATTTCATAAACGACATCTTTATGCAAGAGTGTGTCTTCAGTATTCTGCAGAAATGAAGGAATTGCGTAGGTCAGTATTGACGTCAGAATATAGAAGCATTTTATGGTTTCAATAAAAGAGGAATAAATTGGAAGAACGAAAGCAATAAAAAGAAAGACAAGCAAAATAAGGACAAAGACGGGTCACGGGTTGCTTAATAAAATAAACTTTGTGAATCCAAGTCGTTTGCACACGAAAACTAAATAGGTACCGACGTCAACAACACGTTTAGGTGGAAAAAATGAAGAGGCCTTACCGTTAAGTGATCTAAGATTCGTGTGACTTTTTGTGCGGAAATGTCTTCGATAAAATCAGCCAGCTATCTAGACTATTGCTGTAGTCTTCTTCCTGTTCTGTCCCATTCTATTTGGGGTAGGTGCAACACGTTTTCTTCTTCCATTCTTTAGTAATAGACTATTCCTATAGTATTTGAGAAAATAAGCAAACACCGTAGAAATGAAGATTGCTTTGTAAAAATGTGGATAAACTGCTTTCGATTTCGACGTCTTTACAAGAAATTGTCTATGCGGAATTAGTATTTTGTGAATAACACTCATCTATACTAATATTATGAAGCTGAAGAGTTTGTTTGTTTGGTTGAACGCGCTAATCTCTGGAACTACTTACTGGTTCGAATTCAAAAATTCTTTTAATGTTGTATAGTCCAATTATCGAGGAAGGCTATAGGCTATATAACATCATAACGCTTCGACCAATATGAGCCGAGTAAAAAGAAAACAAGCCAGAAGCGGCGGGTGAAATCGCGGGGCACAGCTAGTGTTATGTATTTTGAATGTTTATCATATCGACTGTTCAATGTTTCTGTGGAATCTTACTGCAAAGTCTTACCAAGATCTTAAGTTTGAACAGTGATTTGCAAACATACTTCCTGTAGATTCCATATCTATTTGGTAACACAAAAAACAGGTAGTTTTAAGTTTTATCTAATACCATTGTCTGTTTTAGAATCAGCATTATCTTTGTTAAACAATATTTATGTGCTGTTTTGTCTTAGCAGCTTCTTAGTTGGTACTAAAGGATTAACGGCTGTATCAATAGCATGAGGTCTTCTATTTTCATCTTTGTCTGATACTCAAAATACATTAGTGTTCTATCCTTTCTCTCAAATATTCTTTCTTAAGATTGTTAAATACGACATAGTCTCGATATATTTTTGGTTGACAGTGGCGAGATTCTGACTTATCACGATGCGAAAGTAATATTTTTCAAATAGATAATTTTATTTTTAATCGATATTACTATCAATCTCAAACTACAGCAATAGTTAAATAACAAATTCACTGTAAGAGCGATCTGCTATATATCGAACAGTGTGCAAGTGTACGTCGAAAAGCAATAGTAGTAAATCCGAGTCACGATCAAGTAACATGGAACACAGTAGCTACTGATGAAGACTCAATCAATGTTAATTGATTAGTACAGCACTAGTCTTGTTTCAATTACTGGCTGTATTGCTGACCGCTTCGAAAAGCGCTTTCATTATTTATGTCATCATTTATTTGTTTTATTGATTTGCTTGTATCGTTGCTAGGTCTATAGTAGAATAAGGTTGCGTAATGTACATTTTTATTCTTGTTAACTGAATGCCTTATTGATGCACGTTATATGTGAAAGATACCATGTGCGAGTATGAGTTAGTTACAACTCGTTTCCTCAAAAGATAACATTATTTTTTCCAAAATTTAACTTACCTATGTTATTTTTACATGCGATGATATGTGTCACGTCAAGGCCATTATTTCCTCACTTAAGAATATGAGATTCCAATTTTGCTTTTAGCCGTCTTATAGTGGCGAATGTAGTACATTACACAAATCATTACCCGACTGAGGAGGGTAACGTGTGGGCCGATTTTAATGATTTGTCTTGCGAGTGTCACGCTATTAATCAAAATTCAATATGGCGACAACCAGACTCCATATTGTGAAAAATGGCGGGCGAGAGCCATTCCATGTTTCCATCATCATCATTTCAGCCGTTGACGTCCACTGCTGGACATAGGCCTCCCCCAAGTGTCACCACATTGACCGGGCCCGTGCGTCTCGCATCCGGCGGATCCCCGCAACCTTTAAGGGGTCATCGGTCCACCTAGTGGGACGCCTTCCAACGCAACGTCTACCGGTTCGCGGTCACCACTCTAGAAGTTTTCGGCCCCATCGGCTATCCGTTCTGCGAGCACTGCCACTTAAGTTTGGCAATTCTTCGGGCTACGTCGGTAACCTTGGTTCTTTTGCGGATGTCCTCATTTCTGATTTGATCACGCAAGGAAACTCCGAGCATAGCCCTCTCCATTGCCCTTTGGGTGACTTTAAGCCTTCTGATGAGGTCCATTGTGAGCGACCACATTTCGGTCCCGTATGTAATCACCGGCAACACACACTGGTCACAGAATTTCGTCTTGAGGCACTGCGGTAAGTTGAACGAGAAGATACTTCCCGAACGCTGCCCAGCCGAGTCGGATTCGTAGATTGACCTCTTTCTCGAAGTAAGACCTACCTAACTGGACCGTTTGTCCGAGGTAGATCGTCTACAACTTTGAGTGTAGAGTCCCCGATCTTGATTGGAGTGGGTGTTACATGGGCATTCAACATGACCTTGGTTATGTCCATGTTCATTTTAAGACGCACTCTTTCGGAACGGATGACCTCAGTAGAGCGGTCATCGACCAATGTACTGAGGTCCTCCATGGACCATGATGGTCATCTGCTATATCGTCGGCAAACCGAAGACGAGAGATGTACTCGCCATTGACGTTAATGCCTAGCCCTCTCCAGTTCAGAACCTTAAAGACATCTTCAGTGCAGCGGTAAACAGCTTCGGAGATATGACATCTGCCTGTCTCACACCTCGCTACAGAAGGATAGGTTCTGAGGTCTGGTCCAGAAGTCGGACTGACATGGTGGCGCTTTTGTACAAACACTTCAACACCTCGATGTACCGATAGTCAATTTGGGTTGGGCTGCACTGCAGTCTCGATCGAATGGAAGGCTTTCTCGTAGTCCACAAACGCTAAACAGAGAGGTAGGTTTTACTCTTCGGTCTTCTGTATAGCCTGCCGCAGCGTTATGTGTGTGTCTACGGTGCTAAAGCCTTTTCTGAATCCGTCTTGTTCGGGAGGCTGAAAATCATCAAACCTGCGCGCGAGACGATACGTGATGAGTCCTGAAAAATTCTTCAACCGGTAATTGTCGCCCTTTTTGAAGAAGAGTACCACTATAGCCCTGCACCATGCCTGTGCCGTTTTCCCCTCGAGTATGACGAAATCAAACAGCTTTGGAAGAGTTTTAAGTATCGGTTTTCCACCCGCCTTCAGGAGTTCGGCCGTAATTCCATCATCACCCGGTACCTTGTTGTTTTTGCTTTTCAGTCGAGTTTTTTAGGTTAGGCAGGTAGATGTGATATACAACCAACAAAACCTTAGTTCATCAGCAGGACCATCTGTGCCACTTATTTATAAACTAGTGATGATGTGGTATTTATCTGCCGGTATATCTAACACATAAACTTTCCGAGGTACTTCCGACTGTTTGGATTTTTATCTCATTGACGTAGTTTAGTTTTCATTATCATTATTGAAGATTTATCTTTAACCTAACATCCATTGTATGTTTCTTATGTATATGAATCAGCTATTACATTATTTACATCGCTACTGCAATAGTTCCCGATAGCACTCCGTCAATGGGTCAGTAGGTTGCGCCACCTAATAAACATTACTCTTCTGATCAATCAATAGTTTTTTTATTCAGGGTGTAAACGGACCCTTCACGAAGCCGGCAACCAAATATTCTGTAAATTTGTTCATCAAACTAAGTTACTCTACGCAAAAATGATTGCTGGGAAACGACAAAATCATGTTTTACGGTAGGACTCAATGTAACGCACTCAAAACATTGAGCACTTTTATCTAAACTATTCAATGCATCCTGCATTCTTCTGGCTTATCTACAAGTGTGTGTTTTACTACTTTTCAATTAATTGCTTTATTTTACGAACTACCACTACAACATCTATTATGAACTATTCCGAATAACCAGTTTATACTTTATTTTGGGTGGATACAAAATCTTTATCATTCGCTTCTTTATGATTTCAGATTCGCCGCCAGTTTTGAAAGTCCTTAGCAACTTGATCCTTTTAAAGTATTACATTATTGCACTTGCCAGTATCGACTCTCATAGAGATAAAGGTCTTATTACACGATAACAGTAATGTTATGGTATCTTTCAGAATTGTATATAAATGCATGTCGGCAAATATGCAAGCAACGTTTGTGTTAGTTAGGAAGCTTAAAGAAAGTCTACAGAAATATGGTTTTGCGAATATTTTAGTTTTCTTTAGCTGTTTTTTTGTCTGATTTCTATTGTCGCAGAATTTCGGAAGTGTATCTATTTCTTTTGACAATGTTACAAAAAGGCTTTTAATCATCTTTTTGCCTCGCTTTCTCACGATTCTTTGAGAAAATTGAAGTGAAAGCAAACATTTACTTGCCTATTAATTTTTTGTTTAATAATATTTTTTCATTGCTTCAGACAAAAATGGCGGCATCAGCCTTCGGGGCATGGGACTACGCCATTATGGCGGCCACGATGGTTGCTTCAATAGCTATTGGCTTATATTTCCGTTTCAGCGGTGGAAAACAGGCAACAAATGAGGTAACTATGTTCGGTTAGGGCCATTGACGTCCCGGGAAAGAATATTGTGGCGCTCACTTATGGAAATCATTTTCAAGTGTTAATTTGTTGCTGAACTAAAGTGAATGTTACATATTAAGAATTTCATCTTTTCTTTAGCGTTACCCACGTGATAATGCAATAATAAAAATCCCCCCCCCCCCTCTTTTCGGGTCTAAATCGAAAAATATCGATCCTAGGAAGAAATTGATGAGGACCAATATTGTTGGAAATTTAATTCCAAACAACTTCGGTCATAACAATTTTTCGTGTAAAATTGAAAATAAACGAGTTACTCAAAAAAATCTAAAAATCCACCCTCAAATTCAAGATGGCGGATGATGCAACAGGGTGCAAATCCCGAAAACTCAAATGTAAACTGCCAGTGCCAAGCCCAACGATTCGATTTCCGAAAGAAAATTGCTACTTATTATTTTCGCCGTGTCAGCCCTAGACCTCGGTGCCCCCCCAAATTTGGCGCCCTGCGCCGTCGCCCCCTATCTCGAATACCAGTGAGTGAGGTATTTGGTCCGCTTCATGATGAGCTTTTCGAATATCAAGACCATATAAATCGATTCGTGTTTGCCTTTCGATGGCGTCCTTTTCATTTTCACTTCCATCCGTGTCATTGTCGTTTGTTAAACCGTAATATATTCTATAAAGTATTTTCAATTATATTCGTGTCGTTTAAAGCAACTCAGGGATGATGTTCTGTATTTAAGCAAAGCATAAAATATGTAACATACTAAACAACTTTATTATTTTCAGGAATACCTGCTAGCTGACCGCAACATGTCAATATTCCCCGTAGCAGTATCACTAATGGCGTCCTTCATGTCGGCCATCACACTGCTCGGGGTATCAGCAGAAAACTATTACTACGGCATGCAGTTCGTCGTCATCAACATATCATACGGCGTGGCAACGCCTATTGCCAGCAAATTGTACTTACCAGTATTTTTCGGACTGCAGAAAACGAGTACTTATGAGTACTTAGAGATGCGGTTCGGCCCGCAGATTAGAATGCTGGCGTCTTTGACATACACTTTACAAATGGTGCTATACAATGGTATAGTTTTATACGCTCCTGCGATTGTTCTAGAGTCTGTGACAGGGTTAGATAGACTGATTTCTATATTAGTGGTAGGATTAGTTTGTACGTTTTATTCTACTTTGGGAGGGATGAAGGCCGTGCTGTTTACTGATCTCCTGCAATCAGCTCTGATGTTCGGAGCTGTGTTCAGTGTTGTTGTGTTTGCTTCTATGCAAGTTGGAGGCTTCACACAAATATTTGTGTTAGCTAGGGAAGGTGGGCGTCTTGATTTTTCGAAGTAAGTATAAAGAAATATGCTCTCTATTATTTTAAAGTAAAGGTCGTTTTTAGACTGTCTGTTTCTTCAGTTTCAGTCCGGATCCTACGGAGAGGCACACGTGGTGGTCGCTGATCATCGGGGGATTGGTGACTTACCTTTCACTGTACGCTGTCAACCACACACAGGTAAGAACTATACGAAGTGTTATACAACTATATCTATCTATATACAGGGTGTAACAGAAAGGGTATAATCATATGAAAGGATATACTGCAGACCATCAAACTGAACAACTTTCTCCTTGGGTCCAATATCGTAAATGCGAAAAAAATATCAGCTGTCCCATACAAAATTTCAATACTTTCTCGACCCAAATATATGGAACAGCTGATATTTTTTTCGCATTTACGATATTGATCCCAAGGAGGAAGTTGTTCTACAACATTAGTTTTAGTATATGCGAAACCTGATACACGTATCTAGTATTTTTATGTAAAGAATCTATGTACAAAATTTCAAAACTGTATCATGCAAAATCACAAAGTTACAGGCTTGTTCTGTTACCTAGTTGTCCGCACAAAATCGTGGTCACCACGCAACGCGCGCCTCCAGCGTCGTCTTGAACTCATTGATAATAATAATTTGGCAGTAGGTACCTAAATTATTGCGATAGGTACTCAAAGTCGCTCGGTGTCCAGCTTTTAACTTTTTTAAATATTTTTGGAAAAAAAAACATGGTTTAAAAATTATTCAGTTACTTATTCTGGACAAACTATATTCAGGTTTCGCATATACTAAAAATAATGTTGTATATACTTTCATATGACTATACCCTACTGTCACTGGAACTGTCTTATTCTACTACTACCTATTTACAACTACTTAACAACGCGATAACTAATACACCAGTAGATCAAGATTGTTATGAATTTCTTTACAAATCAAACAATGAATCTGTGAGCTGTGTTTCAGTTATGTCGAGAACGAATATTACAGGTAACGGAAAAATGTTGACATACTCGTAACTACATTCCTTGTAATTATCGTCACCGTATCATTTGTTCGTGGTTAACGTCTAGCGCAGTTAGGAGAGGATTTTCCATTATAAAAGGAAATAAGCAGGGATGCATCCGATACCGATATATCGGCGATATAGCGAGTTTTCCGAAATATCGGAATCAGCGATATTAAATTTACCGATACAGCGATACTTTTTGAATTTGAATCACAAAAATATTTCAGTTTCCAAATGAGTTCTGTTGCATCTGAAAGACCTCTCGGCCAAACAGACTGACGAAATCGGCTTTTACCGAATAATTTAAGAATGTTGTGTTTCGTGCATAAAAATTTCATAACTGTGAATTTTAATTATTAAGTTTTGGCTTCTAATCTGTTATCATTTTTTTATTATTTATTAGCCTTTTTTATTTGCTGGGAAAAGGCCTTCCCCCAATTCCTTCTATGTGTTCTTTTCGCGGGCCTCCTTGAACCAATTAATTATCAATTATCATTTCTAAATATATATTATTATAAGTATGAGTAATTTTGTCTGTTTCTAAAGCCACAGCTTTTTATAGCTTTCTTTGAATCTTAACTGTCCGTATTGGTATCGGTATCGTATCGGCTGAAGTGCATATCGATGCTTCCCTAGAAAATAGCTATTCACATAACACATTATAATACGGCACGTTTGGCGCAGTGGCTGAGCTATTGGCTGCTGCGCTGCTTGTCGCGGGTTCGATTCCCGTACGGAACAAATATTTTGTATGGCCTACAGGTTGTTGTTCCGGGCTGTTTGCGTATGTGAGTTTGAATTTGTGTAAACGTATCCACGATACAGGAGAAATTCCTAGAGCGGGGCAACATTCATAAAAAACAGCACCACTATTTAAACCTATAAGGAAATCACCTTATAAATATTAGCAAAGATAAGAACATCTAGTGTAACCCTCCAGCATTATCAAATAGCATAATCTGCATACCTAGCGTTGCGTTTCTTATCAATATTTGCAGTAAGATGCCCACGTGAGGTGGTATTGTTCTCAGTTATCTTAGGCGCGAATTACACAGAAACAGGGTAAGGTGACGGTGCGGCGTGCAACAGCATGCCTGACTACCTGCGCCGCGCCGCTTGAGTGTAATTTACGACACGTCGCCTACGTACATTTTGTATGAAAACGTTTTGAAGCGGTATCATAGCTGCGCCGTGCCTTCACCTTACGCCGTTTCTGTGTAATTCGCGGCTTAGTTAGTTAGAAGGTCGTTTAATTGTGTAGTTTGGTCCGGGAGTACGTATGCGTAAAAATGGGTTTGGGAAACACTGCACCATTTACTGAAGTCGTTGCTTCACTTGCCTGGTATCCAAGATGTTCTCCAGGGTATGGAGTCCATACCCAAAACAAAACAACAACAAAATGATCCCCAGGATTATCATCCCCTGTTCCGGAAAAGTAATGGATTTTAGTAGAATTAAAAGAAAAAAATCGTTGTTATAATACTTCCAGCACTTATGTGTCTGTTTTGAATGAGAAGACGGAAGACCGCTGTCCAGGCCAAATACAGATGAACATTATTATAAGAATTAGTATTTCTCTTATTCGAATATCCATGACTCAAAAACTGTTAGTAAAACTTACGACTATGTTAGTAAGCACTGATAAAAACAAACAACACAATAAATAACGGTGGATCACTGCTGCAACAACTCATGATGAGTAATTGCACAACAGCGACCCACATAAACACAGTCGAGGCGACTTGCAATCATGCTTAGGATACTGTTGGTGCTGCCCCACACCCTGTGCACCAGGGAAGAGTACCTTTCACGCATTGTTGTGTAAAAACAATCCACATGCACATGCACTACAATCAACAATAGCTTCATGTGCTGGCGTCTGTACATTATAAAATATACACGGACTGTCCAGCCTTGGAGTGCGGTAGACTGAGTTGATAAACATGGAGTGCAAAGAAGTATTGCTGATCAAAGTTAAACGTACCGTGTGCTACATCAGCGTTTCGTGGATGTAGCCTGTTCCCAATGGTAGATTTCCAGTCAAACCAGATGCTCCAGATTGTGGCCACAGCACACAGGTGTTTAATACGTGCTAATGATTTTATAATAGCTATGAATAGCTCAATAAACTCGTGCTAATCACAGAAGCTATAACCATAACATTTATGTAATCAGAAACAAACGTACCCGTAACATTGTGTGCAGAGACTCACGGTATCAATTGTTTGAAAATATCATTCCCGTGAGTATGATCTTTGATACTTCTAAGATCATACTCACGAGAACGATATTTTCAAACAAAAAAACGAGTTAAAGAGTACTTTTAAATCATTATTTGCAGGGTCCTAATTCGTGTAGAATTATGACCCTGCAGAGGTTTTATTTATCCGTGGTGCTGAGCAACAGGGCTTATCCCAGTTATAAACGTACCTTTGTGCCTATTGGCCTTGTTTTGTTCTGTCTCCTGCTGGTATGGAGGGAAGTGGAAATTATGCTTTTCCTATACCTCTGCTATTTTTTACTGATTAATTTCGTTGCGGGATCCAAGACAGTCAAATTGTTTCTCTGGGACTTCGTCGAGCTTCATTGTCGCGGTGCTTTTCTGGTGGTCGCCACTGTTGATTCTGGATTTCAGGAATTGCAGTGGTTTGGAAATAGTGTGGCGGGTTTGTCCCTTTAAAAGCAAAAAATCGTGTATTAGTTAACACCTATTGTTGCAAACCCGATGTGATTTTCCATCGGTAAAACTGACGGACGTCCATACAAACTTTAAACTACTAAAGACCCTTTACGAAGCCGAAAGGCACTTGTTCTCCCCGTCATTGCGATATTTTTTTTTGTTCTTAACTAAACCTGAGAATCTTGTAGTTAGTTTGTGGAGATTTTAGAGGTCCACGTTCGAACTTTTACACAATTTTTGAATTATATAATTTTACATAAAAACCTCCATGACCGCTGTACTGTCTTCAATGTATCCATCAGCACAATGTTTTGAGCGTGTTATATTGAGCGCTACCGTAAACCGTGATTTTTCACCCCAAAAAAGTCGTTTCTCAGCAGTTTGATGTACAGAATGCTTGGTTGACGGCTTCATGACGGGATCGTTAATTTACACCTTATCTATATAGATGGTGGATTTTCAAAAATCCTTCCGTAGGGCTCATCTTCGTGATATGAGAGAGAGGTTAAGCAAAAACCAGCCTCATAGGTTGACCTTCAAGATGCCATTAAAAAAAAAACCGGTTCAGCATCTGCTGGTCAGTTTTTCGCCTACCTGGGTGTTAGTTGAGCTGAAGAAACGTTTTCGCTCGCCTTAGGCTCACGCATGATGAATGTTATGTTAATCACAATACTATAAGTTTATAATAACAATATAAGTTAGTATTTTTGTCGTCACACAGTTGTTGGTGGATTAATCAACTCCATTGTATCAATCACGTCAACTCAGTCTGTTGCCGTCTGAGCTCAAGTTTCTGCCCAAATTATTCAACCCATCTTCATAATTTTGTTTTGGAAATAAGGCTTCAGAACTACGTTCTAAGATTCTCTAGCTAAAATTGATCCCTCAACAATGAAGAAATATGACGCCGCGACGGTACGACGGTATTCCATCTATTTTTCTTAATTGTTTTGGGTTCGGAATCTGCCGCTGCGTCGCCCGTGTGACCTTTGTCTAAATGAACGACTTTATTTATTAAACAGGTCGCTTTAACTCTGAAATAATCTCACGGACAAGGACTTATGTTTGGTTTTTCAACGTCCAGACATTTGTCGTGAGACAAAACACGGTCTCGGCGAAGATTTGATTGAGTTGGTGATACATTGTTGAAATCGTGCACCGTATGGTGGCTTTCAGAGAGTTATTGTAATAAAACACAATTCGTTTTGGCGGGATAGGTACCTACGTAAAGTAATTAATCACTTTAATTTGAGGGAACTAAGGCAATACCAAACTATTGATCATACGTGAATCTCCGTCGCAGATTAGGGCGGACCGCGCCGCAACTCAACACATTGCACACTTTGATCCCGACTGAGGGTAATGTGTTGATCAACCTATATAATAATATGCATATTTGTCCTCCTTATAACATCAGCTATCTGCTAGTAAATGTCTCGTCAAAATCGGCCCAGCCGTTTTGGAGATTAGCCGGAACAAACAGTCAGACAGACAGACCGAAAAAAAAGCTTTTTTGTTGTACCGTAATAATGTACTTTCATATGTATTCAGTAAAGTATTTTGAAATTATTAACCGACACTTCAATTTTATTTATTTCTATATGCAGTGCATTGCATAACTATGCAATGCACTACGGCCCTCTAGTGCTTTAATGTGCACCGAGTTTTATGTGACACTTTACTTAGCCATCGACAACTCGTCATTTGGCTATTATGTGATTTTGACCACAAAGTCCATCATTCACAGGTGCAACGACTGCAGACAGTGAACACACTGGATCGATCTCAATGGTGTTTATGGTGGAGCTGGCCGGTCCTCTCAGTTCTCAGCGTGGTGACGTGCATCAGCGGGCTTGGCATCTACGCTGTTTATAGGAATTGTGATCCTTTCGTCAGTGACAGTATTTCAGCGGTAAGTTGGGTTTCCCGTAGGTGCAGCTTTGTGTTCACCATCCAGGTTGGTGGAAGTTGTGTGCAACCAAGAGGTTAGACCTCTTGTTAAAGTTGTTATTGGACTGTCGCGGTCCTATTGGCAGTCGCTTCATACAAAATAGTGGTATTCAACTACATTCGATCCGAGCAATATTTTCGTAAGAATAAATTGACATGGTTCGCACAGCCTTCCTCGCGTTGTAACCGGAACATGCAGCGACCGCCTATCTGACCTTCGTAATCCAGTAGCTGGGCTATACGTTACTCTTAGGAGTAGCAGGAGCGGGAGTAGGAGTTCCTAAAAAAGACTTGTCGTCGGACTTTCAAAGACTTTAATTCCCAAGTTAAAACCCTTGTGCCTTCTCGCCAACAGATAGACCAGCTGATGCCCTACTACGTGGTACAAGCTATGAGAGATGTTCCCGGATTAGCGGGACTCTTCGTGGCGGGCATCTTCAGTGCTTCACTGTCCACCATATCTGCTTCATGCAACGCTCTAGCAGCTGTCACGTTACATGATTATGTAGGCAGGTAAGCTATCTTTTTCCATCTTCTGCTATCTTTCTCCAAGTAGTATAGCATTACCCGGACTGGGCCCGCGTGGTGGAATCCAGCCCAGTCTGACTCACAGAGATCTGTGTCAAAGCCGTGAGACAATTATAGGCTGATTAGATTACCTATTATTATTTTTATTGCCCAGATTTCTGTAGTACTTTTTGTGCCAGTCAATAAGCTACGTTCTTGTTTTGTTTTACATGCAGAAGTGGACTTTTCAATAAAAGGTATGAGAACAATTTGAAATAGTTTAAAAATAGAACGCTTAGTAGAACCTTGGAATAGTGTTGAAATTGCTGTTTTTTTTAAAAAAAAGGATTATCTCCACTTATGACTTCGTACCTGCCAACATTTTAGTTGTTTATAATTGATATAATTATGTATAAAAACCCAAGATACACAAGGTTCGAGTGAGGCGATGATAATGTCCTTTAACAGTCTCTGTAATTTTTCTCCAAAAGATGGTGCAAAGTTCGTCCGTCCTACGTGCCATGGTTGACGAAGCTAGCCGCCTGCGCATACGGCCTGGTCTTCTTAGCCCTGGCTTTCATCGCTGAATACCTCGGAGGAGTACTACAAGCTGCCCTCACCATATTTGGGGCTGTCGGAGGCCCACTGCTGGGAGTTTTCACTCTTGGAATGTTCACGACCTTCGCTAACGAGAGGGTCAGTATAATATCATTGTTTGGAATATTTCAATTAATAACATCAGATCCGTAATTGAATACTTTACAATACAAATACCTCATTTGTTTTATTATTTCAGGAATATGGATTTCCATAGGTGTAGTAGTTTACAATTTTAAATACCTTTGGCGACTTAAGCATTTTTTTACATTTTGTAATATGTATACTAGCGACCCGCCCCGGATTCGCACTGATGTAATATATATATACAACATTAGTTTTAGTATATGCGAAACCTGAAACACGTGTCTAGTATCTTCATGTAAAGAAGCTATGTAAAAAATTTCAAAACCGTATCATGAAAAATCACAAAGTTATAAGCTTGTTCTGTTACCTGGTTGTCCGCAGAAAAACGTGGTCACTACACGGCGCGCCTGCTTGCACGCCTCTAGCGTCGTCTTGAGCTCATTGATAATAATAATTTGGTAGTAGGTACCTAAATAATTGCGATAGGTACTTAGTGTCGCTCGGTGTCCAACTTGTAGCCTTTTTTAAATATTTTTGGGAAAAAATATAACATGGTTTAAAAATTATTGGAATCGATTCAGTTACTTATTCTGAACAAACTATATTCAGGTTTCGCATATACTAAAAATAATTTTGTATAAACCTTCCTCTTGAATCACTCTATCTATAACTGAAAACCGCATCGAAATCCGTTGCGCAGTTTTAAAGATCTAAGCATACATAGGAACAGACAGCGGGAAGCGACTTTGTTTCATACTATGTAGTGATGACATTTTTTATTGTATCAGCGTTTGATACTTTGTATCTATCATGGTATCGAGGTAAAAATATGCATTTTATGTAGTAGGTTATTGCATAATCAGCCTATAATGTTCCCACTGCTGGGAAACAGGCCTCCTCTCTATGAGAGGGAATGGGCTATAAATCCACCACGCGTGCCCAGTGCGGGTTGGTAGATGTCACATGTCTTCGAATTTTTGGTTCTAGGACATGCCGGTTTCCTCACGATGTTTTCCTTCACCGTTTTGAGAGCAGTGGTGATGAAATAAATTACACAAAGTAATGTGCCTGCCTGGGTTCGAACCCAGGACCTACTGTTCGTAAGTCGGGGCCGCCACCACTGGGCCACCGCTGCTCTCAGGTGGTCAGTAGGTTATTAACATGCTGATTTTACCAAGATAAACCATAAAAAACGGCCATTGTTATAAGAATGATCTGCTTCATAATATTTAGGTACTACTGCATTTAGGACTTTTTTAAAATTATTTTGATGCGCATCCAATCTTATTACATTTTTCCTCTTTTCTCTTTCAGGCAGTATCAATGTCACTTCTTTCTGGCATGGCCATGACGCTGTGGATCAGTTTCGGAGGCCCACGTCCTCCGGTCACCAAACTACCTCTTAGTGTGGACGGTTGTGCCAACGTGACGCTCGCAGCCGTCACCGCTACCAACCCCAGTGATGATTATTTCTACCTCTACAGAGTTTCGTATATGTGGACTAGTCCGGTGAGTAACTGAAGGTTTCAGTTTGTTATTTAGAAAATCTGGAAGATTGATCACTTGGTTAACCTAATATCGTTCCATACTTGAGGAGTTTCCTTCAGATAGGCAGTCGCTCTATGCGAAAGTGCTGGTATTGAGCTGGTTAGATTGGAAACCGACCCCAACATATTTGAAAAACGCTAGACAGATGATGATGATGTTTTGAGAACCCTTTTTGGTGTCATTTGGAATCGTTCTCTTTTTTTAGTTGGTCGTGTCGATTCTTAATACGGAAGACACTTGTGAAGACGGTCACTGTTCTTCCTCGAGTTTTGCAAAGGACACCTATTTGCTATTTTTTTAAATTTATACAACACTACAATGTAGCTATTTCTACCTGCTTACTACCTGCCTGCTACCTGCCTACTACCTGCTTACTACCTGCCTACTACCTGCCTACGACCTGCCTACGACCTGCCTTTTACCTGCCTACTACCTGCCTACGACCTGCCTTTTACCTGCCTACTACCTGCCTTCTACCTGCCAGTAGGCCTACCGCCTATTGACTACCTCCCTGCCCAATTTCATCTTTGTACATCAAGCGGTTTTCGTTATTTCGTGATGAGCAAGTGAGTGACCTTTCGCTTTTATATAATTATTATAGATAGATTTAGATTAGATAAAGGGCCGTACAAAGATGGAACTTCAAACAGAGGTGGTGAAATAACATGGCTGGTGTAACGGATCAGTAAATCAAATAGATTCATTCAAAAATAATCTACCACAGAATATTATTTGATATTCCTATTTTGGTACTAAATAATTACATCACACATTTACATTATTCAATTTGGTCGCTCAGTATAACTTGAATCATTATCAGTGACTTGCGTATGAATGAGCTCACGGTCATACGGTCAAAAGGTTGCCAGTGTAGATTTATGATTATTATGTAACTGATACCAAATCTGACGTTATCAATAACGACTACTTACATAAAGTAAGTAGTATGACTGTTGAGTTATTTCCGGAAAATGTTGGGTAAGTACATATATAGTTATCGTCGTGGGTATCAAATAAATGGGTTGTGGGTCTAAATGTGAGTTCCTACTATCGAAACATTCACGTAAAAACATGTTATCTAATGAGGTAAAAAATTATTTATACAACATTATTTTTAGTATATGCGAAACCTGAATATAGTTTGTTCAAGAATAAGTAACTGAATCGATTCCAATCATTTTTAAACCATGTTATATTTTTTCCCAAAAATATTTAAAATAGTTAAAAGTTGGATACCGAGCGACTTTGAGTACCTATCGCAATAATTTAGGTACCTACTGCCATTACCGTGGTGACCGCGTTTTTGTGCGGACAACTAGGAAACAGAAGAAGCTTATAACTTTGTGATTTTTCATGATACAGTTTTGAAATTTTGTACATAGATTCTTTACATAAAAATACTAGACACGTGTATCAGGTTTCGCATATACTAAAACTAATGTTGTAGAGATGAGACAGAAAAATAGATATTTCAACAAGTTTTATGTGAATATTTCGCCAGTGGACAGTAAGAAATTACATCATGCGTGTTGGTAGAAAGGCTGAGTGCTAAATGAAACCTGTTTGCTATAGGTGGGTACATTAATGGCAATGTTTGCACTGCGGCTTGCTCATTCGACAAGTACAGTAGATAGGCTACGGTCCGTGCAACTATATTGTATACTAGCTGACCCGCGCAACTTCGCCTGCGTTTGGATTTTTCCCCGTTTTTGCAACATTTTTCATGAATGCTCCGCTCGTATTAGTCGTAGCGTGATGGTATATAGCCTATAGCCTTTCTCAATAAATGGGCTATCCAACACTAAAAGAATTTTTCAATTCGGAGCAGTAGTTTCTGAGATTAGCGCGTTCAAGCAAACAAACAAACAAACAAACTCTTCAGCTTTATAATATTAGTATAGATTTGTCAAATGCAGGGACAAATCACGTGCATCATATCAATGCAGTTTTATATTTAATTTGTTTATTGATTCTTATTTATTGCCTTTCTTTATTGCTTATTATATTGGCATCCCTTTGTAAGATTACGCAAGTCAGATAAATGTCATCGATGTCATTAAACTGTAAAGTTGTTATTGTGTCTGTTTGGCTTTTATTATATACTAGATTATCTTTTATTAGACTGTATAGCGTTATTTTTTCTGATACCTTCCCTGTCGCATGTAGAACAACTGTGCAATTTTCGTCAAAATCGGTTCAGTAGTCTATAGGGTATGAATGAACGAACAGATACTGATTTTTAAATATATATACAGAAAGATACAGTCAACTGCTGGACAATAGGCCTCTCTCGGCAACTCTCATACAGTTGCTACCAGCCACCCTGCGAAGATCGACCGAGCCTGAGGGCGTTCCAGCTTACTCTTAATAACCCTTATTCCATCTTAATTCGCCATGGCGCAGTGTGTTTTTTTTATTTTATAGCTACATCTCTATTATTCTCCATTAGTCGTTATCCCAGTAGTCATCTTTTTTTTTTTTACAAGCTTTAAATAACCGTTCTGGTGCTTGTCATGACTAAAACGTCAAACAATTGAAGAATACGGACACAATGCAATATTGCTCACCCTCTTAAGCAAGTAGCGTGATAATATATAGCCTAACATTTGAAGAAGCATGTAAAGAATATTTGTGCAACATTTGATTATGATCTATGCAGTAGTTTTTGCGCCAAGTCGGAACATTGATTTGGATTTTTACGATTTTTTTATATGTATAATAGATTTACGTACACACAAAAGACTTAGCAGGACACTTCTTCTTTCTTTTTCGCACGAGACGTCCATTGTTTCTTTGTTCTGCCCCAACGCTTTTTTTCGATTTGATTAAATTATTGTTTCTAGTTCTTGGTCTGCCCATATTCCTTCTTTGAACTAACCTCAAAATATCTTCTCCACATTACAGATCGGTTTCATCTGGGTTATGTTCTGGGGTACAGTGATATCTCTTCTATGGCGACAGCAGCAGCCTTGGGAGAAAGCAGGCCGGTCCCACCCGGACCCAGAACTCTTCACACCCCCTCTAGCCAAGATTCTCAGAGCTAGGCATGGGGAGAAACCTGACGTGCAGGTAACCAAAGAGTAGAATAGTGCACGGTGCCTGGCGGTCTTTATCCTGGCTTAGCAGCAACGTAGAATGCATGGCTGTTTGTAGTGAACGGAGTAGAAGATTTTGGCTTTATTGACAAGAACTTTTATGTTCGTTTTGGCGCTTGTATATATACTGTGGGGTTTATTCATAAACGCTAATAAATAATAAACAAATAAGGAAGGATTTGTTAAAACGTCAACAAATTTGGTTAAGGTGAAAGCGCAGCGGTAGCCCGCGAAATATAAACTTTCTTTCGTTTTTTACAATTTGCAGGTCAGTGTCGAGTTTTATATTGATTAAAGTATGATTCGCGGCCTTAAAGGCGTTTGTGCACTACAAGGAATTTTATTGTCCGATTTCTTAAGTTCCGATATGGCACACCATAAATGTATATACTAGTTTGTGCACTGTAATTTAACCGTCCGACATTTTACCATTCCCCATTCCCAGCCGTTTAAAAAAAATCATAAGTAGCTGTAGACATCCGATAGTAAATAAAATGAATTCTTTCGTCCAGCCTCAATTTATTGTTTTATGTACAATAAAAAATCGGATGGGCGGACAGTAAAATTCCTTGTAGTGCAAACGCCCTAAGCGTTTATAAATAAGCCCTATTTTAACTTTTTATATGGTTTTAGTTTATTTTTTATATTATCAAAATAATGCACATTCTATAAATAATGACCATGTTCGTTACTTGGTGTACTTAGTTCACCTAATATACATATTATAGCCGCTTTTATAATTTTTAGAAATGCTAATTTTATGTCTAACGGCAAATGTAACGGAGTGGCTTATGTATACTTTTTTAGTATTTAAAAATGCAGTTGTTATAGCACAAGTACAAAAAACTTTTTAACCCAATTTTACTAATGAAGTCGACATTTTGTTACATTTAACACATTTTCTCTCTTTAAACTGATAAACATTTCATTGTAAAGTATATTTTTCTATATTTCCTAATATTTGTTAACAAAAATATATGGCTAACTAAAATCGGCCACTTCGACAGTTCTACGAAATTTCTTTTAATGATACTTACAAAAGTCAAATGCTATAGTATCTTCTAACTTTACTTAGTTAACACTAAATAAGTTTCATGTGATTATTATGAGTGGTAGTTTGTGTTCTAGATGACACCGTGTGTGCTTTGACACCTCTTACTGTAGCACATCTCTTGTGAGAAAACTTTTTTTAAGGTTTGTTATTTCTGTTTACATTGTTAATAATAGTACAGGAATTATGGGACATCGACGCGCTTTACTGTTACCCTGACATCCGGGGGGTTACTATGACGTCTTAAAGCAGGAATAATTCCAGCGTAAGAAAGAGACAGAGCTATACAGGTCGTCTAGCGCTATCTCTTTCCCACACTGGAATTACTCCTGCTTTAAGACGTCATGGTAGGCCCCCAGGACATGTTGCGGATCAAAGAAAGGGGCCGGAATATTTTTCTATGAAGTCTGTGTTGCCTAACTTCCGCCATTTTCATTTTATTTGCAGAACACGCATAAAACTTGTAATAAATCGATAGTAGGCATCAATAAAAACCAGCATTGTCGGAGATAAAATCTTCTAAAGCGTCAAGTTTTCGAGATTATCAAAGTTAGAGTACGTTATTTTGAAAAAAATAAAATGGCGGAATTTAGGCAGGCCAAATAATTCAGAGCCCTTTTTCTTTCATACATTTTAACTGTAAAGCTATTGCAATTTTGTGTGAAACATTTTTTTTTATAACCTACAAAGGTTTCTATGAACTAGAAAACCCAGTTATACAGTTTGTGCGACGATGTCCCACACACCCAGTATACAAGGTGTAAAGGGACCCTTCACGAAGCCGACAACCAAGCATTCTGTACATCAAACTAAGTAACCCTACGCAAAATTTATTGCTGGGAAATAACTTTTTTTTAGGCTGAAAAATCACATTTTACGGTAAAATTCAATGCAACGCGCTCACAACATTGTGCTAATGAATGCATTGAATAGTAAACGCGTCATGAAGGTATTTAAAGTAAAGTTATAAAGTTATAAACCAGTATTTAAAAAAATACTTGTGAAAAAGTTGGAACTTATCTCCGTAACTAGAAGGATCCCAGGTATGGTCCAGAATAAAAAAAAAAATGATCTCAATGACGGGGAGAACAAGTGCCTTTCGGCTTCGTTAAGGGTCTTTTTACACCCTGTATTTGTATACTCTTCGCTGCATGGTAGATACATAATGGGGCTTTGCATGAGCAATTAGCATGTTTCTTTGTCTACTACCTTAATATAAAATATTGCACTTTATAATATTAACATAACATAACATTATTACCCTAATATTACAACAATATTAGGGTAGGTTGTTTCATCACTTGCGATTACTTCATCTCGCTGAAAATTTGTATTATATTATCTGTGGTATCGACAAGTGATGAAAACATCCTTATTAGTCGCAGCACTTGTACACACGGCGGCACATGAAGCTGTACATTTCCAGTATAACTTGGCCTCGCTTTTTATAGATTTCCTATACAATGAGAGAACCGCATAAACTGTTTTTTTAACTTGATTGGCCGTCGTGCGTACAGCATAATGATTAATTATTATCTATTATTTATTAAGGGTTCTGCAGTCAAATGGCAAAAACGGAACCGTCTGTTTGTCCGTCGACTAGCGACTGTCCGTGTGAAGTGCAAACTTATTTACTATTGTTTTACTGTACATATGGTAAACATTAATGGCGACTACGGAACCCGTCTAGATTTAGTGTTACCTGATTATCATGGATGCATGATGGACTTTTATTTTGTGCCATTGATTACCAAATTTTTAATGTTTTTATAATTACCTATGTTTAATAAAGCTTCGGATTTTTTTTATAAATTATATATTAAAGTAATATCTGTATGGTTTTAAATGGTTCTGGTATTTTTATGATTATATTATTTTTAACTGTTATTGTCGATTGCTAATAGTTGTGGTTAATTTTTTAACAAATAGGTAATCATATTTTATTGCATTTTTCAGTGTAAACTCTTGCATTCGAACGGCGTTCAAGATTAAAATACTGTACTTATTACAAATAAATAGACAAATTTTATTTTAAGAACATTTTTTAAATTATGGAGGATTTGTATAATACCTACTTGTAATTTGTTTTTCTTGAATTTAGTGCTGTTGTTTATTACATTCCTAGTTTACGAAGATTGTATACATACGTGTGTACAACATTATTTTTAGTATATGCGAAACCTGAATATAGTTTGTTCAGAATAAGTAACTGAATCGATTCCAATAATTTTTAAACTATGTTATATTTTGTCCCAAAAATATTTAAAAAGATTACAAGTTGGACACCGAGCGACACTAAGTATCTATCGCAATCATTTAGGTACCTACTGCCAAATTATAATTATCAATGAGCTCAAGACGACGCAGCCGGCGCGCGCGCGGCAACGCCTCGGGGTGACCACGTTTTTGTGCGGACAACCAGGTAACAGGACAAGCCTATAACTTTGTGATTTTTCAAGATACAGTTTTGGAATTTTTGTACATAGGTTCTTTACTTAAAATACTAGACACGTGATTTAGGTTTCGCATATACTAAAACTAATGTTTTATTTTCAGGTGAATATTTTTGTAAATCATAAACTATACAATAAGACAAGGACTTTCATAGACCTTGTTTTGTGATGAAAAGTAAAGGTTACGAGATTTTGTACTTATATTTTAGGTAGCTACAGACGCCAGCACATCAAGCTACTACAATCTGTCAGATTTATTTAATAGATTTTCAACTTTATCGCTGAAGCATTAGGTTCAAGGATGATGGGGAAAATTTGACAGTTTCGGGTAGGTTGATGTGTCTGTACGTCCATAGTTACATCTCACTTTAAAGAGAATAATTGAGCTTGAATACCTAAAACAGACTAAAAGTTACTTAATTATAGGTATCACCTAAGGAGAAACAAATATTTCGAATACTGTTGGTTGCGCGTATTTTGCCGTACGCAAAATACGCGCTTGGACGTGGAGTTGCGGACACCAGCCCGTTATACTATAAAATACTGTTGGTTTATGATAACGGCAAAATTAGTATTAAAATTAGCAATAAACTATTATTTATAACCGTATTTATTTTAAATTATTAGTTGCGTTGTGTGTGGTTACCGGGCATATTGAACTTTTGGCAATACTCTTTTTGGAGTTACTTCAAAGTACCAATGTAACAGTAGATAAAATATACCATAATACTGTTACTATTAAAAATACGAGTGGACCACGAATAGACAGACTAAAACATAGGACGAAACCTAATCATCGCGAGCATTCGCTTCATGAATTTGTTTTGCAAAACATTCCTTAGGGCGCTTCCTAAGCATTCGCTTGTAATTTAACCGTTCAGATATACTTGTTTCTGTATAAAATCGAATCTTGGATTGTTACAATACACGATCTTTTGTTACACGACGAATATTCATTCGCGAAACGAAGGTTCGCTCACGAGAAAAGTGATTGGATTTTCAATTTTTTTTTGGATTCACGTACCTACTTAACAAATTGTTGTTTGAATGAATGTTTGCAATGCGATGAGTATCTTCCTTTAGAATACGATTCTAAACTTTAAATTGACTCATAATTAAATTCACGCAAGCGGGAAAGCGCGACTGCTATTTTTTGTAGGTGGCCCGAATTGGGTGGCCTACTCATGGTAGGCCACCTGGAGTCTGCATTACTAATTCCAGTGTGGGAAAGAGATGGCGCTAGACGACCTGTATAGCTCTGTCTCTTTCCGGCACTGGAATTACTCGTGTTTTAAGACGTCATAGTAACCGCCCTGTAAATTGAACCCGAGATATTACCTCAACTGATCTCTGACTACGAAATACGCTAATAATTATGATTAATCAGGCCTTAAAACTTTGTGCATTGGTAGTTGTTTGCAAATAAGTACTTGTAATCTAGGTGTGATGTTCATATATTCTAAATTATTTATCCTATTTATTACTAGTCTTAAAATGGAATAATTGAACGTGAAAATGATTGAGTACATAATTATATTGTACTTACAGACTTAAAAATGTTTGAAACAAATAGGTAGAGCACACTATTCCTTTAATATATTTTTTGACTTACTTACTACTTACTTTTTTAGTACTTTTACACGCGAAGGTAAAAAGCTATTTTTTTACACAGTTATTCCAAATCTTAAGTTTGTGTTTTTTTTTTCGCAGTTTTTAAAAAGAGCACACTTGTTTAAACATGCAGTTCAAAATACTGGTTACCCGCGAACCAAATAAATATCAGTTAAAATATCGTACTTATAATATTCTACTTATAATGACGCGGTATATAAAATGCCTTATAAGGCCGTGTCCTGACGGAAAACAATCGTCACTTTCGTTTATATACATACGTGTCTTAACCAAAGCGACTGTCACGGAAACACGCGACCATCGATTCGTTGGGATACGGGGTATGAATAATTATGACAAACACGCGCGATCAATCAAGGTGCATTAATTTGTTTGTCATAAATACACTACGTTCAATCAACGATTGCGTAGACACGCGACGTTACTTTCGGTTAGAACACGGAATAAGGCACAAAATATAATAAAACTTAGGTTATACATAATTCTATGTCTGTTTATGTAAAATAAAAATATTTATAGAAGTATGATGTTGAATGTCTTCCATTTTTCGGTAAACCGAATATATATTGTAAACTTTTGTGAATTGTTGATAGCTGTTGCATTTTAGAAATGTATAGTTTAGTTATTTGCACTGTGACAAGCTTCCTATAAAGATAATTACAGTGTACCTACAACTTTTCAAGCTAACACCAGGGCTAGTTCAGACTTGTTAAAGTTGTTTTTTTACATTTGCATGGTGTTGTCTTTTCCAAAGTATACTATACAACACCTCATTTAGCAGTATTCTATTAAATCTTAAATTTCTGCAGGGAAACAGTACTTACTACCTATACGTTCAGCGTAGCTCCATTTCCCCAATGAAGTAGGATTTAGGTTGCCTTCTTTATGAGGTGATGGTACCAGGTTCCCAGGACCACCAACTAGATTTATAGTTCAATAAATAGGCTGTGTATTATAATAATGTGGGCATGCACGAAATATAAGTATGTAAAACACTGTAAAATCTTTTTATTTTACACCTCGCTTTTCGAATTTCTTGCAAATGAATATTGTGAAAAAAGTCAAGGATGGGTGGCAAAAAATGTTTGCTATCGAAAGGAAATAAAAGAACTATTAATATTTTTGTATTATTTAATAAAAACACACAAAATGACAAATCAAGACAGACTTACATACCATTACTGACGGACATTAAAACGGCTATATTTTTTACACTTACAGTAGTACCTACATGGCTACAATATTTTCGACTATAATTATACGGCTTCATATTTCAGATTAATTTGACTTGACCGTTATTCGAAGCTTATTTAATTTGAGATATGCACTACGTTCCCCGCCATCTATATCCATCTCTTTCTTTCTGTATCCTTCTCTTTCTAACCCCACCACCTGGCAAAGTAGGGGCGCAGTGAGTGAGTCGCCATCATTATGCCCCATTGAGTCGAAAATCAACAGGCAGACTTTAAAAGATAAGCTTCGAATAAGGTAAGTAAATAAATATGCGTTTTATTGGTAGGTAAAACGCTTATATTTTTCTGCAGGCAGCAGTGGCAGCAAATTTCAGCCACATATTGTATGACTCATTTAGTCGTTGGTATCTTTACAAAAATTCTATGCTGACATAAATCCACCATTGGGTCTTGTAATTTCTTCCAACTGCCGGTGTAAGTAAGCATTCTGAAAAATAAATGCAGATGTAGTAACTGCTTAATATTTTCGTCAACACTCTGGGTTTACGATAACTGGTTCCAGAATCCTGATTTTAAAAATTTTGGTGACGGACTAATCGAAAAAATATGGCCAATATAATATTTGGAATATAATTGAATCCTTATCGTCATACTGCTTTGAGATGACGAGTAATAGAGAAGTATGGAAGAAGAAGACATGCTGCGCCGACCCCAAATGAATTGGGATAAGGGCAAGAGATGTTCTGTATGGAGTCCGGACGTAAAGAATAGCACCATCCCATATCTTCCCGTGGGTGTCGTAAGAGGCGACTAAGGGACTTACCAGAGAATGGGCAGCAGCGTTCTCTGATTCTACAACAACCATACTGCGATCGCCAACCCGCCTGCCAAGCGTGGCGATTATGGCAAAACCCCCCTTCTTGGGGGAGGCCTATGTCCAGCAGTGGACTTTTCGGCTGAGATGATGAAGGGCAAGAGAATGATGATGATGATGATAATTGAATCCTCTCATACCTCTCTCAGTAACTCATCTTCTCTCTCCGCAGCAATTTTAAGCATTTCTTTGGATCTCTCTAGAAGTAAATCTTTGTCATTTATAGTCCTTTTCAGATTTGCTACTTCTACTCGATGTGATTCCAATTGAGTACGTCCCTGAAAATATAGATTTTAGCACTTAAGGGTGAGATCATGCGCACAGATGAGCGTTTTTCTGGATTTCTCTTTCTTTCACATTTCTTAGGGAGAGGAATGTCTATACCATTTCTTAATAGTTAAAACATTCGTTAAGGTGGAAGCGCTACGGTAGCCCGCGAATGTGTGTCGCGGGCTAACCTGACACTTCCCGTTTAAGACATTTACCGCGGTTTCTAGATATGGCTACCAATTTTGAGAAAAGGCCAGCAAGAGGAAAAGGCACAAAGTGCGGAGTCACGCATGAAGGGTTCCATAACATCGATCAAATAAATTTTTTTTTTATTCTTTGTTGTTATAGCGGCAACAGAAATACACATTCTGTGAAAATTTCAACTGTCTATCTGTTACGGATCATGAGATACAGCCCGCTGACAGACATACGGACGGACAGCGGAGGCTTAGTAATAGGGTCCCGTTGCTTACCCTTCGGGTACGGAACTCTTAAAAGTGAATATCGTTTAGAGATCAATAAGAAGTTTTCAGAGGATCTATTAAATATTTCCCTTTACCTTCTCCGTATTACTACTACGGTTGCTACGGCTGCTGCTGGGCCTAGAGTCAGTCTTCTTGTACACCACCACCCCTGACTTCTGCTCTGCTTGCAACTTGTTGATCACGCCTGCAAGAAATTGTGAGAAACACCGTACTGAGTGCAGCTAGTAAACATATCCTAAGAGTGAAAAGTGTAGCTGTTTGGTGATTGAACAAAATAAAAATAAACTCGATGACGACGAAAACTTAAAATGTAAATCATTCCATTCATGCACATTCGGGCACCCATATGAAATCACAGTACAACATTTACTAGCCTTTTGAATGCCAGAGCATAAACGCACACGTGTGCCCTTCGTGCCAAGCAAAATTTCACCTACCATTTTGTCCCATATTCGTGTCGTTTCGCGTACAGGACACGCTTGCTTGTCACGTATATGTGACTATGGCGGTCAAAAGGCTAGTAAGAGATAATAGTAGTCTACCGAACTGTGATCGATTGACATCATCAGACACTTGAACGTATAAACAGTAGTAGTCCTTTCAGATGGTGATTTTTATTTTCAATACAATAAGGTTGCTGTGTGTTGTTAGAGGTAAAATGTCCATGGTAGATGGTAATTATATAATACGTTAAAAAAACCCTGTCCGACCCGTGCTGGTATTATTTGGTATTCTGGTAGATTAGATTTTATTTATGTATTTTTTTTATATTTTTACCTTTTTAGGCTACAAGTTATAAAAACCCCGATAAAAATAAAATAAAATGTACTAAAATGAAGAAACTTACATGCAACACTGGGGGCGCGGGCGGCGACACTCCGGTCGCTTCTCGAGTACTGACGTCATAAACAAACAATTGACGATCGAGCATATTAACGCCGAAAGTAGTGTTGTCACATCTTATTTTTTTTGGTTTTAGGGCAATGGTGGTAATTTAGGTACAAAAATAATATATTTTAAAATTCATTAATATGTTTACTTTCATGAATATTTTATTTTTCTTATTTTATTTGGTAATGTCACTGATACCTATATGCCGTATGCGCATTTGGATCGGACAGGGTATTTTGAAGCGACTGTCGATGTCGAGCGACCACTGTCTGGTGCAGTGTGATCACCAATCCCAGATGGCGAGATGATGTGCTATAATGATCCAGAAGGGCATTTCAACATGCTTGGACAATTTGGTCATACCTCTTAGCGTAAGCACGGTTTGTTCAAGATCATTGACTCTGTGTTGATGTGCAGTGATCGGCTGCGTCTCGATGGAGTTGATCTTCTGAGTCAGCTGTACGTTCTCTTCTTTTAACATCTCGCAATAGCTGATGGATTAACATGCATGTTTAGCGGGCTCAAGAATTTAAGATTTGTTGGTGTATTCAAAGTTAAAGACATAAATAGTGTTGATAGTTGGATACAAGATCGATATTTTATAGATGGCATGGTACCTAATCTAAAAGGCTCGTCATTGATGTGGAATAAGTACAAAATGTGATAAAGAGAGTCGAGATGTGCTGTTATGAGAAATAATGATCGTTATTCAAATGTATAGAGAAGCTTATTTATTTGGTTTTGGAACTTCCACTAAAACAAGTGCTGGTGCAGGCGCACGCTCGCGTGTCTGCATTGAAAAATAGTATGAGCAGTGCTAAGTGGCACAGGCGCGTGCGACGAGTTTTTTCCAAAGATATTTAGACAGCGGGCACTCGCTCCGAGTTGCGGGAGTTTTAGCGTACGCCCTTTTCCCATACTAAAGGTCGGTTTATATTCTTAAATGCTTGTACATGACCAGTATTACGGCTATATGGGTATATGGACCTTTTCCAGTAGTTAAGTTCAGGTTGTGTATCTCCCGTGGCAGTGATCGGAGTTCGTATCTGCGACTCCAGTAACGTTGACTCCAGTTTCAACACTTGTCCTTTCAACGATGTGATTTCTGCTAGTGACCTCTCGTATTCGGATACTAGAAGCTCGTTGCCCTGAAATAATAAAGAAGAATAAGTGAAGGTGTGCGAATTCTCTTTAAAATATTTGTACTTGATCCACAATAGACGATGACGCCTGTAATCCCAAAAGGGTAAGGCAGAGATGGGTACACCCGCATTTTGGCAATTCTGTTTCACTCTCATGTAATAGGGGATTACGCCTGGTGCCATAAACCGGGCGCAAAGCCAGACTATGGGCAACTGCTGGAATGTCCTGGTCGAAAAATCCAGTAACACCCAAGAACCGAACCAGTCAGTCAGCCCCAGTTGGTCTACTGGTAGTACTGCCACCACTAGACTAACGAGGAAGTTGACCCTTAGCTCCTAATTCTACGTAACTGTTAATATTTTGACCTTGGTTCAGAAAGTTCTTCACCAGCGGTTTGACCAATATTGCGTTTGCTTCATGTAGGTACTGCCGTATTATTGGTTGATTAACATTGAATCTGGATAAGAAACAAGAAACTATGGATCTGATCGCGGAAACAGTCATTCAATAAATCAAATAACTCTCAGTGACTTATAACATGATTCTTCTGTTTGCCATTCTCAATTTAGAGAAATGAGGAATTGGGTGGTTCCTTATCCTCTCATGACATCCGATGAGTACCTTTTCAGCTATCTCCAAGGCCGCAATTCTCCTCTGCTGCGCTTGCACTCGGTCCAACAACGCCTGGGAGGACACGGGCAGGGAGCCCGCGTCGGAAAACAAGGACTCCTTCGAGTGGGATGGCTTCTCCTGAGTTTCAGTCTCTTGCTTCTCTATTGCTACTAGATGGTTGTCATCTGAAAATAAAATTTGTTATAGAGGGTGTTAAAAGACCCTTCAAGAAGCCGGCAACCAAGCCTTCTGTACATCAATCTAAGTAACATTGCAAAAAGTTATTGCTGGGAAACTACGAAACGAGAAGATTCTCAGGTCCAGAACAAATCCACTATCGCAATGACGAAAGAAACAAGCGCCCTCTCAGCACTGTTAAGGGTGTTTTTATACCCGTTAAGCTATACTTATTTGGGATAGTTCTTAAAACTACATGAGAAAATCCTTAGTATAGAATTTAAAACACATTTTGATAGCATAATATCTTCCCTGTTTTGGTGTAGTATTTATACTAAAGCTGTGAGACGACTGACTGTCCACTGAGTACCTCTGAGCAGCGAATCGGTCGTAAACTAAATGTCGAGTGAGCGGCGAATTGTAACAAATTAGCCGGCAAATAAGGTACTTCGCTTAGCGAGTATACTTAGCGTAGAAATTTCGCAGCGAATCAACCGCTCAGTGAATGAGTCGGCTAGTGAAACATCGCTACCTGCGTACATTACGCGCTGTATGGACACTTCACTTAAAATATTTAGGAAAGCCAACTGTAAGCAAACAGTCAGCTGCTTACTGTTCGCCTAATGAGGACACTGTTTAGGGGTGTAATTAATGCAGAGGTCATAATTATTTAGTGTCGGCCTTACAAACGGAAACTGTAAATTCAGGGCAAAATACCTACGAGTATTTTTTCTTTATGCATGTATTTGAAGCTCAAAGTTTGAAAACATTTCACCCATTTTCAAAATGTCAGAAATTCTTACCTTTAAGTTCCTGAATTTTCGAAAGCAGCATTCGTTTCTCCTTCTCTAGTCGCGATACAGCTGACTTTGATAAACTCAGGGAAGCCTCCAGCTTCAAGATTTCTTGGCTTTTCTCATCGTGGCGTGCCTGCCAACGCTCTGCTGCTTGTTGTGCTCTGGAGAATAGAAGAATTTGACGTAGACAACTTTGATTCATGATTCATCATCGAAAGCATTTGTTATGAACTTGAATTCAAATTGAGATAGTATGATCCATATCAGATAGAAAGACGTGACGATAGTGGAAATAAGCGCATTGGAGGCCTTTATAAATTGCTGTTTCTTACATTTTGTGAAGACAAATATATGGAACAGCTGATACCAGCTGTTCATAATAATGATACCATGATACCAAATTTCGGGTTTTCAGTTACTCCAATAACACCTTGTAGTGTAGTAAACCAGTCATTGCGGTGAAACTTGGGGAAGATCTTTGTCCAGCAGTAGCTGAATGATGATGGCTTGGCACCTTTATACGTCGTTCGAAGGACTGGGACCTATATTACCCCCGTATTACCTCTTCCACTTGTCCCAGAGCGCGAGGTTGGACTGAGTGTCCCTCCGAGCACTCATCAGCTGTGCCTGAAGCGTCGCGATCTTGTTGTGCAGAGCCGCTGTCTCGGCTGTCGTCACTTTGTGGCCGGTTGTGCTTCTATAGTCATAAAAATACCGTATATCAAATATTTTTCACTCTTGGCCGATGTTACTTAGGGTCGGCGTTACACGTTTTATCCTTCCATTTTCCCCTGTCATATCATTTATCTCACAATCCATCCCTGTTTTTTTGGTCTTCCTCTCCCTCTCAATCTATCAAAATGTATATTCATTCTCTTAGATATTTAAGAAATCGTTAAGCACGGCAGTCATAATGAATTTTAACTTGGAAAGTTATTTCTCGGGCTGCTCGGTTATGAAAAAGCAATATTTACGTGCTTCAAAAGATGCTGTTGTGCTCGTCATTCGGACCCTATGATATCAAAAGTAGGCAGTGCGCAGTTGTGCAGAGGCTTTTTGGAAATAAGGACAACATTGCGAGGCGTGGTGATGGCTGATGGTGTGAAGCTGTGACCAAGTTACGTCAAAGGGCTGGTAAGAGAAGTGTACAGTCGTCCGGCGGCAAGATAGGCAGACGAAATTGTTGCCATCGTTGGTAAATCCTGGATGAGGTCAGCACAGGATAATGAATATTAACACAAACAGAGGCATATACCAAGCAGTGGGTGAATTCGGGCTGTAGATGATGATGATGATGATGATGATGACCTATCTAGTACATACATTCTAAAAACCTGATTCTTCAGGTTCTGAGCATCCAAGCGTGCACGCCTCTCTCTAGAAGCGAGTACTTTGATTTGTCGGCGAAGGATTGCGTTCTGCTTAGTAGCTTGTTGCTTCTCCCGGCGAAGACGTTCGATGACTGGCTCTTGCCTGAAAAAATAAATTAGCAAATCAGAAAAAAAAAGAAATAATCAGTACTTTGTATTAAATATTTAAATGTTCCTTTCCTGTGTGTACATAAAATAAATGATATGCTTCATAAAGGATGACCTAAGAATATTTGTCCAAATGAAAAGTTACCTTCATGTATGTTCCGCGATCATTTGTAGTTTCAGACAGTTTTTTCAAGTTACATCTGTCTTCACATATTAATTTTGTCGATGCCTAATGAAGAAGTCAGGGTGCACCAGCGCGCGATCGACTGGCGACGACTGTTGTGTCAAAATGTCTATTCAGACTAAACGACCTATAATTTTGTCGAAAGATTGCGGTCTAGTTGCATCCAAACACGAGGTCCATCCATACACAGATAGAATGGTAGGCCTCTCACATCTGTCCTTTCATTTTGTCTATCAAATGTCTTCTTTCGTAAGTATGAAAAACTCACCAAATAGTCGTAGAAGAAGCAGGTATCCTGGCCAAATCGTCATGTGAATCTTGCAAATCCACTGTAGACTCAAACTTCAGCTCAAGTCGCTCGGATCCGTGCTGGGACATCGCATCGCTTTCATCCACCTCCACTATAGCGGACAAATCGAAACTAGGGTCGTTTACCGAGATAAGAGTCTGCATGTTCATCACTTGAGTCTGTAAATAATATTTTATCTTGAATTAAAATCACAACTTCAAGGTGATGTGCAAAAGAGTTTCGCATTGTCATCCTGTTCTCGAAAATGGTTGGTTTCATTCTCCGAAATCATTTTCTCTTGTTGTAGATAAACACCCTGAATAACCAACCAAATGATTATTGTAAGGCAAAATCATGAAAACAACTAACCCTCAAATTATTAACGATCTGGCGTAACTGTTCAATTTGTGTATCTTTATCCGACAGTTGCTTCAGGTAAACAGTTTTCTGTTCAGTAAGCCTTGTCCTCAAATCCATATGCTCACGTTGCATTTCGTTGAGCTGTGACAGCCAGTGCTCATTCTCATCCTTGTATGACTTCACCTATCAACAAAACACCATTCCCATTTTAATGCTGTTCAATAATAATAACTTCGTTAATTTTATCAAGAGTAAGGGTCACCTCATGACAATGTCGTTCTTCAACTTGAGAATGCAGTTGCTCCATTTTAGTTAGTCTCTCTGCTGCCAATTCTTTCCACCGTGCTGATTCAGTTTTATACGTTGTTCTGAATGAAAAACCAACTATTATTAGAAATATCCGATAACATCAGGTAACACTTTAAGTATTTTAAATTAACTAATTGATACTGACAACTCTGACTTGCATTCATCAAGTTCACTTTGCTGTTTAAAACACTTGTTTTCTAATTCAGCGATTTGCGTTGTGTACTTTGTCACCACTTCCTTCAATGATTCTCCGCTGGAGGTACTAGTGTCACTAGCTCGTCTGCAATAAATAAGTGATTAGTGGTATGATTAGCATCATACGTAATTAACTTGTTATCAGCTTGTTAAAAATGATGGATTTGAATATTTTTAAAACGTGTTAGCAAATGCAAACATCCGTTGAAATTACCTATCTAACTTTGACTGCAACTCCATTATTTTCACTTGAAATTCTTTCACAGATTTAGAATATTCCTCTCTTTCATTTTTCAGTAATTCTTTGTATTCTGCCATTATAGCATTTTTATCATTTTCTAATTGTTTCAATGTTAACAACAAAGTTTTATTTTCTTCATTGGCGCTATCCCTCTTTTGGTTCATATCTGAATTCTGTTTCATTTGAAATTCGTTAAGTTGTTTTTTTAAATCGTCTATAGTATATCGTAATTTCTCATTCATAATATCTTTTTGATTGTCAGAAGCCTTCAGGTTTTTTAGTGTAGATTCGAAAGTGATTTTCTCGTTGTTCAGATATAGGATTTCTTCAGTACGGTTTTGCGCTAGTGTCATAGCTTCGTGTAATTGCATAGTCTTACTGTCAACTTCCGTTTTGAGTAATTTAAGTTGACCATACAATTCTTCTATAGCATTGCTATTTTCATCTGTTTGTACTAATTTGTAGCTTTTGCTTGTTTCAATCGGAATAGTTTGAACAACTGCATCAGATAAATCTATTGTCTGCTTTCTTTGAAGGGTTTTAATTGGGGAGTTTATCTTTTCATTTTTCACCGGTGAATCGGTTGCATGGTTTGACTGTTCTTTGACTATTTCTGGTTTTGCCAATGTTATAGTTAAACTTCCTGAAATGAAAGCATAGGTTTAATTGTTGGTTACTTTTTTTTAAATAATCAAATGAATAAATGTGTCTTACTTCTAGCACTTGACTCTGATTCATCGTCAGAGTGGACATCTTCTACTTCGATAGATAGGTCTTTGATTTCCCCGCTACTACTTTTCTGTTGGCCATTCATAGCGATCTTTTCAAAGCCTTGATTCACTAACACCAGTGTTTTCTCTATATAATTACAGTGTTTTATTAAGTTTTCGTGTGACAACTCCATGGCTTTCATTTTTTTGTTAATATGTTGAAATTTCCGCGTGTTAACAGATTCCTGAAACGATAAAATTTTGTAAGTTTTAAATCTCAGACATGTTTTACTCACAGTTTATTTCTTATTTTGTGTCAGACTTACCGCCATCATATATTTAAGTTTATGTGGACAACTATCTTCATCTAATAAACATTTATGTTTAGATAAACCTAAGATTTGATCAAATACACTATGTTTTGTAATTAAATTAGCTCGTAGGTCTTCTATTTCCTGGAGTTTTGCGTCAACATCTTGGTTTTTACGCGTAAGTTCTTCTAGTTTATTTAAATAATTTTCAACGGATAAAAGCGGTAAACTTCCCTGGTATTGTTGACGTAAGGCCTGTAAGACTTCGTATATGTATCTGAAATTTTCAATAAAGAATTAATTGGGTAAAACCAAATGAGCACATAATATTATAAAGATATGGAATGCCTTAAAATATAGAAGTGCCTACAAACCAAAAAAATACAATTTCTATCTACACTTTATACCTGTTTTGAAGTATTTCTAAAGTGTAATAAGAACCAAAATGTAGCAACTTTGTGCTATCAGCTGTCTTATACATATCTGCATATACATACATACATTAAAACTAGTTGAATTTAGTTTACCTGAATTTAGTTTCGTATCTCATGGAGTAAACATCAAAGATTTTCTGGCGTGTTCTTAACATGTCTTCGGCTTCCATTCTTAACTCTCTTTCTTTATTGAGAGCTGCGTGAAGTCTTTCTATTTTATTGTGGCTTTCTGAAACTTGGAGATGGGCGACGAGTATTTCGCCACTAAGTCTGTAAATGAAAGTTTTTTCGAGAAATATCTTCAATTATCGAATATTAAAATATTACAAGGGGAACAGCAACCGTTGCGTTGGGCAACAAAAACTTTTGCTTCGCTGGCAAAAGTGCCTAAAAGGTGTCAGCTTGCGGTGAATAGGTCAGCTGTGCTACGGCTTGGCGATGTACCCACTGAAAATCTCGATGAGATTCGGACCCCATAGCGTAAATTTTAAATCAAAGTTTCAATCCTTATACGGCTCAAAAATATAACTCTCAAGAAGCTTGTGATTTTTGAGATTATTTTATTAAAATTAGATTTTGCCCGTGCTGTTGTCGGAAATCATACCGAGCGTTTTTATTATTATTATTACTACCGCTGTAAAAAGTATCCTAACGCATGTCACGCTGTCCGTCTGCCTCATCCAAATCTGTTCAGCCGTGTATGCGCATAGCGATAACAGACAAAGTAATTTTTGCTGTTTTAATATTACCTTGCAATGATGGCTTTATTGTCACTAGAAGATTGTAAATCTAATACTTGGTGCTGCAGCATGTTAATTTCCATATCATTGCTGATTTGTCTTAGTTCACTGTCTTTTAGCTGAAATCATAAATATATTTAAATCAGAACTATCAACTATTTCTGGGGACATGTCCCACCGCTTACAATTTGCGTATTGCGTTGTAGTTGCTAGTTCTAGTTGCGATTACTCGTGCCCAGTCACTTATTCGTATGCGTATGTTTCAAGAGAGTGTTCTGCCCACCATGCGAGCATCTCTGAGCGAGTTTATTATTACATGGTTCTTATCACTGCGACAAACTGGTGGAAAGAGTTCTCGTCGGCTAGCAGCGTGAAAAGGCAGCGATAAACTATAATATGTAGCTCTTTTACTTATAGAAAAGAGATTCACATCATATGAATAATATGTCTTTCCAGTCTTACCATGGTACCTGTATCTGTATATTCAGTAATAAGATTATGGACGTATCGGTTATACAGGAAGCTGACCCTAACGTAGTTGGAAAAAGGCTAGGCAGATGATGACGATGTATCTATTTTAGTAACACGGGACTTTCGCTTCAATAGTTAGTCGTTTCCTCATCAGCGCTAGGACAGGTGCGTACAATACATCTGTTTTGTCAAGCAATAAATACCTGGAGGAGCGCAATGTCTAACTGACTGCTAATATGATTATATTGCTCTTTGAATAACTGATTATCTTCAGATATCTTTTGAAGCTGCTCCTTCATTAAATCGAAATCATGTTCTGTTGCTGAAGCCAAGCTTTCGTCACTGAAACAGGTGGCAAATAGTTAAAAAAATATTTAAGTGGGTACAAACGATGTTCACGTACTATAAATAAAGTCTTACATTTTCTTAACTTGAATCTCTTGCAGCTCTGCGTTTATGCTTTGTAAAGTCTCAAGTTTCTTGTTTTTCTCGTTTATTTCAATACAAAGCTGTTCTATTTGTTTCTTTAATACCATCTGCTCTATATTTGATTCAATTTTCTGCACTATTTCTGGTTGTGTATTTTCTACAAAAAAAAGTTGATTATTAGTCATTACCGTGTCATTTAATTAAATAAGCCACTGCAAGGTTTAAACAATTTTATGATGACTTATGTTATGGAATCGCAAACAAAGTGATGTTAAATGTTTATGGTTACTGTTAGTAGTGTATCGATAACCTGGCGTCTCGAGTTAATCAAACGCGGTGTCACGGCACTAGTTCAGTTGATCAAGAACTGTCGGAGCCGAATCGAATTCCGAAATAACTTAAACCGAAAGCACGCCACACAGGCGCACCTTCCACCCTGTCTCGGTTCCACAAATTTTAGTTCACCGAAGAACTGTTTGCCGAAATAAGCCTTCGTTTTTGGCGGTTCTAAGAATTACAGTAAACAGATGCACTGTTCGCCGATAATACCATTCCTCAATGGTATCTTAATGAAAAAATCGTTGAACGATTCAACAATAATAATTAATGGTTTCAGACAGATTCTCAAATTCGGCCGCACCGGGTCACAGCACAATGCACTGGCGGATGCTTTACAGGCGTATTTTTACAGTCGCTATCATGTGTGTCTCCGTGGTAGAAATAGATATGGTGCTCTCCCGGACGAGTTCCTTCGCGAGGGGATACAAGGCAAGACTGATAATAATCTAAATATTTAATGACTTTATTGAAATACTAATTACCGCTTTGCTGGTTAACCTCCAAGCGAAGAAAATTAATTATATAACTTTTGTCTTCGTCTAGACGATTAAACAAGCGTAGCAAATGATTTTGATTCCTAAAACCATCTTCCACAAGTTTCCGGTATTTTGAAAGAACCTCACTGAGAGCCATATTCTGTTTCCAAAACAGTTCAAGTGAAATTGAGTTTCGTAATCTATCAGTTAAATTAGCGACCGCCAGAATTAATTTCTGAATTTGTGTCTCGTATTCTGATGCCGCCTCCATTGCATCTCTTTTACTCTCCAAAATTTCATTTTTCATGTTCTCGTTTAAGGTTCTTATATATTTGTATGATTCTTGCAAGTAAGAACACTTCCTTTCTAAGTAGTTGACGTTTGGAATAGGGATGATTCCTGGTGAACGGTCGCTTTCATCTTCATAATCTTCTTGAAAAGTCAGTCGCAGTTTCAAGTTTTCTATTTCTGCCTTATAGTGTTCTTTTTGAATTGACCATCGATTGAGGTCATCGCTGGCACGAACGCCCATTGATGTAAACTTATTAAATAATTCTTTGAATTTCATGTGGAAGTATTCTAACCCTTTTTTGAGCTGAGATTCGTACAACAAATTTCCTGATTCTACTAATTTGTCAATTTGTGATTTTTCGTAAAAGTCAATGTCATTTTGTTCTTTTTCTGACATCCATGCTCCAAACTCGCCTACGTCTATAGTTTTTTCTTGTAAAAGTTTTTCCTCGGCTTCCTTTTCTCTATTCATTACTTCTATTTCATCCAGCCTCTTTTCAAGCTCTGATGTTTTTTTGGTAGCATCAGATAATTGAGCCATTACAACGAAAGTTTCCTTTCTGTGAAAATATAAAGGAGTTAGAAAATATACCACCACGGAATGTGTTTAGTACATTTTAAGATGAGTTCAGTACCTGGCTTCATGTAGAGCAGTTAAAAGTGCATCTTTGCCGCCTAAAGCAGCTCTTAACTCCATCACTGTCGACATGTGTGGCGAGAACCAGCCGGCCGAGTTTCGAGCTTCCATCGACAATAATATTGCTTCCAAACTTGGGCATTGTAATGTCAGTACACCAGAAGAAGTCTTGCCTGAGGGTTTCAAATAATTGAAAAATAGAGGCTATGCGACTCTCTAAAATGTTATAATTTAAACAAAATTTGGATTAACATGGAGTACATACTGTTATCTTTTAAGAAATCCAGTATTTCTTGAAGGCCTTTCCGAAGTCCTTTATTTTCTTCAATGATTGCTAGCATTTCTTTTTCCTGATTTTGATTTTCTGAAACGCTTGGTTGATTCTCAGACTCTTTTGCTAAAGCTCTAAAATGCATAAGATAATTTAATTTTATCGACACAATTACTAAAAATAAGACCATAATATGAATAATAATGAAATTACCCTGTTGATTTTTCTTTTTCATCTTTAAGCATTTTGTCATTGTCATCACTTTCACTGTCTTCAATAATTTCATGTATTTTGTCTTTCGTATATCCGATTTTTGTAAGCAGATTTGTCATTTTATTAATTTTAGTATTCAGATTACGGTTATTTAATTCTAGTCCAATCAGTTTATTTTCAAGTCTCTTTAGTTCTTTACTAATTTGTGAATTTGTTTCTTGTAAATTACGATATTCTTTCATAATACCTTTGACAGGTATCTTTTCTTCAACAGGTATGTTAAATTTTTGTCTGAAATATTAAAAAAAATACGGATAGATCCAGACTATACAGCATGTATCAAAAAGGTGTGGTCATGTAGTCTACTGTCCCGTAAAATACTTCAATACCTACTCGACCTAAATGTATGAGGCAGCAGAATTTTTTTTTGCGATTACGATTTTGGTCCCTTAGATAACGTTGTTCTGCTTGATGGTCTGTACCACACCCTTAATTAATATGACCACATCTTTGCGATACACGCTGTAGATAACAGTAAGTAGACATAGTAGACTTGTAAGTACTAAGCACATTTATCTCAAATCATGTCTCATAGATGCTGGAATACGGGCTCAAAAAAAGAAATGTTTTCTCACCTTAATGTTTCATTTTCCAGCTGCAGTTCATTAATTAAATTATTCAAAGTGTTTGCTTCTTGTACTAAACTTTTGAGACCCTCATCTTTAAACTTTAGCTGTCGTTTCTTATGTTTTAAGCCTTCAAGAAGTGCATTTATTCCTTCATCTGATTGCAAAAGTTGCAGTTGGGATGTTATTTCTGTCAACTTCATGATAAATATATTGTAAGTAAAGAACATTATAGAAATTATGTGTACTTATATAACATGATTCTTAAATGTTACCTCTTTCTCTCTGACCCCGATCATTTCTTCAGCGTCTTTTAGACTTACAGTCAAACTTTTTACTTTCTTTTTCAATTTATTAATCATTGATTGTTCTTTGTTATCATCGCTGATATTCTTAGTTTCAGACACAGAATAATCTGGTACTTCTTCTATTACTGCTTTCAGCTGTTTATTTTCTGCTCTGAGTAAATTGATAAGATTTGCCGTTTGATCAATTTCATTTGAAGCTTCTAGTAATTTGTCTTGTAATTCTTTTATCTTTCGTTTTTCTGCATCACTTTTCTAAAGATTTTTTTTAAAATTGCATATTATGTTAGGTATTCTTAGCTTATCCTACTAATATTATAAATTCCAACAAATTTTGCGATTTGTGAGGATGGATGGATGGCTGTTTGTTACTCTTTCACACAAAAATTACTGCACGGGTTTGGATTAAATTCAGCACATACATATTTTATAACCTGGATTAACACACAGGACATTTTTATCCCGGTAGTATGATCCCATGGAACAATTTATCGATCTCAGCGCGGGCGATGCCGCGGGCAAAAGCTAGTTCTTAATAAAAACACACAAAAACACATATATACATATTTATATCCTCACCTTAGATGATGAAGTCATTTTTGAAGTATCCTTTAAATCTTCCTTTAATTTCGTATTCTCTTTAGATATGGCTTCTAACTCAGCTTTCTTTGATCTTGCTATGCTCTAACATAGTGAAAACAATGAGGCATATTTGATTACATTTAAAATATTGACGAAATAAAGGTAGGTACTTGTAATACCAACACAAGGATTAAAAATAATATACAAAACTATAAATTTAAAGCAGGTACTGAAATAAACTCCGCAAACATTTGAGTGTTCTTGTTTTGCCTATGGATACTTACTTTCCAATGTTGGACTTTAGACTTTATGTCTTCATATAAGTTTTCCCTTTTAGAATCTTTCTCGAAAACTTCTTTCCTCAATGCTTCCATTTCATATGATAGATGAGCTTTGGCTTGTTCTGATTTGCCTAAGATTTCTAAAATACGAATGAAATTTAGTAGGATTCAGTTATGTGCATTATGTGTCTACTTCCAGTCTTTCAATATTTTAAAATAAACATCGAGTATATGGAAGAACTGATCAGTCACATTATCCCTGGATCAAAAAAGTTGGAAGTAATGGGTCTCCCCATTACTTCCAACTTTGCTCAGAAGTGGGCTAATGTAACCAGTAAACACAAAATATATTTATAGTTCCTTGTTACCTTTTAACTGACTGCATTCGTTATTGATAGCCATTATTTGCTCCGTCAGATTATCGATCAGCTGAGTAGCTTCAGTTAACTTTTCCTTAAGAACTGATACTTTATCTTTCAACTTAGTATTTTCCTCTTCTAATATCTAGGAAATATCAAAAGTTTAATATGGTGAGCTGTCAAACATGTTGATTGAATAAAAGGATTGATAATTACTTTAACATCACTTAATAGCTTCCTTATATGTTTATTTTTCATTGTAACTTGCTGTTCTAGTTCAGCAACAGCATTCATTTCTGATAGTACATCACGACTGGAATCACTATCCATATCGAAATTACTTCTACTTTCTTCCTTCTTACTTTTCTTCGACTCCAAATCAGCGATGTCAGCATACAGTTGCTCTAGTATCTCCTTGTTTGCTTTTATTATTTCTTCTTGATGAGTTATCGTTTCTAGGGCACTGTCGTTACTTTGGGTTGGTGATACTGAATATAAAATTGTGTCATGTTATTACTTTATCATATAAATGGGGCTAGGCTGGGGGTAGACCACTTTATATCTAGTCGAATGTGAGACAGCGACTGCGAACATTTGTTTCAATTAGGCTTAACCCCAGTCAATATTAAGATTCTGGCCTAGCCTTTGAAAATACAAGAATGATCCGCTATAAATCCACCATTTAATAATAGTTCTATCCAATTTCTCTCTGCTTGCAGATAAATGACAACGGAAAATATTAATGTCATAATAAAATGGTTAAGCTGTTAAATGGGAAAGTCTTTTTACACCATGCCATAATGTCGTTGTCTGGTAATATTACCGCAATGGCTAATAAAGAAAGTACTTATTCTGCTTACCTGCGTATGTGCTCTCTACTTTCATTTTACCGCTTTTCTTTTGAGTTGACTTTAGTTGGCCGACTAGATTATTTACCTGCAGTGACAAATGGTGTCATTATAAAACGCTGAGTATGCATAAAGGGGGTTTTATAGGCAGAAGGTAGTTTTACAGAAGTAGCGAAGTTAGATGAGCAGATAACTTATGCAGGATAAGAAAAGAAAATGTCAAAATCTTTCTGAATTAATGGCAGAATAAGAGATCAATATATGTATCTTTAAGAACCTTCTGTATCTAATTTACGCAAATAAATGATTTTGATTTTGAAATATTCAATAAGAATTCAGAAAAAAGAGAAATGTTGATTGCGTGTTCATTACAGTTACAATACAATACAAGTTACCTACAATAGTTAGGTTCTAGAACTCTTCATCATCATCATTTCAGCCGAAAAGTCCACTGCTGGACATAGGCCTCCCCCAAGAAGGGGGGTTTTGCCATAATCGCCACGCTTGGCAGGCGGGTTGGCGATCGCATTATGGTTGTTGTAGAATCAGAGAACGCTGCTGCCCATTCTCTGGTAAGTCCCTTAGTCGCCTCTTACGACACCCACGGGAAGATATGGGATGGTGCTTTTCTTTACGTCCGGACACCATACAGAACCTAGAACTCTTATTGGAGGTTTAAATGTTAGTTAAAATTGCTATTGACAGTTTCTAGTTTTCCACGTGTTATGGGTGGTTCATCGGTAAGTAAGCGCCTAGAAAAGATATCCTGCATTCTTTGTTATTCATACAAAGGAAAATAAGCTTCCGCAACGTGATATTGCACTTGAGTATAGGGTCTTTTTACGATTGTGTTATAGATTAGCTTATAAATATGCACAGATGCGTGAACATGTGGGGTAAGCTTCGGTCGACCGTTACCATAGATAAACACAATCGCAAATCTATTTAATTATTCAAAGCGATAGCTAGACAACTTTTGCGTAGGGATAACTTTACTAAAATAATAAAACTGAGGAGTTGTTTTTTTTGTATGTACTAGTTAATCTTCTACATGCTATACACAGGTTTAATCTGGGATTTCTTACAGAAAAACTAAAAAACTAAGTAACTCAAAAACTACTGAATTTCGGTAAAACATTTGCCGACTTAATTTGGTGCATTGAAACCCGCCCCCCCCCCGCCCCTATGACGTCCTGCAAGGAATGCGTCGAATTACCAGTAACCCTGTATAGCATTCTTAGGATATAAACTCTCAGACCAACAAAAAAAGGAAGACGGCGCGCCACGAACATCAAAAGTGAAGCCACAAAAACCGTGCTCCTGCTAGTAAATATACACGCTCACGCACACATCTTCACTAAAACCATGCTCATCGCTATGCACGTAGTACGTAGGAGCGATGAGCATGGTTTTTTGTGGCTTCACTTTTGATGTTCGTGGCGCGCCGTCTTCCTTTTTTTGTTGGTCTGAGTATAAACTTTAACCAATCAGTGCTGCCCACAATCAAGCTGATTACCACAGACTACTAAAATTATGTCTATTATTTAGAATCTGTACAGTTCATTTCTGATTGCTAAACTAAGGCTTCAGCAACATTACCTAATCAAGGTACTCAACTGGCTACTGCTATGTTTGTGCTACGTAGGGAGGTAACTAGAGAAATAAGCATAAAAAAAGTTTACCTGTTCACTCTTCAATTTCAGAATATCTTGTGAGAGTCGAAACAGAGTTTTCAGGTCAGTAAAATTGAGTTCGATGTCATCGGCTTCCATCCAACACAAACTTTCACACAGTTTCTCTTTGTCTGACTGTGTGAGTTCCTTCTGTGAGAAACTTAGTATTTCTCGCCAGTCTGTTTCCACCATTATTGATGTTAAAGTTTTTCTTTTAAGTTAAATTTAGTTGATAACTTTTAAAACTGCAATGCGCGTGGACTCACTGTCGCGAACCAACATAAGGCAATGTTTGTAATCACCGTTGCCTAGCAACGCATCACACCATTGTTGCCGTAAGGCATAGACAAAGAAATAACAAAAGAGTTTGGAGATAATTTTAAAACCATTAATGGTGTAAATGAGTTTAATCATATTAATTAATTTTATGTGAGCATGTAAGTATTAATAAATAAATTCTTTGTAATAAATTAATAAATAATTAATAAAATAATTATTAATTAATAATTAATAAAATAATTATTAATTTATGATTAATGAAATAATTATTAATTTATAATTAATAAACTAATTATTAATTAAAAGGAAATACACTCGACAAACTGGTTTGATGGGTAAAAAAAAAATTGTGGAAGGCCATTTGCGATACTGAAGAAGCGATAGGTTTTTCTTTTTATTTCCAACGGCTGTTTTTAACTGAGTGGCCTGATATTGGGTTTTCGATTTTTTTTTATCGTTAAATGAGGTTTTCGTACTGTTTTATACTTTTTATTTACTTTACAGTACCTGTAGAAAATCTTCAAAGATTATGTTTTAATAGTGTAAGCTATTTCTAAGTTCGTTATTAAATTGTTATTGAAGAAAGTTAAGAATTACTTTGCTGAGAAAGTATTGATGATCATGTTCCATGAAATGGTGAAAATAAAGGTTTCTAAAGAAATAAAACACGTCATAAATACAAAGATTATTTTATTAGGTGTGATGATATCGAACAATAGCAGTTAATGTTATATTGTATGTCGAGGTGTCAACAACAAAAATAAAACATTTGTGCTTTAAAAATAAATTAACAAAAGTAAATACAACAATACAATAGGTTAAAAAAATAGTGAAAAAATTTGCATCTATACAAACGAAGCATTGACATAGGGCGAGGGAATACTTTGGTAAAACATAAAGGAGTATAAAACTTTCAATATACTAACACCACTACTTGTTTACATGAACGACATCAGATAGACGATACACTGAAACGAAAAACATTTGTAAAAATATAGTTACATAATCTGAACCATGACTAGACATTAACGTAATACTTTTGATAAAAAGTTATATAAAAAACGAATTAACAGATGCCTGAACATTTGACACCAGATTACATAGCACGCGTATTTCTTAGTATCGATATAGCTAATTTTAAATTAAGCATAGAATATTGTCAACCGTTGCCAAATAATTACTCGCCCTATATATACTAACCATTGCATAGTCTTGAGTATTATTATTATATATGATTAATGCGCTAACTAATACCCATACTTATATTTATTACTGTACGTTATGTATAGGTACAACTGTTATGCCAATGCTCACAAAATGTCGAAACTTTGTTCTCGCCAGAAATTTTTAAAAGTATTACTCCAAAGTTTGACTTTTGTAGATATGTAATTTTTATGTATTGATGTATATAAATCGGTTAGTATTTTAGAATTAGTAATCTAGCTTCGTTCTTTTAAAATATCACTTTTAAAAGACGAGCCCAAACAACTCACTCCTAAGTTATAAATAAATACTACACTAAACAATTTTACAAGTATATAAGTATTTTTATTATTTTTTTACAATTATACAACATCATAATTATCAGATAAACATACTCTTTGGGACGCATAAAACAACTTTGGATAGATTACATTGACGTGATGCGGTTAGATATAGTTCACAGATGACAGAAGCTAAAATATACGTACACCGATAATACATTCATATTCTACTGTTAGTATGTTAGGCTGTCGAGTTAATGCCGTCATGTTGGTACACTTTGGTCAGCAAGTTCGAGTTCCACCGAAGGCCAACTCTTCCCGTAGTATCAGCTTAGCTTATATCCTTTGTACAAAATATTATAAAAAGTCATGGCGTAATTTTGGTATCATTTGATAGACTCTAAGGTACATAATCGGTTATATTTAACATAAAGCGGAGCTTACATGACCTCCACCACTATTTCATGTACTTAGTTACTACTTTGGGTAATAAATACGTAGAAATCGAGGGCGCGGTATACGAACCTATTATTATAGAAGGTAGATTGAGGGATTTTTGGGATAGCTTTAATGAACTAATATTATATTTTGGTGACAAACTTTTCAATTTAATTTTGTTACACTCAAATGTTTATGAATATTCACTGGCTACGTTTGGTCACGGAATAGTAAACAAATGGAGTGCTAAGTTTTCGGACTTGCACAGAACACGTTTCACTGGTGACAAAACACAGTTTGCCCACGACGCCACACATTAGCGTTTCATTTGTTGACTACTCCGTGTCAAGTGTGTCTATCCAATGCAGTATGGTCAGTGAATACGTGTGCGGTGGAGTGTTATCGCGGGCGGCGCGCGCACAGCGTGGCGCGGCCCAGGCGCCGCAACAGCGACGACTCGCGCTATCAGATGCGCTCCACGTAGTTACCTGCAGAGAAAGAAACAATTTTTTATTACAATGGAATGTAATCGTAAATGAATAAAGTGTAATATTATGTAGTGTGCCAAAGCGCATAACTAATGACTGAATTCGCTGAATATAAACTATATAGCTATATTTCTTATTGAAGAACGTTGTGAGCGGCGAAAGGTGTCTGTACTTTATGCCGAATAGACTGCATGTAGATGAACTGAAAGAAATGGCAAAGGTACAAACAGCTAAGAGCATTGGGTTTTTGAATGTAACCGTCCGGGGGATACCAGGTGATGGTACTTCTAAGACAGTACACTCCAGTGGAAATTTTGATGTAAAGCTAGCAAAACTTCACCGAAGACTTCATCAGCGCCTTTATTCTGAAAGTCGAGCCCAAAACAAGGCCTAGCTACAAGTATCACGTACCTGGGAAGGTACCGAAGCGTCCCGAACGCTGGCTGGAGCCAACGTACCAGCCGTCGTCGCACTTCTCCAATACGTACACCGTGTCACCCTCGTTCAGTTCCAGCTCATCGGGGTTCTGTGGTCGGTACTTGTACATCGCGCGGTATCTGAAATGGGATTATATTTGAATTGTTATAAAAATAACATGAACTAACGTCCTTTTTTCCATGAAGTCTAACAGGAACTTTCCATCTCTACATACTCTTTTTGCTTCGTCCATATTCATACAGCTGTTCACAGACACGCCGGTGGCGAGTACGATGCACCTGACCTTTCTGAAGAACAGTAGGTACTAATACGGTCAGTGCATGTCCTTCCAACACGCAGAGGTTTTGTCGACGGAAGAATCGACAAAATGACAGATTTCTTTTGTTGAACTGTTATTTTGTGGATTCTTCTAGAGTTTTTACTCGTGCAGGGCTTGACGATGGCGATTCCAATCACATCTGCTTAGTTTTTACCTTTTTAACATACTTACTCTCTCTCTATTATCAAAATATGCCTAAACAAAAGAAAGTTAATCTAAACGATGAATGACTCAATATATTTGGAAGCAAAACAAGATTTATGTTTTGAAATGCGTAGGTGATGTTTGATATTCTTTATACAATTCTGGTGTGTGTACATAAACATTGAAAGTTAATTGTTTTTGTAGGGCAATTAAACTAGTATGTTCATATTTAATTTCATAGCTGTTTTAATGTTTTTTTCACACGTCGTTGATTACTCATTACCGCTACGTTAGCCTACTTCATCCCACTGCTGGGCAAATACTTCTCTCCATGTCTTATAGTTCTTTTTTATTTATAACATAACATCACGCCTGTAATCCTCGAAGGCTTTGGCAGAGGTGTAGCTTAGGCTTATGGTACACCTAAATTTCTCCATTGCCATCAACGGGCGAGCCTATTGCCATCAACCGGGCACAAATCCGGACTCCGTGGCTGATACTGAGAATTTTTGTATCCAGATTGTTTTTCTCCAGATTACTCAACGAGTGCTAAAAATAAATTATTGAAGTATAAACTGTTAATACTAACGGTATGGCCTCCGCATTGGTGTCCACGTACAAGGGCTCAGTGTTGTTGAGGTCGACGCCCGCGCCCGTCGGCGGCCCGTAGCCGCGCTCCGAAGGCGTCAGCGTCGCCTGCGCAGGCTTCGCCGCGTAACCTGCGATGTGAAGTCACATAAGTCACATATAGAATGAGAGGAACAATGACATAATTATCTGAATGGTATTTTCCCAAATATTTTGAGGTTGGCTTCTGGACTAACCGGGTGCAGATGAATACCAGTATTTTACTTGGCGCGACTGCTTATCTGACTTCCAAAAATCAGTTATCGGGTCATACGATACCTCATAGTAAGACTGGTTGTCAGATTATCTGGCTTCTGACTACTCGTAACGACCGTCAAAGACCTACAAATAACAGCCGGAACCATCGGTTTAAAGCTTACAAATGAAACAATACTCTGGTCTGTTATCCTTTGTGGAATGTTATTATATCAAAGATAAATATCTAGTTGCTAACTCGGTGACGTAACTTGAGATACTCGTTTGCGGTAGGTAATTGTAACAATAAGAAGAAGAGCCGTTATTTTAATAAAATATGAAAGAAAGTATATTATGACTGTATATTATCACTGTATGTTGGAATGTCGCATTAGACTATGTAGTCTAATGCGACATTCCAAACATTTTTTTCATTTTCATTTTCACTTCCAGACTTTAGTGACCTACTTTAAGTATGTACTTAAAGTAGGTCACTAAAGTCTCTCTTGTACCGGCTTTGCTACGTAACCTGAGATATATGTACGTCACACACTGGAACAGGAACAATAAGTTGACCACAATAACGTCACCCGAGAACCAGTACATAATTATACGTCAGAACTTTAGTAGCATAACCATTATAGGGAAGAGGGAAAAAAGTATTTTTTAAAGATTCACGAATCATCAAAAGAAATATAGAGATATAAAGGCGGTGACAGTATATTGCTTTTCTGTGACGACTCCATTATTTTTAACATCTGTGGTCAAATCAATCACATTACAGTTTAAAAACCAACCTGGAAGTGGCTGCGTCGCTGGTGGTGCATTGGAGAGCGCAGGACTATTTTGTTGAGGTGTATAGCTATGGGAGCCCATGCTTCTTTTAGCTGATCCATTGAGAAGACAATGAGCAGCTGGTGACGCCACTGGCTTGTCACTGTTCAGTATCGGTTGAGGGTCTGAAAACCAGACACGATCGGAATTAATTGTTTGTAAACAAACATGATAGATACAGTAGATGATCAAGTGGATGAAGTGATTTTTTTAAAATGTCTCGGTTAAGTATCAGTGTGAAATATTTGGCGTGTTAGGAGAATATTTAACAATTTTAGATATTTTTTGAACATAATAGTCGGCAAAGCAAGCATAACGGAATAATTATGCCGGTAACTGAATGACAAAGAGATGCCAAAAGATCCTCCTGATTACACAATCAAAGGGCTTTGTGGGAAATTCCATCCAATAATTATAATGAATCATCAAAACTCCAAGATAAGATAAAATTATGGAATGTTGCCTAACACTGCGAAGCAGTTAGTCAACCTCATTAGTAAAACGTTTTGTTTATTAACTTACGTAATTTGACGTATTAGCGCGAACATGCTATTATGGTCTTGACAGCTCACAATTTGTAAGATGGGATGCTATGTCGTAATCACAATGTTTCTCTTCGAAATTGGGCGTATCGAATGTATTAATTTGCATTTCCTGGGATGGCTGTCAGTGGCATAAATGCTGTCTTGTTTTTTTTTAGTTTTATATAATACTATAATCTTCTCATTTTGTGTTAGTGCTGACTTATGATTGTTCTAAACAATAAGGTTATCTGTCTCAAGAATGTATTATTTTATTATGGTATGTCAACCTACCACAATAAAATAATAGGTACATTCTTGGGTTAGGTTAGGTTGACATCACCTGCGGTCATTGACCCCAAACAATCATAAAATATGTTTTTGTTTTTACTTTATCGTGTTTGAACTGATTGATATCCTTAACGCCCGCGGAGTTTCGCTCGCAAATTTTTGATCGTGTATTGCAGAACGATCTTTACCAAAAAAACACTCACCAGGTTTACTCGGACTGGGTTCCTGCAGGATAGTCACATAACTATCAGGGAAGATCCCCGTCTTGGTGCCGTTCCTGCCCTCCCACCAGTTCTGGTCGATGCGCCTCGTCAGCACCACAACTTCGCCTTTCTTCAGAGGCAGTTCCAGGTTCGTTTGAGCTGTGAAGTCGAACTTCGCTCGAGCTCGACCTTCGACGACCACGGGCTTCTTGGGAGCTTGTACTACATCGCCTTTCTGTATCTGAAACGACGTTTTGGTAGGCGTATAGTTTTCAGAAGATTTATTAGCATTTGTTATAAAAGACGCGCAAACTTAGCCGTGCGTGGTAAGTATTCAATTTTATCAAATTATAACGATGGGCAAGATTCGGTAATAAATCAAGCCGGTATAGTTTTTTGGCTATACAAGAAACTTGATTTCACGATTTAGTATCTTATACATAATCATATTTAGTAAACTTCAAAGAAGATGTAAACAATCTCCTAGTTTCAATAAAAATAATGAGTGTTAGAATGAAAATAGCGCCAATCACTTCGACTAAGCTTACGACGAATTTCATCAATGTAACAGAACTTGATCAGTAAATTAAACAGCGTTCAAAAGCTGTCAGTGTCATCATTGCTATGAAAAATTCATTTTGACAGCACTTCTTCAAGTGCTGTCAAAATGAATTTTTAAACTAAACATCTTCATGTTTAGTTTAATCAAACGAAGTAAATCATAGCGTGACAGTTGACAGAGGAGAATGGAAAAAAAAACGTGTTCACCGACCCCAACCCCCGTAGCATGACCACCGTAGACAAGGATTTCTTTGACGGAAGAATCGACAAAGTGTCTGTACGGGGGCAAGTAACATGGGACAAGGGCAGGAAGATAGTGACTTGAAGACGTTCTAATTTTATAGGTAAAATTCGCTCGAATACGGCTGCAAATGTTTTAATTAGGGATAATTACCTCAACATAATTGTAAGGGAACAACCCTATCCTGCCATGCAGCTCTCCTTCGTACCAGTTGTTATCAATCTGCCTCCTCACATGTATCATTTCTCCTTTCCTGAAGCTCAGTTCCCTCGGAGTCTGTCCGTTGAATGTGTACAAGGCTTTAGCGATAACTTTCTCAGCTTCATCGTATCTGTTTAAAGGCAGTATGTTCTTTTGCGAAGGTGTGAAGTTGTCTTGATGTCGACGATTCTGCATGTCTTGAAGCTCCTGTAATAATTCAAGTGTTATTGGTGTGGTGTTCCGGTTATTTTGATTTTAAAGGCGGTATGATACAAAGCTCAGAATTTATCCTGAAAATTTTGAATATTGTTAAAGACACACGTCCGTCGCACTTTAGCGACGAGTGCAAGGGACAGTGAATTTAGAAATGAGTTAGGCCGAATATTGTTATACAGCATGTGTATGTTTTTGGTAATAAACGAGAACAGAGTAAATCCAAACAGTAGAATCAGTTAGAAGTTTTTCACACACTCTCTCAAACGTCACCTTCATTGAGGCATCAAATGCTTCTATGTCTGCGGGTAGTATTTCGCTTTCCTGAAAAGTTTTAATATTTGATTGAAAAACTTTACCTCCATAACATGGTAGAATTCACTATTATCCGATGTTGAATACATTTTTAACATATCCGTATTTTCTAGTTATTTTAAAATTGCTAGCTAGACTAGTAGATCTAATATCACTATAGAGTAACAATCATTTCACAGAACTTATTTACGTAATTACACACTCATTGAACGTAATCGGTTTGGAAAATCATTTGCACGCATATCATGATCGTCTCTCGCGCACGTTTCGCTCGCACTGGGGCGACCGGCAACCGCGCCATGCTCATAACAATACAAGAATACCTCTATACAACAAAAACATTTACATCTACATTTCTTTTATAAAAACAAGCCTTATTAAAAGTCATTAAGGTCTAAAATTTAATAAGCGAGTTGGTGTCAAAAATACTTGTGGTCAATTGGTCAACGGATTTTTGTTGGTATGCGGAGACAAGGTCGTTTGGATTTTTTGAATATTTAATGAAACTGGTTGATATTACCATAATAGCTGGTATGAATGGTAAACGCTCTACTAGGAAAAAACCTTATTCATTTTTCGCGTTGAAAAAGCTTGGATATAAGAGATTTTACGACAGATAACTTATCCAACGTAATCATGCCAGAGCCTTGACAGAGCCAGCCTCGCGGCATTCCCGTGGAAAATTGCAGGACGAGCTGGACCAAACCAACGCCCGGTGCTCCACATAGCCCTGAATTTAAAGAGCTGGAACCTTCGTGGCTTTTACCCAGTAGTCATAATGTAATTAAACTTATGAGATATTTATAGTAAAAGCGGCACTGCTTGTATGTTAATAAAACTCGAATAACCACAGTTACGTGAAGGCAAAGCGAAGATTTCTCTTCAAGGGCTCGATCATCGGCTCTTCGATAATTTGCGGATATTCTCACCGCAAGTACTCTCAGAGTGAAATCGGTGAAATGTTTCTATCTGTGTGTTACAACTGGGTCGTATGCAAACGCTGCGTGTGCGCATTCGGAGTAGCGGTGCCGTTTGTTGGGGATGCGTAAAAGTGCATCCGGCCATCCTGTTTACTACGTACTTCACCTACTAATTACGCGTGAGTTACGTTACGAGCGAGAGGTTTTTATTAGGAAACTAGTCATGATGCCTAATTGGTAACTACATTAGTGACTTGAACATGATGCCGCGCAAAAAATAGTCAGATTATTGGAGAAAAGGAAAATTACATTTTTTTTTAATTCAATATTCTTATGCATTATTTTCTTATCTACTAATTTACTATTTATAACTCAAAACACTCATTTAACAGGTCGTTAATCACGTAACTGGCATTTTTACGTGAATGTTAATAAAATATGTACGTGATTTTAAATAAATTGTTTGTCTGTACTAGGAGAGCATGAGAAGATAAAAGATAATATTATGTCAATACGACTAACATTCATGTAAATCAATACAGTATCTTGTGGAAACTCGGATGGACATAAACAGAGAAACCACAATGCCATCTGCAAGCATTGTTTGTATATTTCTTATAGAAATCAGGAGCTACATGGACGTAAATATGTATATGTCATGGTCTTCAATGATATCTGTTTTGTTAAACAAATAACATTTTTTTTTGCTGTGAAAACTTCATTTTGTTTCAAAGAAACGCGAATATTTCGGCCTTGTAGGGATTTGAGATTCATCATCTGCCTAGCCTTTTCCCAACTATGTTAGGGTCGGCTTCCAGTCTAACCGGATGCAGCTGAATACCAGTATTTTACATGGAGCGACTGCCTGTCTGACCTCCACAACCCAGTTCGTACTAGGTAATACGATACCCCTTGGTAAGACTGGTTGTCAGACTTGTTGGGCCAATGACTAATTGTAACGGCTGTCAAAGATCTACAAATGACAGCCGGGACCAACGGCTTAACGTGCTTTCCGAGGCACGGAGAAAACTCGGTATGGGTGGTCACCCATCCACAGACCAACCTAGGCAAGCACGGCTTAACCTAAAGATCGATCCGAGCGGCTGCTATTATTTAGCCACGAGCTCCGTAGGGATTTCAGTTTATTTAAAAAAAAAACTTTACACACACAGCTGATCAAATACACAACATACGTACATTACGTTTGTAACTTCCGAAGAGTAAGGCAGTATCTATTGTACACCCATTGGTCGCCAATTATGTCTTAGTCCCATGTCATGAGAGGCAACCAATTGCTGACAAAATAGTTGTCAGAAATTTCGCACTAGGTCGAAATGGAATTCTATTTCTGCGGATGTTGCAACAATAGGTATGGTTTTATGATTAAATTATACCTATCGGTAAGAAAGGTTGAATGAATGAATAGAGTAATGTAGAGTGATAATTATTTTTATTATGATTTATCATTAGAGTTCGAGATTCTTTGAAGCACGCATGTTTAATGGTTTTGTTAGATGATTGACTACATTTTTCTTTTAAATATACAAGCAGTATATGAAGTGACACTCTGTCAGCGAAAATGATGGGGGAAAAGTCACAAAGTTTTATGAAAAACTTATGTTGTGCTGATAAAACTCGTTGTATAAAATGTTTTGAAACCGATTCTCACTTGTCTTTGCCCTCAGCTGCCACTGAATATTTCTTAGCTTTCCATTTTTTACATGCTTTTTCAATCGATGGCCTCGATCGAAGATCGATCGATTGGTGTGGTAAACCCTAACTTGTTTGTTTAGGTCAAGTCTTACTACTGAATTTTCAAACAGTGATCCCCAACCGATTGAGCTGAAATTTTACATACACCTTTAGTTTCGATGATAAAGCATGGTTAGCTAAGTGACGTTATTCCAAATCCAATAGCGAAAGATGGCGGCCCATATATTTTTTATGTACCCCCATGATATGGGTATCAATTAAAAGGGTTTGCAGAGAAGAATGCGAAAAAAATATGACGCCAAACCTATGTTTAATAGCTTGTTTTTAAAAAAGTTACTATTTAATAAGCTTGTTTGAAAAACACAATAATGACTATTTCCTGGCTTGTTCAAACATTTTCTAAGGCACGATCTTTATGCTTTATTTATTAAAAGAATTAATGTTCGACCATTTCCTGTTATAAGCCCTACATTAAATTCCAAATACGGCAACATACCGCTCACTTAAACAACTTGTCAGTAATGGTATGGATATTGCGTTATAGCAAACATTAGACAGTTGGTACTTGTGGTACTAGTGGCATAGATATAGTTTATCTACGAGTGTGCAATCAAAGTTATCAATAAATTGCGCAGCATGCACGTTTGTACTTATCATTTCGTTTTGTTTTTAACATTTTCACGAGTTTGACATGTTTAGGACCAAATGACACGTATAAATTAGGGATTCCTGTATTATAAGATAGAGAATACAGCCATTATAGTGGATATAAGAATGATTCCTAATAGCATAACCGATAATAAGGCGATATAATTGCAATTGGGTTTCTTTTTCATAATATTAGCCTGGAATCAATTGGAAAAATGTGGCGTACGGATACCTCCGCCTTCATCGGGTATTACAGTCGTTATGTAATGTAATTACACCTCATTATTAAGAAGATAACATTACAGAGTACGTTCCAAAGTTCAATAAATTCGCGGATATCACGATATCGATCAAACTGCAGTCGCGTGCCGGCGCCTAGTTTAACAAGATTAATCGCAATCGCAGCAACATTGACTGACGCGATAATCGTATTCCGATAAGGCGCTGAGCAGACGGTGCACTATTTGTCTGTGGGCTAAAAATCACCGCTGAAATGATGGATTCATTTCAGCGGTCATTTCTAGTCGTAGTTCATTTGCTGTCGCGTTGTTTTTTTATCCGTGTTGGTCACATCCATTAAGTGAAAAGTTGTGGGGTAATCGGTTGTCATGCTATGCCATGTGATGCAGAGGAATGAAAAAAATAAAAAAATGTCGTGAGGATATTTTTGAGTATGTGGGTGGCTTCAAAAGTAGAGCAAGTCCAAAGAAACGCTGGATGGACTGTGCGAAGGAAGATATGGCTAGAATGGAGGTGACTGATGAGATGACGATTAATAGAGAGACTTCTAAGAAGAAGACCACATGGTCTTTTTGGAAGAAGATCACAGGTTCCGTCAACCTCAAAAAAATTGGTATAAGGGCAAGAGAATGGTTGACGTTCATTTGTTGTGGACAGATAGTCCACAGTCTGCTCAACGCCTAAATCGTTTACGTTATTGCGCATATCGATGCTCAGTTCAAAATCGATTGCCGAGATCGCATGCAACGAGACGTAATGTGATAAGAAATTGTCTGATGGAAACGTATTGAAAGTAATGACTTTTCTTTGTTGCATTTGTTATGACCTACTTTATTTTTATAGTCTTTTGTATTGAGGATTAATGTGGATTACTATTGCTTTTCTGTATTAGATTGTAAGAAAGATCAATACAATAGGTCTAGATAGAATGAGTTTTTAGATTCCAGAATCGCAATTAAAATCTGAATAGAATCAAAACCAGAGTATTATAATAGTCCATAAGCTGTTCTTTCATTCTATTAAATTGCAGTATCTTCTAGTCTTTCTTGTGCCCAGATATTCTGTTTAATATTTGCATGGTTGAATTAATATCTCAAAGAATTCAGGGCATTGAATAGAGATGTTGGTGGACATTTCATTCCCGCAGAAAACCGTTAGGTAATTACGAATAAAAAATGCGGTTAATTATTATTAGGTCGAACATTTCTATAAGGCAACTAAACCGTGGTTTCAGCTTGTCTACCAAAAGATATAAGCATTAGATAAGTCTAAGTATACAATGATATAAAAAAACGAGAGCTCAAACAAACCGCAAAAACATTTGAACATAAAAATGTCATAGTTTTTATCGTTACAGATTCGGATCAGCTGTATCTATGATTGATCGAGATCTTATAACATTGAAATAGATTTTATTTTTATAAGAACTACTATAGTTACCGACGCTAATATCTAGGAACGTATTTATAGATTCAGGAAATATAATAACATAGAAAAGGCTGCTGTATTTATTTGGATATTTAAAACTGTGATTGATATAATTGAGACAAATCATGATATTGTACTAACAGTGGTCAACCATAGAGCAGTTAGCTTATAGCAGTGATAGCCTAGTAGTGTGACCGTCGGACTGCTAAGTCATAGGTGTCGAGTTGGAACCCAAGACCTCTGCTTTTTCAGTCATGAGCGTATTGTATAATTATCACTTGCTTCGGTGAAGGAAAACATCTAGAAGAAACCAGCATGATATTTCTTGACGGCATGGAAGGCCAAGTCTGAGGCCCATGGCATATAAACTCTGACACCAGGTTAGGTACTAACCGCACGATAAAGAAGAAGTGGCCAGATTGGTTGAAACCTACTCATGTCCTCGGGTTCTAGAGGTGAGGCATAGAAAGTTTCTGCATCGCAGATTTTGTTATGAATTTTAGTCGATGTGTTACCCAGACTCTTGAGTGCTGCAGCGTAATCCACGTGTTTCATTAACAACCAGTACCTACCCATAAAAGTTTGCTCTTGTCGTGGCACACGGGGCATCGGTAGTGGATGTCAACATCCACTCTTGCGTAACCCCGGGGATTGTAACATACCTGTAAGTACTTGTTCCTCTTCTGTTCCCTGTAGAGCCTCTTCATGTGCTCTGCCTGCTGGCGGGCCAGCTCCCGCTCGGGCACCAGCGGCAGCGGGTCGTGGCGCACGGGGCATCGGTAGTGGATGTTCACGTCGCTCTCCACGTAACGCCGGGGGGATTCTATGGGGGTAACGTAGAGATGTAGTAGACTGAAGTTGTAGGTCTTCCTAGAGACTTAATATATTGTTTTTGTGTATACAAATCTATATATCGAAGAAGACGTTGTTATTGGGTATTACAATAATATTTATGAAATATGGTTTCCGCTCAAATGAATAACTATCATTGTGGAAATTAACAGGATCTGCCATTGTTCTAGTTATGTTTTGTTACTAGTATTACTTAAACAACGCTCAAGGTGTGCCTGGTTTTTTTATGGATTATTACATTTTAAAAGTATTATTAGGGCTGCTAGCAAATCACCAAGCTCTTTTACTATCGAATCGCAAATCAGAAATATTAATCACGCAACACGAAGTAACTAAAACATAAAATTACTAAACGGTACTAAAAATCACGTTTCTGTTGCATTTAAGCAATTCCCGGACATTTTCTATACACGTAACATTCTAATATACTCGTAATTATATACTTTCCAGCTTTCACATAACGAGTACCTACCCAGTTGATTACAAATATTGCCTTTGAAAACGCTAACACGCATCGTACTTAGGTCCATAGCCAATGAGTGGCTCTCGTGGAAAGGGCTTGGTTGGAAAATAACAGCATTTTCTATTTGACAGGCACACTTTAGTTGGTTATAAAAGGAAAAGTTTTGTTGGTACTTCGTTCGTACCATTTTCTGTGCAAACGTACAAATTTTCTTTTACGATTAGATTGATACATACTTAGTACGTATTATAATTATAAACGCGAAAGTTTGTGAGTACGGAAGTATGTTTGCTACTCTCTGACGCAAAAAAATACTGAACGGACTTGGATACAATTTGATAAACAGATAGTCTATAACCTGGATTAATACATGAGATACTTTTTATCCCGTTTTTTGCCCGCGACTTGGACTTGGTCCACGCAGACGAAAAACAAATCTAAAGCAGCAATTCAAATCTTACTTAACTTAGAAATTTTTCAGATTCCTCGTGCAATTTCTTTAATTATGCAACCAAATATTTTATTCGATCCGAATTTAAAAGTCACGATTCTCGTAAAGAAGACAATACTAGCAACTAAGTCAACTCACCAGGCGTAGCAAACCTTTTATTAAAAAAAAATATGAAGAGTACACTTCTCTTTTCCACAGAAAGAGAAAGTGTTCCAACGTTATGTTATGGCTCGCCATCGATGTAATGCCCCGTGATTGGCGATTTTCTTTAAGTGGTTATTATGCGATGACACGTAAGAACCGGTTGTAGCCATTTTGTAATATATCGACGGAAGTAAGAGGCGGCGTGTTAGGAGGGAACTCTTTAATCTATGATTTTGGGTACTCCAAAAATAAACAGTAGTTGAATAGACATCCTACTTCCTACTAATATTATAAAAAGCGAAAGTTTGTGAGGATGGATGGATGGATGCATGTTTGTTACTCTTTCACGCAAAAACTATAGAACTTGGATGAAATTTGGTTCATAGATAGTTTATAACCTGGATTAACACATAGGATACTTTTTCTCCCGGTTGGCAGTAGGGCAATAACCGAACTCCACGCGGGCATAAGAATACAAATTCATGAAAAGTTTAGCCTAGAATTCAGTTTTCAAACATCGAACATTAAAACGATAGATTGGTAGGTACTTTACACAGCTTTAGACAGATTTGACACAAAACTTATTATTAATAGTATTTTAAGACTCTCAGATTACCGGTCCAGAATAGGTATGGTATATTACCCAGTAATTGATATGTTGTAAAATAAATGTCTGTGAGTTTATGTAAAATATTGATTCAACGTGTTTTTATACTTTAATACAATGGAATTCGACTCTTGAAGTATTTAGTTGGGAAAAGACTGAAGAGGAAAATTATCAGAATTATTTTTATTAATATTGCAATTGTACCAATGATGATCACACTGATCAGAAAATTAATTGAAACCTTTTTTTATCAATCGATGTTTTATGGTAATGAAAAAAAAAACAGAACCATATACTCAGTGAGATATTATCAGATTAAAACTTTATTAATAAAAAACCAGACATTTTGACCTAGTAACGGAAGAGCACGATTTTATAACCAAAAGCACGTGTTTTATTTTAAACTGTTATGAGATTATGCTTATAAGGTAATTAACGTTCAAGCGGACGAAATTCCGGTCAGACCGGACGTGTTTTTATATTTTTGTCTAAAAATTTATATAAAAGCATAAAACCTGAATTGTTTAGATAGAACCGGACGTCTGGTATGCATCTAAAATAGGTAGCGTTTGTTAAACAAAAGTTTAATCAATATAAGACAATTTTAACAAATGAATCATTTTAACGATGCCATTATTGAAACTATCAGTCAAGGAAGTTTTATCGTAAAGTAATTTCATAATTCTAATCAAAATCTTAGATAATAAAGACAACAGAAAACATTCTATTTTTAAATCCTACTGATATTACTATCACATGTCCATTCATATTCTTGTCCCTATCAAATACAGCAGTTAGCACGCACATAATTCCTACGCAAAATGCCGATCTGCCATCAAATATGTCGAATTGGACACTCGACAGAATAACTAAACAATTGTCGTCGACTTTCTACTACAATACGGATAATCATGCTTGGCACGTACTTGCGACACGCCCAGAGTACCAAAGATAAGATTACAATGGACAAATATGTATCCGTTGGATTCCGTACCTTATTCTTTAGGTGAAAACTGAATTCTTAAAGGTACACTTGCAAAGTAAAAGCAAATGTCGTGGTCTGTTTCTGAGGAATTTCATTTGCACAACACAGAGTAGTTTTTAGTGTTTTTAGTACATGTTTGCGAATCAGGTGTATTTGTGTCACTAAGATTGGTAGTATTGCAAATTATTTGACAAATTAAACCTATCTATCGATCGGTCAGACTGGTTTGAATCTTGCTATCTAGGTCGCTGTTGGTATGTATTATACTTAACTAGTGAAGGACTAGGAGATGATGGCAAAATTTGAATAATTGAAGAAGCATTAGAAGAAGTGGCATTTACATGATTTAGAAAAAGAAAAACAGTTTCGAAAAATAACGACCAATATACAAATCTGATTAATGAAGAGAAGCACTAAAGAGGACGAGAATGTAATGAATCAAAATAAACAACGAGAGACAAAACAATGAATGTCTATAGAATCGAGACTGTCTTATGTCTAGTTTATAAACATATTTACAAACAAACAGATCAATAGATGACATTGTTTAGACGAACAGGTTGACTGTACAAGTAAACAAATTAACGTTCCATAAAAAAACAACAGCATTTATAGTAATTGAGATTATTGTCTTTCTTCAATTGGGTAGTTATTTTCGAATTCCGCATAATTGCACACACTTGATTGGCAGTTTTTTTTACTTCTTTAATGGTATTGTAATCACAGAATTTTGGTAAAGTAACTACAATGACATTTAGAATATTTTATGATGATGATTTGGGTACTTATAATTTTTTACCAAGTCTAATTTTCGGATACAAGTTTGTCACACAGAAAACCGTTAATATTATTGGCAACGGGAATAAATACATAAGCGAATTCCATAACATTTTTTTCTGAAGTCTTAATAAGCTGATTGAGAAATTTTATCTCCCAGATAGAATTTATCACATAGCAGTGTTGCTTCGAAGTTCGTTAAGTTGCATTAGAGCCAAGTACTTGTAATACTCGTATATCTACGCGACATTTTGCAATAAGCTTCGCTTGTAATTACCGTTTCAAGTTACAATTAGGTAAGTTGGTATCTTAATTCAACTCGACCTCTCCGAATATTTCGTAATATTCGTCATTGAAGCAGAACTTGGACGAAATGTCTTTGAACTAAAATCCGAATATAATCAATCCGGCTGGTTTTATCTTGCGTAGCCGCAGGTGTCATTGAAAATTGCGCAAAACCCGGAAAATTATGGCCATACTTTGTATCGTTCTTAGATTTTCTGAATGTCATACGAACGAGTAAATATAATATTGATTGGATGTATTAATAAGATCAATATCTAATTAATTAACGGACGTAACTAGTCACATCCATGTTTACATTTCATCGAAATTAATCTCCTCGTTATCACGTATCAAAGGTAAAATGACACAGATCAAATGCACAAGAGATTAAGAAAGTAAACACTGATTATTACGAAGATAATTGAGAACTAACACTTATTAAACACACATAATAAACAAGGCCATAAATTAACATTTATCATTCGGTTAGTTGAACACGATAATTTTAATGGTGGAGATGGAAATAGTAAAGAAGGTGATGAACAAACCATGAGTGGTCATTTTCTTAATTTGCTTGAGTATGCCCATAATACACGAACGATCACAGTACACAGTAAATTCACAACACAACACGCACTCCCAACGTCGGGGACGACGTCTGTCACCGGCTGTCGACGGCGATAGATCAGATGCACTTTCGACTCGAATCGACGCCTCAACCTCATCTCCCGCCAAACCCGCTGACTTGTAATTTTGTACTTTCGCTTTGCACGCACGCGTTGTCAACATAGATATTATTTAACAATTTTAGTTTCTGACGCTAGAGCAGCCGGTTATGCCGTTTCTGGTAGCGTTTGTTTTGATGTTTTGCTTGGAACATATAGCTACATTTATGTGCACCTTTAGCTTCCGTAGGTGTTTACAGTTACTTTGTAATCCTTATTAAATCAATTTTTAATAGACGATTATTTATAAGCCTAAGAGGTCATGATACTGAAAAATAGTATGCATGTGTCAGCCAATTTCGTTTTACTTATACATAAAAATGATAAATGAATTTACTAGAGCGATTGAGATTCGGGAGTAATTATAACAGCGGAACGTATTATAGATATTCATCTTTCTCTACTCTACTTACTTTTTACAATTGCTTTCGAAGATTATAATCAAAATTGTATTAATGACTTTGTGAATATTTGGGTGTTGTATCTTGTATCACAAGCTAAAAGTTAAGGTCAAGTATTTCATACAATGAATAAGGTCGGTCAGTTTATAAATATCACATTTGAAATCACTTGGTCACGTTAACGATGTCAAGAATTCACGTTGCTCAACGATGAGTCTGTGATGATAGAGATAACGTTATCTCTTCCAGTAAATGTGCACTTGTAATGTAGACAAAAAGGTTACATTGCTAATTAATAAGATACTCGTTATTACAGATATCGATGAATGTGGAAAAGCAGTTACCGCTTGTTAAATAAGTAGAATGTACTCTATATAGTAGCCTTGAAAACACAATGGCATTATCTGTTACCGTAGACAAGCCCTTAGGAAATTGTAATACAAAAGTGACATAAATTGTAAATGAGTCTGTGTACTCACTGTATGGCAATGGAGCATAAACATCCGGATATATATCGGTCCTGTTTCCCCAATCGGAAAATTCATGTAGCGTGTGACGATAATCATCATTTTTTAAATTCGTTGGTCTCTGCCGGTATTTTACTTGATCTCCTATGTTTATTTCTATATCAGGTTCTATTATATTCGTTAAATTGTGCATAGAAGCAGAATTGTATTCTGATTGGTATTTGGGTTCATTTTGAATGTCAGTCACTTCTGAAACTATTTCGGATATTGTTATACTTTGTGTATCAGCGTTATCTGACACTGTATCATTATCAGAGTCATTGTATGATTTATCATGCAACTGCATAGACTTGTAGTCGTCTGTTAACTGCGTGACACTTGTAGCACTGTATGTAGTAGAAGCCGTAGTTTTTTTGGTAATAGATTTATCTTCAACAGATTCATTGCTTTTTAAACTGTCGGAATCATATTTGGCTCGAGATTCATTAGGACTGGTTTCTTTTGAAAAATAGGCGCTGTCACTTTCATACTCTTCAGTTTCATCATAAAGTAAATTCTTCTTCATGTATTTGTTTAGAGCGAGAAGTGATCTAGATAACGATCCTGAGCCTGGCACGTCACTGAAAAATCCGTCATCTTCGTAGTTTATATCTTCGCGGCTTGGAATATTGCTGTTATGATTTTTTCCAGTGTCACTTGCAAAATTTACGCTCATTTTGGCGGTACACAGTTCAGTTATTATTTTATATCATATTAGCACTGCACACACCTAGATGGTTCACGTTAAACTGAAGCCGCGGTAACACAGATAAAGTATTATATCAGTGAGTAATATTCGATAACACTTGTCGATACTGTCCGGTCTTATAACCCCAGCGTCAGTTCTATCAAAACAATTTTATTTATTATATTTAATGAACAACAAGCAGACCGCGTGTGATCAAGCGACTAGCCGAACTATTTACAATTGAAAAAACTCAACCAACAGGTTTTGGAAGTCCAATCTGATGACGTAAACCGCGAGAGGCTGACTGATAATCGCACGATATGAATGAGTTTTTAAGGTCGTTATGGCACTGATATTGTAAATTATTTAAAAAAAAACTAATCACTTCCAAATATACTTATAATAATAACTAATTTGACTAATATTTATTCGCGTCAGACTACGTGTGTTGACGGCGATGGTCAGGGGAATAAGTTGAGGCACCGATTCTTGCGAACAAAGGCTATTGTTTCTTTTTTTATTCGCATATAATCTTAAGGAATATAAGTGGCTCTCATGATGCTTACACTGAATGCTTTTCGGAAGTGAACTGCGCAAAGTGTTACCTAATGTACCAAAGTAGGTTAGATCATTTTTTAATTTGTTTTTGTGAGACGAACGTCTCGAGGTAGTGTTATTTACAAATAACTTCACGAATAGTTACGCTGTATGAGTATTAAACAAGTACTTGCCTGTGTCTGAGTAGCTCCCGTGCGAGGCTCTGCGTGGAGGCTCCGGTGCAGAGTCGCCCTCTAATAGTGTGTAACAAAACATGGTAAGGGACCAAACAGAAAAACATGGTAAAATGAAAATTGTATGCAATAAAAGAAACATTGATAATCGTTGTGTTAACAGTAAAAGCTCAGACGAAATATTTACAATTTATACATTATAGTTATGTCAATTTCCTGATAATGTACAGTAAAGATTGCAAAAATAAATCAAGTGACAATGTTACATTTAATGCAGGACTGCAAACCATCCTTATTTGCGTTCAGTAATCACGCAGAGTAGACACGCATAGCAGAAACGCGATACAGCGGAACCCATAACGATGATCAATAAATCTTTTACGAGGGATGCAAACTTCTACAAAATTCAAATTTACTCCAAAATTAAACACGAATTAGCGTCTACTAAATTGAGTTGTAAGAAAACTTTAGAAATTAAAGAAATTAACCTTGGAATGTGACGGTATGTCGTGATGGCGTGACGTAGGGCGAGAGCCTGTAGGGCCATGAAGCTGGCGGCGGCCGGGGCGGAGTTCTCGGCGGCTCGTATCGACTCGCTGGCCGATGTGCCGCGGGATTAAATTCTTGCTTCGCTAACGTGTCACTTTTCAGGATAGAGCTCAATTTTACGGATTCTTTTGGTACAGATCGTTTTATTTCTTTTTTTACAGGCGATGTTCGTCCGCGAACCAAAACATTGGGATCCTCTATAGATCTATTGTTATCACTACGCTTAGGGTAGCGATGTGCTATCCACGAGCCTGCTAAGTACGGGGCCATGTCATGCAACTCACTTACGTCAGGAGCGGAAGCGTATATCTGTCCAAGTATCGACATTGTTTCGAACCTGCGCCGAATACGATCCACTTCTCCTTGGCGACATTCTAATGCTTCTTCTGCAGACCTAGATCGAGTAGTCGTGCGTCTACGGAGAGCCGCTAGTTTAGATATGATATCAATATGGGGCATATAACGATTTGTGGTTCGTAACGGTACTCTTGCCACGGGGAGTACTGCTCTGCATTTGTCTCGTCGTGATGAGAGTTTTTCAAAAGATGACCAACTGCTGATGAATGCATTTCGTGCGAGCTCTGGATCGCTGCGATATCGCCGCAGCACGGCGCCGGCCGCCGTGGGCGAGTCGAAGCGCCGGGCCAGGCGGCGAACTTCACCCGCTCGCGCCAGGTTAAGGTACGCGCGCCAGTATCTCTCCGGGTCGGGTGACGGGCTCCGACTGCGCCAGATCGTCTCGTCGCTTGAACAACGTAGCGTGTCGGGCGTCCGTCTATCGGCAATATATAATTCTGAATGAGGCGAAGCTGACCTAGAATGTAGATCAGGTTTCAGGGGAAGCGATAGAAATTTATTTTTTTCGCTTTCCCCAAAATATTCCTTAAAATTTGTGCATGATTGTGACTGCACTATTTGATTTTTCTGCGGCTCATTAGTCTTTGTTTCGTTTTTTGTTGGTATGACTTCTTTGATAGCTACTGCTGTGTTCGGACTGCTTTGGACTTGATTTTCTTTTTCATCGGAACTTTCTCTGGCATGGTAAACAGTTTTTGTTTGTTCAGCCGTGTTTTTTACAGATTCAAAATATTGTACTTTTTTTTGTACTTCCTTACTGGGACCTCTGTATATGGCAGTTTTATTAGATATATCTGAACTAGCAGTCTCGGTTTCACTAGCCGAAGATTGACAAGGTATTTCAGTCTTTTCATTGGTGTAAACAACGTGTCTCTTTTGATCATTTTCAACACTACTGATATTTGCTTGCTTTACACTGTCCTCTGAAGTTTTGTGGACAACTATGTCTCTTCGTTCAGTCATAAGATCCTCTTTCTTTTCAGTATTTTCAATTTCTTCCTTTAAAGACAGGGGAGCCTGTGGCTGATTATCGAATTTACTTATTCTATTCAAAATCTCTTTACTTAACGTTTGGGAAATCTTCCTTTTTTCGTTTTCACTGAGAGTCATTTGAATTTTATTAACATTATTTTTAAGCTCCTTAACAGACGTGATTGGGCAAGAAATCGCGGCTATAGAGTCAGACTTAGTTAATTTAGCTGGTTTTTCCCTTTCTGCGTTATATGTCGAAGTAATCAGTGAATTACATCTCACATGTAACGATGGGTTAGTATCTACTTTATCATCTTTTACATCAATAGTATATTTCACATCTGGCTCTTTATTAGATTTTGATTCTAGTTCTTTACTGTAAATAGCATTTAGCTGGTTTTTGAGGGCGTTTACTTGATCCATAGACAAACTACTCCATAAGCGGCTGCCGAGGCCAATTTTTTTACGAAGATCATTTAGGGAAGTCTCTTGCTGCAACATTACAGTAGGTTTCACGGTAACCCGCTGTTCTAATCTATCATTGTCATTCTTTTTGTTTATATAAAAGGCAGTTTCTGCAACACTTGTACCGCGCCATAAAGGTTTGTAAGAGTCCCTGGATTGTGGTTGATCTAATTCCAAGGAATCATACTGGGGCACTTGCTGAAAATGATCTTTGAGATCTTCTACAGATCTTTCCTTGATTCGTAGACCTCTGTCTGTATCGTAATTCCAACGAAAATCTTTTAAGTCACGAGGATAAAACAAAACATCTTTTTCGGTTTGAGCTATTTTCAACTTTCGATAGAGATGGTTTAATTCCTCTTCAGCTCTTTCTATTGCTCTTATTTTCTTCCAACGGTCAAAGTCAATAATTTCTTCATCTTTCCTTCTGTGTCGTAAATCGCTTGTGGAAGTAGCTTTTTCCAATTCAGCTACTCTTTCTAAATATGTGTAATATCTGTTTAATTCCCGAAACCGTTCTGACCTCATTTTTGTGTTTTGCATGTCGCGAACGTATTCGTCATAATCTGGGTCAGCAGCATGCAAATTAGAATCACTTTTTGTTTTCATCGGTAAGCTATCTAAGAGTATTTTCCTCTCAGCATCGCCAGCACTACGGGTGCGAAATACACTCTTTGGTACAGTGTCAGCATACTGCTTACTATGTTGTAAGCGAGCACTGTGTATGCGACGATAAGATGGTGATCGTATGGAAACTGGCGAAGTAGAATGACTTCTACTGACACTAGTCATTGTGCTTTTTCTTGGCACCTTTGGGGATACTGGTCTCGAAGTTTGAGAAAAAAATATTGTAGAGGGATATTTCTCGTTATCAGCTTTCGAATCCATTATTTCTAAATGCGGCGAACGTCTGGTAATGATTGGGGACACTGGACGAACAGTCTCAGTAAATATAATTTTTGATGGGGATAATGATTTACGCTGAACTTGTGTAGGAGAAGCCTCGCGTTTATGAAAAACTTTAGGAGAAACAGGCCTTCTTGTTTGTGTGAAAACCAGTCGTGATGGTGATATTGGACCCCTTATCAGTATTTCTTTCGGTTTATCCTTTTTGAGAAATACTACTGTTGGCGACTTCGGACGAGACGTTTGTGAAAAATACAATTTATTGCACGGTGGCTCACTCTTACTTCTAACTGTCGCCAAGGACGAAGTTGATCCAAAATCATCACACTTAGATAAACTATCGAATTTACGAATTTCATCATGCATTCGGCCCGGCCAAGATACTGATCTAGGGCTGCGCGCTCGTGATGGGCTGGGATACCTATCCCACATTTTAAAACGAGATAAAGAAACTGGTTTTCTATGTATTAAATAAGTATTCAAGGATTTCGGAGATGTATTATCCTGAGGAAGAGATTGGAACATTCTTGCTTTCTGAAGCACGGTAGTATTTTGTTCTAACATCGGATATACCAAAGTTGGGGTAGAATCTCTTCCAAGAAACAGATGTTGGAAAAAAGTGTCAGAGACAATAGCATCATGCGACTTTTTTATATCTTTAGAGCTGATACGTCTAGCACCCAAGTTTTCATAAGAGCCAAAATTAGATGTTTCGTTTGAGGTGTCGCCAAATTGACTGCCAGATTCAGATTCTTCATTAGTTTTCACACTAGGCTTCTTATTACTTTTAGGTTTTATTGTTTTCTTTACATTTTTGGCATTGTCTTTTGCTTTTTTACTGCATGACTCATGACAGGGTACGCTGCGGGGTCTAATAACAACGCTCTCTAAAGACTTTTTCTTTTTTAAGTTTGTCACTACTGCTGTTTTCACTTGGTTCGGTTTCTTTAATCCGGATGCAATATTTGATGAAGATTTAGATATACTAGATGCCGATTGAAGTGAACTGGGTTTAGGTAGTTTCGTTTCGTTTTTGGTCGCTAAACAAGGATTGGATTTAGTGTGCAGTTTTGATATCTTCAGTTTTTGTACTCTTTCAGCAGTGCGAATCATATCTCTACTCTTGTGAGTACTTGTTGGTGAAAGAGACTTCGTACTTGACGTTGTGCTTGGTCTAGCAACAATAGGTTTATTTGTATTGTCTTTGGATAGCGATTTGGCTCTGACTTTTGTTACATCAATACGTTCATTTCTTTTTTCTGCACTCCATAATTTGTCTAAAGATGTAACTTTGTCAAGAATATTTGTAATGGGTGTTTTCCTGCCAGCTCCTCCCTCTATTACTACCGAAGAGTGGGGATCACCATATTTGCTATGGATAGAGTTGGAGTATTCAGTAGGCAACAGCATCCTACGCGAAGAGCCAAAACTACTTGTGCCTCCAGTTCTAGTCTCACTTCCCATAGTTTTCATTGAGCTTTTTAAATTAGCTGTGGAATTATATTTTCTATTTACAGCCGGAGGTGCTGATGTAGACATAATTCTTGATTTTGGCAATTTTTGATCAACTATTACACATCTTCTATCAGTTGCAGAGCCTGTTTTGTTAATTATTTGGGTATTCTGGCGAGAAAGTTTGTGGTTTATTTTATCTTTCAAGAAATCCACATTAGATTGAGAATATGATGCAGTTGATCTTTTTGGCGATGTTGATACAGGTCTTGTTGAAGTCACTAACTTAAGAGTCCGGCTGTTTTTAGATGAAATCCTTCGTGGAGGAGCAGGTGGATAGTCTGATATTGTACTTGGCACATCAATGCTTAAGAAAGATGGAGCAAGTCTTTTGAATTTAACTTGCTCTCCGGTTTCTATGCTAGTTATTGGGTAGCAAATGACTTCGTGCACTTTAGGTGTTTTCTTATGAACTCTTATCTTCGTCAGTGTCGAAGAAATCGGAATGTATTCGATTTCCGATTCGTCTGTGAAATGTAACCACTTTTCAGTGATGATATTCTTTCGTTTGCACTCGTTAGATGTGATCAAAACGTGATTCCGTGCTTCTGTTCTAATTGTGTCTCTCGTAAGCGATGTTTGAGTTCTAACCGTGAAACTACGTTTGTGCCGCAAGTAAAACTTGTAACGTGTTCAACAATATTTACGGTGCTAGTTTAATTTTGGAGTCAATTTGTGCTCATGCAAGTTGTTTACCTGGTATTACAGCAGCCTGAAGACCCAGCACCTTATTATAATAGAGTTGATGAAAGCATGCAAAGGCAAAAATCTCGACTTACCTCTCGTGTATAACAGTTTAGACTAGTATGTGCGCTATTGAAAGCATCATTGTCATTATATGGCGGCCTTGACTTGGTACATCCGACTGTATGCATGTGTGATTGCTACCATGTGTTCATCTGCATTTGCCTTGACCGAGTTTATGGAAAATGTGATTTTCCATTGATTGTGAGATTTATTTATTGATTAAATATAAAGTATACGAGCACCATAGAGCCGATCAGAAAGTCAAAGAGGTTTTTAAGCACTTATAAGTTAAAATATATTTACGTTGACACCGAAATACCCGAGTTATGTTTAAAACCATGCTGTATTAGTTTACCCGTCGTAGATACGTTAGTATATTTTATAAATTAAGTCGTTAGTATATATCTTATATCTAAAGTAGATAAGTTTCATAAAAATAATTTAAGCATTGTTTAAAGGGGTTTTCAAGGAAGTACTGCAATTAGTTTCTCAGTAATTTTGTATGACCTACTTTTTATAAAATTCATTCTTTTTTAAAATCGTATTAGATGGCTAGCCATAAGTAATGTATCATTAGTGGAAAATGTAATGCCTGTTTTCACCAACGCTAAGCAACATCTAAATTAATGCCTCTTAATATTATTGCACTGTTGGATTTTCACTTTGTTGTTGCCCAATCTAAGTGAAACCAGGCCAACATCTCTTACTATACATAACACATAGTTACTACAACTAAGCTGACCTTGTCTTGGTGGTGCTGGAGAGCGGAACCCTCTGAGTGGAGGTTCCCCGCCAGCCTGCAGGTCTCTATAAGCGGCACGCCTTTCTGCTGGTGATAGGGGAGCCTCTGTATCCTCGCGACGACGGAATACTAGTGTCGAGTCGGATTCGTATCCGGATTCCTTTAGAGCCCTAAGACAAAAAAAACATGAATCTTTCGCGAATTGAAACTAACGCCAACACAATACTGTTTTTTTTTAATACAATTTCGCCAATGTTTGCCAACAACGGACTCCTGCCATTATTCAAGTGCCTCAAGATTCTTGTAGCAGCCACGGTGATATTATACAGCCCTAATAGCACTTTACATATTTGAAGCATTTTGATATTTGAAGAGAAAACAGAATGAGAACAGATTTCACTCAGGAGTAGAAAAGATTTAAAAAAAAGTTTCAAGAATCAAAAACAGGTAGAGGAACTCCCGAAAGCTTTTGTTAAAGACATTGGAGAAGGTGGTAGAAGCCAAAGAGGTCTAGGCAATAGATTTATCAATGGTACAGTTTATTCTTAGGAAAATATTTCTGAAATTTACCTTGCCATGTTCGATTTCGACAGGATCGTCGTCGTAAGATCCTTTTTATCTTTCGGTGAAGATTGTGGCAGAGATGTAGTACTTGATATGTTTTGCTGCAAAAGAATGATATACTTTAAACTATTTGTAATAAGTATAATAATTGTCAGACAAGACAGAATGGTAAAACTCACAGTATTTGGTGAGATTAATAAAAACATGCTACAAAGCATAATATATTTGACAATTCAACAAAATAAGAAATTATACAATGGTAATAATGCACAAAGAAGTAATATATCCATTATGTTTACATAAATATACTTGTAACATGCTATCAAAATATAAGATGAAGAACCATTGATGATTATTACAAACAATGATATAAAAAATTAAGTTCTGTATAATTTTACTACCCAAACATATAGATTTTAAATCATTTATTCAATGTAGACAAATTTTTAAAGATCACAATACACCAAAAAACATGCAAATAAATAAAACATAACATGACAACCACCACCAATAAAAAAAAATGAACCCAAAAAAATATGACCCCAGAAAATTTTGACTTGGGAATTTAATATTCCAATATCCGATCTCATCGGTAGAAAGTAATAATACTAAAGAAAGATAGACACTATGCGATCGAAATAAGAATAATACTGTCTATAGCCAAAATTTTACTGATATAAAAATGGAGAGAATCGTGTCCTCCCTTAGAAAATTCTACGAAAGCTTCGTAAACTCAGTGCAGACAAGTTCCGGATCTGCTACGGACACTGGTCTTTGACAGATACTTTAGTCAAGATCTATCAATACCCGGTATCTGACGCTGCGTTCAGAATTTGTCCGCACAGTTTTGGCCAATCCTTAAAGAAGATATCCGAACGTCACGGAATGGCCAGAGCCTAATTCTTATTTCGAACGCAAAATCCATAGTTCTCTTCATAAATATCGTGCATGCAAACACAGAGGCTCACAATACACAGGCAGACATTCATGTTAAGGGCCTTACACTCTTCTGTATCGCGCGAGCTAGCAAGGTGGTGTACGGGGGGAGGGGAGAGTTGTCATCTAGCCACTGTTAGTGCCACCACCACACGCACCGGACAGCGATGGAAAACATACGTTAGTGGATCATAGTACAATGGTTTAGAAGCTTAAGGCTTTGGGACATCAGTTGACGGCATATTTACATACAGTTCGATTTTAATATTACAATTTTGTTAGCTAAGCAAATCTTTTGAACAAAGTAGTATTTTTTTATAGACAAATATTAAGTTTGATTTTGACACGAGTAATAAGTAATTTTATTTAATTTATACCTGGTAATAAAAGTCACCAATACAAAATCAACGAAAGAACAAACGTTACAAATATTAATGGTTATAAGTTATAACAAATACACACATAGCAATAGTAAAAAAATCGTACCCCGTCAAAAATGTCCATGACCTCGTCCCACCACTAGAAAAGAAAAAAAAACATAGTTTTTGCTGATTTTCATGAATGTGGGATTCAGGCAGTTAGTCCGAATGGAGGTGATAACCAATGAAATCTTTCTCATCTCTACGTACTAGACGTGCTTTTCTATTTTGTCCTTACGTATTTCTTTTTAGTACTTTTTGGTAACCTATCATATTGTTTACTACCAATATATGGTCTTGTGATACATACTCATTTATTTGGTTTTAACTCTCTCAATTTGAGCTTTCTGACCTTTATATGGGACAATGAGAGTGAGGTTGTGTTTGTGCACTATAACATTTCTCTCCCATCGTCACGTTTCCGATAAGGTTGTTCACAAATGGCCGAAAACTGTCAAGATGACAATTTATTTTGGGCTTAGTCGCTGTTGATGCGATAGCGTCTCCTAAGCCCATATTATCTTTCTGAGATTTACAAATCAATGCTTGTAATAGCGTGTCTTGTACGTAGAATCTTTGTATTCTAACCGTAATTAATACTAATGACAAATGAATGGCTCAATCAAACGATGACGATTATGGAAGTGTATGAATAACTCTTGAAGCATTTCATGATGATCCCATTTGATATGATGAAGATGAATCCAATGTGATGCAGTAAGCTTGGAAAGAAGAAGGATACCTGTTTCGCTTCTTTATCTACGACTGACGACTTCCCGGGTACATAGTTCTCTATCCTTCCTGGTTGGTTCTTGTATACTTCTTGACTTGCCCTCGCTGATGCTAAGGTGCTGTATCTGAGAAAAAGATAATTTGTCCAGTGATCTTGGTTCTTTTCTTAGATCTTTTATATTGGTGTGAACCTGGCTGTCTTATAAGAAATTGTAATGTACACCATTCATTTGACTTTGACTCCTGACCACTGTTCTTTGTAGAGGAAAAGTGTTTTTGATATGGCACCGGCTATTTTTAACTACATTCCTAATTCCACAAAAGAGGAACCAGTAACAACGGTTAAAAAGAAACTAACTGAACTTCTATTAAATAAATGTTACTACTTCGTATCGGATTTTCTAGCTGATACGTTTTAGTTGAGTGTCAATGTTTGTATGTTTCATGATGAACTGCATCAATGTTTGCATGCCAAAATGGTAGAATGTACAAGGATTCTTTAATATTTTTGTAAAAACCTTATTGTAAATTTATTATATTCTACTTTGTTTCAGGAAACACATTTACGATGACAATGGCATTAATCAATATACGATCATGTAAGGGTCGTACCATGTGGCGTTCTGTAGTGTCTGCCAATTTTCCAAACATATGAAACATGTATTAATTGACTTTGATTTGCTTCAAAATCAAACAATACATGTTATGCTTCAATGGCAAATTATGTTTTGAAGGCATTTTATTATCATTGATGTTCATAGCTGATATGTACTTACTTATTAGTATTAGGTATATACTGTGAATTAACTTCACAGAACCTTCTATCTTCCTGTACCGAAGCTGTTCGTCTCCTAGGACCAGTGGTAACATCGCTGTCATAGGCATCGCTCCACGTGCTGGTGCCCAGTCTACTTAGACCTCCCTCGGGTTCGCTCAGGTATCCGGAGCGGGGGTCAAAGTACGCGTACTGGGATTTGTTGCTAAGTACCCTCTCCGGAGGTTGTCCTATAGAGAAATGTTTGAGTTAATGACAGTAATATTTGCGCTCGCTCATCATAAAACACCTTCATGATTTGGTACTTTTTATTTTTTGACATTTCTTTTTATTTTTTAAATTTTCTCTTTGCTAATGTCATAACGTTAAAATCAAACTCACAACCCTCTTTTTGGGCTTCGCCGCAGTCGGGTAATAAGATGGTGTTTAAATGCACAATTTTAAGAGCCTGCCAGTATTTATATGGCAACAAATAGTAGTCAAGTGCGAGTGGCGATTTTGAGCAGGCGTTAACTTGAAATTACAAAAAAAAAACATTCGATTAATCAATCAAAGAAAAGTTTTAATTTGTTAATATTAATTTTAAGTTATTAAGCTGTAAAGCTGATGTTATAGTTTTATCATGACTTGTTAGAATTTTCGATAATGTTGCATTACGAATCGTTGCAATTTTGACCTAATGTATTGTAGATTTTATTAGTTACTGCTTATAAATTATGTACATACAATGTAACACGACACAATTGATTTTCAATATGTCTGTAAAAAGCAATGACGTATTTACAAAATGGCGGACAAATGTTATGAAATAAAGCGTTTTTAAACGGCACAAAATATGCGATGTATCAGCCACCGATGTAACCAAAAATTTGGAAAAAAAAATACGAATAATCACCTCGTCGACTTTTGTACCGAATAGTCACATAATCGTCTGAAAAAGAAAATTAACAACATGGGGATCTTGTTAAAAAAAGGGTACCTAATAAAATAAAAGGTATAAAATAAAAACCGAAAATATTTTTTCTGCTTACCATCGTATTTGTTTTTGTGTATGGTGTCGTACATCTTTTTGTACCACCTCGAGGGGTCTTTGACTTCCTGCAATAAAAAATAAAAAGTAATCAAAATGTTGCCACAACAAAAAACACTCTATCCGTATTTCGATTGCCGAACATTTTTTTACTATCATCTGGGATTTCTTTTTAAAGACATTGCAGTTCCAAACATCTTCATTGGAATCTAAAACATCATAAACAAATGGTTATGTAAAGTTGTAAGGCCCTTGATGAGAATTGATGGGAAGCATAGATTTTCAGGGTTTGATAACAATAAGTGACTACAATAATATAAACTGTCTGTCTTCATTTAACTTTGCAGAACAGCTGTCACGTGTTTGTATTGGTGTTGGTAATTATTTTTATTGCAAACATTGTGTTGTGTATGTCTGTTTACGTCTAACAACTGACGGTCTATTTTAACCCTATCTATATAACTTAACAATGGTACACCCAAGAAATGAAAAGGCTAAGCAATTTTCACACAAATCTCTAACAATAAAACAGGCACTTGTAGCCAATGATATTATTTAAAATAAAAAGAAGTAGATATCGCACTAGCGCGCGCAAATTGTTGCAGACAATTTCAGACAATTGTCGTAATTGAAGTACTTCCAGCGCAATAGCTATCTCTGTATCATACGTTCCGTATTATCTATCGCAGTCATAACAATGATATTTGTACGCCACTCAGTATGAACGTAGCGTATCTTTTTAATAATATCATTGCTTGTAACCCTTTTGAACTGTCATTTTCATTTATAATGTTTGCGAAAGAATCATTCATCCATCTGACTTTAAAGACTGTTCAAGTTAGATTTACCATAAAGGTGCTAAATATTTGCTTTCACTGACTTGTTCAGATGCTATAAATCCTATTGAGAACAAAACAAACTTACAGATCTGAGTGCGACAGGCATGCCGTCTTTGGTGATGGGTCCTATTCCTTCAACTTTCCTGTGGGCATCCGCCATCTTCCGGGTCCCTCCGCGTTCGTAATCGCTTCTCTCGGCCTCACCTTCGCTCGCGTATTCTTTTCGAAGCGCATGAACTGGAAGGAAAATAGAAAAAAGTAATTAGCATGTAACGTTGGATTATTTCGAATTAATTCGTACTTTTCCCATCTCATCATCTGCCTAGCCTTTTCCCAACTATGTTGGGGTAGGCTTCCAGTCTAACCAGATGCAGCTGAATACCAGTATTTTACATGGAGCGACTGCCTATCTGACCTCCACAACCCAGTTAGTACTGGATAGCCCCTTGGTAAGACTGGTTGTCAGACTTTCGGGCCACTGACTACCTATAACGACTGTCAAAGATCTACAAACGACAGCCGGGACCAACGGCTTAACGTGTTTTCCGAGGCACGAAGGAAACCCGGTATGTTATGGGTGGTCATCTATCCACGGACCAACCCAGGCAAACGCGGCTTAACCTGAAGACCGACCTGAGCGGCTGTTATGTTTTATTTACTTTTCCCATCTAACATAATAACATACTTTTCATATCTTCTGTGAAAACAGTTTTATTTCATTATCTTCTTAACATTTTATAGCAGTCTGAGGGCCGCCAGGGCTTAATCAAATGTTGTTTGTTGTCTGTGTTCTATTCTTGAAAATTGACTCGACTAATGTTTTTGTACAAGTCGTAAAAGACAAAATTACGTATTTAATCACTTACTTTTTCTTTAAGAATAACAGCAACACTACAACAGTGATACTTTTTGCATCTTTGCCCACACTTAGGCCAGGTTAAGGTACAATTCGAAAGGTGACCGCTACCGCACACCGCAGCGGCAAAGTCACTCTCTATCTCTCTATAACTCACTCACTTAACTCTGATTGAGTGATTGAGTACCGTAGTGACACGAGTTACTATGTAACCATGAAAACAAGCAGCATGAACGCTATGTACGGAAACGCTTAGAGTTTTCCCCGATTCCTTCCAGTTCTTGTATTTTCGCATTTTACCAATATAATTCATACTGTATTGTTACATCTTTAAAATGACTAACGTAAAAGACTTGATCATTGTTTTACCTGGATCGCCTCTAGGTGGAGATGGTCGATCGCGCGGCAGTCGCGCTGCGTCACGCTCTTGTTGGAAATAGTTAGAACCACGGGGAATTTGACCTTCTGCAAATGAAAGAAAAAATACCATCAGTATTGTTACCATCATGTACATCATAAGGCTTGAAAATCTGTGGGATACTTTGTTCTCATCAAAAAAGGTGTCTTTTTAAAATTTTCAGAACGTCTACCTATATCGCCGTCTTTTTTGACATTGTCATCGTCTAGATATTTAATATCTTAAGAACTGTTTTGAACAAAGTCTTAAATTTCGCAGCGGCGCGCGTTGAGGATCTACGTATCTGAATGTTTGTAGCACCGTAATTCAACATTGGTTGTGTTATAGACAACAGTTCGACACAATAGTTGCATCGGTCTTTCGGTTGGTTACATCCTCGACGTTATCATTTATCTTATGCGTTTTGTACTGAATACTGAACTAAAGCTCCTTTTGAAAACTTACTACCAAGTATCAACCAGTTCGCAGAAAGTTCATCATACACCCCGATATCTTTTTCAAACCCATCCCTTATCGACCAACAAAATAATCAGCACTATTTTCCTTAACTGTAACAGTTGCAACCTTCGCTATGTCATCTCCACGTGTACAAAGTTTATGACACGGCCCGACCCTCGTCACCAACGTTATGGATGACATATCTTTTTCGAATTTATACATTGGCTTCGTATAAATAAGGATGTGTCATCTTTTGGATGGGTGAGGCAGGTATCTGATATGACACCGCGGATTTATCTGACTTATGAAGGGAACATTATGTTTAAGTTTGAAGGTTTCGTGATAGTTTGTTTCGGTGCTTGTTAGTCGATGTTGACGTGTTATTTTTAAAGGCAAATATTTCTTCTGCCATCTCTGTACATATAGCGGCATGTGTTAGTTTATTATTTTTATTTCAACAGAAAATTATCGATCTTTCATAGGATTATATTTATTACATGTTTCTATAACATGGAATCCTATCTTTATTGCCAGCCAGAAGCCAGAGTACCTATGCATCAAATTATTTTACCTTAGGAATAGTCTTAGGAATAGTCTATTCTTAGTGTTTACGAACAAACAAGAAGAGATGGATACCTCTATTATGGTACAAGAGAGTGTCTTTATCTTCCCCTAGTTTTTCCTTTTTATATTTTAAAGAAACTCGCGTAACATGTTTGCATTTTTAAATACTTGACTACGCTATCCATTGAGCACTGTCCTTCAACAACGCATCAAACGCTATCGATTTCCGATGTCTATTTGTAGATAGATTTGATAACAGTTTGAGTATACATTCATTACAAAAGATTATACATACTTTCATTCGGTTATCAAATCAAAATAATCAGTGCATTATTGATATATTTCTTTTCATACGCAAGTACCTATGTTTTTGGTATTATTATTGTACAAAAATTGAGGTAAATTTTTGCCTTAATTTTATTATTGTTCATTATCAATCAGTGAGCTCGTGGCTAAATTATAAGAGCCGCCCGGGACGATCTTCAGGTTAAGCCGTTCTTTCCTAAGTTGGTCTGTAGATGGGTTACCGCCCATTACATACCGAGTTTCCTCCGTGCCTCAAGAAGCACGTTAAGCCGTTGGTCAAGGCTGTCATCTGTAGATCTTTGACAGTCGTTACAGGTAGTCAGTGGCCCAAAACAATTGACAACCAGTCTTACCAAGGGGTAACGTATTACCCAGCACAAACTGGGTTGTGGAGGTCAGATAGGCGGTCGCTCTATGTAAAATTCTGGTATTCAGCTGCATCCGGTTGGACTGGAAGCCGACTCCGACATAGTTGGGAAAAGGCTAGGCAGATGATGATCAATGTACCCCTGAAGCACGAGGCATAATTAAGACTTTCTCAGCATTGAAGCTCTAAGCATAAGCTTAGAGCATAAAATATTGAAATGGCTAATTGCTAGCACACAAATACTCATCGTCATCAGTATGTAACATAAAGCAGTCAACAGAACATAAGCCTATTCCTGAAGCTAAAGGCATAATAATAAATATGACTTTTTCAGCATAAAAAAATTCGGCGTGTTGTCTATGCGTAAGCCATTTAATGAAAGTTTCGCGGCAATTAGCCCCGGTTCCCGTCGCCCGCTCTCGGAATAAATTATAAACTCTATGGTACTCGATCCAGCTACCCGGGAGTACCCCGGAGCACACCGGAGTACCCGTTCTCTCTCGTAAAGTATACTGCCGCGAAGGGAGTGTTATTGCAATTTGAATATATTTGTGTTTATCTCTAAATGTTTGAAGAAATTATGGCAGCTTTTGAGTTCAATTAACCTTTGAATGAGGGAGTGTAATTAGTTTTATCTATCGTATATTTTCAAGGAAACCGTTTGTCGTGCCGAATTAATGTGATCGTAACCTGTACTAACAAAGTAGGAAAATAAAAGCTACTCAGAGTAAAATGACTAAATAATACCTAAAACAAAAACAAAATAATGCCTACTTAACCTAAAAATAACACTTAAAGTACAAATAACATGACGTAAAGACCCTCGAAAACTTGGTAAATGTTTCTGACATAAGAAAGCTAAAGTTTCATTAAAAGTACTTGGAATTTTCGGATGATCAAAATTCTGTGGGAAACAGTTCAGTAGGTCACCGGGTTACGAAAACTTCAGACTTTTTAATACATCTTTCTTGAAAAGAAGTCTAGAGTATACTTATGGAACTTTTTCGTTAGAAATGGGACTTGTTAGTATGTTGTTACAGTAACTATTAAAGAGGAAAACGTGGTCCTATTAGGTACTGAATTAATATTTATTTGTTATATTTAGTAGAGCATAAGCCATTTACACTAAATTAAGTAATCCTTTTACTTGGTCTTCTCAGAACCACAAACATTGTAACATTATCGTCTTCCATTCATCAGCAAACGAATCCAATCCAGGGTTGGTCTCCACAAGCGCGTTAAGCATACGCGGAATAGGGGAGGTGGATTGAGCTACAGTGCGACAAAATGGGACATTAAACAATTTATGCTTTCTAGAACGATTATAATTACTTGGAAGAAGGAATTGACACAGCTATACAATATGATACAGGCCATTATAAAGGATGATATTTCAACGTTCTATTACGATAGTAGCACATGGATGGGAATTCAAACAATTAATATCTATTAATTTTATCTTATCGTTTATGTGCCTGTCACACAAGAAGAAAGAAAGAAAAACCAAAAGTAACGATGGATGGACTGTGTGAAGAATGATATGGCACGAAAGGAGGTGTCTGATGAGATGACGAGTAATAGAGAAGTATGGAAGCAGAAGACATGCTGCACCGACCCCATATGAATTGGGACAAGGGCAAGAGAATGATGAATATGAGCCTGTCACAGCGGAAGAATGGAGGTGTAACATAATAGTCAGCCAGCATACCAATATAATACACAAAACACTACTGGGCAAGAAAATTATAACCACTCACCACGGGCACATTTGCCTGACAGGGTAGCATTCAGGTTAGGTAAACTGAATCAAATTTTAACTTAACACCACGCCTGTAGGTAATCCCCGAAAGGTTAGCCAGAGGTGTACTACTAGTACACCCACATTTCGCCAGTTACGTTAAAGTGCCATACTTATAGAAAGTGAGCCTATTGCCATCAACCGGACACAAATCCAAATTCCGTGGACACTACTGAGAAATTCCGAGTGAATCGAACCCAGGACCTCATGCTCAGAAGTCACGCTTAGTACTTAGATACCATACTATCAAAAGCAACACTACTACAACAATACATAACGTCCTCCCCTTTTAGAAGTCGGTTAAAAACGACAAGCAACAAAATCAGTACTTCCACTTCCAAATACCGTATACCATTCAAACATTTAGAGAGCAGCGGTGGCCCAGTGAGAGCAGCGGTGGCCCAGTGAGAGCAGCGGTGGCCCAGCGAGAGCAGCGGTGGCCCAGTGGTGGCAGTCCCGACTTACGAGCAGTAAGTCGTGGGTTCGAACCCCGGCAGGCGCATTACTTTGTGTAATTTATTTCATCACCACTGCTCTCAAAACGGTGAAGGAAAACATCGTGAGGAAACCGGCATGTCCTAGAACCAAAAATTCGAAGACATGTGACATCTACCAACCCGCACTGGGCCCGCGTGGTGGATTATAGCCCATTCCCTCTCATAGAGAGGAGGCCTGTGTCCCAGCAGTGGGAACATTATAGGCTGATTATGATTCAAACATTTTGCCTTCATTTAACTTAACTAAAATTTTCTTAAGCTTAAGCTGGATTAATTATAGTCTTAAGACGGTTACATCAGTATCTCTAGTAAGTATTAACTGCGAAGTTTTGGGGTATAAAACGAGCAATATAATTTTGGGCAAGCCGACATAAGGGTCCTTGGCGATTCATTAACACAACGCTAAAGGCCGTTCGGAATTCAAATTCGAAATAGTTGTGAAAGTATTGCAATGTAATTTAGATATGGAACTTGTTTTTGTGAACCGTTTACATTTGTTTTTCTACTCGACGTAAGGAGGTTCTTAGGTTTTCCCTGAGAGGTTGGAAAAGTACGACTTGCATAGAGCATTAGGTATAGTAATGACAAAGAGCAGGTGTTGATTGTAAGGTCTTGGAATTACGCCTGTTTTTACAAATACCTAAATGAAAGCGTGCTACTGGATTTTCAACGGACAGCTTAGCACTGAAAAGTTGAAAATCTAACAGTACGTTTTTATTCAGGCATTCATTTAGCTGTGACCTAGCGTTAGTGAAAACGACCATCTTCAACGATTGTTGATTATTTTTTGGCACCTACAAGTTCTAAATTGTTATCAATGAACAACCTTAATAAATAGTACTAACAAAATATTAACATAAAAGGAGTAAATTGAGACTGAAGCTAACATAGTACATAATATAAAGGGTGGAATGGGACACCGACGCGAAAACGGTATTCATTTTGACTGTGTACTGCACTTTTGTAGAAACAGCTGTTTATTTTTTTAATAAGCGGCGAAAGAATGATGTACCAAATACGTGGTAACCGTTTTCGCGTCGGTATCCCTTCAACCCGGAAATAACGACGAAAATAGGACACTTAGGTAAAAGTCAAAATAGTACCCCGTCAAAGTAAGTCCTATCAATTAATTCTAAAAATATTACAAGACGAAAGATTTTTTCAGTATTACTAATATCGAGCTGACGAATCAGATTTCTTAACGTGTAGTTAAAAGTATTTTCGGAGCAGTTTTGTGAGTTAAGAGCCAGTTTAGCTAAGCGTTAAAGAACTTTATCTGGGTTCTGACGATCATATTAAAAATATGTTGTTACCGAAACTTTTGTAAAAGGATTTGGGTATAAGTATCTGAACGGATTACTTCAGTTTAGTTTATTTTTTCTGAGAAAGAATTTTACTTTCGTTTGAGAAAAGAGTGAGATAGATGTAAAACTAAGCTGTTTTCTGAGTATCGAATGGATTTTCCTTCTTTACGATTGCCGTCGATAATTAGTAAAAAATCTACAAAATTTTCTAGAAGTAAAGATTAAACTAGTTTATTAGTCCGTTGTATACCATAAATCATAAATTTGTAGCTCGAGAGTTCAGTTCATGAACATTTATTTTTTAGTTTACCTAATATCAATGTTCGATACCTCCTACACCCGTTAAGGTAAAAATCCACGAATGGTTTTAATGTCACTCTAAGAAAACAGGCAGCAATGTCACTGCCTATGGAAGCGTTACCATAGAGTAATATGGCGCTGCGGGCAGTCATAGTGATCGGACGGCTTTACCGCTGTCGCCTTCGAAATTGTACCTTTTAGAACATTATAATTCTTTTTTTGTTTCTATCTTCAATATGGCTTCTGTCAGCCTGTTTTCAAGTCCATTCCGAACAACGAAAAATTTTCTTACCTCGTGCCTTCTGCAGCAAAGTAACGGTGGGATTCTGTGCCTTGGGCAAGCGGCTGCTGAGGTTGGCGCTGCCCAGGGTGCTCAGACCGGTGACCGGAGCGCTGTGCGACGTCCTCAGTCGACCCTCGTTCTCTGATCCACTGGTGCAACCGTTCTGTTCTGAATTCTGTAGAAGAACAGTAACAATGTGTGAGATGACTGGCTGTAAGATAATAGACAAGCATTAAAGGAGAAGTATCGCTGTGCTGAACCCACATTAATTGGGATTAGGGAGGAGAATGATGATGACGCCTTACTGTAATAATAAAATCACCGCAGATATAGTTCTGTATTAGATTCTGCATACTCCAATGAGAAAAGGCGTGAGTTTATGTAGATACCTATACATGTATGTATGAGTGGCTGACTGTTGGGAGGTTATTGTATGTATCGCTTGCTAACGTTTCTAGTCTCGGGGTTAGATGGCTATCGAAAGCGAGCTAGAATGATGACAATGTCTTCGTTAGGTAATCTATAAAACTCTGAGCCGCTGAGGTACGACATCCGCTTGGTAAATTTTATTTGATATTTAGTCTTTGAAATATTATCTCATCTCTCATTTTTTTTCAGATTATTAGCTTACCTATGTTTGCCAATACGTCGAAGTCCTTATCAAAAACATTTACTTAACTAAAAGGAGATCTGAAACTTAATAAAATATGTACAAGAGACCGAGCACTCGTTGGATTTCAATATTCCCAGAAGATAAGATGGTCCCCAAGTTTTGTGGCTTTGATGATACTTTCTTTTTGAGAAATGGCAAAAAATTAAACTTGTAAAATAAAAATGTTGGTTCTGTGTACTTGAATTCAATTATTTAACTTTCTACTCAGTGGTTGAAAGTGCTTAAATAAATTCTAAGATTTTACTATTCTGTAATGAAATGGCAGGAAATATAGGCCATTTCTCTAATGAAACTTATAATAATTACCAGTATTAAATATGGTTAAAGAAGTTTTTAAACAGTTGTTAATTTTGATGTCCATGTTACATTAAAATCTGCATAATTGCCCAAGGCATTTTCTGCTGTAGGTACAATATAATAAAAATAATGGTATTCAGTATTGTATAGGTTCTAAATAGCATTATATTTTTTATGTTTCGTTATACAACTACTACTAATTCTACTTCTTCCTGGGGATTAAAGACTGTGCCCATTAGGTCATATTCAAGATTAGGGGTATTTCTACATTTTTTATGTTTAATTACTAACAGCATGCATGATTCAGATTAAATAATACAACGATTCCGAGGACGGTTACGCGACACCACGCAGCAGAACACGACGCCGTCAACGATTCGTTTCTAGTTTTAGTTAAATAAGGTTTTTTATATGTATTAGTTTATTATTTTATAAGATTATTTTGTGTATTTTTATCTATGGGCCTCAGTTGCCTGATAATAAAATGATTGATTGATTAATTTTTCTTATGACATTAAAAAAAATTGTAAAATTTGCACGGCGACATTAATGGCAGAATAAGAGATTCTACTATATTTAACGCATTTATTTGCGTAAAAATTTTTTTTACGCAAATAAATGTTTTTTTTATTTTTTGGTTTTGGATTTTGTCATAAGACTATTTTATTAAAGTTCCATGTCTCTTAATTAGATCATGGTCATGATGATGGTTAAGCCATGATCAAGGTTTTTTTCGGTTGAAATTCCATAATCAGCTGAGAAGATTCTATAAGCACCCATTTCTTGAAAAGGGAGCTTATGAAATCTACTTTCAGTGACGCGTCGGGGTTTTATTCAAAGATTTATAGTTTGAGAAAAGCCTAAAGTAAATATATGAGAGAGGAGGTATTTACTCCGTGTCGAAATTCTTAGAAAAGAGTATAACCAAATAATATCAGCGGCTTCCATCAAATATTGGCTTTCATTTTAGATTTTTGGAGGGAATATCTGAACATTATTTGCGTTTTCTAATACAATGAAGCTTGATAAGTTCATTGATTTCCCTAGATGGTACAGAATTGGCATAATATTAAATTAAAGGAGCCTAGTCCTATCTATGGAGAGGAATTGCGTAGTTAATGGGCCCTAAATATATTTTACGAGTCACAAACACAGGCGTATCTCCAGCGGTGCTTGAAGGTTAAGTCTAAGATACATATATTACGCGGTGACATCCACAGTAAGACGATTACAGTAACGAGTCCCGAGAGATAGAGTACCTAAGGATATATTAGACGTTTAGTTGTTAGCTGTCAACGAATTAAATTAAGGAACAATATATTACAAGTTCTGTTCAAAGAACGTGGAGGTCTGATGACTGCAAATGCTTCTAAGTTATTTTGTCGGATGATGAGACGTCAGTTGTTCTCACAGTGGCTGCGCATGCGCAGACAGTACCGGCACAGAGCCGCGTTCAAGAACTAAATAACTCAGCATCAATAACGGGTGTAAAATACCCTTAACGAATCCGAAAGGCACTTGTTCTCCCCGTCATTGCGATTATTTTTTGAGCCATATAGCCAGAACCTGGGAACCTTCAAGTTATGGAGATATTGGAGCTCAAAGTTCTAAATTTTTCACAAGTTTTTTTTAACTACTAGCGTTTTACCTTAATTATTCATTTACTATTCAAAGCATCCATCAGCATAATGTTTTGATTTTTATCGTAAAACGTGATTTTTCACCCTTTAAAAAAAGTGTCCTAGCAACAATTTTTGCGTAGGGTTACTTAGTGTGATATACATGTATGCTTGGTTGACGGGTTCGTGAAGGGTCCGTTTACACCATGTATACCATAACAATGATGCCCCTAACGGCTCTTGAACGCAGTTGGAGTGCTGATTGCGTTCAGTTTCAATGGTTAAATTCGCGCTTAGTCGATCTCTGGATACTTCATGAGTAGAATTTGGGTTTTACGCGCTTCTTACGTTGTAATAAACACATAAATCATACCGGGAATTTACGGCGGGTGGGTGGCGTCTCTTCGAAGTGGACTGGCCTGAAGGACTTGCGCGGCGTCTGGGGCGAAGCGCCCGCGCTGCCCGGCGTCCACACGGGGGGCGGGGGCGGCGGGGGCGGGGCGCCCGGGCTTCGCGCAGCGCTGCCAGGTGTCAGGGGCGGCGCGCCCGGCCTCCAAATGGCTGTAAAATTAGAAATTGGATTAGGTACAGAAGGTAAATTGATATGCAAGTACAGGAAAGATAGAACTGCCTGGTAACACGATTTTTGAAGCAGGAGCAGTACTTGTTAAAGTCTAATATATCTTAGCCTATAATGACCTAGAACAGTAACTGATCATATGAGTGTAGGAAGCCAGATGGCGTACGACCTGGTCAGAATGGCAGGCACTGGAGGAGACACGCTCAGCATTAGCTGGATACTGGTTGGAAAAGAAGACAGAAAAAAGACATCATAGTTTAATTATCTGTAACAGTACGATCCGACCCTTTTGTTCAAGTTGAGCATTGGAATTTGGCGGAGCTCTTCAATGTCGTCGTATTACTAAAATGTCTTGCTCCTTGAGAAGACAAGCTTTAGACTGTACCGTTTGGCCTTGATCGCTTAAATCCACTACCTATTAATAAACAATGTTTATTCACCGTTACAAGTAAGCCTTCTGTTCTCCCTCACGTCACGATGCATTTCGATTCAGGTGCAGTTGCTCAGTCATTCTTAAATTAGGCATGAGTCAAGTCCCGCTTGGCTCAAAGAGTTTTACTGCGATCGTGTATCTAGATGTTGCGTTTCATTTACAGTCTGACCTTACATTTTATATGGACGTGGGTTGGTGTAGTCTTATTTCACTGCTAAGGAAGCTGAAGTTATGATACTACTGGGGATATGTCGTTTCAGTGTTTGGTTTTGTTACTGCCATATACGTCTTTTATACTTGGAAACTTGCGTGACATGAGTTATAACCTGCATTTAAGACTCTCATAGTTACTGGTGGTTAACAAATTTGACGTGGTAATCGGTTGTTTCATTATAATCGTAACTATTAAAAATATGAATAATTTGCAAATCTTCATTTCAAATCCAATTAATTATTGCGAAGGAACGGCACCATTTGCCTAACATTTAAATAGGTTGGTATAACCAAAACTATAACTAAGTACCTTTTACCTAGGGTACATATTTAAAGACCAATGGAAGAATGCCAGTAATACTATTCATTAAAGTAACAGGTATTAATATTATTAGACGAAGTAAAGAGCTCTTTCGTGGCAATCATAAAATAGGGCTCATAAAATATTATAGCGTATTTCGCTTCGCCTCACACTGCCAAGGCTCTCTGCCAACATGTCAATCCGAAGACGAACTAAAACAATTCAGGCACAATAAAACTAGTAATAGTACCTTCGGGAAGGTTGAATGATGTACTTAATTCTATTAAAGATAAAAGCTGAGAAAAGAAAAGCAGTTCGGCATTAAGGTAAATCTGATAATTTCTGTAATTCATGCCTACAGTAAAGCTTTCGTTTAAAGTAGATAAATATTTCAAACTGCGAATGAAAGCTCATTGGAGACCATATATTTTTTACGACATCACCAAGATTTGCCATTGTCTGAAGACTGTCCGAAACAATACGAGCTCCATAAAATGTAGTACGAGCACCTCCATTTGAAGGCTGGATGATATACCTACTCCATTCAATTTGGACGTTTTTACACAGAGAGCTGCATTTTACGATCTTGCAATAAATCTCGGTGGGGCGTAGAATCGACGTGTGTTTACTCGGTCGTTTTCAACAAATTGGGTTAGTGGTACCGCGCCCTGCTGTCAACGTAATCGCTTAGCCTGTTAGGACTGTGATGTGATCACGCCCAAGTCGGATCTTCACATATTTACCTTCACTCGCGCACTGATAGGTTCGCATACACGTTTGCTAATCAAAATTGAAATTGTTCCGGACCGAGCGTCAATGTCAATATGCCTTTAATATCGTTTACTGGAATTCTATCCTCATTTCATATTAACATTGCTTTCCAACGGATTGCTTCCCATGATTAGAAGGATTAAAATAGAACAACAATATGCTCTGGAATCCAAATCATATGGCGCAGTCAGTGAGGATTAAATCGTATCCGATAATTGGTTATTTATCTAAAAGCCCTGGGACCGTGCGCCGACATCAAAGTGAGAAAGTGAACGCAAATAAAATTAAAAGTGTGCTGAAAACGAATCCAATTATGGCACAACGGAGGAAAATTCAGTTTTTTCGTCGGTGTTGGAGTTGTGCCGTCTATTGCAGTGTACAGGTGAAATGTGTGTGTTGGATTTGAGAGCTCGTGAGAGGCCACTCTTAGTTTTTTTTCGGTATCCATTGCAGGGCTGCACATTGTTTACGGTTTGGCCAGTTTTTTGTTGATTGGGGCGATACAAATATGCATCTATAAACTCGCAGGCAGTGAATGTATTTGTTCTAACGCTGATGAATGGCGGCGTCACTGTCGCAGAAAGCTCAACACAAACAGCGGATGCCCACTGTTCCGCTCCGCACAGTTGCTCTGCTGATCACACAAAACCTAATAAGGTAGAGTGGTTAGTTAGTATGTCTGTTTATTTGTAGCTATGAAATGCTTCCCTGAATACTGTTTATCTAAGCTGTAGAAAATCGCCTAAACAAATTGCCTGACTATGGGTTTTAAGGATAAATGTCCATGGTACTCTAAACAGAACACAATAGAAATCCTACGCTCACAACCTACCGCCGACTGTATTGGCCGGATTGTGCAAACACTGGCAAGCCAGGTAAGGACATGAACTGGGCAAAATTCCAACCCCGGATTATAACTGAGAGCTTTCTAACAGTTCTAACAAACCCAATTACATGACCGGACCAATGATGTGGAGCTTAAATCCTCTTGTTTTAAAAAATAATGGCGAAAATTCTCGTACGTCACGTTTCTGCTTCTCACAGAGGGGCTTTATTTTTCCGTTTGACCATTAGGGATTCAAATCAGAGCGGTGGTCGTGCCGCCGGCTAACTTACAGCCTTTACCTCTAATTGCGTTATGGACTCCTGGTACCACGCTCGTATTTTGGACAACAGATTGTTGTTTATGTGGCCTTCTTTTTCTGTTGTTTCGTATATTTTTGTTGTTTTCGTATTTACTGGTTTTTGTCTTTTGGTTTGAGTTTGTAGTAACAGTTAGCAAAAGTATTAATTGCGCTTTGAAATATTAAGTTTAAAACTTTAATAAATATAATAGATACTTATAATAATTATCTGTGATTTTTTTATTTGTGATTTTTTTTGAAGCAGTTGGACGTTTTGTCCAACTGCTAGGCAAAAGTCTCCCCCATAATCTTCCACTCTTTTCGCTGTCCGGTTTTCTCCGGATAATCTCTCATAAACACAACATCTGTGATTCATGTTGTTTAAATACTACGCCTTGGATGGCTTCCTCGCGAATTGGCGAGGAGAAGCACACCATCAAGAGAAGTGGAAGGAATGGGGGAGGTCTAACTAAAATAATACATTTTGATATAAGTGGGAAAACTTTGTTATTGCATTCGAGGTGGAATTAACTATGTACTTACAAAATAATCATGTTTATTATGATATTCTATTTATAAACACAATTTAAATAATCAAAAAATATTTACGCCGTAAAGACGCACATATCTCTTTGCCGAGATTTAAAAAAAACAATCACCGCCGACAATAGTCATTTGGACTTAGTATAAGTTTAGTTAGCTGTGGAAACTTTTATTTCCGCACGTGTGCGGAAAAATATTAAAAAGTCACCCGTGTGAAATACATTGCATGATGAACTTAATCGTAGTGCTATAAGAAACAGTTTTCAAGAAAGTGTGTTGAAAAACATTTCGTTTATCTCTCAAGTAAAAAAAGGAGAAACTGCAAGACCACTTTAACAGATTCAACCTACCTTCTGAAAAACCTTGTAAAGGAGGAAATCACGTTTATTTTTAAACGAATTGTCTGTTCACTTCTATTTGCAAGTTCACCGTCATCGGAAACTAGAACTAATTTTACATTAAATTTAATTTTGAGACAAAACGCATTAAAAGATATGTTGCACTAGAACTAAGCATAACACATTTTAAATGCAGCATCTAGTAGGAGTTCTTCGAACTTTTCTCGTTAAGGGGTAGTCTGTTTACCGGTTCAGTCATAGCCTGTTAGGCACTCCCGTATTTTCGATGATAACTTTGCGAATGAATAAATTAATATTAAAATTTTGCTGAGTCTGTAAAGGTTGGTACAGTATTAGTAGCGTTAAGATTTAATTTAGTTACATAGCTTTAAAATACTTATCGTAAGTTCCTAACTTTTAAACACAGTAACGTGGCGGTATTGCTATTTCTGGTTCATTTTAAGGTAATTTAAAGACGTGCAGTGGTTTCTGCCTACCAAAATGAAAAAAGGCGTGAGTTTTGTACGTATGTATGTATTTAAGGTTATTTAATAGTTGATGGAAGTCTACGACAATCTATAAGAGGTATGGGAAGACCAAAAAAACGATGGATGTACTGCGTGAAGGATGATATGGCTAGAAAGGAGGTGACTGCTGAGATGACGAGTAATAGAGAAGTATGGAAGAAGAAGACATGCTGCGCCGACCCCAAATTAATTGGGATCAGGACAGGAGCGCAGCAGCGGACCATAGCGTCCTACTACGCTGTAGAACTTTATTATAGCAGCCTTGCTGTACTGTATAGCAATACTAAAGTTTTAAATATTATTATAGTACTGGAGGCCTACCATGACATCTTCAGGAGTAATTCCAGTGTGGGAAAGCGATGGCGCTAGACGACCTGTTTAGCTCTCTCTCTTTCCCACACTGGAATTACTCCTGCTTTAAGACGTCATAGTGACGCCCCTGTTAACCTTTTAATATTATGTTTTAGCAGAAGGACCTCGTCAATAGTGTAACGGGTTCGAAGTTAAGTTCACTCTCTATGCAGTTCAAACTAATAACCAAAGCTTACTATACTGGAGTTTATCCAGCTTATGCAAATAATGTCAAAGTACGGAGAATACTATGCGGAAAACTTGACTTGTGGTACGAGTTCAGGGAATATTAGTTTTCTATAATACCGTTTTCCCGAATATTATTTTAATCCTTTTTTCTGCGTACCTAATACATTGATCGCAATATTACCATGACCAAAAATACTTGATCTATTAAGCATTATTTCAGCCAGCTACGAGACATCAATGGGTTATGCACAAAGGCCGTGGTATTTACACCACCCAAATCAGAATGGCAACACAAAAGTATGGCAAGTTTGTAGCTTGCCACGTTGCCTGGCATCCCTGTCGTCCATTATCGCGCCAGACAATAGAAATATGACGTCACGGTGTAAAGTAAATCTTGTGTAATGTGTGTGGGTATCATTACTGTTGGTCTTGGCTTAGAGACAGCTACTGAAATCAGTTTACTGCCTATGCTGTGGTTATTTGGTAGGTCAAGACATTGGCATATGTTCAACAGTAATCATACAATAAACGAATTAAATTACGTAATTTAATTATTTTTCAATACACTTTACTCCAAAACTGGTTCTTATCGCACTAAGATTAGGTTCAACATGCAATGTATTTCACACGTGTGGATTTTTAATATTTTTCCGCACGCGTGTGGAAATAAAAATTTGCACAGATAATATCAAAACGTACTATTTTTGTTCCTATATGAATCTCAATTCTCAAAATGTTATCAATTTCATAAAAAAACACGGTGCAAGATATATCGAAGGGCAAACCATTAAATTACTTCAAGATTCTATACCCCAGATGTCTTTTTGCCTATAAAAACGATACAACGTGTATCACCCCATCGGGTTTTAAATGTAAACAAAACTTTAGCTACCAGCATTTACAAGCCGTACTCGTTTATAAAGTAAAGGGTGTTCAAATAACAACTGTATCGAAAAAAATATGAACAAAACTCTCAGTAGTGTACATAAAAGAAAAGTAATTGTGACACAATTATGTTTCCTTTGTGCCTGTATAGTTGTTGTTAATATGTGGAGCGCCCTGTATACTGTAATATATGGAGCATAAAACATTTCGGGACTTGATTTAGAAGAGAAGCGAGAACAGTCTTTGGAGAATACTAAGGAATTCTATTGAAGTGGTAATTTGTGAAAACGGCCTGAAAGTAAAATTATCTCAACTTTACTTTATAGAAATAGTTCGCTTTCAAGCAATTTATATACTTTTATAGGCATTAACATGTTTGAAAGGTAGAAATTGTCTTGAAAAGGCCCTGTTTAAAATATTACTCAACTTGTATTAAGAGCATGAACGAAAAAAAATATCACCTATATTTTAGTACAAGGACGGTTTAAAAAGCCCTAGGTTGCGTAATAACATCTAATTTTATCCTCCAGTTTCATCCCACGTTCCCCAACATTCAATCTCAACACTTTTCCCAAAGAAGGGGCGTCTTTTACTTCGCATTCTTGGACCCACATTATCCACTCAGTGATTTAATTACTCCGAGATAATCAAGGCACATTGCTTCGGCTAGAGATGGGAAAAATACTGGGAATTTCAGGTTCCGTAGTCAGAAGAATAAGTGCGACATTCTTTAAAATTTTAGTTTACATCTTTTTACAGTTAAATGTTCTTCTACCTCAGTTAACATGGGTGAAAACAATCGTTTGAAAAGAATGGAGAGTCATCATCATTCTCCTGTCCTTATCCCAATTTATTTGTTGTCTTCTTCTTCCATACGTCTCTATTACTCGTCATCTCAACAGTCACTTCCTTCCTAGCCATATCAGCCTTCACACAGTCCATCCATCGTTTCTTTGGTCTTCCTCTACTCTTAAAGCCATCGACATTCACACTCAACATTATCCTTACTACATTTTCCATTTACAATGAAAAGCACTCTTCGTTGCTTCCAATTTTTCTAAGAAAGTACATCGATCTAACTGAAAAAAAAACCTAAAAATAAACTGATAAAAGGTACGCAGTGATTAAAGTTATTGTTTCTGCCAGACTTTGATGATGATCTGTTAGAAAATTGACTGACATTATTAGAAACAGGTCAACTTTTCAAACACTGTTTGTTGGAACAATCGAAAACAGATTTGTTTTTACAAACCTTCTATTAGTCTTGCATTCAAACAGATTACAAAGGAACACAGTTGCAGCTCAGAAAATACAGTAAAGCTGGCTCCAGACAAAGCTTTAAATACGCAAATACCAACAACGTCGCGATGTGCGGCGTGAGTTTTTAAGCTTGTGTGCAAAATATTGAAAACTGTTTTGCAGTTTGACATTTCCACTTGTAAAGTTTTATAACAAGATATTCAGTTTTTGTAACTGTGTTTTTTTTTTGTTTTACATGAACTAGGTTTTCCCGCAGCTTTACTCGCGTGGAGGTCGGTAGTTACCCCACGGGAACGTCTTACCAGAATAAAGACCTGATAGTTACCTGTAATGGTACCTGTTTGTCTTATCATCGCAATCCGTTCAGCTTTTATGGCATGAAAGGTAACAGATAGACAGATATACAGAGTTACTTTCGCATTTATAATATTAGTATGGATAGCATGAATGGGAATTCCTTTTGTCATCAATCTAGCCTGATGGATAGATAAGATCTTCATCTTCATCATCTGCCTTGCCTTTTCACAACTATGTTGGTGTCGGCTTCCAGTCTAACCGGATGCAGCTGAATACCAGTATTTTACATGGAGCGACGACCTATCTTCCCTCCACAAGCCAGTTAGTACTGGGTAATACGGTACCCCTTGGTAAGACTGGTTTTCAGACCACTGACTACCCGTAACCAAAAAATTTTTTTTTATTATGATATTCACCAAACTAAGGTTCCATAATTTGCTGTTTCAATACGGAATCCTAAATTGTGGAATAAGATTAAACACTGAGAAGTATCCGACGCTCAACAATGTAATTGGGTTGCAATAATTACATTATTCAGTAAAGTACGGCCGGCGGCTGGGCTTAATTGGCAGAATGCTGGTAATTGTTCAACTATAGGAGATTTGTTCGGTTGTTTACAAAAATGCAGTTGTTACTGCTACAGTGCAGTGTACCTAACATCTCCTTAATTTGTTTGAAAGGCTACGTTTTTTTTTGAAATTTTGAGTAAGACTGAATTTCACCTTCAATCAACTAAGTATAACCTATTCTATGTATAAATAAAACGTAACTTTTTCAGATTTATGTACTTATAATCTTAAATTCTCTAATAGGGCTTTAGGATTTAGCAAAATAGTCCTCTTTTACAACGATGGATAGCGCTTTTGAAAATGTATCACAAAAAGGGGGTTTGAGTTGGGAGGTCATCACTTGCCGCTGGGAAATATCTTCAGGCGCAAAGCCTGTCAATTAATTTCCTCCAAATTGTTGTGGAAATGTGTAAATCTGCGAGTTAGGTTCCTAAAGGTTGCCCAGGCGTAATAAAAACGAACGTTTGAAATCTATTTATTCACTTGTTCAACAAAGAAAAAAGAACCCTCAAAAACAAAGACCCCTCTACCTAACCCTTCGGGGAAAACAAGCGCGATATTACGTGTTATGTAAAAAGATAGTTCTAATAATACTCCTAAAACCTTCTCCGCATTGAACCATATTACCGATCGCTTATATCGAAGGCAACACATAAAGCGTTTTATCCGGACAAGCGCTATGCGCGAATCAACGCGCATTAGAACATGCTTATATGAGCTTCTGTATGTCAAAGAAAAGATATTATGGAGATAAAAACGTTTATCGAGTGACAGGTTTTATGAAACCCAATAAATATACCCTTTAGGGTAAGCTACCTGGACACGAAAAGTAAATTTATTTAAAAAACACTGTACCGATTAGTACACCCACATTTCACCAGTTATGTTTAAGTCCCATGTGATTAGAGGCGAGCTTATTGCCATCAACCACGCACAAATCCAGACTCCGTGGTTGCTACTGAGAAATTCCTGATGGAAACCAATAACACTTTGCCCGACCTGGAAAACGAATCCAGGTCCTTATACTTGGTAGTTGCGCATGCGACCACTAGACTAACTCCCTCGTTGGTCTAGTGACTGCCTCGTTGGTCTAGTGACTGCTTCGTTGGTCTAGTTGAGGCAGTCACTAGACCAACGAGGGGTTTAAATAAATCTTTAAATATAATGTTTAAAAAACTGGATTCTTTTAAAACTGAGCAGTGATGGTATAGTGGTAACGACCACGAAGTACATGTTGTAAGTCGAAACCTAGGTTGGCACTTTTTTCATCACCATTGCTCTCAAAATGGCTGGCCAACGTAACATTGCTCGAAGACCATCGTGAAGAAACCAGGGATGTCCTAGAACTAAAAATTTTAAGATGTGTGACATCGCTTACCCGCAATAGATGGTGGATTATGTAAGGTCCCTTACATAATCTACCAAACGGGCCTATTTCCCTCTTTCACAGACAGGACAGGACTGTGTTCTGTGTTCTGGTAGTGGAACCGATGTTGGATGATTATAAGCATCATCATCATCATTTCAGTCAAATGACGTCCACTGCTGGACATAGGCCTCCCCCAAGTGTCGCCACATGGACCGGTAAGCATAATTAACTATAAATCTAACTAAAAGTCACTAACAACCCAGACTTCGAATTCACTGCAGCTCAAGTAAGCTAAAGTAGGTCTTAATAATTTTCTACTGCCCAACATACCCAAAAGTGGAACATAAGTGGACCCAAAATCAACTTCCAATTCAGGGATCATTACCAGATGTTTGTCGAGAGCCTATCGATATCATTATAGGAATTCAACCGAACACGATATTAAATCAGCTGGGGTCGGATGCCAGCATGTTTTTCGCCGCCAACATTCCGGCTCACCCATTTTCCGGTACGGGTATTCATACGATAACAATCGAATTATCGGACGGGACCGGCCGATATTAAAATCCAATGTTGTACTCTACATATCTAGGCATGTGTTGTGGAACTTCATTAAAATGAAATTTCAGTAGCGTTACCTATATGTTTATTTATGTAAAGTCACGAACGTCAATTTGTGCTTGTTTTGGGCCAACAAAATAAAAAACTGTCGTGCCAGCGACACGGAGAAGAGATACTATGTACCTGCCTATAGATTTAACAACATTGAAAAGAGCTTATCTTGAAATTATGATTGTAATTTTGAAGTTAGAACGTGGGTGAATTGAACTTGATAAGTGTAAACAATTAGATGCTCGTGATTGTACGTAGGAAGGTTATCACGCGACAAAAGTATGTTATTACGTATTGTCATCTACTTGGTGTAATTAATTACTTAGTTTGTTTAGTGACCATGAAAAGTAACTTAAAGGTATTAATTTTTTGTAGTAGTTTGTAAGTCGAGCCCCAAAAACTGGGTTGTGGAGGTCAGATAGGCAGTCGCTCCGTGCAAAATATTAGTATTCATCTACTTTCAGTTAGACTGGAAGCCGACCCTGAAATAGTTGGCAAAAGGCTACCCAAATGATGAGTTTGTAAGGCGATCCTGTACCTCGCATAATATTAATTTAGCAAGCTTCATCATTCGGTTAGAAGGATGGCTTTTTAGTAATTTACAAACCTGTCCAGTGTGATCACTGTGACTAAAGACCCTCCATATTAGCTCCTGAAATAGTCTATGAATGTTGGAAATGTTCTTATCTCAATACAAATGAATTATGTAGGCTGTTACGTCATAAACATTTCGGAATTTGGGCAGCAATCATGGTGCTCATACATACTTTATTTGAGAGGATAAAATTCGTTTTTTGTCCCATCAATTTTGCTCTCAAATCACGAATTCTAATCGCCTTTATAATGGACAAAGAAAAGAAAAAAAAATAAGACGTAAAATAAACGAGAAACAAATGAGAGTGTCAAGAATAATTCTCTGAAAAAGGAAGAAAGATGTCATCGCAAATCGTTTTGCCAAAGGACTATGGAGATGTTAAATAATATTGTCTAAGGAATGCTAATAGGGTCATCACTTAAAAGGAGAAGCAAAAACTGAGGGCAGACTAATGGTTTGTTATGCTTTGGGAGATTTGCGACAGCCCTACGTCAAGAATTTATATTAAAACCTGTGATTTGTTTGATCCTAATCCTTATGCTAGTCTTATTCCCTTTTTCATTAGGTGACCTTATGAGCGCTTAAACAAAAGCCCACTGTTGTATTTTCAACGCTAGCCTCAAACCGCGAGAGTTGAAATCTCATTAGTGCAAAAATATTTAGGCATTTATTAGGTGACCCTTAGTTTTACTGAAAACCAGCATAAGTACTACACTATGCTAATAAAGTAGCAGGTATCATAATAAACTTAATGACCTAATTTAGCTAAACAAATGGCGTTTAGTGCTATACTTAGGTGAATGTTGGTCTACTTTTTTGTCGTTTGTAAGTCAACGGCCTTTTATGATCCGCCTAGATAAATAATAAAAGGTCGCTTAGGTGAATTTTCACGCTAAGCCTACTATAAGTAAATTAATTATTAAAAGGGTAAAGCTTTAATCTCTTTACTGTTTTTGTGTGGGGTTTTGGTGATATTTTACATAATATACACATTTTATGTGGCCATACTGGCTTCAAAAACTTCAGATAAAGTTGCCAAGCTTATGATACGGATTGTGTTTAGTTATTTGATGAAAGACTTACAACCGTATCTATAAACAAGTCAAAGTGATTACTTGAGTTAAAGTAATTAATAAAGATACGATTTTTATTTTGTAGTATAGTAATTGCTTAAATGTTAGAATTGTCAAAAGATAGAATTCAAAGCTTTGCTTCCTTTGACGGTTCTTACTTCGTTCAAATTCTTGTCTATTGCATATAAATTGGAAACCCCTCTTTTTTAGAGGTCGGTTAAAAAGGGTGAGCTATTCGAAAGCTTAAAGCCAGTGTTGGTAGTCTCCCAAGTATTGCAAAAAATATACAATTTTTTTTAAATATATTTGCACAGGATTTGTTATAACACTTCTTAGTTTTCAAGTTAGGGATTCAATCTCCTATCGGAATGACTCCTAGATTAAACCCCTCCTTTTTAGAAGTCCGTTAAAAAGAGTGAGCCATTCAAAAGCCTAAAGCCAGTGTTGGATAGTCTCCCAAGTACTGCAAAAAATATACTATTTTTTTAATAAATTTGCATAAAATTTGTTACAACACTTCATAGTTTGCAAGCTAAGGATTCAATCTCCTATAGGAATGAATCTTATATTAATCTAGAAGTTCTCCATTTTCATTGCTCATTCATGTACAAGGCTTTAACGCTTTAAGCGGCTTTTACAGGCCTAAAGATCAAATAATTCTAAATCAAAGACAATGTTCAAATCTCCGCAGACGTCTGGAACAGACTTTAGCACCCCACTAGCCTAACTTTATAGATTAATTCGCTTGAAATAGTCGCCAAATTTCTAGAAATTAGACACGAATATTTATTCCGACGATGTGGAATTCTGCTGATTGTACTAATTAATTTTGTGGAATTCGAAATTTTATAATTTAAATAGTCGAATTATGTTGCGGAGTAATACGAGAATTGCAAAAAACCCAGACATTAAAGTTCATGTCTGAAATATTTGCTACTATTTTATTATGTTTTAGACCTCTCCATTATAACCAAAGACAACGAGGCACAATGGAAAGAAGATCAGCTGTGTGCTCTGTTGACTAACAATGCTGTGTTCATTATTTACCATTATGAATATAGAAAATGTATTACGAAAACCAAGGCCTGTTTTCAATAGTTTCCGGGCTCATATTGCAAAAATGTAAACTTTAATATGAATGCAATTGACATAGTGTAGCTCGGAATGATAGCACTTTGATATACCCACAACTTTTATTCCTCTGCTCCATATTTCAAAGTACTTGTATACGGGGCTATTTTCCCAAAAAAATATTCCTCTTTCAGCGGAAAAATAGACGAGCCATACCGTTCGCATCACACGTATCAAATTCCATATGCAAAGGTAAACTTGTGATATTTCACTACATCTGCCTGTTAGTATTCAAACCTATCAATTTTTAGATACGTTTTTTGGAAAACGCGATTGCGGTGAGAGGGTGAATATCAACATCTGGTTAGTAAACTATAGGTATATCAGATCGTTTTTTATTGGCTACAAAAAAATACCTACCGTTTTAACAAGAATTTGTGTGGTATACTACAAAAATAAAAACCCGACTACTTTTCACATTCGGGGTTTACAAGGTAAAATCGACTCTTCCTATTGTTGAAGTCGGATACAATGTAGCCTATGTTAGGGTCATAATAACGAATCGATTGACACTTTATTCATCTAAATCAGATAAATAGTTTAGGAGCTACGGACGGAGGGACATACGTAAATACATACATACATAGACTGTTAAAATCATAACCCTTTCTTTTGGCTTAGCCGTAGTCGGGTAAAAATAGTGTTCTGAGACCTGGGGCCCTAGCGCGCGGTGTAAACGTATCGTAAAATTAAAAATACCCGATTCACATATTATATTTTCATCATTTTATGAATGTATTCATAGCTATGGATGTTATTGATTGTGCTTGTTGCAAAAAAAACTAAAATGATGGGATAATTGTATTTTTTATTAAAAAATCGGCGTATTTATGTTACGTTTACACAGCGAGCACGCGGTCGTTTTAGGGCCTCTGATGCGATGTTCTACTAAACTTTAGTCTAAAACTTTCTAAAGTATAAAATAGTTCTACAATTGGTACACTCTAGAATCTAGAGAGTACCGATTGTAGAATGTTAGATTGTCTAGATCTTCTACAATCGTTTCTGCTTCGTAAATTCGTATAGGTGTCATATGAGTTGTTACTATTAACGGCTATCGTTTCCCAACCACAGTCTGTTCATCATTATCCTGCCCCTATCCTAATTTATTAGTGCTCCACGCAGTATCTCTTCTTCTTCCTTACTACTTGTATTAGCCGTCATATCATCAGTCACTTCTTCTCTAACTATATCATCATTCTCACAGTCCATCCATCATTTATTTTGTCTTCCCTTACTCTTGTAGTCATCCACGTTCGTAAATCTTTTATGGAGTATAAATTCAATCAAACCAAAAGAAACGGTCACGGCGTTTCTTTCACAACAGAACATTTTTTATGACGAACTCCTTAAAAAAATATTGAATTAAAAGGATATAAAATTTCAGTGGCGACACCAGAGCCTCAAAGACGTTTTTTCTGTAGCTATGGAGATAATCTGACATTGGCCTTGGCTTTGTCTATCAAGTTCTTGTTGTGAAATCTGGACTCGAGACTGGTGCTCACTTACGAACTTGATTCAAGTATGAATTGTTTTTTGAAATTTCTTATTAATATATAAAATACGCTTAGCGTGTAAAATTGGTTGTGTACATTGTGCATTAAAATAAATAAAAATCATGTTCTGAAAAGTTCTGGAGTGGCGACCGCGAACCGGAAGACGCTGCGTTGGAAGGCCTCCCACTAGGTGGACCGATGACCTGGTGAAGGTTGCAAGGGTCCGCTGGATGCGAGTCGCACGGAACCGGTCAATGTGGCGACACTTGGGGGAGGCCTATGTCCAGCAGTGGACGTCTTTCGGCTGAAATGATGATGATGATGTTCGTACACTTTGTACGCGCTAATCTCAGAAACCACCCAACTGATTTCAATGAAATTTTGTGAATCTGCATGGTTGGTTCCAGTTATAAAGACAGGATAGTTTTGGGGACGATGCTATAGTATTAGTACAAAGACAAGAATGATGTATGCTTGAAAATAATTCTAGAAAAGTTGAGCCTTTCAACAGTTCACCTAACTACTTCAAACCTCCTGTTTTCTGTTGTACTTACATCCTATTTGACCTTTTACCCAATTCTCCGAAGCAAGCAATAGAGCAGTAGTGAACTTACCTGAAACAAAAAACAAACAAAATGAATCACGTGCCGTCTTCCCTAGACCGTTCGTATATTTGTGTTGAGGTTTATAATGGTTACTTAAATAGTCTGTGTTTCCTGTTTTCGCGGCTAACGCTCGTCGGTTATGCAACTTGTCACTCTGCCAAGTGTTCAGGTGTTGTGACCTCAGGAGTGACGCGCCTTTCTGACACATGACGTGACTCATGTCCCTACGTGATGCCACGATCTCGTACGACTGATCTATTCCTTTTACGGCTTAAGGTTACGCTACAAGCAGTCTTACAGTCGTACTTGCCCTAGATTTAATATGACAAACGGTAGTATAAAAAGGGCGTCCCACAAATATGACAATAAAATGCAATCTCGTTTGTATCGAAATATCATTCAATTTGGCATCCAGCTTACGCAAAATGGTTATTATTTTTTGTCGGCATTCGATAAGTGATCATATTTAAATCTTTGTGCGGTTAATAAAATATGGATACTTGATAAATTGATATCATTTATATGGCTCTCGTAAAGTTTCTTTTAACAATTGTGACAGGTTGAATTTATTGGTCACATTAAGGGAATCGTTAATGGAAAAATAACTGGACAGATAATGAAGTGTAATAAAAGAGGCGCATTATGGGCTCATTTGCGGCACTGTGCGGACCGATGCCGTGCGATTCGGTGCGATCCCGTGCGGTTAGATTACATATATTGCGTAATGTATCGCACGATATCGGCCGAATTGAAATGGACATCGGTGAAGTAAGTTGGCGTGTTTAACCATACGCTAGTATATTTACCGATTTGCGGTGGCAAAACCATTCTGAAAAGTGGTTTAAATGGAAAGTAATATGTATTTTAAATAGAAAAAATATCTACACAAAGGTGGAAATGATAGTTGCTCTCCTATCCTTACTAGTCCTTATTAATATTACAAATCCTTACTTCCTTATCCTTACTAATATTATAAAGGCGAAAGTATGTTTGTTTGTTACCTTTTCACGCCTAAACCACTGAACCAATCATCCTGAAATTTTGTATATACGTTGTCAGGTGTACAGAAACGGACATAGGGTACCCTTCATCCCGAAAAAAAGTACTGTTCCCGAGGAAAACAACAATAACGTTCTTATGATAATAGATGGCGCCACGTGTCTTTCGAATTATGATTGAATTATATTATTACAAGCAGAGTACAACCCGAATTGACTGTCAAATTCTAAAATAGCGCGAGCGAATCCGCGGGCAAAAGCTAGTAATAAATAAATTGATTATTTTTTGTTCTCTAAAATAACAATATTATATTATTTTGTGCCAAAATGCAGTCTTAAATACTTGAGATAAAAATGAATAGTTCAATGAACATTGCAATAGTGAAAGATTAGAAGTAATTGAATTTAATTAAAATTATCTTGCCTATAAGTCTTTCGGCGACCTCATTAAACGTTCAACGACAATTACTAACTAAGTATTTGTGAATTCCAAAAGATTTCATCTTCTTTAATTACTTCTATTGTTTATGTTACACAAATCTAGTAATTAACGGCTCTAATATTACAGTTTTAATTAAATAATAACAAAAGAGAAAATGGGTGATAGTTTTGGTTTAGATAAATATTCAGGACTAGTTTGTGCCCGCGACTTCGTTTTTGAGAAGTTAGTTTGTTCACTCTGTATTTTAAAACAAATTTTTAACATACAGAGTGTAAACAGACCCTTCACATAGCCGTCAACCAAGCATTCTGTACAAAAACTAAGAAACTTAACGCAAAAATTATTGCTGGGAATCGACCTTTTTTTTGGGGTGAAAAATCACGTTTTACGGTAGGACTTGATGGAAAACACTCAAAGCATTGTGCTGATGAATGGATTGAATAGTACGGGGGTCGTGGAGGTGTGTAAAAATCTTACATTAAAAAAAAACTTGAGAAAAAGTTGGAACTTTGACCCCCAATATCTCCGTAATTAGAAGGTTCCCAGGTATGGTCTAGAACAAAAAAATTATCGCAAATACAGGGAGAACAAGTGTCTTTCGGCTATGTGAAGGGTCTATTTACACCCTTTATTTAAGTAACTCCTATGGCAGTCGGCATTAAAGGAGCTTTCTAACAGTGAAAAAGGGATGAGTTTATTCTCCTATACACCTAAACTTACTACCTTCACCTCTTTATAACATTAGTGTAGAACAAAATCTGCGTGGGTGTATAACCCTATGTATGAATGTGAACTAGGCGAAAGGAGTATGTAAGGATCATAGCAGTAGGCGTTCTGTAGTTTCTGTAAATACCATGTGGTGATTTTTAGGATTTCTAATGCTGATAATACTAATACCTATACTATTATTTATTATTGAATACATTTCTCTATGACATTATCTGCTAGCCTTTTTATGTATGTATACAGCAGAATGCCAGTATTTTACATGGAGCGACTGCCTATCTGACCTCCACAACCCGGTTAGTACTGGGTAATACGATACCCCTTGGTAAAACTGGTTGTCAGTCTTTGGGGCCACTGACTACCTGTAACGACCGTCAAAGATCTACTACAAATGTCAGCCTTGACCAACGGCTTAACATACTTTCCGAGACACGGAGGAAATTCAGTATGTAATGGGTGGTTACCCATCCACAACCTGAAGATTGATCCGAGCGGCTGTTATTATTTAGCCACGAGCTCCTCCGAATGTATTTCTCTATGGGCGTTATAGGGACCGGTCAATGTGGCGACACTTGGGGGAGGCCTATGTCCAGCAGTGGACGTCTTTCGGCTGAAATGATGATGATGATGATGTTATATTAATGCGTATCTCCGTTATTAGATATTTTAAAGAAATAAATGTCACAGAGTATCTTATTATTTAATTCATAACATAATAATGATTACGCCTACTCAGTTCTTATCATTCGTTACGATTAATAGTACAGAAATTGTAAGTGAATATTATCAGTACGATAGTCATAACTTCTAATGAATACTTTAGTTTAAGTGCCTACTTAGTAAATTAATTGATAAAGTTATCGGAGTCCACTGTTGGCGCTAACGTAAATTATTGAAGTAGTGGTAATAATATATTAAGTGAGTAGGAATCTACAAATTTACTCTAATAATATAAGTAAGCTCTTGTAACTATCAAGTTACATTCAATTTCCCAAACAATTTGGTCTTTAATTTCGTTTTCGTATTTCTAAAAGTTGTAGATGAAAAGTTTTAATGATTACAATTTCTAGCTTAAAGTTTGTTACAATTTTTATACACTCTGTAGCTATACAAAATAGTATAGAAGGTGTATGTAATTTTATGACGGGCTGATAATTCAAAAGCCATTTTTAAAGGCCTTTTTGCAGCAGTGGGTTGCAAGTTGCCGTGCCGTGCCATGCCTCGGAAAGCACGTTAAGCCGTTGGTCCCGGCTGTCATTTGTAGATCTTTGACAGTCGTTAGGTAGTTAGAGAACCAAAAAGTCTGGCAACCAGTCTTACTAAGGGGTATTATTACCCAGTACTAACTGGGTTGTGGAGGTCAGATAAGCAGTCGCTCCATGTAAAATTTATTTACATACATTACATTTTAAAATAGAAACCACCTTTTCAGTATTTCATTTTCATTCAATTTCAACTTGGGAGTATACTCTATAAAACAAAAAAAAATTGTTCAAAATAAAATCACTTTAAACAGTGATCGTTTATGACCTCTAGCTAAATAGAGCTTAAACTAAAATAGGTTAACGAATACTAACAAAATGGATAATCTACCTGAATTAAAGATAAATGAATAAGTAAGTTGATCGATTGATGATTTTAAGGGCAGTTTCACCATTTTGCTGATTGACATCATTTTGGCACAAGCACCTAAGTATAAAAATATGAAAATTATGACTTTTAAAAAAAAGTTTTTAACAGATTTCATATATATTATTATCTCCATGAGAACACCGAGCCCTTAATTTTCGTTATGAATAATATAGACGGTTAAAATAAGCCGGTGTTGACACACATCTGTGGCTCTCGAATAGTGACTCTATTTCTGTCTGTCGGTCTCCTAATGACGAGGCGATATACCTACAGTTGTATATTTCGTGTATTTATTATGTAAGTTGTTCGGCATTGATAAATTTTGGTTTTATAATTTAGGCTTGTACTGAAAAATGTAAAAGGTTTCGTGATTTTTGTTTGTTAGTTATTTGAGTTATGTCAGTTTATATTATTTAGAAGGACTCCCTGTAATTTGTTATCATTTTGCCACAGTTTTGTCAATTAAAATATATATATTTTTTTTTATTTATTTATATTACAAAATAAATATAATAAATTAAAATCCTATTATAAACAGTTTTTTTTTTCTGGTTACAGATATAAGTACTTATCATTAGGAGTAAAAGAGACACATCTGGGCACACAATAAACGTTTCAGCCGATTGCCATCTGTTGGTCCAAAACTTGGCGCTATTCACGTCTAAAAGTACTATTTCACTCATCACGTATTTCTGATTGCATGTGTTTCTATTCCTCTAAATACATATAGCAACCAAAATCATCCTTCTCCTTAAATGAGCTATCTATGTATATTACGACAGCAATATATCAGAATTGATTTCATTATCAAACTGGAATAAAATGTGATACACAGAATTTATAAATTAGCTCCTGTAAAAATATCGTACGTGTATTTAAACACGCGAGAAAATACGCTTTACTTCTTTAAAATAAGTGTGGAAATCGTGTGGCAGTGTTAAGGTGTAAACATACTGTTACTACACTGGGTTAAGAAAGAAAAATGTGATGAATGAAGGTATATATAATCATGTCGGCCGCGTACACTTTAATCATAGTTGTATTTTCAGTGATATACGGCAGGCTTAATACCTTTCCTCGCAATTTAAGGGAGAAAAGCTTTCGGTGTTTTTTGCATTCATCATTATCAGAGCTTTTTGGGTAGGCTTGTTCCTTTATGCCTGTCAAATGCAAAGAGTATTTAGTAGTGAGACTGACATAATGCAACTGGTATTTTGTAACCATCATTTGCGAGATGAATCCTAATCTATCTACTAGACGTGAGAAACAAAATAATAGATTCCGTTACTTTGCCTCTGAAGTCTAATTTCTGTCCGTGATAACATGGCTATGGTCATATCAGCAGTGTTCCAAATATCTGAACTATATTATATGGTATTTCAATTTCTTGGGAAGAGGAACGATAAGTGCAACCGCGGCACAGCTAGTTATTTATCTAGAGCTTGTCTTACCCTTGTTTAGCTATCAAAGCTTTATAGTGGTTAACTTGAACCTTGTTGCAAATAATTTAACACTATTATCTATTTATTTGATAACCGCTGGGCAAGTCTCCACACGATGGGTGCCTGAAGACGGACGGCGCCGCCGAGGCCGGTCCAGAAAAAGGTGGCGAGACGATGTGTATCGCGAAGGCTGGTTCGAAGGCATAGGAAAAGAGCTCTTGGAAGGAATTGGAGGAAGCCTTTGCCCAGAAGTGGGACAGTACCGGCTAAAAAAGAAAAAGTCTATTTGTGTATCTACATTGTAAAAACCTGTTACTGCCCATAAAAATTCCTTTGTTCTTAAATCCATATGCATTTTTTCGGAATACTACCGAAAATTTGAATATTCAAAAGTCCAGAATAGCATTTCATTGTCCAACGGATGAATAAAACCAAAATATTGCGCGCAAACGAACTCCATTCAATATTCTGCTCTGATGAATAATTAACTAGCGGTTGACGGTTCACTACCAGTCACAGTTTTACTATAAACTGTTTCAAAAGGGTTTTGGGCAGCTCCATCATCATCATCATCATCGTCATTAATATGACCGTCGACTTAACCACGTTTAATATCCGTATGAACTACTGAATAAACATCTGAAATAATTATCTGACGGACATCGCACAGCTTAAATTGGTCTAGGTCTAGAAGCATACCAGTCGGGGGGAATGTACTTGTATCGCCTGGACCCCCGACACATGGTAGTAGCAGGAACAGTAGGTTTTTATTCGTTGGGAGTCTGACATAACCTCCGATTGTCTCAGATGGAGGGTCTCCAAAGAAAAAAATGTCTAGAAGCATAGCATTTTGCACAAAGGTGCCTCCTCAAGATGAACACTAAGGATTAATTTCGAAATATCCCTTAGATATAATGTCACGGCTGTAATCCCCGAAGGGTTAGGCAGAGGTGTACCTAATACTACACCCACATTTCGCCAGTTATGTTAAGTCCCATTTTTTCTGGAAGCTCATCACATTTCTGCCGATGGGAAATCCCATCCACACGGCTTGTCATTTAATACGAAATTATTTTTGAGGTCTCCAGACTGGGTCTCGTACATTTTTATAACAACATTAATTTAGTCGCCAGTCTTCCATATTATTGTTTTGCCCAACCGCCTTAACTTGACATTTGCAAGCTCAGCTCAACCCTTTAACGTGGTTTACCGTGGACACACAAAAAGCTCAGAGTATGAAGAAAGGTCACTGATCCCAGAGCTGACCACAGTATTCTCGCCACATTCGATTAATTTACTTTGTATGGTATTCAGTGACAATGGCTTCATCGACACATTCTATTACACTTATGGCACTGGTAGAACTGATTCTTTTGAAAACTGCATCAAAATCTGTTGCGAAGTATAGAACACAGATAGACACCAAGAGTGACTTATGTATAATAATAATGTATAGATATGGAATACTCGATACCCAGCCAAAGACTAATATTACAGTAACGCTCCATCAATCGCAAAGAACAGTTTGACATCAGTTTATAATTTCATATTGTAACGTTCAAGGTTGTCGCTGTCAAAAAGACAATGGGCGATTTAGTTCTAAATGTTAATGTAGTGTGAAAAACGGGAAACGCTGCCAATATTTATAGTGTGTGTGGTGCATATGTTGGTTATAAAACGGGCCGGGCCGCCGAGCGTAAGGTCACAGGGCATCTGGCGTAGGAGCGCATGTGCTCGCTATTTTTATCGCCACCATTCAACGCTCTGATATCACTCACTAAAGCTCATAGCACACTTATAATCACAGCACTAGGCTTCGAGTTATCTCATATTTAGAATAAAGGGGCTGGTTATAACTTTTAGTTTAACGTGCGAATTATTTGCTGTGTGTCTGTATATAGCGTCGTAGTTTCCAAAAGAAAAAAAACGATTTTGATAAAATAAAAATACTAGCTAATCCCGATCTATGGAGAGGCGGTTAAGGTGAATACTAGTGTTCGTTGTAGTATCGAGTTTCAACAAAATAATCCCAAATGGGACGAGTTGAGGTGATGCTCATCCCATACAGTGCTTATAACTGTGCGTTGACCCTAAATTGTATACGCCTCCAAAACATGAAGATTACAATAAACAGACAATGTCAATGAAACTGATAACATTTTTTTATATTTCTGTGTAAATATCGGTAAATTACACTTGTTATTTGTATTTTTCGAAGTAACGGAAAAAACTGCAAATACTACGCACACTCACGTGTGTGGTAATCTTTTATGATTTCTATATTAATCAGAATAAATACATGGGTATTCAGTTGCATGTACTGAGAGAGCCATAGTATATAGAAAACACAAAATGATGTATCGAAGATATGTCTGTGAGGTTGGGATTCTTGGAAGAAGTTTCTAAGGTACGACGAGAGGTGAGCCATTAGCGTACAGGCTACCGTCCGTCACTGCACTGCCCCTTACATATTAGATGAAGTGTATACCTACTCCTTCAAAGTTAGTTATTGAATTTCAAGTTTATCAATCGAAAATTGTTTTCCACAATCCAGCATTTACCAACAACTTGATCCCTCAACCATATGATGGATGTTTCGCAAATTAAAACCTGTTCCTGAAATCGTTATAAGTTTCGCTATAAATACTAGAAAAAGGTCAGCCCTTCGATTACCGTGCTTTTAGTGGGCTTGAGCCAAACAATGCAGGTACAATAGGGCTTTTAAGGTAAACTGAGTCTTTTGTCTGCGCTCCGCAGCCGCGCGACTTCATATAAGTGCGTTATCGACTACGCCAACACATTTGCGCTCTTGAGTTATCCGAATGCAAATAAAGAGAGTATTTTATTGAGAAGGAAATATTGTAACAAGTTCTTTCCATTTTGATTTCTTTCTTTATCGGTTTTTTGTACGGCTTTATTGCTATCTGACATACACATCGTTTGCTAGCCAGGAATAAAAAGGTCCTCAACTTACATAGTCGTTTGCGAATAAAACGGTACAATAACTAACAATTTAAAAATGAATTTCGAAGCCTGTCATTTCAGAGTATTTTAAAATTTAATCAACTTTCATCTCACCGGGTTTATGTCAAAAGTTTTTTCGGAACGCAATAATAACTCTTATTGTTTACGAGTTCTCTGGAGAGTGACGTTTTAATCATTAAAGTAATCAGTGTTTTAATGTATGTACCTAAAAGCAGATTCACTGAAATCCGACAAGATGTGGAAGGTGACTTCGAAATGTCCTATGTCTATCAGTCTAAAGTGACGACAGATAACCCTGACACTCGATAAAAACATGAAGACCCTAATCGCACCAAATAAAAACGACAAGGGCATCAAAAAAATTGTCAGTCCCTCGTAATCGTCGCTTACATCTCGTAACACGGCTAACTTTCATTGAGTTTCACTGAGCGCCTTTTGCGCGTCGAACACATTTTTCCTGGTGTAAATCTGAGCCGCGTAATGGGAAAAGTTGTAACAAGTATTTCGAACATATTATGTGCCATTAATATTCTGACGAGTCCCCGACGCTGGCAACCCTATAAAAGTTCAATGAACGAACATGGCGGTAGCTTATAATTTTAATATTTACGTGTTATTGCGTTCTTGCGTATACAGGTTGGGTTTTTGAGATGAAATTGCAGGGCTTTAATCTGTGCTTTTACGAATTTAAGAAGACAAGCCAATAGAATTGTGATCGGTATTTTGGAAAGAACGAATACTCTTTTTTAGATTTTATAAAAAGAAGAAAAGATGTCGGCACTGTGATCCCATTTCACAAAACTCAACCTGTATAGTCGGAACTTTTATGTTGAAAGATGAACATTCGTGTAAAAGGATTTTTGTGTCGCTTTCACAAATCAATCTGAAACTTTCAGCACGTGTGACGAACGTGTCGAGGCTTTGACAGAAGTTGCAGCCTTTTACGCTTCACCCTGCCAGGAATTATGGCATAAGTTCCTTTTTTTAAAAGGAGGTGTGCTTACCTAAAAATCACTTAACATAAAATCACATTTTAATTTTAAATTGTATTTGTTTATCCAATTATAAAATCAATTGGGTCATAAATAAATATAAGTTTTCCAAAGTCCCAATTTTCCGGTTATTCTCTACAAATTAAAGAATTATTATATTTACTCAACGAATACCTTCTTAAAGCTGTAGGTAAATAATCTAAGACGAGACACGCAGACGGCTCCCAGCTGTATTCGGAAAATAAGAGGTTCAATTTTTCACCTTTTGTGGGCAAAGGAATATAAAAAAAGGATTTCATACAAATGGAAACGTTTCCTTTTTGAGCAGTCTATTGTTTGTATGAAGCGAGGAAATGTTTTCTGTGGGAAGCAAAAACCCTTTTCTGTTCACCACTTAGTCTGTGAATGGGTCTAAATGGCTGGAATTTATGATTTATTCGTTGTTTCAGGATTAAGCAACTAATGTGTTACATTTAAGTGTCAAGGCGCTACCCAATGTCACAGCGAGATTAAAGTTAGACCCTCTTCATCGTGGAGACAGTTACCTAAACAATAGACATTATTCAATTTGTCTATGCATTATAATAATTATATCATTTAAAAGCCAATAATTGACATCCCTGTCAAATGTATACATTATACAGAGTGTAAAAAAAGGAGGCCTGACGTTTTCCAGGAAGCAATTTGGTATGAACTAAATAAATAATTTGACATTTTTACTTTACGTACTTTTTCTTTTTAAATATTCAAGTGTTTGACGACTTCGACAATTACGCAGCCATTTTTAATAGCCTTTAATTCTTTAGATATTGCTACGTAAATTGCGATGATGTAAGCGTGAATTATCGAGACTTGTCGAACTGACGTCTGTCAGACGTATGCTAACGATTACAATAAATACTGTTGGTTATGTAAGATTTAAAATGCAGCATCTTTTGCCAATTGTTTTTACGTCGTTTTTTATTGTTTATAAGTCTTTATAACTTGACATTGTCGAGGATAAGTACTCAGTTTAGCTCAGGACAATCTAGAGATTGGACTGGATAAAAGTCATGAAGATATTTGTACATACATAACATAACATCACGCTTGTAATCCCCAAAGGGTTAGGCAGAGCTTTACCTATAGTGCACCCACATTTCGCCAGATATGTTTAAGTCCCATGTAATAGCGGGCCTATTGCCATCAATCGGGCAAATATACCTCAAAAAAATGAGAAATACCCCATCATCCTTATGATTTAGATTGTTTAAACTGGTTATTTTATGAATGTTCTTACCCATGCTAGAAATCTAGCCTAAATTCGCTAAAAAACATCGAAAAAAATTTCACCCAGTTTATTATCCAGTTACTCGTTTTACAAGAACAGAATAGAGGCAGAAAAGTTAATTCATTAGATATTATAAGCATGTCCTTTCTCTCAACTTTCATTTTAATTAGACTCGTAAGGGTTACATTACGGTTTTTAATATAGGTACTAACAACGTACAAAGACCGTAACAAGATAAGTTACGGTATATTATATAGTCAGCTAGCTGTTGCCCGCGACTTCGTTCGCGTGGAAATTTTGATGCGTATTTCCAGATTTTCGGTAGTCATATTTGATATCTTATTTTCCTGAGTATATTAAATGCGTTAAGAGGGCGCTAATCCTCAAAATTGTTTCCTTTTTAACAGAGGCATGATAATATTATTTGAAAAAACAGATCCGAATGTTTTCCAACCAGCAACGAGCAACAAATCGATCATCTTCGGCGCCAATAAAAACCGTCATCTAAATAAATCCAATAAGCCATTTATCTCGCATTTTGCATAAATATGTAATTCGTATCCTTGATTATACAAAGTATACAACAGCAAGCCTTCACCTTGAAAGGAAATACCTAACTCAAAGGTTAATTGATACGACGGCGTCATGAAGTGTCTCTCATTAACAATGAATAATTTACTTCACGTTCCTAAAGTAAAACGAGAACTGTTGGTAGTCCCTACACTAATTTGACGCTTCGCCACTGGTAGGTACTTCCGAATTGATTGATCAAAGTATACTATTTGGATATAAAATGTTTATGGGGATCTCTAAACTTTCACCTTGAAAGTGATAAGAGGATTGGGTATCAGGATTCATGTGAATTCTCCATTTCAATGAATATTTGTTTATCTTTAAAGGAACTCTAGCTGTAAGCGCTCCCTACTGTGGTTATGTATGCCCTTAGATTAGCTCTCAATAATGTATTCGAGATAAGGAGACCAGGAGACCCGTAGCACAGGTTTTACTTAGTATGGGCTTCTGTCTCCCATCTTCAAAATTGTTGAATAATATACTGTGTACATATTTATTTCTGTGGGAGAAAATAAATATAACTGAAATTGGTAATAAGTGATTTAAAAAAAAGAACTTTGTTCCGCAAGGGTTAGGGAATATTTGTGAGAATGGATGGATAGATGGATGTTTGTTACTCTTTCAAGCAAAAACTAGTGAACGGATTTGGATGAAATTTAGCACGTAGATAGTTTATAACCTGAATTAACAGATAGGATACTTTTTATCCCGGTAGTATGATCCCGTGGGACAATTATCGAACTCCAAGCGGGCGAGGCCGCGGGCATAAGCTAGTGTAATAATAATTTTAACTTTTTGGTAAAAGCCTAGTATTTTAAAAATAAGCCAAAGGTTTCTAAGCTCCGTTTAAGAGCTATCAATTATGACATTGTCAGCTCTTGATCAAGGCTTAGATGTGTTGATCGCGTTCACAGTCACTGGCCAAAATTCACTCTAACTCAATTATTAAGCTTTTTTTTGTACTTTATTACTTCTTACAATTTTTCCGGTAACGAAAATATAACAAGGAAAATTGTCTCCAAAAACTTAAGGACACAAATAAATGACATTGTAGTTACAATAACAACCTTCTAAATGTGTCATTAAACAAACATATCACGAATAGAAGTCAGGTTAATGGTTACATTGATGATTTCATGTTAGTGGTAGTGCGCCTGTCATCGCCAGAATGTGGGATGTCGTAAAATTAACTATATGTTTCTACCAGGGTTACAGAATTCCAAGGTAGTCGAGGTTCATACGTCTGTTCGATGTGGTTGTGGACGATATTTTTTAATTTATAGTTTTTATGTAATGACTTTTAGAACTTTGTTACCATTTCGAAGTCTCACTTATTTGTTTAAAATTGGTATTATTGGCGAAAATCACAGATTTTTCGACAATGATCAATTTTACTTAAGCTAAGCTGGCTGGCTGGCTTTAGCTGATGGCTAAAAAATAACAACCACACGGGTCGATCACTGTTTCAGCTACGGACTTTGAAGCCGGTCTGGACCAAATATTACATACAGTAAAACCCCCTCCCCCCCGTGTCTCACGTCACATTAATATGTTGGCCACGGCTGTGTCATTTGTAAATCTTTGAAAATCGTAACGCTTAATCAGATACCTGAATGTCTGACCACCAGTCTTACCAAAGGGCGTCGTGTTAGGTTAGCAAGTAACAGGATTGTCGAGTCTTGATAGGCAATCGCTTTATAAATAGTATTTAGCAACAAATGATGATAATCATATTAACTTTTACGTAAATTTTGAATATCAAACTATGCCAACTTGATGAAATAACCATACAAGTAGCTACGCTTGTATTAATATTTATATTCAAAGACTACTGAGCCAGGAAGTGCATGGTTTTATCGTTATCACACCGTGACGTAATATTTACATTTTACACGTAAGGCAGAGGCCACACGCGGCGTGTGCGCAAAGTTCCACATTACAGGGCTGTCACGCTAATGTGACGATGTCGTAACAACATTTTATATTCATAGGAACCGTGAACACGTTTTTTACGTGACTTTCAGGAATATTCATAAAGTTTTTTATTCAGTGGAAAGTTGTGCTTTTGAGTTTTATAAAATGGTGGTGACGCCCGTAATTTTATGCTGGTTTGTTGTGAAAAGATTGGATCTATAAGTTGGTTCGTCAATTTTAAGTATGCCGTGGGATGCTGCTTCGGAAGATCCTTTTATTAATAGGATTATCAGTATTTGTATTAGGTGGGTAACTTAAAAATGTCGTCGTTTATATTATCATAGTTTTAAAAGAGAAATTCTAATATATTGCTAAAAAAAGAAAGTATCAAGAGCAATTCCGTGATCACTTATCCAAATAGTAATATCATTTCAACAAATATCATAATCTAAAAATCCTATGCGCCAATAAACATGACTAGCATAAAAGGCTCTACCGCTTTAATAATAAGGATGACAACGTTATGCAAATCCGTGGTCAGATATAACATTTCTATCCGCCTGTCCGAAATTCGCATCGTCAGCGGAACCATGAAGGGACTAATGCCCGTTTTACGGCTTTCCCCTCTTTTTATGGTTATTTCGGATATGATTGTCGACACTCGTAAAAGAACTTTTCTTATAAACGTTTTCATACGGATCAGCGTTTACGTTATCCTTTAAAGGACTTTTGTATTTTTTTTTCAAATAACTTATTTTTAGGCAAATTGCACAATTTTTGGACGAGAATTTGGAATTAACATTGCTGGCAATGCAGGGAATACAATTAGTTACCTAATTAGATTCTGACGAAATGCACCCATCAAGTTTAAAATAAGTAAAACCTATAAACAAAAAAATGTAAGGTACTTACGTCAGTACAGAACGTATTAAGAAAATACAACATCAAATGGTTAATTTGAAAAGAACACATAAAATCGAAAAATATTTAGTTAAGGCACACTGCACACGACATTCCATTCCGACATCAAATTAGTATAACATATTCACATCAAATAAATTATGTACAGTTGATTCTAATAGAAATTTCCGACAATGTAAACAAAGAAATATTTTTAAATTGACTGATGTTAGATAATGTTACTATTTCTAGATCAAACTTAGTCAAAATAGTCAGATTATTTCAATGTTTGATCGTAAAAAAAAACATTTTGTTCCATTTAAAAATAATTTTACAATATTACTTTGTTAACAACGTTGTTATAATCAATAGAAACAAAATCTGTAAAACACCAACACTCTGTTAACATCAATTCACTAGACACGAAAAATGCTGTCAATCGGAATTTAGGTATTTCTAGACATTAGCAAGGTAAAAAAGTTCTATAAAAAAATCATTTTACCATGTTAATGACATTTCTGGACTTTTTAAGAATTATTTTTAATTGACATAATCTCCATATGCTTTGATTTGTTCCTAAACATTACCAATTTCTCCAAACATAAAATAAATATTAATAAACCTGTTTCTGATGTTTAGTAACAAATTATGTATTTAATAACCTGAACATACCTACCTACAACAGAAATTGGAAAAAGCAATTTCCATATAAGCTTTGATTTCATAGAATCCACTTTTTCAAGCATTATAGGAAAGGAAAAGCTGCGAATGAAAACATTTTCATATTTTATTTTGTTGCCAACATGTTTATACATTTCTTTTTGTTGGATTTGTATTGATTACGCGATAATTTCGTATGATTGATGAAAAAATAAATGGTGCAAACATGTTTTGTGAAATTAATTCTAAACTTATACTGTCACTTACGGGATATCTTCCGTGATTGTTCATTATTTTGAGCTCCTGATATATTTTATTTTTAGTTTTTTTTTTTTTAGTTTTTTTTTTTTATTATAAGTTGAAAGCTTAAAACAGTGTTTGAAATAAATTCTATCTCATTATAATTTTAAGTGCCTTTAATCCACCACATTCTTCTTTGCGATATCTGTTTTGTTATTCTCGCTGTTAAGTATTTTCGTTCATTGACCTAAGTACAAGTTCATAAACTCAAGGCTTAATACTCCAACTTCTCAGTACTTAAGCTCAGAGCTATGGAGCTCATTTATAGACAGAGCCGATATTGCAAGAAACTTTGGTTATTTCGCGAAAGAAAAAAACTTTTGCACTATTAGTAGTCCGTAGTTTTAATGAAACTGCGCCTAATGGCAGCCATTAGGGAGTTTTTTTACTATCTCTAATATAAATATTATTTTTTTATATTTCAACCCGTCTAGCCAGGTAAGGCTTAGACGCAATCTTGCTGGGATTGTTAAAGTATCAGTATTTTCCACGTAGTCATACAACTAAGCTGTTATGTAGCTATGAAAAACTATTTTAAAATTACTACCAAGAGATTCTGTCTTTGAACTGCTAAGAGATAAGAAATTGTCTTCTCAAATTAGGCCGTTGTCACATTACAGCTTATGATGTCTGCCAATTTATATAAGACAGTAATAAAAACTTACTTAATACTTATCCCTCTGAATATTAGCTTTTGACTGTCTTTCTAGTTTTACTTTCGAAAATCAAGAGTAATATTTTTCATTATTTTCCTCTTACTTATTTTTTTTACCTACGTTAAAAAAATGGCATGTATCCTTACTAACACCTACTTTCCAGCCTCCTGTGAGACATCCTCACTACTGCTTTCCCTACTCACCATATAAAACAATCAAAGCATATGAACGATAGGTACCAGGGCACAATAAACTAGCAGGATCAGGTCAGTTAGTCGCCGGGGACTGTAGCGGTACCTGGGGAGGTCGAGCGCGCCTTGAAGGTCGGTGCAATCATGACAGTCTCTGGAAATTACAATCAAATATATGAAATATTATATTTAGAATAGTAAATTAAATGTTAATTAATACGTAGATTAAAAGAACACCACGTCTACAATCGCCGAAGGATAACGGAGAGGTGTACTCTTTAGTATTACATTCACATTACGCCAGGTATCATGTCTATAGCCTATTGCAATACTGAGAGATATTCCTGATGGATAACCCCAATAACACTTTGCGCGACCTGGGAATCGAACCCAAAATCTCCTGCTAAGAAAAAGCACTAGCGATAAATAGATCAACGAGACATTTGCGCAGATTTCTTGATTCGTATTTCAAAGGCCATTTTCGGGATAATTGGCCTATAAAATTGGCCCGAAGTCTAAAAATTCTCGACTCCATTTAACGTAATTTAAAGAAAAGTGGAACCCTTTGCCCAGTAGTGGAACACTCAAAAGGCTTAAAAAAAACCCAAAGTTGACTAAAATTTGACGGAGACTTTTACAAAGGACAAGGGTGTAACTTTTGTTTTTGTACAACGTCCATATTTTGATATAAATAACAGGGAAGCCTCTAATCGTGGCAAAGTTCGGCCGCTATCGATCAAAAGTATTTTTGTTTACACCCACACCCCTTGGACGTTCATTGTCACAAGTTTTATGATGAACAATATTATTGGCTTGACGTTTAGCTATGAAAATTTGATCAGGTGTAAACCTTTTGAAGAGAATCGATCCCAACACTTCAAGAAGATAAAGCATCCACGTGTAGTATTTATTAGTATCTCTAATTATTTTTAAATAACATGAAACATCTTCGATAAATCCATAGAAAAACATCAATATTTTCCTTATAAAGCAATTTGTATAAAACATACCTACTACAAGTAGATATACGAAGTGAATACTTTATTACGGTATTTATTTTCCATTGTATTTCTTTACAGTTGAATAAATATTTACATTGAGTAATTTTACACACCAATGCTATTCTACTCGATAGAAAAATAAAAGGGAATAAAACCAGTGCAGCACAATGCATGGATGAAAATAAACTACTACTACTTCTATGGAAAAACAAAATCTTTAAGAAATGACATCACTAAAACAAAATGGCGGATGTGAACGTGAGATGCATGTGTTCTTTTAAAAAAAATGAGATTGAAAATCGAGTTTATATTGGTTCAGTGCGGTTATGTTACGATTACTATACGAATAGATTGGGTAACAACACAATACATACATTCTAAAAAGAAAATGTACCTAAATTAATTTTAAACAGAAAAAGAAACGAGAAAATCCTCGTTACTAAAGCTACGAGTATACGTGTTATGACTTTACAAGGGAAAGTGTTTATATGCATAAATATGTAAACAAAGTAAATTATATCATCGTTATCTACAAGACTCTCATATCTCTACGAGCCTCGGGCAAGGCCATCCGAGTTCGGAATGCGAGTGTCCATTATCATACATATTTCATTTGTTCGTTCAATTTAACAATGTGAGGTTATCTTGTCTATAAAGTAAGTTAATAATATAAATTGTTGAAACGATTGGGGCTCCCCCTAATCGTTTCAACAATTTTCGTTTCATCAAAGTGTAAACGATGGTAGATATGACCATGTGACTTCTTGGGTTTCTGAATACGTGACCTCATAGATCACCCCCTTGTAAAATAAACCAAATCTGGAGAACTTTTGAAGATTATCATATTCTATGGTTACATACATCAGATGAACAGGATAAACCTGGAACGACGCTACGACGACGGAACCACAAGAAGAGTGCGCCTAGTTTTATAATAAGTTTTATAATATGTGTGTGGCTCCCATAATTTATCTCCTCAGATGATAAATCGGATGTGCAAAAATCAGACATCTACATCCCACCTAGCAATATCAGGGCAATGGTGAAGGATGTGCGCCAAAGCGAGGACTGTGCTAAACTAATATTGAATTAACGCGCACGGAATAATTGCAGAGAAAGTGTACCGAGTATTTATCAGCTGAGACTAGGGCGACCATCCGTCCAGGTTTGTCCGGGCGTGTCAGGCATTTTGACCCTCCATGCGGGCTTTGTCCGGGCCTTGTCATTTTTCAAGACTTTTCGGAATAAAAAAAAAATACGTTACTACCTACCCAAAAAAAGAAATATTACGCAAAATCTGTTATTTTTTAACTACCATAATATTCATCACTACGCTGTCTAGCACAAATAAAAAACACTAAAAAGGAATTTATTGATATAAAACCTCTTTACTCTCTGACACGAGTATTAGGTAAAATGTCCGGACTTTTTTGTTCAAACGTCAAGACTTTTCATATTTCGAAATGGTAACCCTAGCTGAGACAAGCAAGTGTTTAAAATTGAGTTCATTACCATCACTTTATGTATTTAGGACGCTTTAGGTAAACGCAACGGGACCTTATAACTATCTGTATGCTTTTTGTGTTTGTCATAACGGGGAGACTTTGATGTTCTTGCGTATATTCTTGTTGTTACTAAGTTGGAAAAGGCTCTGGGAAGAATTGGTGGGTGCGTCAATTTCTTGTCTTTAAAATACATAAGAAAATAAAATGAATTAGATATCTATATCCTGGCCAGATTTTAGAATGACACTTCATGACGTGACCGACCATTTCATGAAATGGCCAACTATTTCATGAAATGGTTATTGATCACTTCATGATGTGGCCGAATATTTCATGAAATGGTTATTGATTACTTCATGATGTGGTCGACTATTTCATGAAAAGGTTATTGATCACTTCGTGATGTGGCCGAATATTTCATGAAATGGTTATTGATTACTTCATGATGTGGTCGACTATTTCATGAAAAGGTTATTGATCACTTCGTGATGTGGCCGACTATTTCATGAAATGGAACCTAACATAACCTACCACATCATGAAGTGATCAATTCTAAGATCTGGCCACGACATCTATACTAATATAATAAAGCTGGAGAGTTTGTCTGTTTGAACGCGCTAATATCTGGAACTATCAAACATTCGGATTTGAAAAATTCTTGGTACACACGGGTATACCTCAAGCTATACATATCCAGTATAACCTGACCTCGCTTTGTATGAGCTCCCCGTACAATGAGAGATCAGCGTTTACTGGTTTTGCATAGCTTGATTGGTGGTCGTGCATACAATCCTTACAAGCCGAGCAAAATGAGAAACAGCGAATGAAACTAGTAATAAAAAATAGGTAGGTTGATATAACATTACTTTGCTCTGAGTGTTTAATTACCGATTAAACCTTATTTTCACCCATTACAGTAAAAGGGCTTCCAAAGAGTTTTAACGTGGGTCGTATCTATGCTCAATTGATTGATTGTTAAGCTCTTGTCCTCCTGTTCAAAGCATTCATTACCCTCTCAAACAGGTCTATAAAAAGATATGAAGTACCTCCTTGTGCTAACAGCTACATCATTATACTATTCTTTTATTGAGAAAGTAAAGGTCTTAGATAAACCGAACGTGAATATCATTTATTTTAGGACATCACTGAATGGAACCTTTGTGGTCGAATACTTAAAATAGCTTAGTTTTGTGAAGCCGCCCCTAATAGTTGCCGACGACCTTATAGAACTGACGTCATACTACGGATTTGTAGAAATAGGGAAATGACAGAAAGCACGGGTGAAATGGAAACACAAAAGGCAAAAGTCAATGACTATTTACCCGACTATGGCGAAGCCAAAAGGAAGGGTTATGATTTTTGCAGTCTATGTATGTATTTACGTAAGTTCCTTCGTAGCGTCTAAACTGTTTATCCGATTTGGTTGAATGAGTTGTCAATCGATTCTTTATTATGGCCCAGGTAACATAGACTACATTTTAAGCGACTTAAACAATAGGAGAAGTCGATTTTAACTTGTAAACCCCGAATTTAATTAAAACGTGATTTTTCAGTAGTCTGGTTTTTTTAGTTGTAGAATACCACACAAATTCTTGTTAGGTAAAGTCGTATTCTATATGTGTTTTGAAGAGTAGCGGAAGATCAAGGAAGATCATAGTAACAACGAATTTTTGTTTGAAGGCAAAAAGTGGGTTTAAAATGCAGATGACGACAAAGTGGCATGTACCCAAAAAGTAAGAAGAACTGGTGCCCTAATACCAAATACGTTGGGATAAAGATGATAATGAGGATATACTAAATAATAAAGTAGCAAGATTTAATGCGTGTCAATCCTTACCTAACATATAGGTAGAACAATTTCAATTCACTTTTGATGCCGACTACAATCGGTTTAGTTACACCTAAGCCGAGGGTAGTGCGACTGTGCGAGCAAAATATGATTTGGAATGGTAAATCAGCCCACCAGTGTTGCTATTCGCAGCGGTTGGTCCGTGAAATCGAATTGGCTCACTGTCAGATACGAAAATAAGCAGAATATAATATCTTGTTCGTTGAAACGAGAATTCGATACAAAATTACAGGTGTGTCGGATGTCAATGAATCATAATAATTACATGTAATAAGTTAAATATTTGCATGATTATGATGCTGCTGTAAAAACAGAACGAGTGTTGAACATAATTTTTGAGAAGATCACCTGTGTAAATTGGGTTACGTTGAGTTGAAATTACACAAATATCACTTTGATAATCTCAGCACGCTTCGCTTGGCATAATCAAAGTATTCTAGATGGAATTAAGCAGCTACACTTCTTCAGTGTAAAGAGAAGTTATAATTCATTAATTTGAGAGAATTATAATTTAACACGGATTTTGTATAATGCGGAATCGTCTTCTAAAACTTACAAATCTACTTTCTAAATACTTTTATTCACCATACAATATGTGACTTATCCGGCTGGTAACATTATTTCTGGAATTATTAAAGTTAAAGGGCTTATAAAAATCAACTTTGTCTGGAGTATTCTTGGAATTTAATGCTAAATCGCAGCTTTTGTTGACGTAGACTTTAAGGGCTAAGGGCTTAATCAATATCTTAGACAGATTATAGACTAGAGCTCACGTCAAGAGCTAACTAAATAAGATCTTGTTACAAGAGATAAAGATTCTTCAGAAGTTTTCTTTCATTCTTTCCATCAGTATGAAACTGACCATAATTTCCAAAACAAAACACAACCTAGGTTTTTCCATAATTTTCGTCTGTCTAGCCTTTTCCCAACTATTTTGGGGTCGGCTTCCAGTCTAACCGGATGCACCTAAATACCACTATTTTACATGGAGCGACTGCCTATCTGACCTCCACAACCCAGTTAGTACTGGCCTACTGGGTAACATGATGCCCCTTGGTAAGTCTGGTTGCCAGTCTTTCGGGCCACTGACTTCCTGTAACGACTGTCAAAGATCTAAAAATGACAGCCGGGACCAACGGCTTAACCTGCTTATCGAGACAGGGAGGAAACTCGGTATGTAATGGGCGGTCATCCATCCACGGACCAAACTAGGCAAGTGCTGCTTTAATTTAACACCGACCCGATCGGCCGTTATTATTTACCCACGAGCTCCTCATGGTTACATGTAAAATACTTATTTCATACGTCTACACTACGTCACTATATTAACAAAGCAGACAGATCGCTCACAAAACCTAACGATGACGTCATATCTGCCAAACTATTCTCAAGTATAGGAAACTTTATACTCCGAAACAAAAACTTCCGGCGCCTCCACCATATTATGTAGCTCCAAGCGTCATTGATACAGGAATTATTTTTATGAACCAGGGCGAGTCTCCACACCCGAGTGGACGCCGGCGCACCTAATAGAGCCCAGATCCTGTGCACTGTGTGAACCGGCCGCGCCCATCACACACAATCACACTACGTGAACTTTAGTGCCTACATTGATCTGCAGCCACGCACACATACACAACACACACGAATACGAAATTTGAAAGAGAAATAAGGGGGATTCGGTAGCAATGTCCAGTTAGTAGTTGGTGTTTGAGTGTGTGTATTCTTGCAGCTACTGGTGGAAGTTGAGAACCTGAATAGAATGTGATCTATGCCGCGCCTGTTGGCAGACACAATCAAACTATCTGCGATGTCACTTTTATTGCATGAATGACTGTTTGATGGTAAACTATAGTTTGCTGTAAATTTAATTAGTTAGATCGAGTGAAATGTGACAGAAGTTTTTGAATTATTATTTTTATGGATATATTGAGGAATGATAGTATTACCAAAGACTAAAGTTTTGCCCAGCAACTGGGACTCCTACAGGTCAGATAAGCAGTTGTTCCACGTGAACGTGACCATGCCTTGTCGACCCCAGCATAGTTAGGAAAAGACTATGAAGCAGATGATGAGGAATGAACAACATAATTATGCCAAATCAATCCCAAATAGCAGTGATAGCCTAGTGGTGTGACCGTCGGACTGACAAGTCATAGGTCTCGAGTTCGAACCCAAGACCTCTGAATTTTCGGATTCATGTGCGTATTCTATAATTATCACTTGCTTCGGTGAAGGAAAACACCGTGAGGAAATCAGCATGCCTGAGAGAATGGTATTTCTTGATGGCATATTGTCAAGCCAAGCTAGAGAAGAGGTAGGAACTCTAGACACCAGGTTAGGCACTTACCACACAGAAGGCTGTAAATAAATTAGGTGATGATGACTACGGCACAGGTAGCAATGGCAATACCCAACTGTTCTGTCAATTAAGTATTTTTATTTTTTTTATTTAGCCAGTACTGTCCCACTGCTGGGCAAAGGCCTCCCCCAATTCCTTCCATGTATTCTTTTCCCGCGCCTCCTCGGGCCAGCCCTCGCGGTACGCGTCCAAATCATACGGCTGACGTGACCAGCCCAATTACATTTTAGTATAGCAGCCTTTTCGCCAACGTTCATTATGCCCGTTTTTAATTAAGTATTTAAATGATAAAAAAAAACTATTCAACAACACTAACTAAAGCTCGTATCAAAAGAGAAAACCTACAAATAAAACTAGGTACCAAGTCTCGTATACGATTCGTCCTTCCTCCGTGCACGTAAAAAAGCAACAAATCTCCCTGGGCAATTCAACGTAATCCATACAAGACAGCTGAATCCTATTTAAATCCAAAGGAGATAGATGACCAATTTTATGATATCTAGGATAGCTATCGATTTACATATCTACTTTCAGTCTGTGAATACGGACAAATTATGCGAAAGGGTGTCTTACTTAGGAAAGGGTGAAGAAAAATGGCTCATTTGAGAAATTGTTGTTTAGATGGCCAGCACACCAAGCTACCCGAAACTGTCAAATTTTCCCAATCAACCTTGAACCTAAAGCTTTAGCGATAAAGTTGAAAATGTATTAAAGTTTGACAGATTGTAGTAGTTTGATGAGCTGGCGTCTGTACAAAGTTTGGTAGTAGGGTAAATTACCATGGGGATGAGCTGCATTCATGAAAATAAATATAAAGAAGTTATAAAAGTTGTTCTTTAGAAAGTACATGGCCTATATAACCGAGGTGTATACGACAATCTTCAGTTTTTTCTTGATCGTCCTACCCTAAAACAATATTATGTTTCGACTTTTATATTATTAACTATAACCGTATTGAGTAGCCGACAATAGATTTTTTGTCATATCATTGATGTACGCCTAAAAGCTCTCTCTTGTATGGTGCACTTTAATTTTTATATTTTCATTATGTTTCGGGATGACATTTTCTTCTTGTACTATTTAAACTATACATAATTTTAATATCGATTTGCCTGCATATGCTAATTATCTTATAAACACTTGTATATGATTTCGAAGAACTACGGTTCGGTTTGTCTAGTTTAGTACTCTACTGGTTTAATTAGTAGCAGATGTTCTAATATTTGTACTAGAAGGACCTTGTTAGGTACTAACTTTATTTTGATTACTAGTATAACACTCGAAGGTCGTTTTACATACTACATATTGTTTGAATATCCTAATTGCATACGCCTGTAATCCCCGAAGGGTTAGGCAGAGGTGTACCCAGTTATAGAACACAAACATTTCACCAGCTATGTTTAAGTCTCATGTAATAGGAGGCGAGCCTATTGCCATCAACCGGGCACAAATCCAGACTTCGTGGCTGCTAGTGAGAAAATTCCTGATGGTTAAATGCAATAACACTTTGCCCGACCCGGGAATCGAACCGAGAACCTCATGTTCAGCAGTCGCGCTAGCGACCACTCGACCAACAAGGCAGTCATATCCTAATTGCACAGTCAATATAAAGCAGATGCTCTAATCAAACGTTTATCTCTATCTATTATCTTTTTAATGCCAATCTCATGAACTAGTAACAGTAAAATATCGTACTATACAGAAATGGAACAGACTACTAAACACATGTTCTAAATAAAGGACACACGTAAATTTCAGCTACAAAAATACAAATATTACAACACAATTGAGTCACAACACTACGTCTGTCGACGTAATAATAGTCCGTCTAATGAATGAGCTGAATCATTACCACAAAGTGAGCTAAATTAAGGAAACAGAACAGGATGGAAAACTTTGTAATAATTCCGTAACTTCACCAACCGCAGTTAAAACTGATCACTAATTGATGCTTTATTGATTCTGTCTTAAGGTAACAGTGGAATTAATTCTTAGTCCGTTCCTTTTAATTCTTGCTACGTAATTAAATAGTGCTCTGGTTTTATGATATTCTTGACTGTGGCTTATCATATGGCTATTCCTCTTATTACCTATGTGAACGCGCCAAGGGAAATAAGACGAGGTTATTAGGAAATGCAAACAGAAGCATAGAAGTAGAAATATAAAATAAAACGAACATTCATTCTAGGAAACCGACTGGCTTAATTAAATTGAAGCTGGAATGAAAAAACTTACTGGGGAAACAATAGAATTGGAAAGTATACCTTTTAAAATACAAACTAATCTTCAATCAATTCTAAAACGCATTATAATAAAGCACACTCTGTTGAAATGATTGACGCTTTGGAAGGAAAATCTATACTAATATTATAAAGAGGTAAAATTTGTTTGTATGTTTGTATGTAGGGGATAATCTTCGGAACTACTAATCCGATTCTGAAAATTCTGTCACTATCAAGAAGCTACATTATCCCCGAGTGTTATAAGCTACATTTAAAACGTTCCCGTGAGTACATTCCGTCCATAACTGGAGAGAAGCCGCGAGCAAAAGCTAGTAACAAAAAAAAACATCATTATGGAAATTATTTCAGAAATAAAAACCCAAAGGTCAGTAAAGGAACGTAACACTTTATCCAATCTTTATCATTGTGCCTATATTAAGTTGCTATCAAGGGATAATCGGAGGCATGGATAAACGTAAAAGCTAATGAAAGCTCTCGTTTGACCAAAAATGGCTACTTTCGGGTCACGATTATCGGCTAGTAACACCTATCTAAATGAACACTTGTGTAGCTATTACTAATAGCAGCAATTTATTAACTAGCAGATAAGATTTTGGTTCTTATATCTTTTTCGGGATTATTTATTTGCTAATCAAAATAAAGACGGATTAATTCAATATTTTCTAACAATATTTCTTCTTTATTAGCTCCCATTGCTTCATAATCTTTTCCTTCATAAGTCTTCGTTTGATCTACAATTCCAATTACTTTATTTTTTATAAATTGAATAGCATTTTCTTAATCTCCTAAACGATATGCTTCCGTTTCCTCAAACGAAAGTCTGACTCACCCATTAAGGTTACTTAGTAACAGAGAATTTCACAATTAGTATGAACGTGTTGTTTAATCTAACACCTACAAACCTAAAGTGTGTTAATGTTAGAAAATTACCACGAATTTGAATTGTATTCGAGTGAACAACCGATTATTGTAACGATTCTCTTCCCTACATTTTCAGGTTCGAAGAATTTATTACGAGTAATTATTCGATATGGGATTGTAAAATTATATGCGAACGTGATGTTTGAGTGTTGGGCCACTCCAGTTTTGTTGATCTTTCTTATATTTGCCGAGTATTTGCCTAACAATTATCGAGAATAGTGAACTAGTCTGAAGCGTATTGCTTTCAACGGTAAGTGATCGGTAAATATAAACTGCATTAGTCTATTTGCGTCGAAAGAGACGACTTTACAATGATCACGTTCAGAAGCAGCTAGTTTAAGTTGACAATGTTCTGTTTTTTTTTTTTTTTTTTTGAGTTTGACTCGGTACTGATAACTGCCTCCAAATCATAATCATTCTCCTGCCCTTATCCCAATTTATTTGGGGTCGACACAGCATGTCTTCTTCCATTCTTCTTTATTACTCGTCATCTCAGTAGTCACCTCTTCTCTAGCCATATCATCCTTCACAACTGCCTCCAAACACACACACACTTTAAACTACTGATGCAACAGCACACAAGGCAAGCACAAGCCCTTTCGCCCAATTTCTCTCAATCATCTTTAAAGGTGTGCGTACATAATAATATTAGCATAATCATACCATAGAAATTGAGAGTTATTACCGAATACGACTATTGACTTTAATGTACAGTCCCCTTTCACTTTGGACCTATCATAACATCGTTAATGGCTGTCTAACCTTCAGCTAACCCTTCGATGTTCCACATTTCTACTGGTACTTTAATTACACTAAAATATACAACTACTGTCATTACTGGAAAATTATTATCTATGGTCGGTATGACCCCATTTATATCCCCAGATATTATAGATGATCATCTAATGCGTCCGGGTAATTATCCAGATTACCGTAGTGTACTGCATTGGAGTAATTATTGCCAGCTAGGTATTACTCATAATGGCATTGTGGTTTACATAGATAACAATAGTGTTACTATGGTCATTATTAGAAATGAAAACAGAAGGGCTACAGCCCTTGCTTTGATAAAAACAAATAAACTTGAAATAAGCTTTATAGGAGAAATTACAATCAACTTTTACATACTCACGAATAGGAAATTCACTGAAATGAGAGCAATCAAACGCCCAATTATTGTGTTAACAACATTGGAATAAGGTTTCGAATAGTCACGATATTCAAAAATCTTTTGATTTCTATATTCAAAGACGTCTCTTTGTCTTTGTTAACAAAACAAAGACAAAGAGAGAGGAACTTGTAAATAATCATGTAAACGATACTGATGATAATTATAATAAAGACAGCCATAAATTCAGAATTACTCACATCCAATAAACACAAGGTAGAAAATCTAATATTACCATGGCTTGCACAATCCATATGTGCCAATACAAGTTTCATACATTAGGACAAGCCTATGACTAAAGCCTAGTCTTGAACACCTTAAAAGGTTCCTCAAAGCCTTGTGAGGCACTGTGGACTTACAATTTACTACAACAGGCATGGAAATTGATTGGCCCGCCAATTTATGATGTAACGGCATCTGGTCAAAGGCGCCGGGAAGATCAATCGCCTTTATTACCGTGAAATAAGGTCTATTGTTTATGTAGTCATGGATAATAAGATTATAATGGAAGATTTTAGTCATGCCTTTGATCTTTGAAGGGTTTGGCTACAGATGCTGGTACGTAGTTGAATTTTTGTTTCCATGTGATTAAGCACAAGGGCAATAACCTTATCTACTTTGATAGTAATATAATACATAATTATCGAAACTGGTAATATAAAATGCTTCTTCGAAAATGGTATGTACTTATTTGAATTTAATATAATAAAGCACTCACAAGCTAAGACGTAGCCCAAGAGCTCAACCACATGTGCTACCAAATCTAAAACATGACCAACCCAATCAATTTTCGAAACAATTAATTCTTGAAAAGCGGCATACCTTTATTAATAACCTATCTAAAGATTAATACCCGTTCATGTTCAATTAATGGGTAGTACAAAACACAATGTCCATAGTGATCAAGTGTGGACAGGGATTAACAAAGTATACGGCTATAATGGCTGGATGGGCGTAGTCCGCGACTCCACGTGCTGAGTCCCTGACCCAAATACTCCGTGATGGTCTTGCCTGCAACGTGTGTTTACCAAACACACCGATAATATATTTATTTTCGTCCGTGGACCGTGATACAGAACTTCAATCTCTCTAATGAATGGTCGATAAGTCGGATTTCGAGTAGTTTCGTTCAGATTGGAATTTTGTTTAATGAAAATGTATTGATTTTGTGTTTAGAGGCGGAATTTTGTATGTTTATCGACTATATAAAAATTAAACTTGTAAATGCACTGAAGTTTAAATAGATTTCAGTCGTTTAATAACTAAAATGACGGACGCACTTTTCTTAAACAAACTGCACTTGGAAAAAAAATATTTAAGAGGCAGAGGGGACCAAGAATACTTCCCTGTGGAAATCTAAAATATTTAGTCATTTTACTTTCATATTTGTCTCTCTAGTTGTGATTATTTTAACTGTCTTGTTTTACAAATGGCTGTATTGAATGATACAATATTTCCAGTCAATTTCACAATAACTGCTTACTTGCATGTCCCAAATGAACATGAGTACGGCCACTATATGTCCAACTAATTGTTTGTAAGGACTAATGAGCTGCTAGTTGCCGTTCGTTATTTCATAAATGCACTTATGGTTTGTACTGAATAATTCTACAATCATTTTGGCAAATGAAGCTATAACTTTGTGAAATATAGTTAGAGATTTCAGGTCCGTAGAGACGAAATGTTTTAATAATTTTACTTTGGAATTATTGGTGATAGCTTGTTGTCATTGTTTATGGCTTTGTTTTAATTTAATAGCAGCAGTACAATAATGATGTTCGTTTGAAATGTCATTTAAAGATAATAAAAAAACTGTTCATTAAATTATTATTGAAGCGTAAATCTTCCCATTTAAATCAACAAGAGGTTTTAAAAGACCAAACGGTGGCTTTTAGTGGCTGTCAACTATGTAGAAGTTCCAAAAGTACTTAGTTATTACTCTACTTTGCAAAAGATATTTGGGGTAAACTTCGTCGTTGCTAGGAGAAATAAAACTTATGTTTTCATTGGTTTGTGTTTGGCCAAAAACACTTACCAAAGTTAGTATTCATAAATCAATATTGGTGTATCTCTAAGAAACAAGTAGGTATTACTGCACTAGTGGAATTATTTCTTTGACTGTTCACTTGTCTGCAGTTAGACACGTCACTAAATTATGGCATGAGAAATAGGCATATTAATGTCCTTTAGCAAGTCCTTTTCCAAGTAATATTATGCGTATTATAAATGTATCTGAGGTTTTCCTTGGTGGTGGAGCAACCTAGTGAGTTCTACACATGTATGATCTTAGTCAAATATGAGTCATTCGTAGATACTTTTTATTCTAGTAATACAACCAGCTATAAAAATACTATGGCATAATATTGAATAATAGAGCTGTTAGCGAGTCACCAATGAGTTTCATAGTAATTTAAAATTTAATAGTTGGTAATATAATTGTGTAGTTCATACAAATGGATCGTTACTTACAGCATTGACAGAGCTATCAATAATGGCAGTTTAAAGTTATTTATATTTACATTACCACATAAAGAAATCCAATTATAATGACTTAGCCTTATAGTCCTGGGCAAGTTGTACCATGGCAGGACAGGATGATGTAGTCGCAAAATATCTCTAGGAAACCATCCCAGTGGCTAATAATAAGTTAATGCTGCAAATATGGGAGCTTGGAAGATATAAAAAAATAAAAAATGAGGGAATCAATTAAAATGACCACAGGCAAATAATCGATGACCGACCACATAATTATAAATTAAATTAATTCTGTAAAGTTTATTAGTTAATTAATTATGACCATCTTTGGAAGAATCGATTTCATCAGCTTCCTTAAATCTTAGACGACGAATTAATTCAGTTGTCACAAGTTGCAAATGACGCCCACTTATCTCAATTTTCATTGACGTGGGCTGTCAAGGTAGATAATATGAAAGATAGGTGTAATATAAAGTAGGTCTGTATTCCTCTAGATGGATGATAACACTACTCACCAGGGATGGGTAATATCTCCATTATTTTTTATTAAGACATTTTTTTTTTTTCGAATTTGGGAATATTTCTTAAAACATGATTAAGTATTTAGTACTAGCAAATAGGTAAAATTTAACAATATTTGATTAGTATCATAGGTATAAAGGGTGTAAATAGACCCTTAACATAGCCGAAAGGCACTTTTCTCTTTTCTCACACGTTCTCCCCGTCTTTGCGATCATTTTTTTGTTCTAAACCATACCTGGGAACCTTCTAGTTACGGAGATATTGGGGAAGTTCCAACTTTTTCACAAGTTTTTTTTTAAATCCTTTTTTTTAATGTAAGATTTTTACTTTACACACTTCCACGACCCCCATACTATTTAATCCATCCATCAGCACAATGCTTTGAGTGCTTTCCATCGAGTCCTACCGTAGAACGTGATTTTTCACCCAAAAAAAAAGTCGATTCATAGCAATATTTTTTTCGTAAAGTTACTTAGTTTGATGGACAGAATTCTTGGTTGACGGCTGTGTGAAGGGTCTGTTTACACTCTGTACAGGGACGGTTACCGTTACCACAAAAATACCGGTAAAATTACCAAAACCTTAACGTTATGCTACGTTAACTAGTAACGTTAAAAATATCGTTAAATCATAGGATTTACCGGTATTTAAATAGCGTTACCAGTAGCGTTACTTCGCTAAAAACTAACAATATCTGGCGCGACGTTGCCAAACCGAACGCGCGCCGCGTTCGGCTCTTCAAATCGGAGCGGCAACTACGACACATAGCATTTTACGACGATCGGACAAATACCTACGAAAACGCGACGACTCGCACGTTTTTCATTTTATAGGACAAGATACAACTATTTGTTTTGTTGTTCTAATTATTACTTTTTTTTTGTAAAAAATTTAATTATGGGCCGAAAGAAGTGCAACAAAGTATATAATGTTTAAAATTTGTTTGTTTTGTTTGTTTAAAATACTGATACATTATATCAGTATTTTAAAAAAATTAAAGAAAAATTAATGTGGATCATACGAAACGGGGCACTATGAAAATAAGAGCCTTCGGGACCCGGTGGGATGCGGGAGTAGTAGGGTGGGGGAACACCATGGGACACCTCTTGGGCATTGACCTTGAGGTCAAGGTCAAAATTCCGAAAGTCACGACCCACGGTTCTCAGGAACTCAACTATAACTACGCTACATTCAATATAGAGAATCGTCGGAAAGGAACTAAGCATCGAGGCATCGGCCAATCACAGTGCGGTAGCGTTTAATGCTTTGCACTTAGACACACAGTTGCACTTTTTTGCATCGTGTCGTGTCGTCCGTCAACCATTTCAAGTCAACACTTCCCAAATATCGCGCGACTGAAATTCAGTGTGCGTCAGAATGGCTGGTTGTTGAGACCAAAAATTGCTATCTATTTGCTACTTTTTACTACCTATCAGTAGCGAAGGGCCATTTTTTGTAAAACGTAAGCCGGAGTACATATCTTGACTGTATAGAATATGATTGGCTGGAGAATACTGAATGTGCCTTTTTTCAAAGGGCTTCCCTTCTCCCGGCAGGAATCGGGTTGTATGGAACCTTCGCCACTGCTACCTATAGTCAATTAATTGCTATCTAACTTGGAAACAAAATGAAGGGACTTCAAAATGACGAATAAAAAGAAACATTGTTGTAATCGTTTTAAACTGCTTTATTCAATAACCTTAATCCATTCCCTGTAAAAATTTCAAATGTTCATAACTTTTTACTTGTTAAAGCTACAAGGTGGGCATTGAAGGATGTGAGGGTAGCAATCACTCAAGTAAAAATAATAACACGAATTTAAATAGTCTACACAAACGGAGAGTTGACCAGCCATCCTAATATCAGAATGGCTGGTCATTTTGAAGTCCCTTTATTTTCCAAGTTATGTAGCAATTAATTGATGTAGTTACTAAAAAATAGAAAATAGTAGCAATTTTTGGTCACCAGCCAGACGTGAACTGATACAGACAGCCAGTCAGCCATTCTGACGCACACGGGATTCACGGTCATTACGAATAATCACGTCGATTGTTGTGACGAAAAGGACAATTAGGAATTCTCCTGGATGATGCGTGCGTTTACTAACTTAAATCTTACATACACAAGCAGCCAAACCCGGAACATTATATCATATATTATTCCACATTTCGCGGTCTAGTGCGATTGTAGGCCAAGACCCGGAGTTGGTCAAATATTTGTTCTCTACAGGAACGAACCCGCGACACATAGCGCAGCAACCTATCGCTTAGCCACTGCGCCATCAACCTTGCCGTCTTTTCATCCAGTTAATAGGTAGCTATCCAGTTTATAGGTAGCTCTAACTATCTATTTCGTCTAAGCTGCTTGGCACCAATCAATGTGCCTCACGAAATTGTAAAACTGAAATGCCTTTTGCTATTTTGTCAAAAACCATACCTAATAGTAATATGATTAAATTTCATAGTAGACACTTATATGCCAGTGCGAATGGAAAAGAAAAACATTTATGGTTTAATTTTTTTTTTCATAATTACCTATCTTCAACTTTTTATTTTATTTTATGAATAAAATCTAAGACATAAATACTTTTATACTCTTAAACAAACATTTTCTTCAAAAGTTATCGTTGTTAAAAACGGTAATAAAATAATTACTTTTAATAATAAACCTATTAGTGCACAGCTGTAGCGCAAATAGAAAAAATAATCTACCCATAACAATCATTATGCAACGAACTTAACTCGCTTACAAAATAATATTTTTAAAATGCCTACATGATATCTACGTATAGGTACGGTTAGAATGCGGCGCGGCGCTTCCATACCATACGGTCTGCGCGTGAGAGAGACGAAATAAAAACAACATATCGGACCCTTCAACTTCTAATAGTTCAAGGTCCAAACAGTCGACCTTGATGAGCGGCCGTGTGTACTAACATCGTAAGACGCTAGACTCCCCATCGACATCGTTAGAAAGAGATAGGCGAATAAATTACCGGTATAAGTATTGTTACTTTTACCAATACTAATATTAGTTACTAGATAACGTTAACGGACTTACGGGTAACGTTATAAATATCGTTACTTTTTTAACGTTAACATAACGGTAATCGGTAACGTTAAGTAAAAAGTAACGGTAATTCGGTCCCTGACTCTGTATAACCAATATTGTCATAAACCATCGAATTGTATCTAGTTTTTGGAACCTACCTATCAATTAACATAATATTTCCTGAAATGAAAAGTGTCATGAGTATGACACATGTCATTTTGCCTATTAGAAATAAAATGTTTAAATTGTAAATTACTCCTATTTTGCATTCCACTAACTATTGTAATAGTTCAGTTAGTTAAAATAATTATTTAAAAAAACATGTTCTTTTGGTTTTTTTTTTTAGAATATATAATAAACTTAGTGGTATTCAAAGACATTCAAATATTGACGCGTGATAGACGGGACAAGACGAAGAAAATTGTAATTCAATTATTGTAAACTACTTAACAACAAATCGGTCCGTCTTATGTTTTGACGCCCGCTTATGTCAGGCAGCATTCGTGTGTCAAAATCAAAAATGTTTTGGATCAAATTTATGTATGAAAATATTCCCCATGTCCGCTCTATTTAAGTCTTTTAAACCTCTTTTAAATTTTTCATCGATTTAAAAAAAAATACTGTCTCATACAAAAGTGCAATATCCACACGGTCAAAATGTATGGAACAGCTGATTTATTTTTTAATAATCGATGACAAATTTCTATGCGGAAATCTGTCATCTTGTCTTTGTTGTTTTGTCTTGTCGTGTGTTTTGTGTGTGTTTTTGTTTTGTCATGTGTTGATTTGTTGTTGTGTTTTGGATCGGATTTGTCTCAGAATGATGTACTGAATACGTGGTATATAGGTACTTCGATTTTGGCCAGGTTACTTACACGTTTGTTTTAAATCAAACAGACCAACCAACCCTACTACTACCGAGTGTCTTGACCCTGACCCACCGGTTGTCATCTCTGCTACTGATCGCCCACGACCCGCTAACTGGACAGACTCCAATGTATTTTCCTTTTTAGTATATAATAGATGCGAGATTGTGATATAGGAATGTAGAATAAGTTGTTTTTCTTTGAATATTGCGTGGTGCGTCATTTGTAACGTAATTTTGTAAGGTTACGTATCTATAAATTAAGCAATACTCAGTACTGTTGAGGTTTTATTGAGTTTCTTTGTTTAATCAGTTGTTTTTGTGTTCTGTGATAAATCAATAATGTCTTTTAATTATCATTTGTGCTCACTGGCCGTTGTTGATGTCCTTGAAAAAGAAATGTAAACATGAAAATGTTAAAATCCAATGGAACGAAAAAAAAATACGAATTTGAATCGTATGATATGACAAAATAACAAAAGCATGACATACTGAAACTATTACTGCTAATGTGTGTGTAAAATGTCAAGTCATTGTATAGGTTCTGCTTTTCCTTTATTTATGCCCAGAAAAGTATTCTATAGTAATTAATAAATGGCAAAAACCTCAAGCTCGCTCTACTTCATGACCTAAAAACAGAAAACAATCATCAACAAAAAATAGTGAGCCAAGACATCTGCTATACCCCTTTAAATAAAAATAGCGTAACGAAGTGACTAAGACAACATGTTGATACAGATGTTTTACCACTCTGATAAATAAATAATTGTACATTTTAATTAATTCAAGTTATGTAGGTTAATGCCAACCTGGAGTTTGATTCCAATCTATTTTCATTTAAATGAATTTATTATTAGCTAGAGATTGTAATAAAATACAATTATATACAACGAATGCAATAGATATGCAGTTATGATGTATAATTTATTAATAGCTGTAGTGTGATTTGCATGAAAGCTCGATAAACGTTGATACTAAAGAGCTTATTAGATACAATACAAGTTCGACCAAATAAACAACATTGAGTGCTATATTTAATACACCTTGATAAACGCTACAATCAAATTTAAATAGTTATCGTAGTGAAGAGATCCATGTCACCCCTATTGACATTAATATATCTCCTACCTGCTAGATATCGTAGAGAAATAATCATAAACTCGTCCACATCTCTATTATTTCGTTGGCGACCAGGGTGACATTTAAAAAGGCGTTTGATATGAAGAAATATTCTTGATATACGACCTAAAGTATACAATAAACCAAATATGCATACGCATTATGGGGTGGAAGCGGCGAAGGGTGTGGGGGTGACCAATATGTAGGGAGGGTGACATATAAAAAGAGGACTCCACATTCTGTGAGGTTTATTAACCCTCCGTATTGTTATAAATTGGGTATTTTTTCTTCCTTTTTGTGCCTATTACTTTCAGGGTCTTTCGAATAATTTATTACATGATCAAATCGTAAATTTCGTGTCTCAATACCAGGAAATAAACAACCGAAAACTGTCAAAGCAAATAACCTTACTAAAATAATAAAAACTCGCGACAAACAGCATACAGATAGCGTCGGTACACACCGATAAAAAGATAAACAAGTGAATCTGTGTGACCTTCGACACGCCGCCGTCCTTATCACTAATCTTACACAATCGCGATCTAATTCATTAACAAATCCCTAAAGGTACCTACTTACGTCAGTAAAAACAATATTATCCCTCGATTCAGTAATCCGATCACGTGCCACACACACGGGGCCGACACACATTAACTTATCATTAACTCGATTAACTTATAGGAATAAACACTGCTTGTTTATACACACCGTTAATTCGATATCAGGGTGACATATCCCGATGCGGCACGATAGGGCGAGGGGAGCGGGTTCGATACGAGCCGACGTTCGGACGCCGCGCGGGAAACTCGGGAAACGGGAAAATGGCGGCGAGCGAGCGTGCGTCGAGCGTGGCGGCCGCCGGCCAACTAAACCCACACACTGATAACGCGACGACACTCCGCGGAAAATGGAAAACAATGGAAACGCGACGTGTTATGGTTATTTCACGAGATAACGGTAATGAGATTATACGTGGTTTGATTTAGTTGTTATATAATGTGATAAGAATTTCTTTCGTTGCTCCAGTTTGCATCGGATTAAGGACAGGAGTTGGAAAAGAGCTGTATAATGGAGTGGCCACCATGTTGCAGCACTCGAGGCGCTTGTAGCGTCTGAAGTGTTTGTTGTTCGATTCACTTCAGCTGGGATTTAGTGGGGTCGATTAAAAATGCAATTCCTTTGATGTGTTTCGTTGCTACTTTATGTGTTCCAATTTTATGTTAAGTATGTATCTCATGGCCGCATGTACTGTTAAATGGCTCGTTAATCTTAATTGACACACCAACACTTATTTCGACATTTTTCTGTGAAGGAAAATGCTTACTTATTTTACACAAAACAAGAAAATGGTTACCAATTATCTATCCAAATACTAAGCGATAGTTTTTTTCGAAACTAAACTATATTACATAGTTCTTCTTATACCGATGCTTTTAGACGTGTTTAGCCCTTAGATTCGCACGTCGTTGGTCGCGACAGGAAGCCCCCAAAATAAACTGGAACAAAATATCTGGAAATAAACTCGACCGAATCCACTAAGACTTGCTAGAGACAGTCGGGCAAACCGTAGACAAATCATGAATGAATGAGTGAATGAGTGAAGGGGAGGAAATAAATTATCTTTGGGTAGTTTAATTTAATTTCTTTCAAATGCTTTCGATGTTTTCTTTAAAAGTTTTCGGTGTCTAAAATTGTTTAATGTTAAAATAATATGAATTATCGACGAGGCTCTAGCTTGGCAGCTGGATCAAGGGCTTGATTCAGAAAGCAGTACTTCTGGACACGGCGCGTATCGTTAGGAGGTTCCTCTCTCAAGAGCCCTGACCACCGGTAGCTCGGACCATGTATGTTCCCGATGCCGGTGGACTACTATTTTTTTTTTTTTTACTTTTTTATATTTTTAAATGTTTTTGTATATAATTTTTGTAAATGAAAATATTTAAAAATGTAAATAATATGCTAGGAAAACAAATAAAGGAAACATAATTATCGACAATAAAGTTTGTCCATTAAGACTATTTTCATGTCGTTGCCAAAACGAACAAGCAATTATACTATATTTGTGTAAAGCTATTGTTTACACAGTTCTAGCCAGTATATTTTAGTATGCTCGCGCTGTATTCAAAAGACTTTACCTACATGTGCCCAACATCAATTGAGCATGAATTGCACTTCAATGGAATTCCAAGTAGAATTTATTCGAGTTTCCCTGTTGTAAAAATGGCTGCTCCCAATGGAAATAGGCAAAGTTGGAGGATTGAAGTCAGCCAAGGGTTGAAGTCGTAATCTCAAGCTATCGTCATGCCAAATGATCAGAATCTCTACATATTATAAAATTTATTTGTAAGTTTATATGTAGGGGGTAATCTCCGAAACTAATACTCCAATTGTAAAAATTCTTTCACTGGCAGAAAGCCACATTAATCGTGGGTGCTATAGGCTATAAATTATATTTATATCAAGCATATTAACAGAGCTATCAAGTTTTTTGCGGAAGAAGTCGCGGGCAACTACGACAACCGTGTATGTATGGAATTGGTCATAAATTCAATGATAAGTTTTCTGAAACTTCGTGTAATCCGTCTTCAAAGAGAAATAAGATATGTACCTGAAGGGCTACCTACCTACCTATCTATCTGTACGACAGGTAAGTAAACTGTATCCTCACTTACCTTTGGTAACAAAAAGAGCAGAAAAAATATCCAATAACGCTACCTGGAACCTATGTGTAAAACGAGATTTTATTAGCTTTTCCTTTTAAAGGGAAGTGAAAACAAGTTCAACGAAAAACTACTTCAAAGGTAAAACGGATAAAGTAATACCGAGAAATTACTATATAAATTTAGACCAGCTTACCTTTTCAAATCTTTACATTATAATTAAGCTTTTGCAGCATACAAAATGCAATTCCGCCATATTTCTTACTGCTCCATAAACGACTGTCAAAATTGCAGCCAGCAAAATGAATGGCGAGCTAATTAGAATTGTACATTCATTAAATTCGTAACGCGTACACAAAATGCAACAGAGGTTAAAATAAATTGGTCTATTATTGCAGTTGCCGCGGGTAAATTAGCCACATCCTAAATATCGATGTCAGAAACATGGCGTCGCATTCGGTCACCAAATGAACTGCATTATTCATTTCAGATTCGTCTGATTTCACCAAATTGCGAGCGATTTTGCTCTACTCTGCTACTCATGGTGACTTTTAATGTACCTAACCACGTGCAGTTTTAATCTGGATGATTGGAAAAAGTGCATCTGTCATTTTGATTAATTATTATGAAATGAATGTCCTTAATATATGGATAACAATCCATACTTCACATACAAACATTATAAATGCGAAAGTAACTCTGTCTGACAGTCTGTCCGTCTGTCTGTCCGTCTGTCAGTCTGCCTGTCTGTTTGTTTGTTACCCTTTCACGCTTTAACGACAACGGAATATCATAATATGTAGCATACACCATGATTATGACATATTGGTATATCCTTTTTTGTACGAATTTCAAAATGGGGAGGTTATCAATTTGTCAGTTTTTTTTTGTGTGTGTTTCAGCGGTATCTTCGCCTATTGTGAACTGATTTAAATGATTATTTTTTATTTGGAAGAATATTATGATCCCGTTTAAATTTTTGCTCTCGGGGTTTAGCATGACGTCATAAGCAGTATTGTTTTAACCTTATTCCAGGGCAGGAAAAAGATGGCGCTATACAGGACGTCTAGCGGCATCTCTTTCCCAATAAGTAGGTGCAAACGCTAGCTTTGATATCAATGTCTATGCATGACTAGGTAAAAATGTTTTTTCCCGCCTTACTTCGCGTAGGTTTTTCCCTGAATGACCTTCTCCTGTCAATATTGCAGAATGTAACACGTCATCGAGCCACCTTTCCAAGGTCTTACACATCCACTGTAATATAATGGAAGGCTATCGAATCATTTTGTATTTTACAATACTGTGTAAAAATACTGATCGACAAATTTTTCAGCATTCATGGGGCGTTTTCACTGTTGTTAAGGAATACCGAAATGAATGGCAATGGGTGTCAAAGTACTCTTAACGAAGCCGAAAGGCACTTGTTCTCCTCAGCATTGCGATCATTTTTTTTTCTAGACCATACCTGGGAACCGACTAGTTACGGAGATATTAGGGGTCAAATTTCTAACTTTTTTTTAAAATAGTCAAGGTTTTAATGTTATAAGTTTACTTTAAACGCCTCCACGACCCCTGTTCTATACAATACAATCATCAGCACAATGTTCAAAAAATTCATTTCCAAGCAATAGTTTGATGTAGGTACAGAATGTTTGGTTGACGCCTTCGTGAAAGGTTTGTTTACACCCTGTATATCGACTCTCGCCTTACGTCCAAAATCCGGACTAAAGGATAAAGGACTCTTATTTAAGCCTCACCTATTGTTAGAGAAAATGAGCGTTACCTATTCGTAGAATGTCCGGAGATTTAAAATTTATGCTCGACCATAAAATGAACAAAAAATTACGTCACCATAAATTAACATAATCTTTCCGGTAACATAATATTCGTAATTCAACAGTAATATATTAACTAGTGTCAATTCCGATGACCTTGGGTCATTGCCATCTGCTAGCGTGAACACGGTAAACTCATTCATAATCATTGAATGTTATAATGTAATTTGCATACCAATGAGAGCCGTGTCGAGCGGACGCTGATTCTATTATAGAAACTAGCTGATACTGCTCATGCTTCGTAAGGGAGAGTAAATTAAAGAGGACATTTGAATGCATTTTAAAACTTTAATAAATCAGCTGTTTAGTTTAACCTTTTGAATGCCATTGTCACTTATACGTGACAAGCAAGCGCGTGCCCTGTACGCCAGACGACACAAATATGTGACAAAATGGTAGGTGAAATTGTGGCTTGGCGTGGAGGGCACGCGCGTACTTTTAAGCTCTAGCGTTCAAAAGGTTCAGGAATTTAGAGTTTGATTTCCGAGTAGTCATGATCCGTCTCGATTTTTTCCAACAGTTGGCTTCCAGTCTAACCAGATGCAGCTAAATACCTGCATATTTACGACTACCTGACCTTTATTAACGTTGGTCGCTGGTTGGCTGGTGGTTAGTCTTTGGTTATACTGACTGGGTTTGATTTCCGGGTATAGTGTTTGAGTGTTATTCTAATATTATCATCTTATTCAAATAACTTGGCATTTGAAATACTTTACGAGGTTCAATAAAATCTTGATATTTGTTAAGCTATAAATTGTACTGGTTTTTTTTTAAATATTTATGTCAATAAGGAAGACAACGTCATATTAGTTAAATAACCTATGCATATAAGAATGCCGATTATACGTTAATGTCAATCAAGAAATATGTTGACTTAGCAATAAAATCTGAAAACTTTATTACAGCTCTTCTTTATTCCTTTCCTTTATAACCACAACATAAAAATACTTTTACAACAAATTAAATTAAATAAGTAATAACTCGACTCCATTGCAACTGACTTGTATTGATTCAACATTTCCACATGAAATGCTATCTAGTATCTCAGCTATGTACTCAACTCCGTCAGTATTGGTAGTATCTGACGCCTGAAAGTCAGGAATCGGGCTAACTTTAGGATACCGTACCCCTCTAGTCGAGTTGCGGAGATTAAATTCCTCCCTCTAGGTGAATATTATTAATCGTACGACGGTGATTAGACTGGAAACTCTGCTATCAATGTTTATCTATATGAAACTATTTAGTTACTGACCGTCTGACAACGCAACGAAAGATGGCAATGAGGGAAATATGTCCACTAAGAACAGATTTTTTGCACACTTCTACGATTCTATCCGAGTTATTTTACATCTGATTTAGTTGACCGAATCATGGTGAGCTTTATTTTAGTAACTAAAGATAATCCCGCTGGGCACAAGTCTTCACTCAATCGAATGGACGGCGCCGCCGAGGACTGCCCAGAAAAAGACGTCTTTACGCGGAACGCATACCGCGAAGTTTGGTTGAAGGTGGCACGGGACAAGAGTTCATGGAAAGACTTGGGGAGGTCTTTGCCCAGCATTAGGACAGAGAACAAAAAAGGTAAGGCTTCTGTTTGACTGTCCCACTAAAAATACTGTAAGAATCGCAGTAATTTGTATTCTCGTTAATAAATGATCGATGTTGAGAAGGTGTCAAAGGAAAAAAATAACTACGAAAGGTCTGTAGTAACGAAAAACTTCATTTTTTCTATAAACCAGTATTCAATGTACTATTTATATTCTAATTAAAATCAATGTTGAAGACAACCAAATCACCGCAAAAGATGTTGTTGAGCCGTCAAAACGAAAGCAATTGTCATTAGAAGTGCGTTACGTAATTAGGGTGTAGGTTTACCGGACTGAAGTTTGTATGCAAACCAAGTAGCGGGAAACAACACAGCTAATTTGTAATACATGGGAAAATGGAATAACGATGGAGGAATAAGTAATTTCTGATGAGAGAAAGTAATAGTGGCCATTAGAGTGTTTCTCATAGTGTTTGCACATCGTTATTCAGTTCAAACCTTGCATGAATGTTTAATGAACGTGTGTCTAAACTCACATAGACGATAGGATTCCGGGTCGGTTGAATGAGTTCAATTTGATTAGCAATTAAGGTTAAACAGAAAAAGAAACTGCGTATTTAAAACCACTGATATCAGTCACTGAGACTTCCTGGGTCGTAATTATGAAAAAAAAGTGATTCAAAAAGAAGAAGACAAGAAATGCAATGCAACTGAAGGACTATACCTAGATATTGACACAGGCGAGCAATCTCCCGTCGAAGAATTAGAAATGGCGTTCACAAATTCAAATGCAAAAGTAGGTTATCATTAAAAGTTTTCCTGAAACCGTCCATTTGGAAACCTATTTTTTCACACGCTGATAAAAGACGGTACGGTACAATTACAGTATTCATTAACTAAATTGAAAGATTTCAATCTTACTACTATTATAAACGCGAAAGCTTGGGTGGATAGATGGATGTTTATTACTCAATCACGACAGAACGGTTGAACGAATTCGGAGGAAATTTGGCACAGAAATAGATTATAGTCTGGAATAGGAATAGGCTTTTTATCTCGGAAGTTCGATCCCGTGGCCAATTCCCGAACTCAATACGGGCGATGCCGCGGGCATAAGCCAGTACTACATAACTAGAGCAGATTAGCCGAACCCCTCTGTCCGCTCAAATGATCCAATTTGCCAATTGACTCTGACAACCTACGTAGAAAGATGCAAGGCTAATTCACTATGCAGTTTATTACAGATGCTCAGAAATTGTATCGTTTGGTGTTTGGTAACGTGCTCGTCTGTCACGTGTAGGGGTTTTAATAGGAAAAGTGATGAATATCTAGGAAAGAGCCACTCGGGCTCTATACAAGTTCCCTTTAAAGATTGACCTCGCCCTATAAAGTAATGAAAGGTGTGGATGAGTCCACTGTGAGAATCTTCATCCTCCATAGCCTTTTGTGCAATCTTACTTTTTACACAGTGTCTTTCGTGATCGTACAAGTTTCGGCCCCGTATGTCTTGGTTCATAATGTTTGATCTATTACTCATTCAGAAATTTTACATTTTTGAATATTTCTAAGAAAAAAGAAAAGAAAAACATTGAAAAATCATAAAAGATAGTAGCCGACCGGTATCGGGAACAGAGTCCAAGTCAGGGCACCAGAGAAAGGAACCTCCTAACAATACGAGCCGTCTCCAGGAGTACCGCTTTCTGAATCAAGCTCTTGATCCAGCTGCTTTACGAGAGTCTCCTCAGGTATTGATCTATTGATAAAGTTTGATTATTATCATTCATCTGTCGGTCGCTCAAAACGTCATCCAGCTTACGTAATGCCACCCAGCCCAGTTCTCTCAAATGTCTCTCAAATTTTTCTTACGAGACAATGTCATAGACAGCAATATTAACAGAGACATTCTGTTCACCCTCAAAGCTCATAGTTACTTTAATTCTATCCTCCACCAGCTATAACCACGAGAAAAGTCAAAGACACGGCGAAAAGATTGACCAATCAACAAGATTGGTAGTGGAACTGTCTGCCCAGGGTGCGCCAGACGTACTCAAGAATCGTCACTCGTTCTTTTATTACAACCCATTCGTTTTATGAAACTTACACTTAAACCTAGGCCATATATGATTGTAATTCCTTTGTTTCATACTATACAAATAGAAGAACACTTTACAACGCGGGAACCAACACTGTCGGTCAATCACGGTAATCTTCTGAGCACATGACTAGCTTTGCAGCAGTTTCCATCATAACAAGCGAAAATAATCCCTTGAATAATCCTGCAAAGCACTTTCATGAACAATAATGCGATTTGATTAGCCATTGTGTAGGGTTGTCTGAAGGCCGGACGGGTGCGTGCTTGCCCTGTTATTAATTTAACCGCAACTCTAATTAATCTTGTCCGTTGCGGATTCCCGCCGCACTACGATTCCAAGTGGCCACATTTCAACCAAATTTCCACTGACATGACTTGTATTACATAAAGCCTGCCGGACGATCTGACAACCTAAATTAAATCGTGTAAATGTCATATTAAACTATGTTTAAGCCTGTCGCGAAGCCTGCATCTATTTTGTGTGGCAGTCAGTTTATGGAAAAGTCGTGGTTAATCGTCCGTGCACAAATGGCAAGTTAAACATTGATGGCCAAAGTGATGTTGTCGATTGTTTGTCTGCCCCAGTGACCTTTATTGTTATTTGAAAGACAAAAAGTTCACTGATTTTATTTTCAGCTGCTCTACGCTGGCAAAATGTTTTTGTCGCTCGTACAACTATACCTCTAGGTATCTATAGATGTCCGCCTTTGGATTTGTAGTTTGTTACAGCAACATAAAATAAATCCAATTGTATCATCTTGAAGGCTTAAAAACGAACTTTATTTTTATTAGATTTAAAATCAAATGTAACTTTATCTTTAACAAAAAGTACTAAAACCTTTTCTATAAAAGAAAACAATCAAATATATCGACGTCGTACACTAACACCTAGTCGCATCCGTACATAGGTCTTATCAAAGGTGTCACCTCTCCGGTGATCATCGATCGTTACTCGCAGAACATTGCACATGTTCGCCACCGACGACGTCGGCTTAGATTTCTAAAGCTTGTATTTTTCTTCCGTGCTTATTCCTGTCGTTCCTTTGCTGCTGTAGGTATAAGTGAGCAGATAGTAATATGCATGTGAGTCCAACTAAACGAACTTATAGTTAAAAACAAGGTTTTAAATATTGGTTTGACGTCATTTGTTTTCGTATTCTTATCAGTAAACCCTTTTAATTGATACGTAAAAAATAACTAGTCCGCCATCTTTGGGAGTCCGCCATATTGAATTTAGAATGACATCACTGGGCTTAACATGCATTGTCATCCAAGCTAAAGGTGTATGCGAAATTTCAGCTCAATCGTTTGGGGATAACTGTTTTAAAATCCAGTTGCAAGATTTGACCTAAACGAACAAAAAAACTTACAAACATTGCAATTTAAATAAAAGCTTGTAAAAAATGAAGAACACATTTATCTATCTCTAACATTAAAAGAAAGTCTCATCGCATTGGCTTACGAATTTACGTCGGCTAACTACCAACTAGGTCGTTCTTGTTTTATTACTAGAAGACCATTAATATATTTTACTTATAATCGGTATAAACTCCTTCATTACCATAACTTTTCACACAAGTACAAGTAATACAGAGCACAATAATTCAACAAAATATTTGTAAAACTCGTTCCTCCTGGTTGCCTACTTCAATGCTATGAACTATCACAGAGTTGCCACAGTATGAAAAAATATTCCACTCTCATACACTTCGTGAGGCGCTTTCACGGAACATTGTACATTGATTGAACCAGCAGCTGGAGCATAAGTGAGGAAGATCAAGTGTCATCGAATATTATACTATTAATAACTTATTCAATATTCGTCGTATTATAACGCGAAAAAACTCTTGGTATCTCGCTCCTTTTGAGCAGAACCTAAAATTTTCTAGGTCTCAAAAACCAGTTCATGTTTTAGACACTGGTAAAAAAGGACACAGACAGTATGGACAGACTCCATCAAATCTATCACCAAGATCCCTGTGGCAGAATATGCTCGCCATGCAGCCAATAGAGACCGGTGGAAAAGAATCGCGAAGGCAGTTACCGCAGTGCCACGACCACTCTGCCAAGAGTGAACAACTAAGAAGAAGAAAGAAGGTATTATCTAGGCAAGCAGGCATAAAAAGACATAATTTTAACTAAGACTGATTAAAACAGGGTAGCGGAGAAAAAGGGGTTTATTTTATAGAAGCAAGATATAAGACTTGTAATTATAGTCTAAATAGTTTACAAAGATATCGTAAATAAGGAAGGTCTTCACATCTCTGGATAAGCGTTGTGGTGGGGACAGTAAAATAAATGTACATAATATGTTGTAAATGTATTTTGTAAATGTGTTTTGTGATTGTATTTTTTGGAACCCTACCTACTAACATAGTTTATTTCCAATTGTTACTAACCATTATGGATGATTGTTATCTGACAATAAATTAAATTAAATTAGACCGAAATCTCGAAATTGATTATATTTCGTATATTAACTGTGAAATGAACATGATGTCTTTGAACGATGTAGGCTATATTGTATCCATGTAGAGAGAGATAGATGCCTTTATCAGACAGCACGGCTGCTCATTCATTTGATATCCCTTTGTCATCAGTTGCAGTCTACAAGGAAATGCTAACACCTATGTCTAGGTAGCTAGATGATGTTGTATTAGGAAGCGTCACATGATAGAAATACAGTTCAATATAGTTTCGTGAATAATTTACTTTAGCGACAAAGCAACCTAAATGACTGAAGATACATGGATCAGTTGGTGCTTAGGAGATAACATACTCCCTTACAGTAAGTAAATATGAGACACAAAGTATCATGCGATTTTGTACCATATGCACACTAACTTAAAAGTTACTTTGACCTACTTTTGACATCATCTTTGCAGAAATTAGGGCCCCTGAGCGCGTAAAACATGGCAGTTGATGTTTATGCGGATAAAAACTTGTGACTCCAAACATCGTAGTTTATCATCTGCCCTTCCCAACTATGTTGGCGTCGGCTTCCAGTCTAACCGGATGCAGCTGAATACCCAGTATTTTACATAAAACTACTGCGTATCTGACCTCCACAACCCAGTTAGTACTGGGTAATACGATACCCCTTGGTAAGACTTGTTGTCAGACTTTCGGGTCACTGACTACGTTTAACAACTGTCTAAGACATACACAAATGACAGGCGGGATTGGTCCCGGCTGTCATTTGTGTATGTTATTGCTTGTAACGGCTTAACGTGATTTCCTAGGCACGGAGGAAACTCGATATGTCAAGAATGGTCCCCTATCCACGGACCGACCTTGGCAGGCACTGCTTAACTTCGAAGGTCGACACGTTATAATTTAGCCACAAGATCCTCATTTTAAAAGCCTCTACTAACCATGCAATAAACCGACACATACAAAAATATTTAATTTTCCTTCACATGGTTCCATAAAGCCCAATTCAGTGAGATGTTTATGGCGTGCGGAGGAGCAATATATTGCCTACAACCTTCTGACGGTGATTTATATAGCTCCGGTACTTGTGACAACAATTACGACGAACGTTGTTGATTGTGATAGCAATGACATTACCTAGAAACTAGAAACTCTACTACATAATGTCCTGTCTAAGGGTGAGACCACACTATGTAACGTGACATGTTATAAAACTTGGTTATTAACAATTTTCAATACAGAGATCAGCAATGCTATGAAATATTGACGTGTTATATTACAAAAATGTTACTAAATGTGGACGTAACCTAAGGCTACGTTTGAAACAGAAATATGCGTGAATGCATTGCGAGGGATGTGTGTGAATCTAACCAATACTATAGCTCTTTTTTACAGCTAGCTCTGTGTTTGGTTAGTTTTACGCACATCCCTCGCTCATCTCCAAAACGCAGCATAGAACTCTGTTTACACAAACACATATCTCCATTGTTTAGCAGACAGGGGTAAGTCGAAATGTTAATCAATACGGTAAATATCAGATATCTGAAAAGAACAAAGGGTGTCATGTTATCAACGAGGGTTAACATGGGTACCCATGGGGAGAAGGTACCCTTAATAATTTATATTATTTTGATGACGGTATTACCACCGCGAAAAATTACACCCGAAAATATTTATGAGAATTATTATTAGTCTTACTTTGAAAGCAACTAAAACAAGTCATAGTTTACTTCTTAATTATTATTTTTCTTTACATAAAACCTACATATTTAAATATTCCTATACAATGTAATATAAAAAAAAACATTTAAAAATATAAAAAAGTCAATCATTGCGTGACGCTCCTATCGATCTATCACCACAATTTCAGGCTTATTGGTAAAATTAGTCCTGTCAGTGACGATAGATCGATCCCAATGCAACGTGAAATTACCATCATCGAGAACTGGGATGGGCGCATATAGTTTACTTTATTATTATAGTAGACAGTTGACTTCATGTTTTAAAGCAGTAGCTGCCTGTTTTATACTGATATATAGCTGCATTTGGGTAGACTGGGAGCCGACCTCAACATAGTTGACAAAAAGCTATTTCATGTTTGAGTTTAAGTTCAGAGGAAGGTACGCCAGTCTGGTTACCTTCATATACATTTTTAGGTTGGATTCTGGTAAAGCATAAATATCTGCTAAAAAGTTTGTTCAACAAACGAAACTATACCTACGTTACCGGAGTCGTGTAGACGAGTCTTTATATGTATAGTCTGGTATATTACTGTAAAAGTAGGATGGGATACTGTTAACCTGATCGTATTATAATGATGACAGAATACGTTTGATTAATGTCGTACTTTACCGACGCTCGCCCGCAAAGGGTTCCACTCGCCATATAATGTGTTACCTGCCTACTACTTATCAAAACTATCTATATTTACATAATGTGACGAATAATCGAATATAGTGCAGCATTTCAGGTGAACATAGAAAAAAATGCGAAAGTAAGTTTGTTTGTTACCTTTTCACGCCTAAACCACTGAACTGATCATCCTGAAATGTTGCATATACGTAGTCAGGTTTACAGAAACGGACATAGGGTACCTTTCATCCCGAAAAAAAGTACTGTATCCGAGGAAACACATTAATAATTTTCTTATGATTATAGATGGCGCCACCTGTCTTTCGAATCATGATTGAATAATATTATTACAAGCAGAGTACAACCCGAATTGATTTTCAAATTCTTGATTAACGCGAGCGAAGCGCGGGCAAAAGGGCAAAAGCAAGTAAAATATAATTTAAACGATCTCTCATCCCTGGGCAGTCAGAATGGTGGTCGACCTCACTGACTTGAACTTCTTTTATTATTATCTACACTACAGCATGGGTTAGTATTGTGTTACTAATATGTTATACGAAAAAAAAAATGTAGAAACCACATAAGTAAATTTTTGGCGGTTTCACATTTTGATGCCGTTTCCTAGAGAACCGGAAGACAAGTTGTTTCCTGAAGACATTCAGAAACACGCAACGTCTCTATCTAATTTGGACTAAACACAAATTAAAAAAACAGTATTATACTGTGTTACCTAGGTATAATTAAGAAAAATACAGATTTTTCACTCTCCTGTAAATTGGCTATTTTTGACTTATGTGGTGTTAGAACTTCAGCGACGGTAGGTCATTTATTTATTTATTCATTTTTTTTTTGTTTTTTTTTTGTAAAAAGACCTGCAAGAAACATGCATGATAACTTGACTAATTAATTACTAAAATTCAATTACTTATTGTCCACAAACTTGCACAAATCAAGGAATTTTCCTCAATTATTAGGAAAGTGGGCAAGTTCACATTTCCTTGCATGGGCCGTGCCTACGAAGATTTAACTAGTCAGAACTTTCCAAGTATAGAAAGTTTATGAGCTATTGAAAAGACGTGTTGAATTCTTACTTGACATAGCTTTATAATATAAAGTAGATATACGAGTACCTTATGTTGACTAGTATTCTCAAAACATAATGTGTTAAAGGGAGAGGAAAGACAAGGATTGAAGATAAACCTGAATAAAAGCTGAGCCTGGTGTTTTGAGTAGAATTCAACGATGACCCGCGAATGTCTTGAACTTGGTTATTTCATTTATACTAAATACATGCATAAACACAACACAACATCTGCCTAGCCTTTTCCTAACTATATTGGGGTCGGCTTCCAGTCTACCTGGATGCAGCTGAATACCAGTATTTTACATGGAGCCTATCTGACTTCCACAACCCAGTTAGTACTGGTTAATACGATACCCCTTGGTAAGACTGGTTGTCAGACTACCTAACGGCTGTCAAAGATGTCAAATTACACCCGGGACCAACGGCTTTTCGAGACACGGAGGAAACTCGGTATGTAATGGGTGGTCACCCATCCACGGACCGACCTAGGCAAGCACGGCTTAACCTAAAGATCGACCCAAGCGGCTGTAATTATTTAGCCACGAGCTCCTCAAAATACATGCATAAACTCACGCCTATTTCCCATGGAACCACAGAACGCTACCTGCTACGATTCTTACATTCTTCTTTTGCCTCATCCACGTTCATACATCTGGTCATATACGCACGTCGGTTGCGAGTACTACGCACCTAACCTTTCTAAAGAACCTCACCAATAAGATCAGCACCTTCTAGGGCGTCCCCTCCCGGTGTTGCCAATCACCTTTAACTCATCCTCTCCACATTACCTAACCATCTAAATGTCTTCTTCATTTTCCTTTTGGAAATGTACATGGAAGGCAACGTTATAGCATTGGTGACGATAATGACCAACAACAGTCTAAAACACGGTCTCAAGTTTGACACTGTTCAAGAGGCCGTTCTTCAGAAACTTGTTTCAAAGTCACGTACATCCTTTGAAACTAATTTTGCTTTACACTTAGACTTTACTTACCTACACAACGTTGTGGGTACTATTACAAATCACAGCCAGACTGTAACTTATTCTGTAGACCGTACAAATATTTGACCCATGTTGAAATTGAATTTGTATACCACAGTAGCCTGCTAGGTATTTGCAGAAAGGCAAATGGCGCAGCAATTGTGCCCGCGATCAAAATTTTGAAAGACTACGTTACAAAATGACCCTAGTTGGACCAAAATGTGAATATAGATTCACATTTTGGTCCAACAATATAATTTTCTCTACAATTTTCTTCCATATTCCAAAGCCTTCTATTAAACGTATCGGATAGTTCACGACTTGAATACAGGGGGTTTATAGTTTCTATCTTATCTGACTAGCCTTTTCCCGGAATCGGCTTCCAGTCTTACCGGATGCAGCTGAGTATCAGTATTTAATATCAAGCGACTGTCTATCTGACCTCCAAGACGAAGACAGGTTGTCAGACTTTCGGGCCACTGACTTCCTGTAACGATTGTCAAAGCTCTCCAAATGACAGTAGGGAGCAACGCCTTCACATGCTTTCCGAGGCACGGAGGAAACTCGATATGTGATGGGGGGTGACCCATCCGCAGACCAACCAAGGCAAGCACGGATTATCCTGAAGACTGATCCGAGCGACTTTTTTGCCACGAGCTCCTCTTAAATATTTTCTATCTACCCGTCTAAAAACGGCGTGGATGTACGTTGCATTGCATGTATAATGTTGATAGTCAGTAATGCATAGGCATTAGAGACCATCATCAAAATGCTAAGTTGTTAATAACATTCTAGCTCCCACCCAATTTAACATGAATATATTCCAGCGCCCTTTATTGTGTTATTGCATTACACAACAGCGCAGTTGGATTCTTATATATTTGGAATATACCAAATCTGTGGGCTGATTGCACTGGGGGGAAATAAAATAAAATTAGCGTTAGAATAATTAAAACATAATTCTGGTTTTATCTACTTCAACGAAAGGATAACTGGTATAACTTTGAAATCATTATGTGATCGGTTGCACTAACCAAGTACAGTTTAAAAGGTTTCTTTCATAGAGCTTTATTAGATTATTGCTCCTTCATACATCTTTTAACAAATTTATAACATTTTTAAATATTCATTTTAAAGACTACAAAAAAAAACATTTAAAAATATAAAAAATAATTAGCCCACCGGTATCGGGAACAGGGTCCAAGCTACCGGTCAGGGCTCCAGAGAGAGGAACCTCCTAACAATACGAGTCGTAATAGATTTATTATTACGAAACCAAGGCCCTTTGTTTCTCGATTTTCACTAATAAAGGATTCGAAAAACACGCGATTCGAATAAGAGTTCAACTAAAGCTGATTTTAGAAATACTAGGTTCTGCCCACGACTTCGGTCCTGTTAGAGGAAAAAAGTATTCTATGGCACTCGGTAATAGTGTGGGGAGGGCCGCAGGCGTGGGGGTGGGATTCAAGCCCCCAGTAGTGTTTGACTCATTGGTTAACCCCCCCCTTTATCTGTTTTTTTTATTCAGAGTACCCCCGAAAAAAAATCCTGTCTACGGCCCTAAGTGTAGCTTTCTATGTCTAAGAACTTTTGCAATCGGATGAGTAGATATTTTTGGAGGTTACCTCCTACATCCAAACTTTATACCTGGTTAACCTCTTTATTATAGGTATGTGTATAGATAAGGGATAGTATTTAAACGAGCGAAAATAAATTCAAATTAAAAGTTTCAAAAATATTGAAAATGGGCTACTGAAAAACTAAATGAGCGACAAACAGTGGGCGAATACAAATGTTTAAAAAAGCGACTTGAAAATACAAATTTGAGTTACTAGTTGTTCAATACGATCAGTGTGATAATTCAAGGATTCTGATAAAAACCTAACACAAGATTAGTAACCACTAGATTGTAGATAAGACGTAGTCGCATATTTATGTTTGCAGGGTTTAAAGTAACCTAACACGAAGGGGATTCCGGGGACCCCGCCTTCCCCTTCGAACCTAACCTGTCAAGTTGGGAATATACTTACTGATCATCAGATTCATATCAGATTCAGATTCATTTATTTATTGTAAAACATAGGTATATTATAAGTTCTTGTTTGGTATTTGGGAGCTATGTTTTGCCTCTAGGGCGAACAAAAGAAATACAGTAATACATGCAATATAATTAAAACAAGAAATTAATATAGATATACTAACCACAAATAAACAAGTAAATAAATTATATCATCTGTCGCATTAAGAATTTTCAATCACACTGAACAATGTCGATTAGGTAATTAGCATCCTAACTTGCATTATTAAACATTAGATCATCATAATCATTCTCTTGCCTACATTAGATCATCACCATCTGCCTAGCCTTTTCCCAACTATGTTGGGGTCGGCTTCCCGTTTAACCGGATGCAGCTGAATACCACTATTCTACATAGAGCGGCTGCCTATCTGACCTCCACAACCCAGTTAGTACTGGGTAATACGATACCCCTTGGTAAGACTGATTGTCAGGCTTACTGCCTAGATTCGATATGAAACCAAATTTGATAAGTAAACAAAATCCATTTCTTTATAAAAAAATATTTCATCTTCAATTGAACGAAGTCCGATTGATGTACTTTCATCTACATATTGCACATAAGCCTCTCGGTCGTTGACCTCTCAACCTTTCTCCCACCGTCGTTCCACAAAGGTGTCCTAAGACCCAGGAGACAAAGGACTAGAGACTAGATGCCCGCTATCATATCGCATAAATCTGTCTGCTCATCTGATTCAAATGCCACATATTGTACGAAGTGTGGAATTTATACTGACCATTGCAAGAGATTGTGTATCGTAACTAAGTTTGCACCGTCTGTCATTGCTGGATATAAGTTTAGTTTCTCGCCTGTTTTTCTATGAAGGGTTAGACAGAGGTGACCTTTGGTACATCCATATTTCGCCAGTCATGTTATGAGAAAGTTGTGTTATGTATGAGCTTGTCTCAAGTACCTACCTATACAGGGTGTAACAGAAAAGGTATAGTCAAATGAAAGGATATATTGCAGACCATCTAACTGAACAACTTTCTCCTTAGGTCCAATATCGTAAATTCAAAAAATTATCAGCTGTGCTATTTAAAATTTCAATACCTACTGGACCCAAATGTATGGGACAATCTCAAATAAAGGTCAATAATCCATCAAGAATTATGTAGTAAGTACGAATTTTACCAATCATAATTCAGTTCTTCTTAATTAAAAAGCGAGGTTAATTTTACGTTTCATTTTTAATAAAAAGAGTTTTTATGACGTCTTTTTATCGCTTTGTAATCTTAAACGTTACTTAAATATTTGATATTTCGTCGTGCATTTTTAATTTAATTGGAAGAAGTACTAATTAAATTCTTAATGAAGTACGAGCAGGCACCTACACAATTTTAACGCCTGAAAAGCATTTAAAAGGGGCGTTTAACACAATTTAACTTTTATAAGAAAATATCAAAAGGTACGTAGGTATATCTCAGTTAAAATCTGTTCCTTTATTAATCGAATACTGCTCCAATCAATAACAATAAAAATAAGTGTTTCTACTGACATGGTCACTAACATTATTATTAACACTGAAAGCACTATGATCATGGTGCTTGCAACAGCACCGAAATATCGGGAACTCAAAACAAACAGTAAACATGGTAAATATTCCGTTTTCAGTCAAAAATTTGTTACAAAATTTGGTTCTACCCAACTAGTAGGTAGAACCGTTTCACAGTTTTAACTTTTAATAAGTAAATATTTTACGGTCATGTTAGTTTGCTGCGGACCGGTAACTCCTGAATCCTCATTTTGATATAGCCTGGGGCTAGACTGTGTCCGATAATTTAATATAGTCAGGCGCTCCCCTATCACATTGTAATTAAAAACATCATCGACGAAAGCTGTGTATCTGCTGATAACTACGTAGCACAAAAAGTAAAAGTTACCTAGAGTTATAAAGCTTATTTTCATGAAAACTGAAATGCTGGGTTCCTTTCAAAGAAGTTAATACAAAAAAAGAATATAATTTTTAGCGTTATTATTTAAACTGGAAACGGGAGATTTACTATGTTACTGTTTCTTTTGAGTTCCCGATATTTCGGCGCTGTTGCAAGCACCATTACATAATCACGGATAAACTGAAGTTATTGCGGGTGGGTGTTTATGAGCAGACAAATCGGTCTACCCTCTTTCTTGTTCGTTTTTTGCACCAAAAAAATAAAAAATAATGTTAGTGACCATGATAGTTTAAAATCTTATAATTTTTAGCGACTGTCAAGATTTTGACAGCCGATTAGTCGCACACATCAAAATCTGCACGGCAAATTTTAAGAACACCAGTGATTTGCTGGATACTAAAGTCGCTACCAAGAGGTAGTCTTGGGTATTAACAATTTACAGTACCTACCTGACCGAAAATAATGGCACATCCGAGTTACATTATGTCGAGCGTCCTTTCTGACTCTCATACGGCAATGGGAAACCTGATATCATTTCCTGCGTGCCCTGGTGCCTGCACACTACATGAATCGATGGTCACTGGTGATAGTGGCGGTACTTTCATACAAGCTTGCCCTTATAACCTACTACTAATCTTTATGATATTCGTATTTCTGAACAATCTGCTTGCTTTATGGGCTTGCCGTATTTTTGGCCCCTAGGCACGCCACTGACTCGTAGTTAAAGCTAAGTCATAAGCTAGGTACTCATTTTATTTGCATTTGGATCGAGTAGATATTAAAACTTTGTATGGGGCAGCTGATTACTTTTTTTGTCGTTACGATGTTGGACCTCTATGGAGAAAATTGTTCAGTTAGATGGTCTGCAGCAGCTGATCTGCCACAAAGACACCCTTATGTATAACTATACTCTTTCTGTTACTGTGCTCCTTCATCGGGGCCTAAAATGTAACTATAGCTTGATATCAACTATAATGAACAGTACATTTTATTTTAATGTTACAGCACCAGGCTGAGGCCTTTTGGCCTCGTACAGGACCTATTTAGTATGTCTTATTTTTGTATTTTTATTTAATTTCGTTTTATTAAGTTGTCCTGTGCGAGTCTAATAAATGTTGTTTCTTTATTTCTTTAGATTCACTTGTTTTTGTACAAAATCGAATCGTGGATTGCTACATTACAGGCGCATTCTTCCGGTGAAGGAGCTCCTTTAGACGCTGTAGATTACCATCGACACAATAAGAAGAAGATTGGCCATCTCCTGATACAATAAAAATACCCCGTAATTAAAATCTAAAGAACCTAACTTATTAAATCTTTAAATAGGTACAAAACTTTGTACTTGTTCACACAAAAAAGTTATTATTCCACCTAAAAGATAAACAGCCGAGTTCATCTACGGCTTCATTGTGTTGTGTGATGGAACAGACTTCAGCAAATACTGTGGAAATTATTCCTTTTTCCTATTTACCTACATGATATGACTCGCTTTCCACACTAGTTTCGAAATATGTATTACTGTTTATAATTAAGCAAGTAGTTCGTTTATGAGACTGTTTAGGTATCTACGCATCTAATCTATTGCTGAATGATGCATACCTATTCAGAGTTATTTCTTTGATTAATTTTACAAAACATCGCCTCAGTTATTTTTATCTTATCGATGCCCTCTGTGACCATTACAAAATAACAATAAAAAACAATATCTTGCTAGATTAGTAAGTTTGCGTTTTCAGTACAAGCCTAAGTTATAGTAATGTAAAATACATTATAATATGTATTAGTTAGGATATCAAGAAAACTGTCAAATTATATCACAACACAGAAGAGCTGAAATAACTTTGACCTCATTTCTATTCCAATAAAGTTTAGTCATTATTGTTTCTGAAAACTCCTGAAACAAATCAACACTGAATAGACATCTGGCGGAGATAGATCGAACTTATAACTTTAGTTCCAGCTTCAAGACATAGATGGCGCTGATACAAGAAAGTTATAAATGAAAAAGTTTGGGACGGACGGAAGGAAGCTTTCATCATGACGTGACATAATATTTACAGAAAAAAATATTTCAGTGCTAAGACTTTTGCAAATAAATTAGGTACGTGAGTAACGGAAAATAAATATAAATTTACACGGAGTGTGCCAAATGTATCTTTCATTTTAGTTATTGTGTAATGCTTTTAACAGAAAAGCAGGCGGAATATTTTTGTTTTAGGTCATCAGCACTTAACTTAGGTCATCTCCGACTGAGCATGTGCTTGTGCTATGAGTGGGTTCACATTTTTAGTAGGTACCTAAAGTACTACCCACTGATCACGGGTCGTGAGTTTGATGCCCACGACCCATCGATCAGTAATAAAAAACTAGTGATTGATGCCACGACCTCGAACTCGCGACCTCTCACCTTACTCATTGCACTATGGACGCTTCAGTTTGTATCTTATTATCTTATCTCACATATTCCTAGAACCTGGATTGTTCTACTATATTGTTATCTTAATATTTAATTAAACACCACTGCCACCACGGGTAGTTTAGTGGGGGCAAGTGCTACAGGTGAGCCTGAGGTTTTGGGTTCAATTGCCTGGTTGGGCAGTGTTGTTTTTTCCATCAGGATTTTTTTTTTCTCTTAGGCAGTATTTGTGACCGGTTCATGATAAATAGGCTCACCCCTTATTACATTGAGAGTCCACAATTGACTAAATATGGGCATTGATATTATGTTTTTCTAGCGACCCGCCCCGGGTTCGCACGAGTGCAATATATATATATATAAACCTTCCTCTTGAATCAACTCTATCTATTACTGAAAACCACACCAAAATCCGTTGCGTAGTTTTAAAGATCTAAGCATACATAAGGACAGACAGACGCGGGAAGCGACTTTGTTTTATACTATATAGCGATTTAAATATATAAATACAAAGCAAGCTAAGTATTATCAACCTATATAATTTTAATACATACCGGCCCTGTAGGTACGCAAAAGCCGTTTTGAAAGTGGGACATGACATGTCACATTTGTCTTTTATCAACAAAATAATGACCTACGACATTTGTACGCAAACGAATCAAAAGTCAATGTCAATAAAAATAACTTACACAAAGAGCCACATACAGAGTGTTTCGGAATTATTTCCAGGTGCTCGATTTTTACTGTTCGGAATATTTTTATTTTTTTAACGCGTTCCATTTTTGAAACGAGAATAAACTTTAGTAGATTGCTTTGTCAAACTATGCGACCTGTCAGCTTTGGCGCTTGAGGTAAGTATTTGGGCATTTTTTTGTTTAATTTTAGTTTTTCTGAGCCGAAAGAAAAAAGCTTCTGAAATATTTTGTCTTTTTTGTTGATGTTTAAATAACTTACTAAATATGTATTAGCTTCTGAATTATGTATAAGTTTATATTGTTATAGCAGTGGCTCCAGCCATAGCGCGTAATCAACTCATTACTTAATTTTACTTAATTAATCCTACTAATCCTAACTTAACTAATTGTTTGTGAAGATGGATGGATGTTTGTTACTCTTTCACGCAAAAACTACTGAACGGATTTGGATGAAATTTTGGACACAGATAGCTTATAACCTGGATTAACACATAGAATACTTCTTATCCCGGTAGTATGATCCCGTGAGACATTTATCTAACTTCACGCGGGCGAAGCCGCAGGCATAAGCTAGTAAATAAATAAATATCGGGTGAATCCTGACTAAAATTATGACGACTAAGAATATCAAAAGGTAAAAAAATTAAACTTCATTCCGATTCACCCTATGTAAAAACGCGTGTGTGTGCGTCGCAAGTCCCCCAGTGACGTCACTTCCGCAGTCAAATCACTTCCGGCGCGCCTGCGGGCGCTTTGACGTTCTCTCTTTGTTAGGAGACTGACACGTAAAATTATCTCCTGGATGACGAGTCATGATTAGCCAAGTGGAAAATGTACCTTTAGCACAGTTAGCCACCACATGGACAAACTAAATTGTGGGGACTTTCAATATGGTGATTTATTTGGTGGCGGTATAATTTTATAAAAGGTGTAAACAAACCCTTAACGAAGTCGAAAGACACTTGTTCTCCCCGTCATTGCGATAATATTTTTGTTGTAGACCATACCTGGGAACTTTCTAGTTACGGAGATATTGGGGGTCAAAGTTCCAACTTTTTCAGAAGTTTTTTTTAAATACATCTTTTTAATGTAAGATTTTTACTTTACACACCTCCACGACCCCCGTACTATTCAATCCATCCACAATGCTTTGAGTGCTTTCCATAGAGTCTTACCTTAAAACGTGATTTTTCACCCCAAAAAAATAAGTCGATTCCCAGTAATATTTTTTGCGTAAAGTTACTTACTTTGATGTACAGAATGCTTGGTTGAAGGCTCTGTGAAGGGTCTGTTTACACCCTGTAGATAGATACCTACGTGGTATTTAGGCACTTATTTAATATATTATTATTCGTTATTTCATCATCATCATCATTTCAGCCGAAAGACGTCCACTGCTCGACATAGGCCTCCCAAGTGTCGCCACATTGACCGGTCACGTGCGACTCGCATAATAATAATTATTATTTAGTTTAAATGTTTTTTATATTTTTTTATTTTTAAGGAATATTTAAAAATGTATAAGATTTGTATGAAAAGAAATAAAGGAAATAAATTATTTAGTTTAAAAAACAATATTTGAAAATATTAATATATTAAAGTTGATAACATCAATTTTTACAGAAGCTAGTATGTACCTTACCTCTTTTCTGCATACAAATGATTCTTGTGATTAATTTTGGGTATTGCCCTGACCACAAATGAGTGCATTTAGGTAAGTACAAGGTCGTTGCGTTTTTATTTAAATGATGTCATATTTATTAGTGTTTATTGATATTTTTAGGTAGATAAATCTAATCAACATTATAAATAATTATTAGTTGTAATTGGTTAATTTTAAAATCACTACGATTTAAAAAGAAACCGACTCATCGCGGCATTCTTTACACAGTTTTCATGGTGGAAATTACAAAATCCTTAAATCCAATGTCCTCTCCGATATTTGAAATTTCCACCCGCTGATTTGTGTCATTTTACAACATGGATAATTGGATATTTTAAAATCAAATCCGGTTGAAACATGACTGTAGGTACCTACATTTTTTATTGACCTAAAACAGCATTGTTGTGATTCATTCGAATTTAGCAAGAGTTCAACGAATGTCAAGCGGGACAAAAAAAGAGTTAACCAAAAGTAGCAAATAAACCCACGCACCTATTTAAAGATTTTACTTATAACGACAGAAAATATTACCAACAAACATCAATAAGAACGAAAATGGAAATGTTTTGATTTCAAATTCTTTTGCAACGATCCATACTAATATTGTAAATCCGAATCTCTGTGTGTCTGTTTGTCTGTCACCTTTTCACGCATTAATGGCTGAACGGATTTGGATGAACTTTAGCATACGCATGGACCAAAACCTGGGTCAGGGCATAAAACTGATATGGGAATATCCCAACCGCGTGAAAGTCTGATAATTTACGATATTCACGAGCGAGGTCGCGTACAAAACTTAATTATTTATCTCGAAGCTAAACGAAACTCATTGAACATGTAATTTACGAATACGAAAACCGTATTTTGTTCTTCAGGATGAGTAAAAGTTTATTGTTGGATGCTGAGCAAGTTCACTTATCTAATAGTTCTCGATTACGTAAGACGTAAAGCATCCGACGTCATCCATACTAAGATGGAAGGCGTGTTTGTTAGTTTCCAGATATTTTCGGAAACTCATTGGAAAGTGATGCGGTGTGTATCCGTAGTTTTGAGTTGCTACATTTATGATTGAGTGGTTAACACAGTTTGTTGGTTTCTTTTTGACAGCAATGCATTATGAACTTTATGTAAGTACACAAAAGGTTGACTTAGTGCGATGGGACTTGATAATGTATTAGGCATATCAGTAAAATAGCTACAAAAGCGATTCATATTTGAGATAGTGTCAATAACACACTATACCCATATTCTAGCATTTAAATGATTTGAACAAAATAAAAACACCCTGTAGGTACTAACGAGTTCAATGACGGTACACTACTTTCAACCTTATTACTCAGGGTATAAGGGTGAAAAGAGGCAGACGTCAGTGCTACGTGTCTATATTTTTGTTTTCCTTGAATTGCGTAATTATTTGTATGAAAACTAAAATTATGAGTTTCATTTCACTCTATTTAGGGTTTACGTACCCGAACGGTAACCAACGGAACCTTATTACTAAGCCTCCGCTGTCCGTCTGTCTGTCTGTCAGCGGGCTGTATCTCATGATCCGTAATAGTTAGACAGTTGAAATTTTCACAGAATCTGTATTTTTATTGCAGCTATAACAACAAATAAATTAAAAATTAAAGGGGGCTCCGGGGTACTACGATGTTACGGTAGCCTTCAGGCGCGAGTCCTACTCGCGCTTGTTCGGTTTTTAATCGCACCTAAAGGAAATCTGGCAAACGACATTATATCTGGATCACACGTATTTTTAGCCCAGACTATGTCTAGGTTTATAGTCCAAAATTTTTCCTGCAAAACGAGTAAACTGTAGGATGATAAGTGTATGTTGAAATATGCAAGCAAATACACAGACAGCTGGTTGGCAATATAAATAAAATGTGATGTATTTGACGTAAACGGATGCAGGAGGATTATATGCGATTCGCTCACGTGTGTGTTTTCACTTGCAGCTTCAGTAAAGCGAAAAACATCACAACTATTTCTGTGCACCGCGTCTTCGCAATACTAAACTATCGTGTCGAATTCATGGCGACTGAAGTTTTATTTTAAAAGCAAAACACACGGCCATATTGTGACAAAAGTAATTTTAGCCTGGCAACTCAAACATTCCCGTAAAAGAAAATTCCTTTGCGTCGACGCAAATCCGATTTCGAAACTAATCGATTACAGGAACTAATCACATCGATTGCCAAACATGTTGTGGAATGCAAAACATCTTTCTCGTTTAAAATTACTGGCCAGTATCGTCTTATTGCTGGGTAAAGACTTCCTGCCCTCCTTCCACCTCTGTCTGTCCATAGCTACCAAAAACTATTCCAGTCTAACCGAATGCAGCTGAATGAATACCAGTATTTTATACGGAATGACCATCTATTTGTCCTCTACAACTCAGTTATTGATACCCTCTGGTAAGACTGATTATCAGGCTAGTATTACTTAGCCTCGACACCTCCTAGCGAGCTGGCAAGGACCACCAACATCATTTTTCTGTCCTCATCCTAATTTATTTGAGGTCGGTGCAGTGTTACTTATTTTCCCATGCTTCCCTATTCCTCGTCATATCAGCAGTTTATCTGTCATTTCTGCCAAGCACACAAAAGCAGATCCAGCTCCACCCCCTTTCTCCGTCTCTCTGTCAGCATATGGACAGGGATAAGTTGATTACATTATCGGATAAATATAGCGGCGGGTGATGTTAATTGAAATGCCATCGTTATTGCCCTCGCCCTGCCGAGCGTTCGTGATTGGACAATTTAATTGACGCTGATTGATAATTTAGATAGAGATTATTACAGAACCCTCACTGACGTTGACGTCGATGATACATTATTTAAACACGTCATTTAGGAACACGCCTGTAGTCCCCAAAGGGTTAGGCAGAAGTGTAACTAATATTATAGTACACCGACATTTCGACAATTATATTTTCCATCCAGACTCCGTGGCTCCTCCGTGAGAGAATGAGAAATTCCTGATGGTAAAACCCAATAACACATTGTCCAATGAATCGAATCAAGGCTCTCATTAAAATAAACGTATGTTTTAAAATAGCAGACATCAACACGAGTTGCTATGCAAAACATAAGTAAACATAATAGAATCGTTTCAGTTCAACAACAAAGAAAATACAATTGTGTAAAAGAAGAAAATAATTGTTACTCGTAATTGCTGCGCATTGCAGAATAAATTGAAGCTATAAAGTACTTTAACACTATTATACGATACGACTAAGGGATTCAATTAAACAGATAAGTTTAGTGGCTTTAACATACAGTGTGTGGAAATGGAGTATACGACACGTAGATACGTATACGAGAAGTTAATGAAAATCAATACACGAACAATTTATTTCAGTAGGTTCTCGTAAATCTATCTCAGATTTATTTCTGTCATCATGAGTATGTTCCAACTGATAATAATGTAGAAATTACTAATACAGCCGTAACAAAGTTTATCATAAATTACGTTGCTTGTTTATGTGTTCTCTGAAAACTCTTTAATGGACTATTACATTCATATTTAAAGACAGTGCAAATAACAAGGTATGCGTTAGCGAGTTTGAGTCACCAAAGGCCATTTAGCACCGATTTAGCCGATCCAAATATTTTCACGGACGACGCTCTTGCCTCACTCGGCAAGCAAATTATTCTCGTCTGATATAGCGAAATTTGTACATGACACAGTTATTTGCCTACACGCAGATTAATTCTATAAAATATCTCGCTACTGTTATTTTTAAACCGTCTAAGCATACAATTAAATTATCATATTTCAGTATACCAAAATCAATAAATTAACTGATAAAAATCGTTATGATCATTTTGCAACAAACATGTTTATCAAATAATTACGCACGACACGACCGATATAATTTGGTCTCGATCTAATTATCATGTTGGTGATTGTGTGCGTTTGTGATAAGAGTTATCTACTGACCGTAGCCCGCAGCGATTCTGAATAACAAACAGCTGTCTGTCACCTGTTTCACTGCCGTTACTACACCGTGAAATTGTAATATTCTGACTACAATTCATGTAACATTAACAATGTCAGGAACGTATACATGTACCAACTTTGTTTCTATACACGAATAATGTATAATTTCTATCTGCGTCAGACCAATATACCAGCCAGTCAGACCAGAGGAGCATTATTAGAATCGTAAAACGAAAATACTGGAGTAATTTGAAACAGATCCAAAATGAAAATTCATTCATGCTCTCATTAGAATTTGATTCGGTTGTGATAATTTAGTTGGATATATATTAGGTGGTTGCACATTAGAAATGAAATTTACAAGCGTTGATATAGGTCATATTTAATTTATTTAAGTTTATAAAATGAGTAAATATTAATCTAATTTCAAGAAATCAGAGATCATGAAAATGAACATAATATCTGTGTGATGGGTGTGTTTTTTTTTCATAAATTGTGGTTTAAATTATTGGATACATTTATATATAACACAATATACATGCGTAGTATTCTGACTCATTTCCATTTAGTAATTGCAACTTATTTCTCGTAAAATGATACTTAATCTAAAAAGTGTATAGGGCATTATGTTTGACAAGTCAAGCATAATTACGTAAAAAAAATCATGTAAATAACTTACCTGTTTATTCTAATATGATGATGTAAAACAATGTAGGCGAAGTGTCCAGAAACTAGATTAATGATAAGACTAAAATAAATAATTTGTTACAATTTTGGTTTAACATTTCATGCAATGCTACACACAACAATACACACTAAAGCATTCGAATTATTTAGGGCATCAGTCACAATGTACATGTTATGTTAGTCGTCATTTGTTTCGAAACAATCGCAAAAAGTATTTGCCGACTGCTATCACAATTATAATCACTGCACACAAAATCACAAGATGCGGGGATGCTGGTCCGTTGTTGGACTCACCAGAGCTGCTCCTACCCTGTTCACTGTCTTTGGCTGTAAACCTTACGAACTCTTGTAAGTGACTCGGTAACTTTTTAACGTCTTTTTCTTCACCACCTTCAATCACTTTAATTTTATGTTCTATCACTTTAGGTTCTTTATACACATTATTAGATTCTCGTTCGTCTTCAGTTTCAGGATCTTTGATACCTAACTTGTCCCACCGTTCCCTAGCTTTCGATATGAACTCCTTCTCAATTCTATTGTTGACCTTCCCGTCAAGAATATCGAGTGTTGGCATACTTTTGGAAATAGTTATGTGGTTTGTTGACGCTGGAGCATTTGTAATTTTAATGACTTTGTGTTGCTTCCTTTCTTCACGTTCCGCCATCTGAGATACGTATTCCGAATACATTTTCTCACGTAGTAATTCTTCCTGGCTACTACTGAATGCCGATAACTTGGCTTTTCTGGTTTCGGATCCGTGTGAGCTCATTACCATATCTTTTTTACGTGATGTGCTATAATTATTTGAATCTCTTATCCTTTCACTAATTACCTCCTTTTCAGAAACTAACGGTGCTCTTGGTCCTTGTTTTTGCATTTGAGGTATATTGCTTTTTAAAGTTTCAAGACGTTGAATTTCAGCTTCCACTTCTTTTTCTTTTTGACGGATATATTCCATTTGTTGTTCACACAAATCTTTGGGAAGTGAAGGCCTTCTCGGACATTTGTAGTCACTTATCTCATCTCTGGTATCGGTAAAGTAGCGATGCATGTTTTGTATTGAAGAAATGTCACTCTCAATTTCTTTATTTAGGTTGCCAGTAGAGTAATGGAAGAATTTTCTCTCAGTTTTCATTGAGCGCATAGAACTATCGGTAAAATCAGAACTTTCGTCACTTTCGTAAAATGAAGATGAGTATTTTTTTGGTCTTGGTGGAGGAATCGGCTTGAATGAAAAGTCTCGACTTGGGAACCGGTTATGATTACTTTTCGCAAATGTTGTAGACGTGCGCTTTTTCTGAATCTCGTCTGAACTACTATTTAATCGTTGGTTTAAAGAATTAATAGTAGTTGTTAGAGTTGGATCACGAATCAAAGCAAGCAGGCGACTTCCAGTCTGTGATTTAAACGGTATAATTGGAGTAGTATCGACTTCATTTTCCTCTCGCTCCTTTTCATTTTTATATTGTTCATTGTAGCCCCTGCGATCCACATATTTTCTATGCATGTCCACAAGGTGACTGGCGTCATCTTTCGTTATCACAGTGTTCGTTTTTTCCATCAGCATTTTTTGAGAAGGAGATAGACAAACGTATACAGGTTCGGATTTAGTTGGTATACCGGTCCAGTGCTCGTCTTCCTGTGATGATTTTCTCAAAGATGAACGACGAGGTTTAACCGGTGGTGGTATTGGATCCTTTGGTTTCGTTGGAATAGATATCGTCTCAATAGATGAAACATCAGGTAACTGATAATGTGGCATACTTTCGACGTTTTCTTGCTTATTATCGACTGTCTTTGTAGATGTGCCGTAAAGTGCGATATGTTGCAAACGTTCAGATACAGATGCTAATTCTTCAAGTATCTTCTGACCATAAGGCAATGTTGCTATATTTCTGACACATATATCTCTAAGCTTTAGGGGTTCTTTTGGGTCATCATCAGTTTTGGTCTTACTTTGGGCAGTAGTCCCTGTAACACATTCAAATACATCTTTGACATGACTGGTAGTTGAAGACAATTGTTCTGAATTTATCTTATTATTCACACTGGTGTCATCATGCGTCATGTTAGATATGTCATTAAGGGATGAATAATTGGGGTTATATTTTGCCGTGCACTGAGAGGAATCCACACTGCTCGAAGAGTCTTGGCGTGAAAATGTGCCCTTTAAATTTTCATTAGTTTCTTCTGATTCAGAGGCCACTTCCTTTATCAAGTTATTAATTGCATCATTAAATTCGCATTTTATAACTTTTGATTCTAAATCGTATTTGCTTTGTTTTGCTGGTGATTTATTACCCTCTTTATTTATTGGTTCATCAATATCTTTGACGTACAAATTAGTTTTAATGTTATCTGTCGATAAAACAACTATTTCATGAGAGTTTTGACTAGAAACCTTTTCAGAATCCCTTTTATTTTCAGTGGAACTGTTTTTATACTCAATGTTTATAATGCGCTCTTTTGTAGTTTCTTTGGTTTTGCCACTAGGAGGTAGTTCCTTTTCTTTTAGATCTTCGTCACGAGTAATCTTTACGATATGTTCATCATTGTTCTGAATTAAGTTTTGACATTTGTTTTTAGTTTCGGCGTCTTGAATTATTTCAACTATCCTTTCAGTGCCTGCTGGGACAGGCACCGAATTCGTATTATTGTTGTGTTTACCGTCTTCTAGTTCCACTTTAATGATATGCTCCGAATTTATATTTTTACTTGTCAGTTCTTCATGAATTTTTTCGGGAACATTTATTTCTTCAGTGGTTTCATTGAATTTATTTTGTTTAGTCTGTTGTCTTTCATTTAATATATCTTGTTTATTGTCTTCAACATTTGAAATAAATGACTTCTTTAGGAAATTCTCCGTATCAGTAACTTCTATAGTTGGTGTGATCATGCGCACCGATACATCAGTATCAACGCCATCATCTTCATCTTCAATCTCATGAAGAGAACTAGAACTACTAGACGTATCTGTTAAGTATACTACTTCGGCGCCGGTCATTTTTTCAACGGTTTTCATAGTCCAGTCACCTCGCGCTTCAGACACTTCAGGTTCTTTTAGTTTCGCACCAACTAGAACACATTCTTGAGGAACCAACTGGCCAAAGGTTTTTTTGTGGACCGCAACAGACATCATTTTCTTTTGCTTAGTTAATTTGTTCTTATTATCTTCAAATACATCGTCATCTAAATCTTCCACATCACTTCTCTTATCACTCAGATAAGACTGACGACGTGAAGTCATAGATGAACCACTTCCACTGCCTTCTTCATCAATAACGTCCAACATTCTTGGAGGTCCAAGTCGATGCAAGAAAAAGTCATCAGCTGATGCTTTTTTGCGTAACCTGTGTTTAATTTCTTGGTTTATAATTTCCTCAATTTCCGTTTTCATTTCAATAGCGTTTAAACCCTCCGGGTGTGTTGCTAGATTGAGGGTATTCAAATAAGTTCTTAACGATTTTTCTTCATCAGGTGTCAATGACTTGGTTTGGTCACATTGTGCTACATTAAGAGGGATCGTGGTAACTGATAAAGTCCCAGTAGCAAGTTCTTGTGGTTTTGTGACGTTAAGTTCATTAAGGTCAGCAGCACTTTCCCACTCTACATCAGATTCAACATGAGTAACTACAACATTTTGACTATCTATTAGAGCCAGAGCATTGTCAGCTCCCGGCTCAACATCAGTGTCATCATCAGTGATTTCAATAATTTTTGTAGCGTCATCATCATCCAAACTTTTACTTTTCACATTGCTTTTTAACTTAGCTTTACTTTGATGGGATTGCTCGGGAGCTTCTACGACGTAAGCTTTAGTATCTACGATCTCATGAACAGTATCTTGGCATTTTTCAACTGGTATCGGCAACACATCATAGACTATTTGATTGCTGTTATTATTTAAATCACCGTTCAAATTAACTATATCGCTAGAAGTACTACTTGCCGTGTTTTGATTATCTGTTGAAGGTTGCAAAATTTCAACTTTTATTTCCTTTGTTACAGTAACCTCACTTGCAGCACAATCTTCCTCGTTGTCATTTTGTGTGTTACACGATTCACTGTTGTCTAATTTTGTTTCGTCACTATTATTTTTATTCGCATCAGGTCTATTGTTTTTATTTTTACGTTTGTTTTTATTATTTTTACGGCGCTTCGGTCTTTCAGGCATGGTTGATGATCGCTACACTGTTATCACTGGCACAACGTAATCATATCACAAACACACACGGTCCATTCACAGTCGGTTCACGCGTCTCGCGACACCGGTATATATTGCGTAGGAGTGACGATTCGTCGAGGTTCGTCTAAGCGTATTTTAGGGTTTTCGCGTCGTTTGTTGAACTAGGGCCCGGTGTACAGGGACGTGAGATTCGGGTTCGAGGTTATCGATTGTGATTTTCTTTTAGGCGAGCGGTCGCCGGCCGCGGCAGTCATGCACTCGCGCGGCGATTTACTGATAATTATAAATGGGTTGAAGTGCGAGAGCGCGGGCCGTGGACTTTATTTTTACGCGGAGACGTGTACGCTTGTGGTGCGCGCGCGCCGGTACACTACGAAGGGAGCCCGCGCGCCGCCGCCCGCTACCAATACTGTCCGACTGAATTATCATCGGGCGCACTTCAAATCGTATATTGCTAATTAATATTGCACACACGCATCTTTACCATTTTAGGGAGGAATAACGGGGAAGGAACTCTAAAACACAATGGCTTCTATTACTTATTAGGATTTGGTTAGGACGCAAACAAAATTCTAAGTTTAATTTACTAAACAATAAATCTCTTAGGTAACTATGGAATTAGTTGTTTGTGATGATTCAGTGTAGTTTAATTGTATTGTGTTTTGTTGTGGTTTTATTGCGCAGTATTTAAACTGAAAAATAGGTGTCGACACTGAAAATAATATTGAATCAGGTGAAGACATTATTTCAGTAATGTTATTTAGTTATGCTATAGTGGTGCTACATTCATTATATTATGTCAGCCAGTATCAATCCCTGTGGTTCGTATAAAAATCCTATAGTGTAACTACTTTGAAAAACCTCTATGTTAGAGAGGAAATCACGACCTTGGCTTGTGACGTTTTGTGTAGGTATTGTGTCTGAAACCGGTATTTATATGTAAAGTACGGTTTTGAATTTGATAGTCATCAATGATTATATGAAAAGTAATCGATGATAACAATTTTATCTCGCTGTCCTTGAGATCACAATCAAAGTGTAGCAACAAAGATTTCGTTTTACGAGAATAGTATCTATTACTTAATGTGTGCCTATTTAAATTATATTTCTAATAAATATATTTATATACTGACGTGTAGTAAAATATTTGATTGTTCTAGCAAACGGATTAACCTACCAATACAAATAATCAGCCTTGGGAACCAGCTAACTATATTTAATTACAAAAAACTACTAAAAATTTCGTTAAATAGTGAACTAGAAACATTCAAAACTTGCTAAAACATAGTACTGTTATCATTAAAGATAACAATTTATTTAGCAAAATTATCTTATCATTACCTCATTACGGAAATGTCTTATAAAAACTGAAAACTATGCCTATCTAAAGATTTTTAACCTATTTTAATTTTGTAGTTCGACTTGAAATGTATCTAAATGCCTTCTATAAGTGAAATAATCAATTTATCAGTGCACAAGTACAGTTTTGATGACATTGATTTGATTCACTGAGTTGCAACGACATTTTGCGGAACACTTCCTGAATTCAAATCTAGTAAAATAGATTAAAAAAACAAATGACAAATGCAGTCAAGCAAAACCAGGCAAAGAGCTGATTTATACAAAATTCGATGATCGTTTAAATGAGTATAATAGCGTATCTTCTAAAACGTTTATCTCTAGATAAATGTTTAAGAAGATTTAAACTACATGATTTAGCAGGAATTTTGAATGACAAACTTATAGTAAAAATACATTTTAAAAAACAAAAACGTCATATTTTTTTTGTGTATCATTCAGCAAACCCTCTGTTTAATTGATACCCATATCATGAGGGTGCATAAAAATAACTAGTCCGCCGTTTTTGGGAGTCCGCCATATTGGATTTAGAACGTCACTTAGCTAACCACGCCCTGTCGTCCTAACTAAACGTGTATGCAAAATTTCAACTCAATCTGTTGGGGATAACTGTTTTAAAATTCAGTTGCAAGATTTGACCTAAACTAACATAGAAACATTAAAAATTAAATAAAAGCTTGTGAAGAAAATATCGCGTTTCTGACTACTTTTCCAGCTTAATACTGGTGCCAAACAAAATAATCTTCTCCTTTATTAACTTTAAATTCCTATACAGTAGTTAGTATACAGACTACTCCGATGCATGTATGAAAATATTTAAGTTTCATAGGAAAAGCTATTTAGTATGGCTTGTAGAGTCACCTCTTGACGAATGCAAGTGATTAAATCGCCACCCTGTATATTCCGAACAGAACCTCAAACTATTAGCCAACACATAACTAACGACAATCTCAAGACACTGGACACTATCAAAGTTTCCAACAAGCAACATGTAGGTACATAAGTAGATAAAATTAGTCCAGTATAGCACAAGTTTCGCCAGCACAACAAGTTACCACAAACTGTCAAATGTCTCCAAATGATTTTGAGCCATAAAAAGTTGAAGATTAAATTCAAAATCGAATGAGAAAATTTGTGAGTTTGGGGTAACTAGATGCACTGGCGACTGTACTACCGCGCTCCTTGACGGTCAACCATTTTTCACCCTTATGCCCTGAGTAATAAGATTGACGACCGTCCAGTGAGCGCGGTAGTACCTACTAGATTGCATCCTATTACGTACTACCCACGTCAGCAAAAACGTGACCTGATTTAATCCACACTTCCATGTTAATATCTTACAATAACGCAAAAATAACTATGTCTTTCTGTCTGTTTTGACAGACACATCGAAATCCTTTATAAGGAAGTAAAAAGTGGCACTACTGAACGAATTTCGACAAAACTTAAAGAATACTCTTCACTACATAGTATAAAAAAAAAGTCGCTTTCTCTGTCCCTATGTCCCTTTGTATGCTTAAATCTTTGAAACTACGCAACGGATTTTGATGCGGTTTTTTTTAATAGATAGAGTGATTCAAGAGGAAAGTTTATATGTATATATTGCACCCGTGCGAAGCCGGGGCGGGTCGCTAGTTATTATAATAAATTGAGTCACCATCTGCTTAACCTTTTAACTATGTTGGGGTCGGGTTACAGTTTAACCGGACGTATTTTACATGGAGCGACTGTCTGTCTGACGTCCACCACAACTCAGTTAGTACTGGGTAATACCATGCCCCTTGATAAGACTGGTTGTCAGACTTTTCGCCACTGACTACCTGTAACGACTGTCAAAGATCTACAAATGACAACCGGGACCAACTGTTTGTTTGCAGACACAGGTAGACCATAACCTGACTAAGGACATTTGATTCTTTTTATACCGGTAGTAGATTCGTTCCCATATAATTTCCAACATCAACGCGAACGAAACCGCAGGAAAAAACCGGTTTCCTAGCAAATCTGTGTACGTAATAACATAACAAGTCAAGACGGGATATTACGCGTTAGGTAATAGGTTAGGTAGCCTAGCCTGGATCTAGAATACTAGACTATCTAGACTTGCGGGTCATGTGGACTGATTGACCACTTCCACTGGCGCAACGCTGTTACAACCAATCAGTATGTGCTATTTGCATATGGAGCTATTACATATATGCGGGTTTTTCATTGAGCTAATATAAATTCCAATATGGGAATTGATTTTTAATATTTGTGTATTTGAGACAAGTCTTTTGTCTAGAGATAGACTGCCTAGAAATTGGATTCGTTTTTCGTTTGACTTAGAAATTGATCATGGTTTACCTACTTATTTAAACAAACAAATATATTAGAATTATTTATTATGACCTTTATTCATTTTGTATACTTATTCCACATATTTTTAAATATTTCTTGAAAAAGAAAAACCATATAAAACACATTTAAAAATATACAAAATAGTGATCCTCCGGTAGCGGGAGCAGGGTCCAAGCTACCGGTGGTTAGGGCTCCAGAGACAGGAACCTCCTCACAATGCGAGCCGTTATTATGACTATTATTAACTAAACAAACTAAAACCGGTGGACTACTATTTTCATATTTTTAAATGTTTTTTTTTTCTATCAATTTGTACAGGAATATTTAAAAATGTAAATAATGTTAGAGAAATGAATAAAACTAATATACTATGTAATTATACTGCACAACGAACTATACATTTTTGCTATTTATTTCAGTTTGCTAAAAGATGAGATGAGAAGAAATTTTGACTCGGCAATTGATTATTTATAATTAAGTTTTTGGGCAGTAACATTTTTGACAAACTATTGGCTTACAAAATCAGTTTTAAAACTCAGTTAATAACAATAACTTGAACCTTACACATGAAGTGAAATCTTACATAAAGAATATCTCAAAACAAGCAGCTTTTCAGTGTGAAACTCCCGGAAAAATGTAGCATTTTGACTTTCAATATAAAACCTTTAGTATCCAATATACTATTTTCTCTCACGGAAACCTCGCGGCGGTTTCACAAAGCAGCACGTACTTATAGAAAATGCAACGGCTTGCAAAGATATAGAATAAAAGATGTAATAAAGAAAACTATAGTATAGAATACTAACGTGTTGCTATCGAGCTGCACATACAAAGAACAAATAAACTTGTACATAAGATCTGTGTAAATAACACCGCAGACATTGACGTAGATATTTACTTTATTCAATGAGTATTGTCGGATTGTATGATAAGATTTATAAAACGTTTACTTGGATCAAGTAGTTTTGAGATCTTTAAAGAGACGCAGGTTGTGTTTGATGTCCTCTAAGATATGTATCATTAAAAAATCGGCCAAGTGCGAGTTGAACTCGCGCATCGAGGGTGCCGTATAAACTTGTAGGTATTTTGTTATTAAACTACGTTTTTCAGGTTTTTTTTCTTTACACGTGCAGTCAGACATTGCTTCTTGTCAAATTTCATAGTTTTATGTCAACGGAAAGTACCCTATAAATGTTGATTCCCTTGAGAGTGTCGAAATATACGTTTTTTTTGCGGCATAAACGGGCGTATTATTTTACGTTAACTTAGAACTTTGATTCTTTGACAGCTTCAAGGGACTGTAGACCTGAGTTTATGGTTATAATTTCAACTCGATATTTCCCCGCGTTTCCGAGATAATGGGTCTTGACAGACAGACAGATAGACAGACGGACAACAAAGTGATCCCATAATGGTTCCGTTTTTTTCCTTCTGAAGTACAGTATCCCAAAATTGCAGTTTTATGTAATTCTAAGTTATAAAATAATGTTCATGTCTCAAAAAAAACCCTAAAACGCAAGGTTTTCATAACAGACAGCTTGCCTATTTGTCATTATCGATTCCTAGAAACTTAGTCAGTTTTCTACTTAAGTATTTATTTATCTACGTCATCATAAGGTCACCACCTACCTAAGATGAATATTATGCACCCAGTGGGTACTAACATAATGAATTTATCATGCTTGCAATTACTGTGTAGTTCAATTGTTTTTCTCATGTTTCATTCCTTATGACCTAAGACTGGCTCCTAGAGTATGTATCTACACTATCTACCTACCTATTTTATCAGCACTGACGTCACTTTATGCTTGAATCAATAAATTGCCCGATACTTTTATGAAAAACGGAGGCCTGGTTGGCCTGACCATTAGTCGTTAGTGCTTCTATTCCCTTGGCTTTGAGATATTCTATCACCTTTTAAAACTCTGTAAATTGTTCCAAAGTGAACGTTGTCAATTTAATTTATATAGTAGCAAATCTGTAACGACTGACTGATTGCTTGCCAGTCATTTATAACTGACAAGCAATGCAACATCCAGACAACGAGATATAGAAACATACAGTTTGGAAACTCTGTTCCTTAGAACTCGTCGAAATGCACAAAGAAATGTTTTTTTTTTCTCTTAAGGCAACCTCACGCAGATCAAACGGGTTCGAAAAGCTTGTAAGCGAATAAGTCGTGGCCAACATAGCCATATCTCATCAATAAATTACATATTACATAAGACTAAATCTTTAACCTAGGTAATTTTCCCAAAATAGCGCCCAAGTGTGCCACTGAGCCGTATCTTTCGATGCCGAATCGCCTAACGCCCGAGGTGAGGTAACGTTCTATAATAGCTTTTAATAATACGTAGTTAGAGACTATTATACCTACAAACTATCTGGAACAAATATTCACATTTTGACGATGACATAAGTACCTACATCATTCCCAACTAAAAGAAAATTCTTACGTGAAAGAATTTACACTGTGTGTCATCAAATGTTTGAAATAGAGGGTAATGTTAATAAAATTCAGAATAGTTTTCGTGTGTTGAAAGTATTTATATGTAAAACAATATATTGAGCATGAAACACGGGTTCAAGATTCAAACAATAAGCCAAGATTTGTTCTAGAAAGAACGTGAAGTTTTTCCATAGAAATGATTCAAAGATTTCACCAAGTCACGTACAGATGTAATTATGAAATTTTCTCCCTAATTTAGCTTCCTACTGTAAAACTAATGGCAGGAACTCATATTTTCTAAGTCATGATTTGTAATTCGCAAGCAATGATAGTTCAAAACGTGATTCATGTAGATCAGATAATAAGAAGCGGACTCTACGAACAAATAATTAAGAATTTTCTTAAGTCAAATCTTTGAAAACTGTAGCAACATGAATTATGTTACGCAAACATATTTAAACATCATATTACAAGAAGCCGAACGTCATAAAGAATAACACATCCATGCAAATAGGTCAACACGTTCACTCTTATATTAAACGTGTTTAAATCGAGATTTCACTCTCATTCAAAATACTCGGTTATTTTCAGTACCACAATCTAGATCAGCTGACGTGTTCAAGTTTAGCTGTCTCAGATCAAATCAATCAATACGGATTATTGAAGAACACTGCCGGATGTTGGTTGTTTGTGTTGTAAAACAGCGTACCCTTAATGTAAAATGCAAAGTCTCACACCTCGTAGAAGATAGCGGGATGAGCTGGACAAAACCAACGACCAGTGGTCCATATTGGCCCTTGGTCCGGAAGAGCTGGAAGTCATGGAGCCATTGTCCAGCAGTAGGATGACCCAGGTTAACAGTAATGTGTTGCTTTATGACTCTCACTTTTATCATTGTTGATTAGGTCTTAATATTGTACTCGTACCTATTACGATTCCCTACGAACGACAACGTAGGTAAAGTTAATAATATGTTGCTAAGTATGGAGTTTTCGAACAACCCAGGTGCAAGAACACTTTAAGAGAAAACTGAATCGCTAGACAGCCGCCGGCATCCTAGAATGCAATAATAAACATCGTGGGTGAGACAAATATGTGAACTGCAATTGGCAACAAAACGGCGATGCAACGACCTTCCAAGTTCCAGAAATATAACCGACCGTCCTCTGCTTTCTCCACAATAAAGCGCCATTTCGATATTTGTTTGCGAGAACGAAATAACAAACTGGGATCACGATGCATGACATAATCGCCTCATAGATCCGTGCTAGTGTGCCAAAACACGGCGACCGCTAACTCTGGCGCCGCCCGCTTTTCTGGCTCCAAGTCAAAGGGTTATAAGGTGAATGTGTCGAGACCTGTTTTATTGTTACATTTAAAAATAGACTCGTCTTCGATGCTTCGGTACATGCTAACAATTTCTAATTAGGCCGGTATTTACGAGCGGGAGAGGAACTCGCGCAAACTGAACTGAAGCTTGCACAGTAATAAGGTTAAATTATGTTTGTGCAGTAATGAACATACGTGTTTGTTTCTGTATTGTTAAAACAGTCGGAATATGCACCTTGTCTTTCATTGCTGCGTATTTTCAGCCTATTGCCAAAGTGTACAGTGCAACTGTGTGTGTTTATTAGCGTTTGATCGGCTCATCCATTACTGTTGCGAATTACTGGTTTGGCGTTGAACAACAGTGTTAAATCGACAGACTTTATGGATCTTTGAGTTATTAAACATTTGCTTTAAAACATAAAGCATCAGGGCCAGACATATGCAGACTTCCTTGTAACTAAAAATATAACAAAGGGATCGGTTTTTGAAAAAACATCACTAGAAGTTGTGTCAATAAGAAACAATTTATGGCTCTGAAAGTATACCACATCTTTTTTTAAAACCACGAATCTTTCTCTTACTAAAATTTATATGCCGCAAAAACGAAATTATATTCAACAAAATTTGAGGGACGCATGCATCTAAAACAGGGGCAAGTAAGTCAGGTCGGCGCATGACAATCGTGCCATTTTACTTGCTAATAACACTGACCAGCGCATAATGTATCCTGTTATCTTGTACCTTGCCATGTTTGTGTTGTATCTCGATAAAGCCCAGCTCCTGAACAATGTACTATTACACGCCTTAGGTGCAAGAGAGGGCCTTGCAGATAATTTTGTTGCTGATAAACGAAAAGATGTTTTCTTGGTGGATGATAAGTCGAAAAGCAGTCAACTTAACGGTAAGTGGTCATAATAGTCTACAGCAATATGCCATATCGAAGCACAATCCAAAAATCCTGGGTGATGTATTGCAGTCCCAATCCCTCGTACTGAGAGGAGGCCAGTGTCCCAGAAGTGGGAACGATATAGGCTGCGTATGAGACACGTTGATGCGTTCATAAAGCTGAAGTGTCTCATGGGCCTGTACCTAATTACTACGATAACAATTCATACAAAACGATAAACATCAACGCTGCTTGTCGGCAGGTTGGTGTAACACCTATTTCTCTGAAAGAGATTCTTCTCAAAGAACTAATTGAGAAGGAGGGATCCTACTTTCACTATGGTAGTGAAACCGGTAGAGATGGACGACCCACAGATGATCGCGGGGAAAATCTGGATGAGACTTACACAGACTAGGGAAGCATGACAATATGGAAGAGGCCTATACCTAGCATCGTGTGGAACAAAGCCTGCCAATCATGAAGCCTAACAGCGGACTGATTCAATAATGATGCTGATAGAAAGAAACAAGTAGTTAAATTGAAAAAGAAATTCAATAACTGTGACGTCGTAGTATGATGATGTGCTGTAATATTGTAATGCGGAACGATCTCCGAGATTGATAACAGATAAGATATAGCAGCAGTTCGTTACGTAAGGTCAACAGTTGCGTCAAAGAATTTATGGATGGTAATAATGAGCGATATCTATTAAACGGATGTTCTTGTCGATAACATTTAAATGTAGGTAATCTTCAATACCTACATCTGCATAATCTAGGGTTTCAAAAAGATGCTACATATATGTTATATAGTTTTCAATATTTTTTTGTTCAATGTTGGTGAACCGCTCACCAGTGGTAACACCTGCATCACGAAAATTAACCTTAATGCTACGACATAAAGTCGCTGTCAAAGCCTTATCGTTGCCATTGTGATGTGTGGTTGACTGTTGTCCGTACCTTTTTGCCGTTTTCGAGATTGTAGGTGTTAAGCTTCACACTTTTTGCGTTTCAAAACAAAATAACTCAGTGTTTAGGTCGTGTGTTGTTCCAAAGTTTCAAGTTACGTAAAAACAATGGGATTTTTTGTTGAAAACAACGGGTCGTTTAGTACAAAAAGGTTTTTTACTCACGTTTCGGTGACGAGCTGGGAGCTGTCGGCGTGTTCGGCGACTTCACAGCCTCGTTCGGGACCACCTCGGCCGCTTTCGTCTCCGCTACAAACAAAAAGATCGCATTACTAATGATATTCATCTAGAATCTTACTTTCATTTTTAATAAGATTTGGAAATTCAGTATTCAGAGATTATCCTCGCCTCCTACATACGCTCTTTCATTGATTCTATTTATAACTCAGTGAATCCTAACTTCCAATTAAATACACACAATCATGATGATCATTATTTGTATTGCTGCCAATGACAAATCTAAGTAGGCGGTAAAGAAAATATCTCCAAGTATCTTCTTATGCGTAGAAGTACCTCATCAAGTTCTTGTAAAAGGCAGGTATCATGACTAAGCAATGATGACCATAAGAATCAATTCAGAGATCAAACCGAATCCTTTAATCCCAAAAGCACTGAATAACCTTGAATGTACTAAGTACCTAAGCTAAAATATCTCAGATTATGTCCCAACAAATACAGCAAAAGAGTTTAGTCATATTTATTTAAACAAGAAAGCATCAGTGGGCAAACTCGTAATCGCACAAAGTGTTTGAACAAACGTTGTCACAAAGGACGGCACTATAACATAAGATGGAGAAGAAAAATAAAAGCAAATATGAGGATTGAAGACGCGTCTTCAGAAACGATAAATTATTCGGAAGCAGAAGATTGTGCTCACTTTGTTTATATTTGCGTGACAACCCTAAGACTTGTCCCAATATTACCGAGCACTATTTGAATAAGAAAGGATTTTACCGGAAAATTTGTGTTAGCATCAAACATGGAAAGGGTGAATAATATTTCCTGATGACTGTCCCAGGAACTAAGCATGTTTAAGACGTGAAAATAATTTCTTCGTGAATTAATGGACGAGAATTAAACAACTAGACACAAAGGGATATGTCCGTGTGACGTGTCATATAAATGAAAAATTAAAAGTCACTTCAGTATTCATGAAAGCTCGAGGAATAACTGTTTCCAAACCGTAAAAAGGGAGACTGATAGTTTCCAATTAATAGATGCCCCTTAGAGCATTGTTGAATTAATCGTATGCCATTGCGTTATCTTCTTCTGTGTATTTATAAAATGGTAAACTGACTGACTGAATAACTGGGTGATACATCAACGCATAGCCCAAACCGCTGGTCCTAGAGATATGAAACTTGGAGAGTGTGTTCTTTGCCAAGAGTAAGTATCCACTAAGAAAGGATTTTTGGGAATTCCACCCCTAAAGAGGTAAAATAGGGGATGGAAGTTTATATGAAAGTCCGTTAGTTTTGAAATTAGGATCTTTAAATTTTGTGTTTAGGCTGGAGATTGAAAAATAATTTATACGTGTCTCAGCGGTTTTGGTAATTCTACCCCCGAAGGGCTAAAAATGGGGGTAAATATAAGTAACTATGTGTGTTCGGTACGTTCCCGTCGGATATTTTTCGACATCCACGCGGGCGAAGCCGTGGGCAAAGCTAGTTTGTTATAAGACAACTTAATTAAACATCTCTTCAATAGCTCCTAACTTAAAGAGGAAGATGAACCTACAATACATTCATAGCATAACGTATCAATCATAACGGTGCATTTAATAGTCGTATTATTCGAAATGCAATAAAGGACGCATGACAATCATTCGTGTTTTATTTTGTGTGCCTTGAATGAGTTAACAACACACACTATTTATTAATTTAACAAACATTAATTATTAAAAAGCATGAAGAAAATAACAAAGCAAAAGAGCAAATTAATCAAATAAACCCAAAATTCACAAAAATCCCGTAACTATAACTACACACATTATTGTATGTAAATGAATCATATAATGAATTGCAGAGTCGAGTCGTTAACGTAAATAGCCACCCACGTGTTCCGAGTAACAGTAGTACACTTACCATAATATCGAACCAAGTAAAACGATACGATTAGGAAATGTCATTCGAACAATGAAACAGTAGCTCAGCAGCTGCCGAAGATTTTACTAACGAAAGAATATATCGGTTTCTTTCTGATACATCTACTTTAATGAGCACAGCTGGATTAATTTTCGCTACGGTTCCGATAATTCTAAAATTAGACACGGTACACTGTTATTTATAAGGGGTGTTGTTGTAATGAAACCACAGCACTTCCCGGCAGTGCGTTGCGATTAGCTGACCACTAACTACAGACTTTAAACTAAATGCGATGCGCGTCGCCTCTGTTTAGAATCTGCACCAGGAAGTGCATGTGATCGGGACGTTTGGCACGGAGCTGTGTCCCAGCAACCTATTGAATTGATACTTTAAATAAATCACTTATTTCGATCACAGGTGTGTTCTATTATAAGTATTTAAACGTAATGCTGAAGAGGTTCGATGATTTTAGTATAGAGCCTGGCTTGCTTACTTTTCGGCAGTTCGTTTTTCATAATTTTGTCCACGGATTTTATCCAGTGGACGAGGCGAGGATCGTAGCAGTTTCTGCCTACCCCCATGGTAAAAGGCGTAAGTAAAAAGGGTGTAAATAGACCCTTAACGAAGCCGAAAAGCACTTGTTCTCCCCGTCTTTGCGATATTTTTTTTTGTTCTAGGGAACCTTCTAGTTACGAAGATATTGAGGGTCAAAAGTACCAACTTTTTTTTTAAAGTCATTTTTTTAATGTAAGATTTTTACTTTAAACAACTCCACGACCTCCGTACTATTCAATCCATCAATCAGCACAATTCTTCGAGTGCGTTCCATAGAGTCTTACCGTAAAACGTGATTTTTCACCGCATAAAAGTCGTTTCCCAGCAATAACTTTTGCGTAAAGTTACTAAGTTTGATGTACAGAATGCTTGGTTGACTGCTTCGTCTGGTCTGTTTACACCCTGTGTGTATGTATGCATCATACTGGTAGGTACTGAGTGCGCCATCATATTTTGGAAACGTGACGCTTTACAAGATTTTGTCTCATAAAATACTTCTTTGTATTAATTACAGCTATTAGCATACGTACCTATGGCGAAAAGTAGGCAGGCCAAAATATTCCAACCCCTTTAGTTAAATTACGTAATTGAAATATTTGATATTTTTAGAAATACAATAATGTGAATCCTTTATTAGACGCTCCGCGAACAGCAACTTGATATGGGAAGCCTATAAAATAAGAATTCCCTTTTCAATGAAAGAAAGCTTATATTTACGTTAGCGCCATCGGTAGTCAACTTTAATTTCTTTGGGCGAATATTTTCAGTAATTAAATTGTGAGACCTCGTGAAGTATAAATAACAGTGTTACCAACATCATCTATTTACCTTAGCATTATTGCTTAGATATCCTATCTACAATCAATCGATACTGATCGTAAAGTCTCGAAAACTCAGTTTTAAACAGTGTTTTATGTGCTTTTTTTTTGTTTTTTTTGGTGTTTGTGTGTGTGTTTGTGTATTGTGTGTTTTTTTGTGTGTGTTGTTGTGTTTTGTGTGGTTTTTGAGGGTAGACCGATTTGTCTGCACATAAACAACCCACCCGCAATAACTTCAGTTTATCCGTGATCGTGGTGCTTGCAACAGCGCCGAAATATCGTGATCTCAATACAATCAGTAATAATGATGAGTGATAATGTTTTAATACTTATTTTTAATAAACCCTTAATTTTAGACCTTATAAGAAAATAAGCCTTCTTAGGGCGTTTACCATATCTAAACGGCGTTCAAGAGCTCCTGGTCTCGATATTCAGTAACAATTATGACACTGGCAGCTCTTAAACGTGGTTTAGATATTCAAACCTACATAGTGTAACTTAAAGCAAAAGATTTTAGAATAAAAAAAATAGTACAGGGGGCCTAAAATGGTCGCTTTAGCAGGATCATAATAGGATAATTAGAATATGAATCACTTTAAATTCCTAAAATGGTTACAGACGCAGTTAATACTATGAATTGTCAATTTTTGAGCATTTTACGAATTGTATCGTAATTATTATTATTATCCTATTATGATTCTTCTAAGCCGACCATTTTAGGCCCCCAGGTTTTGGGGTTTTTACACTTCCGCGTCTCCATTAGAAACCTTAATATAAATAACTAAAAATAAAGTCAGTCTTGTTTCTTAAGCAACAATATTTCTTTCCGGCTGAGACTTTAGGTAGGCGCTTAGTGCCATCTAATACTTTATCTTTCTTAGAAGAAAATCTTATTTAAACGGCCGTTTATGAAGAATCTCTAAGAATTTTCCTTAAACCTCCATCTTTTCAGGAGGTTTGAATGGTGCTTCATCAATCATTGAGTTTAAAATAAAAGACGGATCGATTGCGACTTACTCCTCTCATAATGGGAATTAATCAAATCTTTACACAATGCTGAAATCAATAACAATCAATTCTAATTTTGAAAGGAATCTAAGCTTGTAAATGGCGACCTTGTATCGTGTATGACCACATGTATGAACGTAGTTGGAGCAAAAGGGATAAGTAAGGATCGTGGAGGTGTTCCATAGTTTCTGCCTACCCTCAATTGAAAAAGGCTTAAGTTTAGGAATTATGTATCTACAAGGTGTAACATAATAAACGCAAGACCTACCGTGTGGTCTCTCGGACCGTAAAACTGAACAACTTTTGTTCTACGATTCATGAAATGCGCAAAAAAATTTGGACTTCGCATAGGAACTGACTGATGCGATCAGCTGATCAACATGTATGGTAAAACTAAAAAAAAAAGTTATGAATTTCCAAAAGTCATAGAACAAAAGTGGTTCAGTTTCATGGTCTGAGACACCACACGACAGGTCCTGCGTTTATTATGTTACAACCTGTTATCCATGTAAACGAAAACCAGCGACGTATATTTAGAACATTTCCATGAATGAAAAAACATGAAAGGAATGGAGGAAGGGTAAGTAATGCTATTCAATTACCCTACGATATTATATGGAAGAGGAAATCCTCTTCCATATAATATCGTATCGTAATTCGCTCATTTGAGGGCAACGCCGGCCGAGGCTATTACTAACGACGCGGTTCGGGATCAGCTAGTAAAATTGAGATAGGGTGATGACGATCTGGCGCAATGCTTATAAGTACGTTATGAAATTTAAGGTGTTATAGAGGGGTGTTATAAAATAAAATTGAAAACTGTAATCAGAGGCGCTAGCACCAGCGCGCGGTTTAAACGTTACGTAAATATATCGATTTAAAAATTAAAAATATCCGTTTCACTTATACTATTTTCATAATTTCTGGCTCTTGTGATACAAGAGCCAGGCCTACACTGATGTCTGTGAGTAAACATTTGTCAGTAAAGTTTTTTTTTTAATAATTTTCAGAATACATTAATATCTATGGATGTTACTAATTGTGCTTGCAAACAATTTAACTAGAATGCTATAGAATAATTGTATTCTTGATTAAATCGACGTATTTACGTTAGGTATACACCGCGCGCTCGTGGTAGGGCTTCAGAAACTAGTAAAAATCTAGTAACAGTAAGCCAAGCCGCTAAAATAAAATCACTAGCGTTCCGTCCCGGCTTCGCATGGGTGAATATTTAATTTTTAAATAATGCCTATGTTACTCAGAGATAACGTAGCATTCTAATGGTGAAAGAATTTTTGAAATCGGTCCAGTAGTTTTTGAGTTTATTCGTTACAAACACACAAAAATACAAATCTTTCCTCTTTATAATATTGGTGTAGATATAAAGTCGGAATGCCAACCCTTCATCCAAATTCCAACCGATCATCTTTGAACGATGCTTAAAGCCGCAATCAATTTTGATTGAGTATTGAGGAAGATCCGATTCGTTGAAAGTAATCTCAACTCAATAAATCATTGTTTGTATTTGTAAGCAGTAACATTATCAAGGATTTCTTCAGTTGACTTTACAATGAATACTCATTTTCGTTCTATTTATAGACAAGGTTTTTTTATACATTCATCTGTCCAAATTAAAGAAAATTCGTTGATTCAGAATCTTAGCTCGATTTAATACCCAATCAAGAAGATTTAATTAAAATCTCGTTAGCGGATGCTTAGCTTCATGTTGGCTCAATTAGCGCTAAAAATATAAAGTAGGTACTGACTCAACAGCAAATTAAATTCAGTATATTTGTGTAACGCTTTTAATTTTATCCCATCGTGGTTATGAAACTTGTGTAGTTCCATCTATTTTATAAACCATACTTTATAGCTTCCCACAGCTGCCATTACGCACGTAACCGCAGAAGCTTTTAATTAAAACGACAAATAATAAACAAAACTTACGTATGCAAAACTCCGATTACATGTGTTTGAACGTCACTTGGAAAATTAAATGAAAACGCATGCGCGAAAAGGAATCACAGCACTAGAGAGATAGACGATAGACTATAGAACACGAAGAATTCTGGTTCCAAATTACCGCGGGTCTAAATAGACCTAATCTGGCGACGGTCTAGTAGACCACGCTGGCCTACGGAGGCCAGAGGGCAACTGTGACAGGGCGCGCACTCACAATGGGCACTTTCTGTATGTAAATCACAATAAAATACCAGCTTTGTGCTCTGATTGCGACACGCTAAACTAAACACCGAACGTCATCTATGGTACAGTTGGTTTTTATAAGCGAATATTGACTCTATTTGGTGCATGATACGGTCACACATTTGTATTGACGGCAGGAATATGGGGGGATCAAAAACCGTACGACAGAGAGGTTGAGGGAATTGAAAATTAAGCGTTTGACGAATGTTCAGTCTAGCGACAACATTCGGATAACTGCAACCGGTAACTAGGTAAATGCACATGATATCATATTTATCAATATACCTATTCGAGCGTAGCACGTTTCTAAACAGTGTGTATCAAAAAGGGGTGGTCATATTTAAGGATGTCGTAAAGGCCATCAAACTTAACACCTTTTTCCATGGCTCCAATATAGTGATTGCTAAAAATATTCAGCTGTCTCTTAGAAAATTTCAAACCTACTCGACGAAGCCAGTTAAAGGAAATAATAAAAAGAATACGAAAATGTCTTAAATAAAGCCACGATCGATAACGAAAACATCTTCAATCAAACCAAACACAATATTGCAGTACGTTGCTAATCATAACATAGGAAAATTAGGCCTCAACACAGCTATATCACCTATTTCCAATATCAATGAACAATACACCAGGGAGATATAGATCAGGTTCTGCGCATAAATGCTGCTTATAGAATGTAACCGATACTTAACAAAGGCGATAGCATCAGATTCAAGACTATAGGAGCTACACGAACGCCTAACTAAAGAGCCCTTTTGTAATTTATAGCATACGACAAGGTAACTGCACTGTAAGATAAAATAATAACACAGAACTTGCACCTGGTTTTTAAAAACTTGAAAAATGAAGGCTGACCAGAGGGCCAACATAAAGTGACAATATTTCAGCGATACCGTATTGCGCCTGGAATCCCCGAAGGGTTAGACAGAGATGTACCCATTAGTACACCCACATTTCGCCACTTATGTTTATTATTATTATGTCCTTTTTTCATTATTTCTCTTATCTAATACATTTTTATATATTTTTAAAAACAAAAGTAAACAAAACATTTAAAAATATAAAAAAAAACAGATGGCCCATCGGCATCAGGAACAAGGTACAGTCTTCCGGTGGTCAGGGCTCCAGAGAGAGGAACCGCTTCACCATGCGTGCCGTGTCCAGGAGTTCTGCTTTTTGAATCAAGCCCTTGATCTAGCCGCGCAATGAGAGCCTCCTAAGATGGTGGTCGAGAATCTCTGCTATTAGTCCATTAAACGTAACGGCTATCGGTACAATGATTGCAGAGTCCACTGTCCACTTATTATTATTATTATTTATTTATTTATCAGACTACAGAGAGGTCCACTGTGTTAGTAGCAATATAACTTAGCCTATGTTAGTACTTAATAACTAGAACAGATCGGGTGTGATTAGTTAGCGCCCACACTAGCTTTAAGTCCAACGTAATTTTCGACAACCAGCAGTTATTTTATGTTAATATTTTTTTTGTACCCTATCACAAACTTGTCCTATTTAACCCAAAGATTGATTGGTAGAGAATGCCTTGTGGCATTGAGTCCGCTTTTTTACCACTATTGTACATGAAGTTTTAATAAACAAATAAATAAGGAGCGAGCTTATTACCTTCAACCGGGCAAAAATCCAGACTCCGTGGCTGCCACTGAGAAATTCCTAAAAAAACCCGCTATAGATGATAGAAATGTCAAAAGTGTATTGGATTGACATAAGCTACTGTATATCAATTAGGTTGAAAGTAATTGTAGAAATACGAAGCACGAGAAACAGTGTCAATTTCATCGGAAATCAAAAGCGTGTGCTTTTACATAAATTCATTTATGTATATTAGCTCCTATTGGTTACTGATATATCCTTCTAAGTGTCATGAAAGCGAACTGTTATGAGAAGTTTCTGCAGCATCCTATTACTAACCAATGACAACACATTCTGATTCCCAATTCCGTTACCAATGGGATCATTGGAAGGATCGTAATCATGCAAAACAGTGAACGTTTACAGGCTGATGCAAGCATAATTACAATGGTCTACAACTATCGTGTCGTTATCGTCCCGTATTCCATAAAGACCACCGTCCACAAACCGAATGCACAATTCCGTGCGTGTTCGCAGTGATTGACATACAATATATTGTCCGATGGCAAGGTGTGGTGGATTGTCAGCCTAATTGTGCGAGACCAAAGTTTAGTTAGGACCATCCATCACTTTGATACATGTCTGGCCTATTCAACGCCAACCAAAAACTGGGACACGGAAACGCGAAATAATTTGTCATTGTATACTTGTTTATTAATTGTTTGCGGTCTGTGGTCGTCTACGATTATGTCAGTGTGATTGATATATAAACAGAGGACTAAAGTTCTTTTTTTTTAAGAATTGAAATGATTTTTTGCAGCCTTATTTTAAGTGAGGCGTATGTATGGTTACTCATAAACATTGCCATATCGAGTTAGATCAAAGACAAACCATTTATTTCAGTAAGGCATTTTTGAACGTAAAACTTTACATGGAAATAGAATTGATTCTATGTAATTGCCGAATTATTCCCATATTAAATTACTTAACAGAACATTCAGACAGAACTTGAATTTAAATATTGTAGACACAAAAAAAAACATCAAAGGATCAGGTAGCTTATAACTTATGAAGATCAGTATAGTCATATCTAAACAAATAAATAAAATTGAAGTGTCTATTTGTAATTTGAAAATAACTGAATCCCTATGAAAATATGAATGTATACGGTATTTATAAACAAAAAAACGTTTTTTTTGTCTGTCCGTCTGTGTGTCGCTATATCTGCCTGTCTGTTTGTTCGGCTAATCTCCAAAACGGCTGAACCCATTTTGACAGCACTTTTACTGGCAGATAGCTGGTGTAATAAGAATTACTATGCATATGTAAGTATTTTAGAAAAAGAATTAGGGTTCCGAGCAAAAAATTAAAACCCTTGAAGTACTTAATAAAATTCGATTCAAATAGGAAAGTATTTACAATAAATTCACGCACAAAGGTCGCAGGCCACAGCTAGTTGGAAAATAAAGCTTTTACACGCGCGGATAAAACTTGTACCTACCCAGTCCAAGTTGCGCAAAGGTTTCCTTACAAACGATAAACAATTTATATAATGTACAAACATATAAATCGTGCTATTATCCTCAATGAAGCCAAGCACCTCATCGGTTCTCGTTTGTCCCTAATAAAATACCCGGAAAGCCTTAATAAAATCATACTTCGATCACTAATCCATGGTGGTTATGGCAACATTCCCTGGAGCATTTGTTATGAGTTTAGGGTAGTATAGGAGCCAATGTACTGGTGTATTATTTGTTAAATAGCTGTTGGACGGCTAGTTAGATGTTGAAATAAACTTACAGAGATATAAACATCGGCATTCTGCTTTTGGCCCAATTTATTTGGGGTTGTAGCAGCGTGTTATCTTCTTCTATACTAGATCTCTGTAGTCATTCCCTTTTCTATTCATATCATCTTTCACTTTCACACAATTCATTCATCATTTCTAGGGGCCTCAAATGGCGCTTTAGTAGCATCATATTAAAACCGAACTGACGGTTTCCAAGCCGTCATCCGCAAAAAAGTTGCTTCACAGATGCATCGAACGCGGGTCAGTAACTATAGTATCCTGAAAGTACTGGCGGAGAGTCCTTACTCCCCTTTTCTGAGGCATTTTGTGGAGAGGATGGTCAACTAGGTAACTGACCTCTTGCTTGATCGTTCTCTGAGTAACATGCCTCGGACAGTTAATTTTTTTTTTCATTTGTTTAAAAAACGTTGCCCTACACTAGGAATTTCTCCTGTATCGTGGGTGCGTTTACAAACATTTAAACTCACGTACACAAACAGCCAGACCCGGAACAAATACCTGTAGATCATACAAATATTTGTTCCGTGCGGGGATCGAACCCGCGACACGCAGCGCAGCAGCCGATCGCTCAGCCACTGCGCCAACCGTGCCGTCAGTTAATTCTTTATGTGTGGCCGGTGTTGATCGTGTTTTGTATTACTAACATTAGGTATAAGGTATTTTTTACTAACAAGATGGATTTTATTTTTGTCCGATACTGCATAAATAAATAAATAAAATAATAGGATATATCCTCCTTCATAAAAGCGTGTTTTGTATGGCACCATTAATATATAATAAGATTCCAGAGGTTATTAAAAATATAAACCAGCCAAACTTTTTCAAAAGAGAACTTAAGAAGTTACTTACTGAAAAATGTTACTATAATGTTAAAGATTTTTTAAATGATAGTTTCTAATCTATTTGTGTTATATTTTAATTTTGTTATGCTTTTTTTTTTTTTTGTTTTTCTCTCTTAATTATTCTTATATTTCTAGTGGCTATAAATTATTTTGTACGCCAAAGTTGGCAAAACATGTTGAAACTCACAGATTTTCACTTTTACATCCACATTTGCATTTATATGTATTATGTTACACATGTTTACAAATAAATACATCTTTATCTTTATCTCTTTATCTTTATATGAATTAGGTCACAATTCGTAAAACGCTCACAAAGTAACAATTCATAATATTAGCAGCGTCTGTGACCATTTTAAGAATTTTAACGTGATTCATATTATTATTCTATCATGATTCTGCTAATGCGGCCGTTTTAGACCCCAGGTCTTGCCGCAATGTTATAGCCACGCTTTTCTCATACCTGCGCATCACATGCCCATATCATCATCATCATCATCATTTCAGCCGAAAGACGTCCACTGCTGGACATAGGCCTCCCCCAAGTGTCGCCACATTGACCGGTCCCGTGCGACTCGCATCCAGCGGATCCCTGCAACCTGCACCAGGTCATCGGTCCACCTAGTGGGAGGCCTTCCAACGCAGCGTCTTCCGGTTCGCGGTCGCCACTCCAGAACTTTTCGGCCCCATCGGCCAACCGTTCTGCGAGCAATGTGCCCTGCCCACTGCCACTTCAGTTTCGCTATTCTTCGGGCTACGTCGGTTACCTTGTTACCATGCCCATATAATGACAACCTATCAACGGATGATTTGATAACGGAGGCTTGTTATTGCTTTTTGAGATTCAAAAATAATATTTCTTTGTTTAACAAAAACATCGGAATCGCTCGAAAATTGTTATAAACAAAGCTTTACAGCTTTGAGCTAGAACTCAGTTAAGAGTCGAGACCTCAAATTGAGTTTTTTTTTTTGTATATATATATAGTCTAACTATTCATACACGAAATATTTTAAGAGTAACTTCTATAAGTCGTAAAGTCGCCATAGCAACGATAAAAAATATCTGTTTTTTTTTTTTTACGAAATTATTGTAATTCTAAATTTTTTTTGAGACTTTTTTCATAAACCTTTACTCCCATATTCTAACAATGACACTCGGTAAATACGACGTAGTAAACTAGCGTAATGGATGTTAAAAAATAAGGAACTAGTATTTATTTTGTGGGTCAAGTAATTTTAAATTATTTATTTTTTATAAAAATATACTCAGATAAAAAAAAATCCAAAAAATCCCTTGAAATGGCTTCGTTATAGCCGTTAGATGATTCCCTGAAAATATTTCGTATATGAATCCTGAGACCATATATTACTATATTCTTTCTTTCTTTATCGTGTGGTTAGTTCCTAACCTGGTGTCAGAGTTTTTATGCCGCCCATGGGCCTCTGACTTGGCTTTACATGCCGTCAAGAAATATCTCTCAGACATGCTGGTTTCCTCACGATGTTTTCCTTCACCGAAAAGCAAGTGATAATTATACTATACGCACATGAATTCGAAAAATCAGAGGTGCGTGCCTTGGGTTCGAACTCGAGACCTATGACTTGGCAGTCCGACGGTCACACCACTAGGCTATCACTGCTTATTACTATATTTATTTTGGCCCTCGTCTCGCTAAAAATATAAAGGCAAGGTATATTTTGAAATGAACAGTTTTGATTCCTGGTTCAACTAGGAGGTTTTTCAAATAATCGAGCAGTCTTCTTTCCACCTTGTAAATGCACCTATTTATATTAATAAAGCTGCTTTGTTGGCGCTTTATTAACTTCCGTACTTTTCGCTATAAATAAATACTCATGTGCCACCGGAAGGCATACGTCGACACAGGTGTAATGTCATTGCTTTTAATACCGGTAAAAGTGAAATAAAAGCATTAAAATAAAATAGAACGGGCGGTATTTTCCACTGAAACCTTTTAAAAAGCTCTCTAATATTCGATTATTGGCGGCAAAAGGCTACCAGAATGCATTTTAGCTGGAATACGGATACTGAAACCTATAAAATCACATTATCTGCCTAGCTTTTTAGGGTTGCGCAGCCGAATGGCATTAAACGAAACCCTAACAGATTCGTCATGTCTGTCTGACAGTCTGACCGTCCGTATTTCTCAGCCACTTTATTCCGAAACTATTAGGATTACACTGTTGAAACTTGGTTGGTAGTTGTATTTTGTGAAACGCTTTACGATTTTTTTACAAAAAAAAAATCGTCAAAGAAAAATCAAACATGGAGCTGAAACTTAAAAAAAAAAATCGTCAAATCTGTATGTGCGGGGTGTATTAGAAAGTCAATCGTTTGAATGATAGACACTTCCAAAGTGGTAAAATGTGTGCCTCCCCCTCTAATTTCTAAAGTAAGAGGAGAAAAATTCCGAATAAAAGTAGGATTGTAGAACGTAAAAAAATACTTTCAACGAAAATTATTTTGATTAAGATTTGATGCTTAGTTTTCGAGATATGGGACTTTTTCATCAAACTTCAGCAGTAATTTGTTTTTTATTAACATACTATGAAAAACAAATTTAGTTTTGCTGTTGAATGTATTACAATACAACATATGAATGAGCTTTCAAAATATTTTGATTATATTGTTTGGTGCTACGGAACCCTGTGTGCGTGTGAGTGCGATTCGCACTTGGCCGGTTTTTCCAGCTTTGTTGAGACCGCCTTCGAGACTAACCGGATGTAGCTGAATACGAAGGAGTATTTTACATGTATTGACTGCTTATATAGAGTCCTACACAATACATATAAGACAGTATTCATATTTTCGAGCTTTTAACTGCCGGTATGATTGGATGATCCACGAACCGACCTCGGTGAGCGTTGCTTAACCTTGAAGATCGAACAGTGCCGCTGTTTTGTTATTAAGCCACGAGCCTCTGATAATATACTTTATTTCACCCAAGTGCTCTTTTTCTCTAGAACCATTTATTTGTACCGTATTTTCCTTGTGCTGAGATTTATACTCACGGCAATATGCTAATCTTTAATTAAGTAAATTGACCCAATCAATTAATTAGGACAAATTAAGAAAAACGTGTAGTCCAAGTTTTAATAAAAACACAAAACTTTTTGTAGCACTTTTTAATGAAGCTATATTTTAATTATACTGTCTTGTGTATATTTGCTACGTTCCTTTTTTAAACAGCGTGTTTTCTATTTTGTAATAATATTATTAACTTTGAAAAGGAGGAGTTTTTTTTGTGTGTATGTTGAGCGCTATCTGTAACAGAGGAGCTCGTGGCTAAATAATAACAGCCGCTCGGGTCGATCTTTAGGTTAAACCGGGCTTGCCTAGGTTGGATGGGTGACCACCCATTACATACCGAGTTTCCTCCGTGCCTCGGAAAGCACGTGAAGCCGTTGGTCCCGGCTGTCATTTGTAGATCTTTGACAGTCGTTAGGTAGTCAGTGGCCCAAAAAGTCTGACAACCAGTCTTACCAAGGGGTATCGTATTACCCAGTACTAACTGGACTGCTAACTTATCTAGGTCCGTATATTTGTTTTATTTTCAACTGCCCACAAATAATTTTGCATCTCATGTTTTATTTTTGATAATCTACTGCAACTACTGCAAGAGATAACAAAAAAAAAGGAACACTCAGATCTCCCACGATCTACTTTCATTTAACTAAACAAGAATCAAAATCACAATGATTTGATACACCCTATTTATTTCGAAACGAGTTAAACTATCATAAAGTAAAATTACCCCACTCTACGTATAGTTTGCAAAGCTTCCATAGACTTACAAATCATTTAACAAAGCCAATTGAGGGGTAATAAAGTAGAGTACATATTACAGATTGTAAACATTCAATGTACTACATTCTAGTCCCAATTACATCACGGCAATTCATTCGCCGTGGGAAGGCGCGTCCGCAGCGTCCTTTCGATAGCTTTCATCCAGCTTCTACCACAATCATAACATGACCTACACAAAACAACCACAGCAATCCATCTATTAGCTCAACAAAGGTCTAACTAAACTGGTCAGCTTTATTTGCGCGGGAAAAATCTTCAATAGCATAGTTATGCAAGCGTTGTAAATGTACGGTATCATTGGACCGTGACGAGTCAAGCGTTTGACCAATCAAAAGGGCGGAACTATGGGTATCACAGTAACGCAATGCGTAGCCGCACCCTTATGTGAGATCAACGAAAAGGTATTGTACTCCATCCGGTGGTTACATAAAGTTTACGGGTATTATGTTTTTCGTAACTAATATAGTTGTATATCAACTGATGAAATGGTGTGTTGTGTACACGCAATGGGGCAGAAACCTGTCACTGCGCACACCGGAGAGAATTTAAAACTCAATTCGTTACTGTACTTTCAAGCGCTGTTAGTCCTGAAGCATTCAGCGCTGAAAGCGCTCGAACACCAAAAACGCAAAGATGAGGAAATAACCTATTCACGTAGCTAAACTAAACACATCTCTCTCTACATATTTGTATATGAAACCCGGAACACAAACATCGTCTCATTCAAATTGTTGAAGTTCATTTTATCAGAAATGAAAGCAGAACAATAAATAGAAGAGCAATCTTTTCCTCTTATCTTTATAACCTTGACCTACCTTGATAAGGGACTTACATTTCCTAGGAAATTGTTAGTCTAGGTGCGATAAGATAGCATCCGCCATCTTTGAATGTGGTGACATGAAGTACAGTAAGAATGGAGTGTTAATGTATGCGCTAACGCTGCGTATGTCGACAATAGGAAATAAGCCATCATGGTGCGACAAGACAATCATATTTAACTATTAAATTATTTGTGGTCTTGGTGACTATCATTTTAGTTTTATTCTGAGGAAACTTCCAGTTTCATATCGATTTAAATTTTATGAATGATCACTTTTTCTAAAACAAAAAAGGTTCCAAGAATCTTTCTTCCAATCGCAAAAAAAGCTGCACGTATAAATACGAAAGATATAATATATACGTCTTTTAATTTTGCATATTTTGTAAGTATTGTTAAGATAGTGGCAAAAAGATGGTACCTGAATAAGATGTTATCACTCCATTTTTGCATAATCTATGCCAGTACCAACAACACAACACAACACATAAAACCTACTAGGTATTTACAGAAAATACGATCCACATGGGCCACATGGTGCCATACCACGCGATGTAAACAGAGAAATTTGTTTTGCATTATATGGGCCACTGAAGCAAACTTCCTGCATAACGTTTAATATGGCCTGCTCAGGAATGTTATGTTTTATGAAACACATTACATCAATTAGTCTTAGGGGTATGGAATTTGTAGATAAGGTATTAAGAAAAAATACGTTCATTAAAGATGTGGCGTACCGCAAGGGCTGGTTCGAGGAAGCACGGGAATAAAACACATGGAAGGTGTTGGGGAGGCCTTTGCTCAGCAGTGGGACAATACAGGCCAATAAAAAAAATAAAAAGGACATTTGTAGATCTTTGACAATCGTAACGGGTTTTCAGATGCCCGAAAGTCTGACAACTAATCTTGGGGTACTGTGTTACCCTGTATCTCGGGTCGTGTGACGTCTAATATTATTCATCTGTCCTAAAGGTCTGAGAATCTTGTATCTGATGAAACCTCGCACCAAAGGAGAGAATGATATCTTTTAAATTGATGGTGATTTTTTTTTTAAATTACCTACTACAAAACTCCTCTTAATCCTCTTAATATTGAAAATGCGAAAGTTTGTGAGAATGGATGGATGGATGTTTGTTCCTCATTCACGCAAAAACTACAGACCAGATTTGGATGAAATTTGGCATACATATAGTTTATAACGTGGATTAACACATAGGATACTTTTTAACCCGGGAATACTACCCCGTGGGACAATTCCCGAACTCCACGCGAGCTAAGCCGTGGATAAGCTAGTCCTAGGGTGTCATTGTAAAAATATAGACTTAAGACTAACAGTAACTGTTTGGCTTAGGTACAAAATTGTAACTATGCGTTGCCTATTTCGGGCATACACACATACTTACAGGCACAGCCGTAACGGGTCAAATGGCCCGAGAATGGCCTAGAATGGCCGGGACTGGCCGGGAATGTCCGAAGCAAACCATGTGCATTTCTGTGCAACATAGTGAGAGTGCGATGACCCATTCCAAATAAATATCGGCCCGTATTACCAATGCGTGTTTCCGATCATTCACGGAAACATTACATTGTATATCCGCGGCCATATTTTAATAAAGTGATAGGAGTCACTGTTGAGAGTAATAGTGGTGTAACTGTTATAAAAGATCAGTAGTAACAACCAGATTACATAACATCACGCCTGTAATCGCCGAAGAGTTAAGCAGAGGCAGCATTAGTACACCCACATTTCGCCAGTTATGTTTAAGTCCCATGTAGTAGAGGGCGAGCCTATTATCATCAACCGGGCAAGAATCCAGACTCCTACTGCTACCGAGAAATTCCTGATGCAAAAATCCAATAACAATTTGCCCGACCCGGAAATTGAACCCAGGACTTCATGCTCAGCAGTCGCGATTGCGACCACTAGACCAACGAGGCAGTCAATAATATGATTAATTTGATTTAATACGTGATGGAAGACAAAATAAGTCTTTAAGGAGGGTAGCAGGTGGTGTTTCGTAGTTTCTGCATTCTCGTGTCAAAAAGGCCCGAGTATGTATGTAGAACGTTAGTTATTTGGCGAATATTCAATAACTATTTATAGCTGTTATAATATTTTATCGAATAATTCAAACTGAACGCAAGAAACCACACAATATCCTATAGAGACAGGGCTTTAGATAATCACTACATAGTATAAAACAAAGTCTGTTCCCGTTATCTGTTTGTCCTTATGTGTGCTTAGTTTGATCTTTAACTACGCAACGGCTTTTGATGCCTTTGTCAGTAATAGATAGAGTGATTCAAGAGGAAGGTTTATATATATTTATTGCACCCGTGCGATACCGAGGCGGGTCGCTAGTATTTTATAATACGTAAGCTAATATTTTATAATTAACTTTATCTCTTTTCAGATGACGGTAGGTATGTAGTTATATACAGACAAAATCAAGTAGGTATGTATGTTCATAATACTGAATTATTTCCTGCACATTGCTGGCAGACAATGCTACAGCAATATCTTCAAAACTGGAGAGACCTTTACGAAAGACAGTTCTTGAAAATCAAATTTAAGTAACAGAGGGTGCCAAATTTGTGAACGCAGCGAGAGAATTAGAAATATCTGGGTCAATAATATTCACTTCCTTCCCCTCTTTACATGTTTTTAATCGTTTCGCTGGTTGTAGCAAAAAAACTCGAGTAAGTAATAATATGAAGGGGAATCCAGAGTCTTTTTCACTGTTTCAGAAAGTATATTCAGCTTGAAAACTGAGGAGGAGAGCAAAGAAGAAGGAGCTCGTGGCTAAATAATACCAGCCGCTGGAATCAATTTTCAGATTAAGCCGCGCTGGTCATCCTTCCACAGATCAATCTAGGCAGTTGATCTGTGGATGGATGACCACCCATTACATACCGAGTTTCCTCCGTGCCTCCGAAAGTATGTTAAGTCGTTGGTCCCGGCTGTTATTTGTAGATCTTTGACAGTCGGTACAGGTAGTCAGTGACCGTACAGTCTGACAACCAGTCTTACCAAAGGGTGTCGTGTTACCCAGTACTAACTGGGTTGTGAAGATCAGATAGGCAGTCACTCCATGTAAAATACTGGTATTCAGCTGCACCCGGTTAGACTGGAAGCCGACCCCATCATAGTTGGGAACAGGCTAGGCAGATGATGACTTGGCATGAAAACTTGATAGCGGAAAAGGGTGTGATGGGAGAACGCTACAATTAAACTATGAATCGTTTCAGACAATAGTCCTCTGGGCCCAGTTTCAGTTATGAAAGAGACCCAAAAACTAACAACGGACTGTCGAGTAACGATGATATTCATCTGATCCACTGTTTTAAGCTTTCACGGTTTACAACTAAACTTGTGCTGTCACTTACGGGATATCTTCCGAGATTGTTCATCAGAATGTTCGATTGTTGTCAACCCGCGATCATGGCGCTTGCCGCGCCGAAATATCGGGAGCTCAAAATAATGAACAATCACGGAAGATATCCCGTAAGTGACAGTACAAGTTTATTCATCTCATCGTACGGTGACGGAACCAAAACGACTTCTCGTAAACATTGTCGCCTTTCACTAACTCTGAAAAAATCATTTTCTTGGATAGATCTTTTCTAAAAAATTTCAGCACTCATAAAGTGTTCCTTGTCCCCGTAACGATATTTGCTGCATATCCTCTAGAAACAGACCAAAATAAATGTCAGATTCTTTAGTAGGTACTTTGTTAGTATTACGCGAACCGAAAAAATTTAGCTCAGTGACTCTATTTAGCTTTTCTATCTACTCTGAGTCATCTTATGGCAAGAAGACGCCCATCAACTAAATTGAAAGTCGCAGAAATAAAAGGTGTTCCCGACTTAGAATGATTCACTTTAATATTTACGCGATTCAATTTGGTTACTTCAAAGACTTGTGTCGCCCTGTGTACAGTTTCTACATTTATAGATATCTGTTCATTTATATGGTATAGATCAGTTTATCTACCTACATCCAAATAAAGGGAATAAGTCCTAGACCGTAATAATGTATTTTATCTGATCAATAAAAAAAGACTTGTTTTTTTTTTAGTTGCTTTGGTTTTTTTTTTTAATTTCTTGCCACCAACATGGTTCTTAAGCAGTTATTCACTAACCCATATGGACCTTGTTGAGCGAAATAAATAATTATTTGATATGATTTTAATACTCTAAAAACAAAAACAGACTTTTTCTTTTCTAAAATACAACAAGAATGCATTCCCGACAGCAAATTGATTCAATCTGTAGTTGGTATTTTCGCTCAAATTGCTAGAACAATTTGAGCCAAAACAAATCGTATCTTTGCCAAAATCAGCCGTTGGACTGAAACCTACTTATTCTACAACGGCGTCATGTGAACATAGATCTAGGTCATGCTACGTGAACTATTTCTGAGAATTATGAAGCATTACTAATGTCAATGTTTCCAGGAGTTTAGCCACCTTCAGCTTTTGAACACGGTCTGGTTTAGAACAGCAGAGCTCTCCAATTCTCTTTAATGCAAGTCCTTAGCCACGAAATCACCAATTTATTTTGCTGTTTTAGTGGGTGCTTTACAAGGAATTAAGATTTAATAGCTGGACAAGTCGCTCAAATAGTTAAATAAACTATTTGGATGCACCCAATTAGTAAGTGTGGTGATCAAAGTTCCCTCTTTGCATCAGAAGTGGCATTATCTCTGCGGTGGAAAACTAAGTACATGACAAAAAAACTATAACTGCATTATTATATTTTTAAAAATGCAATATTCGTAGCCAGGAATCGAAACCACTGATTTAGAAAAAAAAACACATACTGTATTATTTTACCATTCGATAGTGTCGCTAATAAGGATCGAATTCTGGGAAATAATGATATACGGCAAACTAAAGAAAATAGTTAATTTTTGATAAAATACACAACAGTATGCAAACAGTTAGTAGTAATCAACGAAACTTCTCAGAATTTGAACCTTACTAGCGACACTATCGAATGGTGTAATAATACAGTGTTTTATTTTTCCAAAATCAATGGGTTCGATTCCTGGCTAGGAATATTGATTTTTCAAAAATCTAATGATGCAGTTTTAGTTTTCATCAAAATCGGGCTCGAGACTCCTTTGAGTATTTTTCGCTATTCCTCATAGATTCGGATTTGGCCATCTATGCCCACTTGAAAAATTCACTCTGTATATTGCAATCACGTTCAAATACCCGAAGAATAATATTGATATTCTCCTACTTCCTAGATTCCTGGTACCTATTACCCTGTTATGGCTTCACCTCACAACATAATATAACCCTAAAACTTCAATACTTGTATCTAATACTCCGTACCACCCAGTTTCCTGAAGCATCTCATTAAACTTCATTGTTTAGAACAAACTCTTCGTGTGGTTTATGATCATCGCTGTATTAAGCTATATCCGCTTGTAATTGCTACATTTAAACGGGAAACGTTTAGTAGGTAAGTACTCTGTACTTGTACATGAGTAGATGGTTGACAGAGACTTCACATAAGAGCTTAGGTGCCTATGACATGCGAAGCGTTCCGCAGACGTTTTCGACGACAGTGAGTGGAAAATCATGTCAACGACAGGAATTAACACCAGCTGGATCTTATAATAAAAATACACAAATCTAGTAGAAAAATGGTCGCTTGCAGAGAACGATTTTTTGTCTATCTTGTTGCGTTTATAGAGTATAAACGCAACAACGTTGCGTTGCGAAAAAGAAGACATGCTGCGCTGGGGTAAGGCCCGGCAAAATAATGACAGTTCCGATCTTTTGTAAGCAAAGTTTCATTATAAGTTACCAAGAATTTCGATGTTTACGACATATACTAAAATCCGCTCCGTTCGTGAGCAGGCCAGGACAACAATTATGTTATTCCTACTCCGCCGCTATTCTTTTCTGATTAATTTCGTTGCGGGATCCAAGACAGTTAAATTGTTTCTCTGGGACTTCGTCGAGCTTCATTGTCTCGGCATTTTTCACTTTTCTTCGTTGTCGCAATTGTCGATTCTGGCTTTCAGGAGTTGCAGTGGTTTGGGAATAGTGTGGCGGGCTTGTTTCAAAAATACTAAAAACGGTGCCTTATTTCTTTTCCTATGCCGAATTCAAAATACATAATAGCCCTATGTAGTTACAGTACAGCTCTGTACCAGTGCCATGTATCTATAGTCACCTTCTAATAACAGCGTAATTTCATGAAACTTGGTCTGTGTTGAACACCATCTCATATGGTAGGTACTTGTATGCGAACACTTATTTGTCACAAAAGCCCCATCGAGCTCGTCTAAATAATGCCATCACACTAAAGTTTCATACACAGCAATTTGAGCTTTATAAGGCGTACGTTCAAGTACTAAAGCCGTTTGAAACAACAAACCTGATTGGCTGGGGTGTCATGTATCGTTTGATTAGTATTACAGTTTAATCAGTGAGTCAATAAGGTATTTGACCTCAGGGAAAGTTGACACTCACGTATTTGTTCCAAAAAGGTAAAATTGCTTGCGAATGTTTGTTAAGTACCTTTTAAGGGACAGTGGAATTTGTGGAGTCATTCGAATTGTTTAGAAATCGCGTTTACTTTGTTTGTTGTGTGGTTAAAAGATCTGCGTAAGCAGGACGTCAAATCTGACTGTAGACATTTAACAATATTTGATCAATTTTTGGTATGCTAAAAATAATTAATAATCTTGCTATATGCAAAATAATATAATAAACGCGAAAGTAACTCTTATTGTCTGATTGTTAACTTTCACGCCTTAAAGCTAAACGAATTTGGATACAATTTGGTACACAGATATGATCATGACCTGGTTTAGGGCATAGGATACTTTTTATCTCAATAGTAGGTACTATTGGGGGTTCCCGTGGGATAACTTTCAAACTCAACGAAGGCAAAGTCGCTAGCAAAACGTCAGTTTGACAAAGGTAAATTGGTCTAACCAGATTACAACTATAAACAATAAAATGCTGTTTTTTAGTACGTAAAACTACGAAAATGTGAAAAACATTTTATTTTCACTCGTGTCGAAACTGGTGAAAATATGACCCTCTTGGTTATGAAAAATAGAAAACCTAAACCGAGATAGCAGAGCCGGCAGTGTATTAAGGAGCGTAAATTATTTAAAGGAACTGGGTCGCAGTAAAACCTGTAGCGCCTAAGTTGTTTTAAAATGTTCATACTTTGTATTACTCGGCTGTTACGACAAGATAATTAATAGAGTGCCTAGAAGGCGATTTATTTACGAGGCTGAAAAAAGTTATAATTATCTTGAAAATCTGTTCAGCTGGTAAAGTGCTTGGCTCTATTAAAGGTAATCTGTTTTTACAAATTTTAATAAAACGATTTCCAGGCCGGCTGTTAAGATATAATACAGATAAGATTTTATTGGTACGTCAGAATTACTGTGACAGGAATTTATGAAAGTGTTGTTAACCTACTTTTATTTTCACTTCAAATGCTTTACTTTGTCTATTTTAATGTTTTATAATTTTCTCTTTTATTTTTTATAATTTTAGTTACTGTAATTGGTTGTAAACACAGCCGTTGTACTTTAATAAATAAATAAATAAGGTACTGGTATTTTCAAACGTCAAATTCGGAAGGAAAGATACTTGAGAGTGCACTACAGAAATCGAACTCTAAACAAGCGTAGTGCTAAACTGGTAAGCACCAAAAATGATAACAGAGGTTTGAAAATCTTATTCTAGACCATACTAACCCCTGACCACCGCTGGAACAGCAACTTTCTTCGGCTTCTTATTAATCTTAATATTACAAGTCAATTTCTCAATAGCCTTCAGTATCTTAATGCTGACTTTGTTAATCGTTCTAAACTTCGGATCGGTGTACTTCGTTCGTGTACCATCGCCGACAGTTTTCTCTCTGCCGGAGTCCACACTATCCTCCGATTCAGTTGCTGAAGTGTCCGATACGGGGTGAAATATATACGGGCTGCCCGTAAAGCAGGGCGAGTTCATTTTGTCTTGAAATTCACTGGCTTTAGAATTCGCGACTCACGAGGGGACTAACCATGTTAAATATTAATAAGCTGCTTCAAAACGACTATTCACTGTGAAGTCTAGAAGAACGTTGTGCTAAGTCGGCGACGGGACTGTTTGAAGCTTATGATGTTCTATCCAGGAGGGCCGTAGACCGTGACACCGCTCCTTAGGACAAGCCTCTTGGACCTTGGCCCGGCTTATTACGATGTTGTAATTAATCTGAATTAGGCTCCGTATGACTGTTCAATGTCAAATAGCATGGAAACGTCTCGTAATCAGACTGCGACTGAAGTAATCGACTGTGAATGGCTGAATTCAGTTTACTGGGCTTCGTTTTTGTTGTTTTGTTCAGCAATTGTTTTATTCTTATTAAAGTAAGTTCTTGCCCGGACGTACCTATTACTTTTTCGTAGATCTCATTGCTACTATGTACATATTTTTTGCTACAACATAGATGGAAATAGTGATGTTTTAGCGGTTCAGTATCTACTTTAAATATAAATACCTATCGTTCAATTTCTTAATAATTTTATGAAGCCAGACCGTAGCAAAGTTATGAACGAATTAGTAATAAAATAACGAAGGACTTGTCAATCAATGTCTAATGATAACTAATAATAAACCAGCAATTAATAAATTCATTCAAACTGATAAATATTAATGGTGGGACTTCATTGAGCAACTAATAAATACGATTAAATACCCAATTAGGTACGTATCTAAGATCAAAGTTAAATTTCTCCAGGCGTGTTTTAAAGTTCCCTCGTAGGAAGCCCAATTTCCGTTACAAAGGAAGCACTCATAAAAAAAACTACAACTACTAAGGCAAAAGATAATCGTTTGAATGTCAAAAAATAGGTCAAATGTCTGTTTCCGTCACACCGCTCAAGAACTTTAAGCAATTTATGAGTCTTTAAAAATAGAGAACTCTAAGCGCCTACTAAAAAATGATAGCAATGAACAAACGGGGTTACACGTTGCTATAACATTTCTGCAAGGAGAGTCTCGAATAATAAGTTTTTGGTCATTATGAACATCTACACTTATAATTAGACAACGATACACTCTTGGTATTTAAATATTTCCTTTTGTTTTTTAATTATTTCTTCGCATAAAAACCTATCTACCAAAAACGTGATCAGCATTTAGAAAGATTTTTAATTAGGTAAGTATCTACTTAGTTAATAAATATTCTTCACTTAATTAATCCTGGTTTTAAGCTTCCTTGACCTTGCTAACGAAATTTTGAAGAAAATATTCTATGAATTAATTAGCACTGCAGATTTTCACAAAAACACAAGAAACGAAAACTCATTATGCTAATGTACTCATGACAGAAAACGTTGAGGATTAGCTGTTTGTCCCTACTGAAATTATGAACAGAAATGAAATAAATAACATATCTATCATCGCATTCTTTTCCAAAATGATTAATTACTATTTTGGGGTCACGTTGTCTTGTCGGTTAGGATCAGGAATAGTAGTAGTAGTAGTAGTATAATCAGCCTATAATGTTCCCACTGCTGGGACACAGGCCTCCTCTCTATGAGAGGGAATGGGCTCTAATCCACCACGCGGGCCCAGTGCGGGTTGGTACATATGTCACATGTCTTCGAATTTTTGGTTCTACGACATGCTGGTTTCCTCACGATGTTTTTCTTCACCGTTTTGAGAGCAGTGGTGATGAAATAAATTACACAAAGTAATGCGCCTGCCTGGGTTCGAACCCACGACTTACTGTTCGTAAGTCGGGGCTGCCCCCACTGAGCCACCACTGCTCAGGAATAGCAGCTATATATTCTTTAAATCGAAGTAAAGCGGAAGATATCGCTCCCTGAAGTACGACCGGTTGACATTCTAAAACTATGTTTACTGTCTCTGTAAAACAGTTGGATTGCACAGCTTAACATGTTCTCCGAAGTACTAGTCGTATATACCGCCTTAAAGCATTAAACAAAACCCAGAACAATAAGACTTCACACGGCTAGAGAGAATCGATTTTAGCAGTTTTCTGACTGATTTTTACCGTATTTTTAAGCACGGTCGCATTATAATCTGTCTTAAATCAAAAATATCTCAAATTTACCTACTTTTTGACGAGTTTTCATAATTGATTTTCGCTGAGATGAGATAGAATTCCCGAATTGAAAAACATTTAATTTTTAGTCGAGATTCTGAACATTTTTAAGTGCGGAAATTAATATTCAGTTCATTAAAGCAAAAACCCGTACTTATATCTAAAGCAGTTACATAATTAGATACCAAATAAAGTTTTTATAAGCCATTTTAATTTGCCCTCATACTTATTTCTGTCTAGAACTGCTAAGAACTTGTCTTTATCAAAAGAATCAGGCATAACTTGCAATCTAAGTTTCATTGTTTCAGAATGAGTAGATGTGGCTTACATTTCTTTTATTTCATAAGTACGTTGAAAATAGCACATGGGAAAACCTGAAGTTAGTGCACTCATCTTCCTATCCCTGTAAGTAAGTAAGTAGGTAAGTAAGTAAGTAAAATTGTATTTGTTTAAACATGGTGTACATACATTGCATGCAAGATAACAATAAGAAACAGAAAGTTCTAACATGTTCTGCCGCATATCGTGGCGTACAAATTGGTAGGACGAGATGGTGCATAAACCGTCATAACATTCATCAAAATTGACATTATATAAATTACTAGCTGTTGCCCGCGACTTTCGTCCGCGTGAAATTTTAGCCTATAACCTTCCTCGATAAATGGGCTATCCAATTTTAAAAGAATTTTTCAAATCGAACCAGTAGTTCCTGAGATTAGCGCGTTCAAGCAAACAAACAAACAAACAAACTCTTCAGCTTTATAATATTAATATAGTATAGATGTAGGTACATAATCAAATATCATTATTAAACTGCAAGCATATTGTCAGATAAAATTAAATGTCAAGGTAGTTATTAAATAAATAAGTCAATAAAAATATGAATACTTAACTATCATTAAAATTTCAATAAAAAATTACAATTATTCCTGTCAGTCGTCTCGCTATCATTTACTTCTTTTTCTTTCATATCATTTCTCAAAAATCCGTTTATCTTTTCTTATGTCTTCTTGTCCCTCTCTATCCCTCAACATTTACATTCATCACTCTTTTAGTCACATGCGTGAGTGCACTATAATCGCCTTCAATTGTGTAAAACTCCATTTTTCAATGGGAAAATATATCTTCGTACTTATTTAAATCATCCTTCTACAGTTCAGTCTTCAAGCTTTCTTCAAAAATCTCGATAGCTCTTTCAATAACGCTGGAACTGTTCTTAGCAACTTGAAAGTTTCAAACTTAGGTAAAATGGTCCCCGACAGTTGCTTTAATGACGTCAAGTTTAGAACTTAGAGAATTTAATCAAGAATTCACCCAAATGACATGCAGAAGGATGTCGATTGTATTTTAATATTTACGTAGATATCTTTTTTGATTTAGTTGTGCGTTTTTGCACTGCACAACAGCGCTAAATCTATAGGCATTAGGTACATTACGTACTGACATTACCTAATGCATTTTATTAAAATTGATATTGTGTGTATTACGAATTAAATTATAACCTCTTTATAATACTAGTACCTATATATTAATTTACCTAATTGGCAAAAGCCTCCTTTAAATTTATATTTGTACGCCAAATGGCAAAACATAGAGAAACTATATAATGTAGAACAATTATTGTAACATCTTGCACACTGTTGTAACCTATGTTTACAAATAAAGACCATTGATTGATTGATTGATTGATTGACATTATGTTATCGCCTTCTGTAAGGGAGAAATCCGGCATAAAAATATGTTCTAATAGTTGTCTCCGGAAAAAGTAAAGGTGACTGAACACTCGCCCATACACTCTTGAGGCAGGGCGAGTGGGAGCGAGTTATAGGTCCGCTTGTCTAACCTCGGTGTTCCTCAATTGGCTGTAGGTACACTCTCACAATCGCCCTGCTTCGGAGTGTCTCGGCAAGAGTGTACAGCCACCAACCATTACGTAATGTGTTGTTATAGTTTCAAGTAGGTTAGGTACAAACATAAATGGCTTACCTACCTGCATTTGTGGGATCTATTATGAATTTGCTTGTGTTTCAGAAGTAGTCCCAAAGTTATTTGCTTTTTTTTTATTGCATTATTCATGGAAAATTAGATGTCATAGCATTGATCATTTTTATAATAATTTGATTTTCGTTTTTCCTTTCTTTTATTGTATTATTAATTATTTTAAATTGAATGTAGATTATTATCGTTTCGAATTTTTTGATTTTCGTTTTTCCTTTCTTTTATTGTATTATTAATTATTTTAAATTGAATGTAGATTATTATCGTTTCGAATTTGTTATTCTATGTGTATTATCTTTGACATGTTTTTCGATTTTAATTTTTTAATGGTACTTTTTTTTTACTAAATTTCTATACAATGTGTATTGTTCCGAAATAAATGACTTATGGGTTATCTTAATAAGAGGAGTTGTTTGTAAAGGATTCTTGTAAAACCTTAATAGTAGTTTTGATAACTAACAAGTTTTACGAACTCAGTAATTACCAAATATATTCCTAGAGTCCTGACAATTTACAGGGTTTTTAAGGCCTTGTAGTAGTTCAAATATTCTGGGAAAAGACAAAAAAGTGGATTTGAGCCACAAAGCGTTTTTGTCGTTTACTACTTCGCACAAGCATAGAAAAACTTGACTATTGCCTCGCATCAAGACGTACACTCACAACTGCTTCCCTTTTCTTTACTATAAAGGATGTAAATAGACCCTTAACGAAGCCGAAAGATACTTGTTCTCCCCGTCATTGCAATCATTTTTTTGTTCTAGACCATACCTGGGAACCTTCTAGTTACGGAGATACTGGGGGTCATAGTTCCAACTTTTTCCCAAGTTATTTTGTAAATAAGCATTTTAAGGCAAGATTTTTACTTTAAACACCTCCACGACTATTCAATCCACCCATCATTACAATGTTTTGAGTCCTACCGGAAAACGTGATCGTTCACCTCAAAAAAAATGTTGTTTCCCAGCAAAAATTTTTGCTTAGAGTTACTTAGTTTGATGTACAGCATGCATGGTTGACGGCTTCGTGAAGGGTCCGTTTACACCTTGTAGGTATTAGGGTCCACTTCCAGTTTAATCAGATGCAGCTGCTTAATATCAGTACGGTACTTTACATAGAGCGTCTACTCTGACCTCGGCTACCCAGTTAAGTAGGTACTGAATGTTACACCTTGGCAAAACTGGTTGAGTCAGACTTTTGGGCTCCCGACTACCTACAGTCAAAGATCTACAAAGAAACTATTAACTTTCTCTATAATTACGTAATAAACGGTCACCCATCCATGACTTGACCTTGCGCAAGCGTTGCTTAACCTTGAAGATCGACCCGGGCAGGCGTTGTTGCTTAACATTACAGACTACAGAACCTTTTAATAATAAACTTTTTAGTTTTTCTGTTTAATAAACGTGAGTTCGGTACATGTTTTTGTCATACAAATTAAGCTTACTTTCAGAATATATGAGTCTGCCTGGAAATAACCGTACCTAAATCTTTATTACCTACGCTAGGGATGAACAAAAACAATTTTGTTGGCCTAGCTCCATTTAATTTATTCTGCTTAGTGATTTTACATAACATATTACTCTGCTTATAATGCTGAATATTAGCAGAGGTGAATTTACTCTTGCATAACTTAAGCATAATATTATAAACGGAAGGGTTAGTCAATAGTACACCCAGATTTTCGCCAGATGTGTTTAAGTATCGGGGTGAGTCTATTGCCATCCACCGGGCACACGTCCAGCCCCCGTAGCATGACCACCGTAGACAAGGATTTCTTTGACGGAAGAATCGACAAAATGACAGATTGTGTCGATACAATGACAGATTTCTTTGCACTATCTGTCATTTTGTCGATTCTTCCGTCAAAGAAATCCTTGTCTACGGTGGTCATGCTACGGTGGCAGAATTCTTAGCTGCCACTGAGAAGCATTACAACCAGAAAAAACTAATAACTCTTTTTCCGATCAGAGAATTGAACCCAGGATGCCATGTTCAGCAGTATCGCTTGCGACCACAGGTAGTACTCGAGTATTCCTACTTGAACTACAAATCCGTGTTTGCTAGTAAAAGAGCTTACCCATAATTATATCGGGTATAATAAATAGTACCTATTTTGATTTGAAATGGAATATTTTAATGACTCACTTTTTATTTTCTAGGCGCTTAGCAGAAACTAAAAAATACTTGAGCTTGGACCTAACCTACTATTATTATTTACACTAGAAACGGGATATTTACCATGTTTACTGTTTATAATATCCCGTTTCTAGTGTAAATAATATGTTAGTGACCATGATAGTTTAAAATCTTATAACCTACTATTGCCCCCGTAGCATGACTGCCGTACACAAGGATTTCTTTGACGGAAGAATCGACAAAATGACAGATTGTGTCGACACAATGACAGATTTCTTTGCACTATCTGTCATTTTGTCGATTCTTCCGTCAAAGAAATTCTTGTCTACGGTGATCATGCTACGGGGGTTGGAATTATATCTCGGTAGATATTATAAGTTCTACAATAAAGGATGTAAAAAACCTACAACGAAGCCGGGAGTCACTTGTGCTTCCTGTTATGGCAACATTTTTTTGTTCTGGAACATACCTAGAAACCTTCTATTTACGGAAATATTGAAGATCAAAGTTCCAACTTTTCACTATTTTTTAAATATAACATATCATCACGCCTGTAATCCCGGAAGGGTTAGGCAGAGATGTACCTAATAGTACACCCGCATTTTGCCAGTCATGTTTAAGTCCCATGTAAGGGGCGAGCCTATTGCCATCAAACCGGCACAAATCTAGACTCCGTGGCTATTACTGTGAAATTCCTGATGGAAAAACCTAATAACACTTTACTCGACCTGGGAATCGAACCCAGGACCTCATGCTCAGTAATTGCTTGCGACCACAAGAAAACGTGGCAGTCGTTTTTTTTTAAGACTATGTTTATAACTTTACTTTAAATACCTCCACGACCCCTGTAATATTCAGTGCATCTTTCAGCACACATAATGTTATGAGTGCGTTACATTGAGCGCTACCGTAAACCTTGATTGCACACCAAATAAAAAGTCGTTTCCCAGGAATAATTTTTCTGCGGTTTTACTTAGTTTGATATACAGAATCCTTGACACCTCGGGTCCGTTTACACCTTGTAAATTCTCAAAAGAATTTTTTTTCTCACTATCTATTACGTAGCAACTCCTGTATTCGTTGATGAAAAACGGGAAAATAATCACACAACTAAAACCTATTTCCACGTGTTTAGGTAAACATATTAGCAACAGATAACGCTTGGTACACACTGAAGTTTGCATACGGTAACGTAAGTACCTTCGAAACTCATCTTCGTAAACTTGTGTTCGAATCAAAATAAGCTGCTCTAACGATCCACGTCTGACTTGTATTTATGTAAGACTTTGAGAGTTAAATGTGTTTATGCTTTACAATAACTATTCCCATTTATTATGGATCAATATAACAATATATGTATTCCAAAGGTGTAGGGCAAAGGTGTACTAACAACGGTGTGGTGTGTAACAGATTAATGTAAGTTTTTGCCATTAATTATATAATTACATAATGAAAATAAATGAGAATATACTTTGCGTTTAGAAAGTCAGGCATACAAATTATGACTTATTCGTCAACTGGCGAGTGTGAAACTCGCGAGTGCGCGCGAGTTGTCACCTTCCGATTTTACCTATTTTTTTTGTCGTCAACTTGCTCGATCTTGAAAATCTGACGTCAAATATGTCAGATGTACAGTTAGCTACAAAAACTTCTTATAAAATGTATTATATAGGTAGCCATTTTAAATGTATAAGACATTTTATGCGTGCTATGCTTGGGTATCATGCGTCGTCGGCCGCATCCCCTTCGCCTCATTCCACACCTCGCGAGTTTTAGACTCGCCAGTTGACGAATAAGTCAAAATTATGGCATTTTATAATTTAAGACTGAGATTCAATTTTGCACACACGGTAAATTTCTCATGCCTATTCTAAGATTTGGTTTTAAGTATCAATAATAAACTATGCTTTATTGATGAAAGTTTCTACCAAAACAAAAAGTCATATCATTGTCACAGAATTAATATGTTCAATATTTGTTTCTGTAGGTATAAATTAAATTAGGTATAATATAAATATTTGTAATCACGTTCTCGAAAACGGCTCGAACGATTTCGATGAAAGTTGCAATATAGCGGTTTACGTCTCGTATCTGGGAAAATTTATTTTCTCTATTTTCACCCGAGCAGAGCTCGGTCGCCCAGGTACTGCTTATCTAAAACACTTACCTGATCTGTTTTCCTTGTACGCTGACTCATACGCCCTAGTTGTGGAACTGCTGTCCCTTTCATCCTGATTGAATGCACTGTAATAGTCATTCCGTTCTTGTATCGGTGTGGCTCGCTCACGTTCGTTCCTCAGTGACTGATGAGACAGTGAACTAATGTTCTTTATATGTGAACGGGGAACCTCAGAACCATTCATATTACTTTTGTTTGTTGATCGTGGTTCAGCTTTAAAACTACGTTCTCCACTATCCCCTGCATCGTCACATCCATTCAGCACTATCTTCTTTATAGTCTTCACTTCTTCGATTTCGCTAATCTTGTGTTCAGAGATCGTCGAACGCTTTGTAATTTCCTCTTTCGAATGGAAATTGCTGTCGCTGATGGAGTTCGACATAGTCTTACTACCATATTCACATTTTCCATTCAACTTGCTATCTGGTCGCAAGTATTTTTCAAAAGGATCACTATTTCTTTTCGTTTCAAAAGGATTCTTAGTGTTACTTTGTGCGTTCGTCGGAATACTTTGATTATGAAAATGATCTACATTATTTCTATGAGAGTAGTCAGATTTCTCGTTGGCAGTGCTTGTCGGTGTATAAGTATGATATCCATTAGTATTTTCATTGTGATAAGAATATGGAAGACTGCTAGGACCAGAGTCGTATGTTTGCGTAAAAAATGTAGGAGATTTCAAGTCTGAACTGTACTCAATATTTGACGAATTGTCTCTGAATTTGTTTCTATCTAAGCTGGCAAGCGACGCTCTACCGTTTGGTACTGGTAGTTTAGACGTACTTGAATAATTCGAGGGTAAGGTGGTAAAAAATGGATTCGTTGGATGAAATCTTAGTGGTTCTTCGTTCTGTGCCACTGATTTTACTAGTGGGGTCGAGTTGAGGGCCGCTGGTAAGGAATTTAAAGAAGCCCGAATAGATGATGGTGAAGGCCGATTCTGCGGTGATTGAGGCGGCCGGATAGTAGCGTACACAGGAGCCTGGGGAGTTGCTCTGCCTCCTTGCACTTCAGCCATTATTTGCCCTGAAAGATCAATAAAACAGGTTACACTACGCCAAGTAAATAAAACTTAAAGTCTAACTACAAAACTCAAAACGAACATCGCGGCATAAAGTTCAGCCTGTCAATACGTTTAAACGAAGTTGTGTCACTCGACATTGAACCTAGCTGCGCAAACATAAAGTTGAGTTAGTGATGTAGTGCCTTTCAACATTTCCTGGCAAACTGAGGAGCGATAAAGTCCCCGCTTCGCAATGGGGCTCTGCATATGCAGACGTGCGATAAAGTAATACATGTCTACTACACAAAAGGAATATTCCAGACTGGGAGAAGTATTCCACCTTCCTTGATTTATACGCAAGCTCATATTTTGTCTACTAAACAAGTTTTATTGCTTTAGTTTGCATGCATGTAGATTTTGCGTATCTTTTCTTTGGATTAGCATACAAGGATAGTATGATTATCATACGGTTAATGGGATAACTGTGAGAGATTTCTGTAGTTTTAGTACCTTAGGTACGCTGAATTTTGCGTTTTATGTAAAATGGATATGCGGAAACACGTGCAACCACTTTGCCGAACCGATATGAATGAGAATGAGTGAAAATAGGCTTTGTCGATGTATTGACAAACTTACGAATTGGGCTGCTTACAATGTGCTACAGAATAGATGAACGCATTGGTGGATCTGTTATGACAATCCTACTTCCTACTAATATTATAAATACGAAAGTTTGTGAGTATGGATGGTTGGATGTATGGATGAATGTTTGTCCCTCTTTCACGCAAAAGCTACTAATCGGATTTGGATGAAATTTAGCAGACACATAGTTGGTAACCTGTATTAACATATAGGATACTTTTTGTCCCGGTAGTATGAACCCGTGGGACAATAATCGAACTCCATGCGGGCGAAGTCGCGGGCATAAGCTGGTACTACATATTTGATTCATCTTCTCAAAAAAGAAAAGGTTCTAATTTCAACTGGTTTTCTGATCACTGCTGACTGGTTAGAACATGTGTTCCTTACGACACGAACACACAATGGGTTGGGATGATTTGTTTTTCTATGCTGTATGTTACCTAACTTGTGTATGTTAATAAATTTTATTCATTATTTATTTACAAGACGACACGCTTGGTGAAGTGGCTGAGCGATTGACTGCTGCGTTGCGTGTCGCGGATTCGATCACTACGTGGTACAAATATTTGCATGGCCTACAGATAGTTATTCCGGGTCTGGTTGTTTGTGTATGTAAGTTCAAATGTTTGTAAACGCTCACACGAAAAAAAAAAAAAGTTTTAAAAATAAATGGGAATAACCAAAAACTCTGTGACACAAATAACAGATAAGGACCAAACGCTAAACAGTTACGACTTTACTCATGCCAAACACATTTGCGCAGTAAATAATGAAACCGCTATGAATACATAAACAAAATGAGGTTTAAATACAAATCGATAGTGAATGGTGAAATACGCAAATATGGTAGAGTTTTCCCATTAAACTTGCGTTGTCGTCGGGTAATCCAGCCGAGGAAGCTTTGGTACACTAGAGAGTTTATCTACTCGGAAAGATGGACCAGAAGGTTTAAAATAACCGCTAATACAGCAGACAGGAGTTAAGAGGGAACAGGGGCTGCGATTCGCCATCCAAATGTATTCCCCTTTTTTCTTCGTGAATGACTCGGACTGCAGCAACGTTTTTTTTTTTTCATGAACTGAAAACACATGACTGTGAACACGTCCCTGTCAAGAAAATATGACCCTTCAAAAATGACAAAAAATTACCCATTTTTAAGACCGTGATTAGAGGACTACCAGAATAATTTGAAAAGTTTTTAACATAAAAGAAATTAATAAGAATCTAGACATACTCTTTTTTAAAATTTTGATGTCAAAAATAATTGAATCGGCTCAGTTTTCGAGGAGAAAAAAGGGGACGTAACGTGAATCTTGTAAAAATGTTTGTGATATAATCAGTCTGAGCTGTCCCTATCGTATCTACGGAGGCAGACTTGACGCAGAGTGATGGCAATAGTTTCGTCAAATACCTATTTTTAAAATTTCTCGCAGGCCCTGTTCCCTCTTAATGACACATCTAGTTTTAAAGAAGGATTTTTCCAAAAACCTGTATGATAAAAATATTCAGCTGTTCCTTGTACATTTGGGCCGAGTAGGTATTTAAATTTTGAATTCAACAGCAGATTTTATTTTTGGGATCACGATATTGGACCAAAAGAGGAAGTTGTTCAGTTTGATGACATCCTTAAATATGACTACAACTCTGATTCATGGTTTAATACTACATACAACTTTTTTTTTAAACACATTAGTAGTATTTACTATTTTATTTACCTTAGTGATATAGATAATTATCACTAATTTTTAACCATATGCGAAACTTGAATATAGTTTTTTCAGAATAAGTAACTGAATCGATTCCAATAATTTTTAAACTATGTTATATTTTGTCCCAAAAATATTTAAAAAGGCTACAAGTTTAACACCGAGCGTACGTATCGCAATCATTTAGGTATCTCATCATCATCATCATCATCATTTCAGCCGAAAGACGTCCACTGCTGGACATAGGCCTCCCCCAAGTGTCGCCACATTGACCGGTCCCGTGCGACTCGCATCCAGCGGATCCCTGCAACCTTCACCAGGTCATCGGTCCACCTAGTGGGAGGCCTTCCAACGCAGCGTCTTCCGGTTCGCGGTCGCCACTCCAGAACTTTTCGGCCCCATCGGCCATCCTTTCTGCGAGCAATGTGCCCTGCCCACTGCCACTTAAGTTTGGCTATTCTTCGGGCTACGTCGGTTACCTTGGTTCTCTTGCGGATGTCCTCATTTCTGAGTTTAGGTATCTACTGCCTCATTACTATTATCAATGAGCTCAAGACAACGCTGGAGGCGCGCGCGTGGCGGCGCCGCGTGGTAACCACGTTTTTGTGCGGACAACTAGGTAACAGAACAAGCTTATAACTTTGTGATTTTTCATGACACAGTTTTGAAATTTTGTACATAGATTCTTTACATAAAAGTACTAGACACGTGTTTCAGGTTTCGCATATATTAAAACTAATGTTGTCTAATACATATTTTTAATGTCTACTAGTCGATATAGCTACAGATGTTGGATTCAATAAAATAGCCTCCATGAACATCTATGAGGCAAATAAATGTATCTGAAGAGTAGTCAGCTCCGGTACCACTTTCGTCATTATTAAATTCTTGTTTCAAATCATTCATCAGCAGCGGGTTTTTTACTCTTCTGTAAGAATACTAACAAGATGAACCCTAAGCCAAGTAAACTTGCGAGCGGCGCACACTGTCTTAGATTTGAAATAAATTTAATAGCAACACAGTAATGTGTACTGTGTACTAGTTTTTTAATGTGTATCGGTCACGCATGCTTACCACAATCGCTGATGAAAACTATGGTTCTACCCAATCTTAAAACAGGACCGGAGATGTGTCAGATAGGACCGCTATAATGTTGAAGAAGGACAGCTATAATGTTCCCTATCGCCGCCTTTAAGGCCTTCCACTATGCCTAGCTGTCTCGCCAGTTCGCCACCGCCGGTGAAAAACTCTAGGTGCAATATACATACAAGCCAAAACACTTAGACCTCTCTACTAGCTTTTGCCTACGAGTCGACGTGATTACTGTGGCGTCGCTGCTGCACTCAAGGCTGGCTTGGAACCACCGGTTTGTAGGAAATAAACAGTTTTACGAAGGCACTGCGACGCCCGTTCAGGCCGACTGATTGGAGTCCGTCGCTAGTAACGCACTCTTACACCAACTAGGCCCCGTATACGGGGTGTAAGGGACAGCCCTCCGTAGACTGATGGGGTGAATTCAGCATATCATACTAAGATGACCGGTTGGTATTATTTCAGAAACGTTATGGGAATCCAATAATTTTATTTGTTTTATTTCCACATACACAATGTATCGTTACCGTGGTAAAACGCACGTAGCGAACGGCAAGCGCGATGACGAGTTCGCTGAACTCTGTTAGCTAGATAGGAAGCGAACAGCTGATTTCACGCATCATTTGTTAGAATATTTCAACATCCATTGTTGTTTTTTTATTTTTATTTTAGCCGTATTATTTACAAAATCGAAAATGTTGATGATCAAAATTTATGTATGAAAATATTCATAATGTCCACTCTATATGTCTTTTAAACCTCAATGATTGAAATAAAGGAATAGTAACTGAAAAAAACGATAAAAAAAAGAAAAATTCCGGTGGAATATGATTCAAAAGAAGGAGCTGAATGCACCCTGTCAGTTTGCGGAGGGCTATCCCTTCTTTATCTACTTAGACTATTTCCCACTTGCCTAATACGTGTCATACTTACGGCTTTTCTTTTGAACAGCTTCGTACGAGCTACTCGTGAAAACTATTGAAACAGAGGGTTATTTTAGTAGTATTATTTATCAATTTTACTCAAATCCTTTTCTAGAATATAAATGAGTGAGAGATAAATGTTGATGGATGGAGAGGGAGAGGAAGACCAAGCGCCGACCCCAAGTAACATGGGAAAAGAGCAAGAAGATGATGATGACTCAAATACTTTTTTACACTTCAGAAAATTACTTATGCATTCGTCGAAAGAATATAGCACACATTACAATGTACAGACTAAGTGCGTTTTTCGTTACTGCAGGCAAATAGCTATTGTTTTACTAGCTAGATTACTTTCATGGTTTTGATCTCAAAAGATGTAATGATAATGCTGGCCTTTAATATAAACTCGGAATTAAAAGACTCTGCATTATTGTGTGTCTCCTTTAAACCTACATGAAATACTAAAAACTTAACCTTTTTTTGTATACGGTTTTTTTTTTTTTAATTTTCACTTATTTTAATTTAACTGTTGTAAAGAATATTTTTTTAATTTTTGATTCAAACGCACATGAAAAAATATAATGGAAAAAAAATAAAAAAAGTGTTTTATATTTGTACAGAAATAGTCAAATTCCTTTTAAAAATACACGATAAATATCTATACTTGAACTGCTCCAATTGAAAACGATATTAAATTGAATTTGTACCCATTTTATTTTATTTTTATTACTATTTGACATTTTTTAATTTTTTTTATTAATTATTGTTCGATTTAGTTGACATTATTTACTTTTTGAAGTACCTTTGGTATTATTATTATTTTTTCTTTTCTTCACTTTATTTACTTTTTCAAGTGTCGTATTATATTTTTTTTGTTTATGACTGTGAATATGAGGACTACGTGGGTCATACTATTATTATTATTTTTTAGTTAAGTTAGTTTCACGATTGTCTGGCAGTTTGAGTACTTTATGCGGCCTACCCAAATGTCGTTTCTTTGGTATTGTTCGTCGTGTCGTTGAGCTCCTTGGATTACGAGTCGAGCTACACGATCACTGACAAATGCTTGCACTGTCTGGACAGGTCCACTCAAATCTGTGTGATTATTTCTTCAAAATACCATCTCAGATATTAATCTACATGGTCCTCATATGACTTGAGCAATGTCTGGACTTTAAAAGAGACTGTGACCTCTGAGTTTGTTTCGGATGTTTCTTCTCAGAGTAGTCAGGTACGAAACACCGGCCCCATCTAGTTTTAAAACAACATGTTGTGACATGTAAAAGAGTTTTGTAAACCAATTAACAGAAATAAATATGATTTATAATCTTGAATTAAATGGTAGGATAATTTTTTGAGGATATCTTGGTTTCTAAGTGAACAACTCCAAAATTATAATTTAATGAGTTAAAGTTGATTCGCAAGTATCATCGTCGAAGTAATTATGATACTAAGCATACAGATTATTCTAGAACTGTCCTTTGTCCATTGTTGTGTTATCCAATATGCCATGACTGATCAAAAAATATTCAGAGATGCTCGTTAAGGCGCTCCCTCATCCGGAGCATTCGCCTGTAACGTATTACTTTAGATTCACTTGTTTCTGTAAAAAATCGATTCTCGTATTGTAAAGGCGCGATTCCACTGTGCGCAATGTGCGCGTCAGCGAACACGAACTCGCTGCTCGCGCTCTCCATTTTGTGGTCTGTGAGACCGACCTTGACAAAATCTATGGATTTAATATTTTATATGGCTTTGTTCGTAAAACGATGAGTCAATTTTTTTATCAATGAGATGAGTCAAACCAAGTCTTAAATAATTGTGAGCATAGTACAGAAGACCAAGATTCTTTAATCTTGGTGTTAACTCAATACTTTCCTGACTCCCGAGAAAGAAAAAATAACGAATACCTACTTGTGTGGACCTCACGGCGAATTGGCTTGTATGTAATCCGTTGATGCCTAACACACGTACACCGTCCAACCACGCGGTCGAGCGGCGCTCATCGCCTCCGACCACCGCGCGGATGAGCGGTGTTGTGTGTAAACCACCTGAATGTTACGACTTCTATAAATGAACTACGCATCGGAGCTGACGTCACGCAAATCCTACAACGCGCAAACAGTGCTATCTTCGAGATTAGCATATGTGCAACAGCCTGACAACTGCTATTATGCAATAACCTAATCACAACACTCGTCGGTGGACCCTCGCTTATCAAAGGAAGAGACGCATCTTAACTCCATGTTCCTAAAACCCCTTAACTACGAAGTTTGATAAAAAGCTTTTATCATTCCAGACGTCATTTCCAGAAATCGTCAAATTCAAAAATTCCCCCATACGCAAGTGAAAGGCAATAGCAGTCAATCTAAATCTAAGTGCCATATCGCGACAAGAGTACCATTACACTTATAATTATGTTACAAAAATAAATCTGTATTTCACCGAGATAATAAGTCACTATCGATTGTTTTCGTCATACTAGTCCATAAAAGAGCTCTCGACCTAAAAAGTACCAACACGAACCTTGTAAGTACCAAGGCTCGGAACCGGTTTAAAATATACCGGTTAATACTGGTTTATTTCGGTTTTCCTCCGAACTTTTCTTAAGAACGTGAACGTTTTAAGAACTTTATTTTAACCTAAATTAACCGGTTTATTCGACGAGCGGCATGTCGGCAAACGCGTTGCAACGTGTGACTACTTGTAAGGATGCCGCGCAAAGCGGCGCGGTACTAGACGAACTTATACTTACGCTATTTCTTTTCATTCGATTCGTGACTTCGCAGTGGATTTAATCGCCAGTTAATTTTATTATAATTGTGTTTAACATGGGTAGAATGCGAAAGAATTTAATCTACACATACTTTGACTACAATGAAAACAATAAAACTTCAAAGTGCTATTTTTAATTAGGCCACCTAAAATTGTACCTATATTAATGTAACGAAGAGACTGATTAAATAACTGATTTATTGAAAAAGCATTTAATTTTTCTTTTTCCAAATATTTATAAAAATGTCAAATTAACCGTAAAAAAATGTATATTTACATTTGTACCTGAACATCCATCTAAGTAGGTACTAAGTACAACATGCATAATGGTGTCCACACATTAAGGATATTACTAGATTCCTGAATTTAAAATAAAACTTCGCTCTTATTTTCCTTTATTTATTTTTATTGGTAACATTTCAGTACGAATGATTACATTGATATTTCGCATGTTCCTCCAGGCACATTATACAAATTAAATATTTATTTTGTTTGATTTCTCTCGGTGTTGATGTTTTAAAGCATCTATATACTTTAAAATATTGATATATGCTTCAAGCGCATACATGGCGGCAAAAAATGTACTTCACCTATTAGCAAATTTCCAAAATAATAGTTTCTTTTATCAAGGTCCTTATCAAATATACATAAAACACATTTTTGACATTCGAAGTAGTTTCTTCTCCTGGTTTAGCACTGATATCTTCGCCCGATTTGTTTTCTCTTTCAAAATTTGGGTGTTTATTTTATTGAGTTGATGGTACGGTTTTTAGGTGCTAGCAATGATTGGGATTGATCTTCATCATCAGAATATTCCTTTCTTCTTTTTCGTGGTTCACCTGTTACAAAATAATATAACATTCATTTAAATAAACATTCAAATAGTTTTTATCACATAGACACACAAAACGTCCGATCTAAGACCCAGTTTCACTGGTCGTTAATACCAACAGTGAAACTGGGCCTTAGATCGGGCATTTTGTGGCCTATTTATCCTATAATTTTGAGAGTTTAAGGCTCGCTTGCACCACGAATCACTAAACGCGTTTAACGTAGAATGCATTTCATAAAACAAAAACATACATTTCAAACATCGTTCTGTTTCTATCAATCATTTAAAGATGACAGAGACAGAATGCTGTTTTAAATATGTTTAGCGTTAAACGCGTTTAGCGATTCGCGGTGCAAGCGGGCCTTAATGTCGAATACAGAATTGAAGTGTTTAGGTACTTACCGAGATATTGAGAGTTTTCTTCTTCATTAAAAAATGACTGCTTATCTAACTGGTCCATAGGATCTGTGAAAAGTAATATGTATTATGTTTACCGATTATTTATCGTCATTATCAACTTAATTTCACCAAAAAAAATATTAGATACTTACCCATTTTTCTTGTTTTTGCAGCGGAGCTTATTGATGCAATGACATAAATAAACGTCCGACCGAAACTAAAAATTTCTTTCTACGGAATAAAAACAAAACAGCGCGCGACGTTGGATTATCGTGCGTCCGTATAAAACGGTTTTTATTGCTCTAAACAGTTTAAACCGAAAAAACCTTTATGTTAATACTCCTCCAAATACCGGTTTAATAATAACGGTTTATGCGAACGAAATCGAATATAAAGGTTTTGCGTCAAAGTACGTAGTAACGGTTTGAAAATTTAACCGGTATCCGAGCCTTGGTAAGTACCACCTAAGTAGTGACAAATAAGCAAGTATGTCATGTATCTACTTAAAACTTACTTTTCAACTCGGAGCCTTTGCCAATTGATCTTCTTCTCGGAGACACCTCCCTGTCTCTGTCGACAAGAAAACTTAGATTAAAACTTGAGAATAAGGTAAAAACTTTAACAAATAATGTAACTTAGTATTACTTTTTAGGTTTCCTAGAAATGCTGTGTCAAGAAATGGAAAACATGTTGCGTTAATCTTCATTTTGCGAATCTCTAGTGTTGCCATTAACATAAATTAACTTTTGGAAAAACATCGTAGCTCGTAGCTATGCTAGGAAACTTTATTTCCACTGTATCGTCTTCTTTTGCTGGGTTAATATACTGTTAAATCGGTTCAGCATCTTATTTTACCGACACATAAAACACATTTTAAATCACCGAAACATTATCTTCTCTCATCTCTTTCCTTCTGAACAAAATATCTTTACATAAAGGGTGTAAATAGAACCTTAACATAACCGAAAGGCAATTCTTCTCCCCGTCTTTACTATAATTTTTTTGTTCTAGACCATACCTGGGAACCTTCTAGTTACGGAGATATTGGGGTCAAATTTCCAACTTTTTCACAAGTTTTTTTTTAAATACATGTTTTTAGTGTAAGATTTTTACTTTACACACCTCCACGACCCCGTACTATTCAATCCATCCATCAGCACAATGCTTTGAGTGCTTTCCATCGAGTCCTACCGTAAAACGTGATTTTTCACCCAAAAAAAAAAGTCGATTCCCAGCAATAATTTTTGCGTAAAGTCACTTAGTTTGATGTACAGAATGCTTGGTTGACTTGAATGGTTGGTCTGTTTACACCCTGTATGTATTATGATTATTGTTTTAGCCTAAATCGTCAAACTAAATTGTAAACTTGTACTGTCACTTACGGGATATCTTCCGTGATTGTTCATTGTTTTGAGCTCCCGATATTTCGGCACTGTTGCAAGCGCCATGATCGCGGGTTGATATCGGGAGCTCAAAACAATGAACAATCACGGAAGATATCCCGTAAGTGACAGTACAAGTTTAGTTATAAACCGTGAAAGCTTAAAACAGTGTTTAAACTAAATTGTACTCAAACAGACACAGAATGTGTGTACCTACCTACACTCCACATACAAAATTAAGCCTGTCAATGCCCTCACAGATTAGAAGTACAGAGTTCTGTCGAACCAACTCTGAACCCATTTTGCGAGTCCGTATGAGATACGTAAGTGGTCCAATTTATGTCATGACTGATCTACAGACGGACCACTGTTCGATCCTCGTGTGAAACGCCGAAGAGTGATCGGATTAAAACCGGAGTGCAGAATCGAAATCGTCTGAGAACCGGAGATGCCGGCGGAAATTTGAGTGGAGCACGTTAGCATTGAGAGTTGGATATTTGGGGATGTTTGCTTCCTTTTTAGCAGTTTAGCCATTGGTTCTGCGAATTAGATCACTGAAAAGGAATTGCGAATGTAGGTTTACTAGTTCGTGGTGCACCGAAATATCAAAGGTCCTATTTTCAAGGGTTATACAGAGTGGAAGTGACATCGATGCGAAAACGGTTACCACGTATTCAGTACACCATTCTCAGCCAAAATATGTGGAACAGCTGTTTTTTTTAAATTACCAATGAAATATGTGTGTGTGTGTTGGGTGCTCAGAATGATGTACTTAATCGTGGTAACCGTTTGCGCGTCGGTGTCCCATAGACGGTGTTATTGAGATCTTGCCACAAAATTTTACCATGGATTCAGCACAAGAGTTTAGACCTACTGGGGTTTAAATTAAGGTCAGCTATTAAATACAAAACACCTGCTCCATAGATTTTAACCATGTTGTTATTTCAGCAGAACGGCCACCGTTATCCATACACAGTCTTGAAGCTTATCTCTTTCTTCATACTGGAATAAGTCAAAGATTTAGCTACTTACTCGTTCAATCCAAGCCTCAGCACTGGGCCAGCTGACCTGAGCATAGCGTGAGCATCAGCATTGCTCATGCTCTTGGTCGGCCGGCCATTGATGGAGGATATCACATCACCCTCCCGGATGCCGCTCAGTGAGGCCTTGCGTCCGGGATTCACCTGGAAAGAGGGAAAAGAAAGTTAAAGATAAGTGTGTTATTAGCTTTGAGTGAAACACGACCAGGAAGGCATGGCAAAGAAGGAGGGCTTATGCATTTTGTACAGTGTTTTATCTATGAAACTGAAAAATATCAGCGCGTCTAAACCAAGTTCAAGTGTCATATTTGCCATGAAATGTTGACATTAACAGCACTTGAACCCCGTTTAGATGCGTTGATGACAGTCGTGATTAGTGAAATCCACTGTTAGTCGAATCCACCACAAGTTATGGAAATTAAAGAGGGACTTGTGCATATTGTGCAATTACATATCGGAAGTACGACCGGACTTCACACTTCGTGCTCAGAGCAAGAAATTAGCTTAGCTCATGCGGATATACTTTGTTTTTATGACTCATAAAAATGGCTGCCTGCCGATGCATGGCTTGCTAGAATTACAAGATTTTTATCCGGCACTATTAAAGTTGCTGAGATTAGGTATTAAAGATATTTTTCTTTCAGTTGATAATTTTGGTTAAAACGTGTCGTTAGGAATTTGAGGAACTCGAATCGTGGCTAAATAATAACAGCCGCTTTGGGTCGATCTTCAGATTAAGCCCCGCTTGCCTAGGTTGGTCCATGGATGGGTGACCACCCATTTCATACCGAGTTTCGTCCGTGCCTCGGGAAGCACGTTAAACTGTTGGTCCTGGTTGTCATTTATAGATCTTTGACAGTCGTTTCAAATAGTCAGTGGCCCGAAACTCTGACAGTCTTACCAAGGGGTATCGTAATACCCGGTACTAACTGGGTTGTCAGATAGACAGTTGCTCCATGAAAAATACTGGTCTTCAGCTGAATCCGGTAAGACTAGAAGCCGACCCCAACATAGTTGGGAAAAGGCTCGGACGACGATGTATCGTAAAGAAATTTTGAGTAGGTATGTATGTGGATGTGATGTGATAAAAGATTAAGACCAACAAAACGATGGTTCGCGAGGAAGATATTATGGCTAGAAAGAACGTGACCACTGCACGCGTAGCATGACCAACGTAGAAATTGGTTTTATCGACGGAAGAATCGACAAAATGATAGATATCTTTTGTTGATCTGTCATTTTGTCGATTCTTCTGTCGTCAAAAGCCGTTTCTATGGTGGTCATGCTACGCGTGTTGAGATAACGCCGAATAGAGATATACCGAAGAAGGAGGTAAAGCTGTGCCACTTTCCCAAATCAGGAGAATAATGTATAAATTTTCCTACCCAGGCCAATTTTCCAATACCGCTATATTAATTCAATAACTTCAAACTTAACAACCCTACACAATGTTATACGCTTGCACAATTGGCTTGGCATAAACACAAAGAGCTTGTGGTTCCCAGACTGTGGGCACTAGCGTTCAATGCAATCTCGTGTTCAACAGTATCTGTTACGCATAGTACAGCGCCTGCCAGAATCTGTACAGCAGTGTTTGTACACTGTGTTATATCAGTTATACAGAATGATACAAGGTGAATGTTTAAGATGGGCCAAGAATATAATATATTTATTCAAAAATTAGAACTGGCACATGAAATACAATTTAAATCTTAGAAATAATGTTGGTATTACAAAGTTCGATGCCTGTACTAAGTTAAACCTGTATCACAGGCGGCATGTTTCTAATAAATACTATTTGGACAACGAATTTCTTAACAATATTTAATATTATAGTGAAATAAGTTAGTATGGGTTCATATATTATGATATACCTAATGTACTTAACCGCTAAAAGGTACGAACAAATTAATTAAGGACACACATGTTTACAAAATCTAAGGAAAACAATTTATAGCACTAATTTGCTAATACAGATATATGATTGTCAGCAGTATTAAACAAATAAACATTTGTTGCGGGCGATAATTTGCAATGAGATACCTTAACCTTTGTATGTGTAGGAAAATGTTCAAAAGAGACTGTCCTTTAGTTCTGGAGTAACTGCTTATTATGTTCATACATTTAGGAAAAGCGGTCCCTATGGTAAGTTGGAGAAACGTCAATTCACACATTTTAGTTTAATCGCGCCAATCAATCAGTTTTATATGCATGTTTTCTTGTACACCGATTATGAGACCTGTTCTAACTGTCCCGTTTTAAATATCCTCTAAAAAAAGTTATGTGCCAAAGTAATGTATACAGCTACTCAAAAATATGCTATTTGACGAATGATTTCAGTCACCATATTACCTACTTGTACTTGGTATTGTATGGAATAGCATAAATATTCTGACAACCAGTTAATACAAGGTACCTGATACATATATACGTGTGGGAATATGATGTACCTTTATGTAGATTGGTAGGTACTTATGGGTTTTACTCAGTATTAAGGTGATGTCAAATACAAAAGCAAAACCGCTGAACATCAATACAAACAGAGAACTCATAGAACTCGATCAAAAAAGGGAGTGCGAGAGAGACGGAGAGCTTGTAAACAAAACCTTTACATATTTGATTTTACGTAACCTCCATAATTTTATTGGTGAACTGAACAAGGCAAGGTAAAGTTACAAACCGCATTGGGCTCCCTCCGCCTGGCCGCGGGTGAACAGAACTTCAACATTTCCTGGAGGGACCTACCCTTCCCACACAACACCCACGGGGTCACAAAAACACTTAAACCACCTACACACGCGACGTTACGTTGAGAAAGGTCATTGTTACGTTAAACTGCGACAAAACACAAAAAAACAATCACTGATAAATTATAAGACGAATAAATTAAAGAAACTTAACCATGATTGTAATAAGCTCAATTTTTTAAACGAAACACCAACGAAGGTCAAAGCTTTGCCCAAAATCGAGACATGCCCGAAGAAAGCCGTGAACGATACTAAAGCAGAGAAGGTAGCACGCGAACTAACCAATTCTATAGAAACATTATATGGGCATTATAGAAAATGCATGCGCGGTGGTCACACACCCATTGTTATGTTGCTCATCACACTCGCTTCGAATATTAATCTTGTGGAAGGCGCGACGGAGCCCCAAGACCGCCTTAAGTCATGCGATCGTGTTAAAGGATTCTGATTCCCGATAGGGCAATGAACTGTGGACTTACATTGTATGGAAATAATATGAGATTAGGATACAGGCGAATATTTCAAATTGCTGTATTAATGGGTTTACTGTACGGGGTGTCATTTAGGAGTTCTCACTACTATTTAAAGTAGCTACTACAATATTATTGTCTTCTTTATAAGAGTTACTATGGAATTTCTAGCCGATTCTTCTCCAGAGAAGAATTAATTATATTTCTTTGTAATGTTCGACCTACAAAAGTGCCTTTTAATGGCTTAATTGAAATAAATAGTTGGACTTTATCTAATCAAAGATAAACTTAAAAGGTAAATTGAAAACTAAACAGGAGATTACACCAATGAGGTAGGCAACAGTTGTCTATGTGAGAAAGAAAACATTTTAGAAATTAAACTCTTGCTGTATCAAACAATACTCGTGGGTGCGAAATTTTGCGCGAATGCGATACTCATTAACAACACAAGCAACAATATTCCCTGGTACACTACCAACAACAAACCTACGATCACCAATTCAATTTCGTAACTGAATTATGGCAATATGTACACACGTTCACTAATTGTCGCGGCCTATTAGCTCACCCGGCCCTTTACGGGCTGATAATGACGTTTCTGTATTAATGGCCCTTAAAGCTCTTACTGAAGACCCTATAGATTCTATATTGAACAAAAGAAATGTAACAAAGACGAAGAAAAGAGTGGTCATATTTAAAAGTGTGGTACAGAACATCAAACTGAACAACTTGCTCGATGAAACCAACATCGTAATCACGAAAAAAATATCAATGTTGCTATTGTTGACTCGACCCTCATATGTATAAGAGATAGTAGATTTTTATTCCAATGTCATTAACACTGAAAACGGCATATTCTTTTATTTTTTACTTTTCACGTTTACTATTTGTTTTGAGTTCCCGATATTTCGGCGCTATTGCAAGATCATGATCACGGATATACTGAAGTTTTTGCGGGTAAATAATAAACATGGTAAATATCGCGTTTTCAGTGTTAATGATAGTGTTAGTGACTATGTCAGTTTAAAAACTTTTATTACAATGTTGGTCCCAAGGATAAAAGTCCTACTCAGTTTGATCGAAAACACCTTTCCGATACATTTTGTTGATTCTATACCAGCCAAATAAATTCTAACTTCCTAATCCTAACTATCCTAACTAATATTACAAATGCAAAAGTAAGTTTGTTTGTTTGTTTGTTACCTTTTCAGGGCTAAACCACTGAACCGATCATCCTGAAATTTTTCAAGTGTACAGAAACGGACATAGGGTACCTTTCATCCCGAAAAAAAGTACTGTTCCGGAGGAAAACAACCATAACGTTCTTATTATAATAGATGGTGCCACGTGTCTTTCGAATTATGATTGAATTATATTTTACAAAAAATCTAAACTGTCAAATTCTAAACTAACGCGAGCGAAGCTGCGGGAGAAAGCTAGTGTAATATAAAAGAAAACCAAAAGAAGGTAGAATAATTGGACTCCACCGATGAATGAATATGGAAAAGAAAAGGCGCTCGCTCATGTACGGGAAATTCAAATAGCAAGTGCAAGCCATTGTCTCAAGCCTATATATTATGTACATAAGTCGAAGGACAAAGAGCTTAACCATGTAGCAAACGTTCGAGCTTCGTTATAGATTAATGGCGTTTCTTCGACACGGTAAGAGTTTCCTCAATATATGGAAATTGCAGATCGCGGTGTCAATAATTTTATTTACGGTTGAAGTTCGTTATGTATGTTAGGAGTTTTATGTCGATTGTTCTTGAAGTTTAATGTTGATAAGAACCTTATCATTTCTGACTTTGATTTAGAGAGGTATGGAAGATGATATACTGCGCCGATATAAAGACAGCAGAATGAATATGATGATGATATTTGCTTCAGAAATGCTCACTTTTATATGGATGATGAGTACCTAAGTATTCTTCAAGCATTATCATCGACAGCTGAACATAGGCCTTACATTAACCTACAGGATCGCCACAAAGACCAGTAGGTAAACCTGCACTGTGGAACTGTCAATAATCGTAAGGTGTTTATACACAATACGCTTTGCAAAATGCATAGATGCAGTATTGATGAATTAGTTACTAAAGCAACTAGGTATCTTATCCATTTTATCAACTGTTAACCGTCCACGTTCAATACATTAAAAGTTACCTATTTCTTTAAAGTAAAACATGAATGCTTCGTTACTAGATGTGTTCCAAAACAGCGGTGAACACAGAACACATCTGAGGCAAACTCCTCACTTCATCGTCCCGTCTTGCAGATTGTTATAATTAAATGCACAACTTGCGAACGGTCTCTTGCAGTTAGTACAATTAAATCAAGAGTCGCACTCGAAACTACAACTTTGTTCGTTTTAAACTAGGATTTGTGTGGAATATTTAATGTAGAATTGAGTTAGTATGTATTTTGGGACCGTATGGCGAATATTTTTGTTTCTTTTAATGGTTTCTGATGAATATTTATGTAGAAGACTAAGAGTTGTGTTCACGCATCCACTTGATGCTGAATACGCAAGACGGCTTGGTGTGGTACAGTGGTACGCTTGGGGGAGGCATGTCCAGCAGATGACGTATTAGGAGATATTTATCAAGCAAATAAATATAGGCCTTTATAACGGTGGAACATAGTTTTCTGTGTAAATTATGAGAAAGCAGTGAATTTAAAATTTTTGATATACTGTTTCATTATGAACTTCTAGTTTGTTTTGTGATTAACACTGTTTACCCAGTATGACAAATAAATGGATGACTTTAAATGCCAATCAATCGCGGGGAATACAATTTGACCGAATCAGCTAAAACAATACGCTCACAATAAAGCATTGTATTGCAGGCTCAGAGTACAAGAAGACAGGACCTGCCACCAATTCAATTGAGCCTCAATCTCTAACTGAATCAGTTCCGTTGTCCACCAAAAAACGTATAACTGGCGAAACTATCAAGGGTCTACCGTTATTGGGCAGTTACTTAACTCTGGAGGCGAATGCAGGGCACGTGTGACTCGTGACTCCACGACGCACGTGCGTGGCTTCACGATCGCACACTCAACATACTACTCGAATCCTAAGCCCAATTTATCCTACTTATTTCGGTATATTCTGTGCACTTTTATCATGTTTTTACCTTTGTATTCGACGGGAACGTTGCCGGTATAAATCAATACAATCTAATGGATTCCCGGTAAACGGAATGCGTCCCGGTTTTCTAGGAAAAAATGCCAGACAGAGTTTTTCTTAGAAATTCTGATTGTTTAGAAGAAGTCGTTTTAGAAATAAGTAATAAAATGGTTAATGGTTTAGTTTGTCTTTAATATCTCATTTAGGCACGTTTATTTTACAAATCACACTGTTCACAAATGAGGAGCTTGTGGCTAAATAATAACAGCCGCTCGGGTCGATCTTTAGGTTAAGCCGTGCTTGCCTAGGTTGGTCTGTGGATGGGTGACCACCCATTACATACCGAGTTTCCTCCGTGCCTCGGAAAGCACCTTTAAGCCGTTGGTCTCGGGAGTCAGTGGCCAAAAAAGTCTGACAACCAAGGGGTATTGTATTACCCAGTACTAACTGGGTTGTGGAGGTCAGTTAGGCAGTCGCTCTGTGTAAAATACTGGTATTCGGCTGCATCCGGTTAGACTGGAAGCCGACCCCAGCACAGTTGGGAAAAGGCTAGGCAGATGATGATGATGATGACACTTCTTCTTAGCGTGTCGATGGCAAATTTTTAATTAAATATGTTTGGCCCAAAATTCAGCTACGCGAACTCCGCTCGCTGTAGCAGTCATAAGATCGTCAAGTGCGCAGGTGTTAGGGCATGCAGCGCAAGATGGAAGATGGGCCATTGTCTGTGGAGACACGCTGCATACACATTTGAGATCTGAGCCGTCCATGAACCCCCATCTGAAGAGATTATCTTTGCTACGGCCGACCTGGGTTCGGAGTCTATTCAGAGATTTCCAAGTCGGCCACGGCAACTCATGCCCAGGTGGAAGACTTTCAGACGGCTCGATGAAACCGTCAGGGGGCTTAAACAGCTCTCGCCAGAGATCACATCTGATTGTGATGATGACACTGTTCACAATTAAAAGTAGCTCCTAAAATTAAACAACAATACCATGTACAAAATTAAGCACAGATTACATTACAAACCTTAATTATTAATTCAGTCTCAAAAAGCTACCTTAAACAACCCTTCACGGCTCCGTTTTACGCCTTACGCGATAAAGCGCGTAAACGTAAAAGTTACATGACGATTTTCTAAATGAGCACGTGTAATTGTTGCGCGTAAGTATAATTTACGCGCGAACAAACGACAAAGCGTTGCGAGCGTCGCAATCTCTGCGTAATGACGCTTAACCCCTTTGACTTTTAGCGTCAACCGGTGGACTGGGATCAGGGGTGTCGCCACATGACTGGCTAGAGCTAGAGGTAGATTATTTAGTGACTAGCTTTTGCCCGCGACTTCGTCCGCGTTAATTTAGAATTTGACATCAATTCGGGTTGTACTCTGCTTGTAATAATATAATTCAATCATGATTCGAAAGACACGTGGCGCCATCTATTACCGTAAGAAAGTTATTGTTGTTTTTCTCGGGAACAGTACTTTTTTTCGGGATGAAAGGTATCCTATGTCCGTTTCTGTACACCTGACAATGTGTGTGCAAAATTTCAGGATGATCGGTTCAGTGGTTTAGGCGTGAAAAGGTAACAAACATACAAACAAATTTACTTTCGTAATTATAATATTAGTTAGGAAGTTAGGATAGCATCCCCTTTAGAGACACTTGCATGGCGTTTTTCTTTTGATGAATAATCGAGCTCAAAATAATGTGTTGATCAACTTAACTTTATTGATAATTTGAAATCACCACTAGTTCTGGCAAATACTCAAATCAAAAACTGGTAGTACGTCGCGGTGGTGGTGAGGTTTTTTTTAATTCTCTATTTGAATCCGGTGTAGTAGGCAACCGAGAGTGTTTTCATAATACACGATTTATCGCATGACGGCTGGCACATAAAATTAGAAAACAATTCGATGAGATTTTAAAACTATAAGCTAGTGTTTCTGTAGAACGAAAATCCAAGTCCCGACATAAGTTTCGACGTTTGTAAAGCGAAATCCTTTTCTGACGTTAAGTCTTTCGAGCATGCTTGACTAGTTGTTACACTTCAACCAATCGGTGTAGACGGGAAAACACAGAACTAAAGTAAACGTACCAAGTTTGACATATCGAAAAAAAAATCTTGACAAGCAACGCCACCTTGAACTGCACACTTAAAGTGGTCATACTATACAGTAGACTTGCTTTTAACCATGCTATACATTTTGAAAATTCAATAACATTCATTGCACTTTTTACAGTATCGAAGTTTCCTAACATTTGTAGCAATGTATTACGAATTTATTCAAATCTAATCTAGATTTGAATAAATTAGAATCTAATTTTTTTATGCAATCAGGGTGGTCTATGCGTGTGCCAAACATTCAAATCTGACGTAAAAAGGTAAGTGACGGTTAGTTACGTTCGAATCTTATACATATAATACAATTATAATAGGCCGATGTCTATAACTTGAAGATATTGAAAAAAAATATTATATGGGGGGTCTTTATTAGAGCAACAGAAGCCAAAACAACAGTTTTTAGATTTTTTCTCTCTGTCTGTATGCTTGTACGCACATCACGCAGAAATTACTGCACGAATTTGAACGCAGTTTTCACAGCTCTACTGCTAGATGCTTAACTTAAAATATAGGCTACATTAGATATAGTTTTGGACCCGATAGGTGGCGCTGTGCAAAGCAAGGGCGGGTCGCTAGTTTTAATAAGTCTTGTTGTCTCGTTGGTCCAGTGGTCGCAAGCGCCACTGCTGTACATGAGGTCCTGTGTTCGAACTTCGATTCCCAGGTCAGGCAAAGTGTTATTGGGTTTTTCTTTCAAGAATTTCTCAGTAGCAGTTACGGAGTCTGTGCCAGCATGGTTGATGACAATAGGCCGTATTACACATAGCTGGCGAAATGCGGTTGTACTATTGTGTAAGCCTCTGCCTAACACTTGGACGCCTTTGGGGGATTACAGGCCTGATGTTATGTTATGTTGTTTAAATAATTTGACTATCATTATTATTTAGACTAGAACGGTAGAAACGGTATATTTACCATGTTTACTGTTTTTATTGAGTTCCCGATATTTCGGCGCTGTTGCAAGCACCATGATCACGGATAAACTGAAGTTATTGCGGGTGGTGTTTATGAGCAGACAAATCGGTCTACCCTCTTTCTTGTTCGTTTTCTGCACTCAGTAAAAAACAATAATAATGGTAGTGGCTGGTGGTGGTAATGGTTGGTTGTGGTATAATGTTAGTGACCATCATAGTTTAAAATCTTAATTCGACTATAGGCAGATCCATAAGATAACAACTATCCGCCTGTTGGGACTGTATCCTAATCCTTACCTAGTACACCACAGATTACTGTGTCTATGTTAATGCAATGTGTGCGCGGTCAGATGTCATCGCTGACCGGAATTAACTCGAGCTTTGATCGATACATTGTCTCGTATTGCATTGGAGTTTGGTGATGCGTATGATTCTACTAATCTACAGCAATATCTATCTTCGTATTTGCCATTCGTAGTGTTTTGTTTGATAATGTATTTAAATAAGTAGCCAATAGAAAATTGGCAAGACTGATTAGTTTTAAACAGGTAGTTGGAAAAATCCGTGAGAAAATCTGTAGGGCTACAGTCAAAAATGCGAAGACATATACAAGGTGTAAATAAACCCTTCACGAAGCTGTCAGCCGTTAACCGCATTCTGTACATCAAACTTTGTAACTCTACGCAAAAACTATTGCTGGGATACGTTGCTTTTTTGGTGCGAAAAATCACAGTTTACGGTAAGACTCAATGTAACGCACCTAAAGCTTTGTGCTGATGGATGCATTGTATAGTAAAGGGGTCATGGAAGTATTTAAAGTAAAGTTTTAAGATTCAAAGGCTTTATTTTTATAAAAATGTGTGAAAAAGAAAAATTAACTGCATCCATCAGATGATTAGAATGTGTGAGTTATAGGAACCCTCAACAAAATACACAAGCACATTATAACTCTGAAATAATGTCCCTATGGCTGTCAGCTACCGCTTTAAACACAACCATTTCCGCAGTTGACTTTTCTCGTCTATTAATTTTAATATTCAAACTTTTGTGAAAACTTCCAAATTACGAGAGTTTCAAATAATTCAGAGCCAGTGGCCCTAGCACGAGCGCGCGGTTGCAACGTTTCGTAAATACGACGTTTTTTAATCGATAATATAATTATACTAAAGCCTTTTAGTAAAATTATTTTTGCACAAGCACAATTAGTATCATCCATAGATGAATAAATTCTTAAAATTACAAAAATATTATACGGGCTGTAAACAGACCCTTCACGAAGCCGTCAACCAAGCATTATGTACATCAAACTAAGTAACTCTACGCAAAAATTATTGCTGGGAAATGACTTTTTTTTTGGGGTGAAAAATCACGTTTTACGGTAGGACCCAATGTAACGCACTCAAAACATTGTGCGAATGGATGGATTGAATAGTGCGGGGGTGGTGGAGGTGTTTAAAGTACAAATCATACATAAAAAATATGTATGTTAGACAAAAACTTGTGAAAAAGTTGGAATTTTGACACCTAGTATCTCCGTAACTAGAAGATTCCCAGCTATGTGTCTAAAACAAAAAAAAATATCTCAATGACGGGAAGAACAAGCGCCTTTCAGCTTCGTTAAGGGTCTTGTTACACCCTGTATGTGAAAATTTTTTAAAATTTTAAATCGTAGTATTTACTGTTTGTTTACACCGCGCACTCGTGCTAGGGCCTCTTTTGAGCCCGGTTAATTTTCAACTTTTCAACCTATATTTATGTTTCGTTACGTAAATGATGGTTTCATTAAAAATACGAAACGGAAAAAAGTTAAATATCCCATCATTAATTCGGCGAATTTCATCATTAATGATGTTACCGGCACTTTAAAATCAAAATTCAAAGTGATTTAATCACTTTGAATTTTGATTTTATTCCAGTAAAATTGCAACCCTGGTGGAATTATTTAAAAACTAGCTTTTTCACGCGGCTTCGCTCGCGTTAATTTAGAATTTGACAATCAATTCGGGTTTTACTGTGCTTGTAATAATATAATTCAATCATGATTCGAAAGACACGTGGCGCCATCTATTATCATAAGAACGTTATTGTTGTTTTCCCCGGGAACAGTACTTTTTTTCGGCATGAAAAGTATGCTATGTCCGTTTCTGTACACCTGACAACGTATATGCAAATTAAATTTTAGCATGATCTGTTCAGTGGTTTAAGTGTGAAAAGGTAACAAACAAACAAACTTACTTTCGCATTTATAATATTAGTATGGAAGTATGGATAGTATGGATACCGACAGAGTAAAATTTATACCGAAGTAAAAGAATGTAAAATAATTTGGTTCTCACCCAATTCATCCGCCAGTCTATCCTACTGCTAATCTATTACTAAAACTAGACAAGTATCTACTACAATTTTACGAGTATGTACGCCTGTGGTTCCCGCAAGTTTCTATGTTTTATCGAATATTATCAACCAAACTAGTCTTACAGTACTTGTACTAGTTTTGTATCACAGTCAAAATAACAGTGATATTTTCGTTTAAAGTTAGGTTTCCTACTACAAGCAAGTCTATCAAAATCACTATGATCTGTATTCTTATCGCATAAAAGGTTTAATTTGGTTGCTGAAAGAAACTAGAGGTACACAATTCATTCTTATTAAAAAGTATTTGGTCACGAACTAGATCCGTGTCGCAAATATTGAATTTTATATTATAATCGTATATTATTATGCTGAAACAGCCATCTTAAACACAATATGTCAGACAACACGTACTTGCTTTACCCGCAATTTTGTTTGCAAAATGACGCAAAAATTTTCATAATTTTGATTCTGGTTCACTGTGAGCAGATCAACGTCACTTTTCTGCTGAAATCCCGGCTACATCAATACTATTATGCAAACGAAACAATTTTTTTGCAATAGGTATACGTCCCACATATCATCACGCCTATAATCCCCGAAGGGTTAAACACAGTAGGTGTACCTATAGTATATACAACCAAATTTCGCTAGTGATATTAAAGTCCCACGTACTTACCTGTATAGGGACCTATTACCATCAACCGGGCATAACTCTAACCTCCAGGCTGCGGCTAAAAAGTTCTTGATGAAAACCCGAAGAATACTTTGCCTGACCAGGGAAATTAGTATAAGGTATGTTGAAAATTATGAATATTGATATTTCCCAGTGCCCTGAAAATGTCAAAAGCTTCATGTATTGTTTCATTCCGATATAATTTAAGGGTAAAGGTCACGAAACCGAAATTCCGTGACTTTTACGGTTTTACCCAATATCTGGCTGAACGCACACCTTGTTAGGCTGTATAATCATACATAAAAGAAAATTTCATGTTCTTGAGTAACGGGAGGCCTTGAATTTATATTCAAGAGAACCCAAAAAGTTGATCACCAGCTGTTTTGGATTTAACAATGTGAAGGAAGCCATTCAGTAAAATTGGTGTATAAAGAAATATCAGTCCATTAGTGCTACATTGTACCTATTAATTGAATCATTCGTCCTTTTATTAATATTGAGATCTTAAAATAAATAATTGAACGCAGTTCGTTTTTGCTAAACAATAGAAAATACTGGTGTATTTCAAACCAGACTGTGAGTCAAGTTGTTGATGGGTTTTTTTAACATTTTTGGAAATTCCAAGTTTCTATAGAATTTGCAGGGAAAGAACAAGTACAGTTGAGGAAACTGCCTGCTTGTATATTTATAGACACGTACCTACTGTAAAAATATCAATACATAGTTTTAAGTTTGTGAATGTAACAAATAAAACTAAGAAAATTTTAGACCTCGCACAAAGAAAACCACTATTCCTGCACCCTCATTGTTGGTGACTTTTCAGAAAACATGGACATTCCACTGCCCGGCAGTTTCACCCGGTAGTGACTACCGGTACCCTCTAACCCCTTGGCCACGGGCTACACGTTCAAGTGATATGTGATTTGTAACAGCGGCTACAGAGAAAACAAATCAAAGAAGTTTTTAACAGCTTACGACGAATCTCGTTACTAACTCGAAAGAAAATAGGGTAAAATGAAAATTTTTTTTGCAAAAAAACACATAACAAAACGTCAAAAATAACTTTACTTTCGGTATTCGGTGTCGATAAAGTCAATGAAACAAACAAAGACATCGACATCCGACTTAGTTATAGTATCCCACACATATTCTTGAAACTCTTGTCATGAATTAACTTTACATTATAACTAAAAGTTTTTAAGGTCCATCACGCCATCAACGTAGGCCAGCCAAGCAGAAATAATACGTTTTAAAGGAGCTAACTCATAAACGACTCAACCAACGTTAGTAAAACATAAACATATGGGACCACGGTGCGTATTTTGCTCTACCGAATGAAAAAAGAATCAAGGAGTAATCGGTGAACATCCACGACAAGAAAAAGATCGCGGTGGAATACATAACCACCACCTTTATTAGAAGTCGGTTAACAAAGGACGCGCGCAAGAGACGCTTGACGCAAATCACGTCGCAACTTAGCAAGTCGTTTCACCCGATGTTATGAACGCGGCCTAACAGTCCACTCAAGTTCCGCGCAGTACAGTTTGCATATCAACTGGACGGCTGAAATGGGTACCACGACATTAAAAAAGATTAACGACGCTACTGGCCTGCTAACGAGCCTGGCTAACCGATAAGTTTGTCTCTGGATCGCGAATATGTCGACGAAACGGCAAGTTGATTAAGTGATGACGCTGTATTCAATTAGGAAGTCTATTCCGTGTTAGAGTTGGCTTTACTTAAGAATATTAATTGAATCAACTGCCATATTAATATTGCGATCATAAATTATTGCAGTTCAATAACGGAAAATTACAGGACCTAGGCATTTTAGGCGAAACTATGAGTAGTAAGCACTTAAAAGTATTTCATTTGGCAGATTTGTAAATTAGTTTTGTACAATTTTTAGGAATTCTATCAGCTTAACATGGTTTTTTTTATCGATTTCACCTCGGTCGTGCATCAAATGAAGATCTTAAAGGTGGCAGACGCGGACTGGATGTAGAAGACAGGGTGTTGTGGCGTAACTAGAAAGAGGGCTATGTCTGGCAGTGGGCTGTGATAAGCTGAGTTGGTGGACTGACCCGCAAGATATAGTGATTATTTTGAATCCTCAAGCATCTATTTTTCTTAGTCACATCAAGCATCTGGCTAACCTTTTCCCAACTTCATTGCGGTTGGCTTCCAGTCTTACCAGACGAGCTGAATACTAGTATTTTACATGAAGCGAGTGCCTATCTGACCTCCACAACCCAGTTATTACTGGGTAATACGGTACCCCATGGTAGGATTGGTTGTCAGACTTGAGCCACTAACTACCTGTAACGACTGTCAAAGATCTACAAATGACAACCACGACCAACGGCTTAACGTGCTTTCCGAAGCACGGAGGAAACTCTGTATGTAATGATGGTCACCCATCTACAACCCGACCTTGGCAAGCGCGGCTTAACCATGAAGATCGACCCGTGTGGCTGTGAATACAGCGAGCCACGAGCTCTTAGCCACGACAATGTTCTTATAAATTAAACTAATACTTATCTTAGGCCCTTTTATGTCATGGTAGACCGCTAGATAAGGAAACTAAGGTCATTCATTAACAATCAAGGCTATCGAATGACCAAGATTTACAAGGCTTTTTAAAACGTCATCAAAATGGCTTGACGCAGACACAGAGGTCTCTCAAAGGGTTTTAGTGCATGTCTCAGGAGATCTAGTGCATACAAAGACTGGTTTAGTGTCTCCAGGGTATGGTTCTAAGACAGGGATGTGTCATAAATCGCATCTTCAAGCTGAGCGCACCTTAATTTGAAGCTTCTGAGTTTCATTGATAATTTTCTGTCTAATGTCTTAGGGCGAATAACACTAATGTATCTGAATGAAATCATCACATCTATGGTAGTGTCGAGATTGTTGACATGTGGGATGTGAATGCCAATGACTTGACTTGTTTCTCTTGGTAGACAGCTGGATCAAAGGCTTGATTCAGAAAGCGGTGCTCCTAGACACGGCTCGTATTGTTAGGAGGTTCCTCTCTCTATAGCCTTGACCGCCGGTAGCTGGGACCCTGTTCCTAATACCAATAGGCTACTATCTTATATAATTATTTTTAAATGTTTTTTATATTTAAATATTTTCTTTATGTTGTATCAAAATGAGTAAACAAAATGACTCTGTCTTGTACTCGGCTTGGATGTGCTGATAATGGAAGTAATATGCACTAGTGCTGATCGCTTTGGCCAGGGCGAAGAAGGTGAAATTGGACAGCGTTCAGTTTCAATGGCTTAAACCTAACAAGCCATTTTTTTATTCGGAACTTTGTTCTGATTCCGATAAAGTTCTAGGTACAATACAGACAACTTAGACCAAGATCTATAAACGTTACTTAGCACGTACATTGACATGTTATCCCCGTCCAATAGAAGAATAGCCAAACTGAAGTGGCAGTGGGCAGGGCACATTGCTCGCAGAACGGATGGCCGATGGGGCCGAAAAGTTCTGGAGTGGCGACCGCGAACCGGAAGACGCTGCGTTGGAAAGCCTCCCACTAGGTGGACCGATGACCTGGTGAAGGTTGCAGGGATCCGCTGGATGCGAGTCGCACGGGACCGGTCAATGTGGCGACACTTGGGGGAGGCCTATGTCCAGCAGGGGACGTCTTTCGGCTGAAATGATGATGATGATGATGATGATCCCCGTCCAATGCAAGATAGAGACTACCATCCTACTACTTGCCAATAGAACGGTACCTATCGTTTTACAAATTTCAGTGAGATTCCTGCATTTAGTATAGCGTGCTTTTTTAAAATTAACATCTAAATGATCAAAAAACGCCAAAAAACACTTTAGTTTCCCTAATCTGTTAACCACACAAGATTCCTTAAAGCAATACTATTTCCTCTCCATAGTCGTAAACGAAAGAAAACCATTCCGTATCTTCTGCGCACAATAAACATTGGTAAGAAAAGACCCTTAATTTAGGTCCTATCTTACTCATCGGGCCATCAAACAATAATCTTTGGCTATACAAAGGGATTACAGTATCTTGTCCATTAAGCAGGGAGGATTTGTCCCCTAATGTCAGCGACATCTATTGATATTCGGGAGAAAATATGGTTAGAAAAAAAAAATTGTGTATTTTCTTAAAAAAAAAAATAATGGTGATATACGTTTGCACGGGTTTCACGGTAATTCATTATTGTGACCGCATTAAATGACAAATGGTACCTTTTAAATGTCAAATTGTATTTTATTACAATATTGCCACAATGTATTAATGCACGACGCTTTATTGATCAACCTATTAGAAGTACTGTCTCATTGGTCTATTCGTCGTAAGCGCCACTGAGCACAGGATTCTGGGCTCAATTCCCAAGTTTTATTGGATTTTTCCATCAGGAATTTTTACTACATGGGACTTAAACATAACTGGCGAAATATGCGTGATGATGGTACCCATTAGTTGTAGTCGATATACACAATAATATAGATAATGTCGCCATGTTATTCGGAAAAAAAAGACAATAACATGACGCAAAACAATTCATTTTCCTTGTTATTTTAGGTTAAGGTGTCTACAGATTGGTTCGACACCGTTATAGTCATTTGTTTTGCTTTGTTTTGACGATCGCTTGGATGTGTCAGCCTCTTGCACGTCTCCTCTTCACTTCGCTCGTCTCCGTATTTGATGGACTCCGGGCATAAGACCGCGTTTCCACCAGATCTGAGCTAGGATGCGTAGCGAGGGATGTGTGTGAAACTAACCAATCACATAGCTAGAATAGCTCAATCTGCGAAAATCTAAAGCGATCGTCAAAAGAAAGCAAAACAAATGACTATAACGGTGGTGGAAACGCAGTCTTACCGTGGCCACAAAGAGATAGCTCACCGCCGCGGCTTCGTAAGCGGATAGTAAACTCGGCGTATGCGGGCGATGACGCCAAGCCGTAAGCACGCTGATGACTGTTATCAGCTGATCCTGAGACGAGCTAAAGCCGTTACGATGCATATAAAAGAAAAACGGCTCAATTTGAAGTGATGATCCTGTGCAGTGCTTATATAATCTCATTCATGTGCTTTGTTCGGCCTACGTATCCATCCTACTATTAGTTCGTTTGCACTTGTTGATCGTCAAAAACCCAAGTCAGAGGCCCATGGGCGGCATAAAAACTCTGACACCAGGTTAGGCACTAACCGCATGATAAAAAAAAGGATCGTCAAAAAACGAGCAAATCTGCTATCTCCTTAACCCAACTAGGTATATTTTATACACGTAAAACTCTGTGGTCTTAAATGGTATTGATACTGGCTTTAAGTATGTAACTATCCTTGATGAGTAATTAATTACTTACAGTATCCATAACTCATTCCATTATTCAAAACCTTACACCAGACCGTACAGACGTGCGTTTAATTCTATTTAATTAGTTGCAATTGTACATACTAATTACAAAATGAAATTGTTCAATGTGACGTTGATACTTTTAGTGTTTGTTTATTTGATTCATACAGGTGAGTTTGAACTAAGTTCTAGTTTTTTTAACCTGGACAACAATTAAAGTATTTTTTAAAGTCGGTGGAAAAAAAGTCAATGAAACAAACAAAAACTTCCGGTGTTTTTTTTTGGCAGTGAATTATTTTTTTTGAAAAAACCTTTTTTTTAAACCACGCTTGGTCAGGGAACTGACATACGAGTTGAAGGTCATGAGTTCGAACCCAGGCAGGCATTACTTTGCGTACTTAATTTTATCAATACTTCTCTCAAAACGGTGAAGGAAAACATCGTGAGGAAACTGGCATGTCCTAGAACCAAAAATTAGAACACATGTGACAGTTATCAACCCGCACAGGGAAAACGTGGTGGATTACAACTACCCTCTCACATAGAGGAGGCCTGTGTCCCAGCAGTTGGCTGATTATGCTTATGACAGTGTTTTTTTTTTTAATGTTACCTCTATAGAATACAGGGTGTAAGGGACAGCCCTCCACAAACTGATGGGGTCAATTCAATATATCATACTAAGATGACCGGTACAAGAAATTATTTCAGGAATGTTATGAGAATACAATAAATTTGATTTGTTTTATTTCTTCAAACGCAATGTATAGTTGCCGTGGCAAAACGCACGTAGCGAACGGCAAGCGCGACGACGAGTTCGATGAACTCTGTATTTAGGCAGGAAGTGAACAGCTGAATTCACGAGTATTTCGTTAGAGTATTTCAACATCCATTGTTGGATTTTTTATTTTAACCGTATTATTTGCATAAATGGAGTGCTGCGTACAGGGAATGTAATATAATGTATACATTGAAATAAAGGAATAGCAACAAATATATATATATATATATATAATTTTATAAAAAGAGCTGAATGCACCCTGTAAGTTTGTGGAGGGCTGTCCCTAACACCCTGTATAATTATGATCATTTTGTTTACGGTACGGTTTCTGTCCGGTGTGCTTTCCCAAATCAACGTTAAAAATTTGACACATGGGACATGGACCATTACGACTTTTGAAATTTCACCACCGAAATATGACTTCTGCGAAGCGATATTAGGGAAAGGGCAATGTCCAGTATTGCAATGTACTAACATGTACTTTTACTTTTCAGTTGCTGGCCAGAGTACAACATGCACCAAAATGCTCTCCAGTTACTACAAAAAACAAATTAAGGAAATTCAGAGTAATCCTTATCCAACTAAAGCCCAACGCAGTGCCCTGAAAGATTATAGGCAACGAATACGTAGATGCAGAGCAAAGCTTAATGGCTAGCATGTTATTATAACGTCTTACTGTTGATGGGGCACCAGCCTCCTCTGTGTTAGGGAAATACTTGTAAATCTCCAACTTTCACTCAAGAGTTAACTTGTTACACTGACCCTCGCCCTTCAAGAAGCGTGTGAAAAAAAAAAACAAAAACATGAACCTGTCAGTTGGAAAGTAAGGACACCATGACGTCGTTAAGGTGGAAGCGCTAGGGTAGCCCGCAAAATTAAATTTTCTTACGATTTCTGCAATTTGCTGGTCAGTGTCAGGTTTTATGTTGATGAAAAATGAGTCGCGCTAGTAACACTTATGTAGTTACAGAATTATAATGATTAAAATCATCAATACAACCCTCGAAGTTCATTAAACCCCATTCAATAACTATTTCATAAAAAAAGTCATTCAATGGGGTTAAATGAACGTAGGGGGTTGTATTTATATCAATGATTATAATTCTGTAACTACATAGGTGTTACTAGCACGACTCATTTTTCATCAACATACAACCTGACATCATCATCTGCCTAGCCTTTTCGCAACTAATTTGGGGTCGGCTTCCAGTCTACCTGGATGCAGCTGAATACCAGTATTTTACATGGAGCGACTGCCTATCTGACCTCCACAACCCAGTTAGTATTGGGTAATACGATACCCCTTGGTAAGACTGGTTGTCAGACTTTTTGGACCACTGACTACCTAACGACTGTCAAAGATCTACAAATGACACCCGGGACCAACGGCTTAACGTGCTTTCTGAGGCACGGAGGAAACTCGGTATGTAATGGGTGGTCACCCATCCACGGACCAAACTAGGCAAGCACGGCTTAACCTAAAGATTGACACGACTTACTATTTATGTTTTTGTAACATACACTGTTTTTGTTTCTGAAATAAATTAATGTTAGATACCAACAGAATATAATGTTTTTTTTTATAAACCTAAGTAATGTTATTTTCTTTGTTTTTCTTGAAGACACTCACATCAACACTTGATCAGAATTAAATCAATATAAAGAAAAGTTAAAGGATTATTTCATTAGAACTGGATGTTAATAAAGTGCCAACATGCTACACACATAAATTAGTTGGATATTGATTTCCATATTGGTTGAAAAATCTTTGACATTTAAGATGGAGGACTCTTACAATTTTGTTCTTTGAACTTATAATTTAATTCAAAGGGAACTCCCGAAAATTTTAAAGAGGTGTCGTCAAAGGCATTTTTTGCTAGCATAAATTTGTGGCACGAAAAGTAAAGAGCGCTTTATATAGAGTGCTAGGCTGAAACTGTGTATAAGGACCATCTGTTCTTAATTCAATGTTGGAACGAAGGTATTTGTGGATCACAAGAAATAGATCATACCAGCCCCCGTAGCATGACCACCGTAGACAAGGATTTCTTTGACGGAAGAATCGACAAAATGACAGATTCTGTCGACACAATGACAGATTTCTTTGCACTATCTGTAATTTTGTCGATTCTTCCGTCAAAGAAATCCTTGTCTACGGTGGTCATGCTACGGGGGCAGAACTTCAGTTGGAAACTGTTCACACCACGACTAATCTGAGATTTTCAACTTTATTCAAAGCTACGAAACTGATCAGAAATTATTATTAGATTTTCAAATCAATACCCATAGTCATTAGTCAATGCACAATCTCATTCAAGACTTCATCAATTATGTGGTTAGATATCTAAGTTCATAAAAAGCAAGACAAATGAGAAAAATGTCACGGATACCGTTATCGTTCCTTGGTAAACAAAAACAAATTTTATTAAAGAAGATATCGGTCTCGTTACAGAGATGATTGATTACTGTTTGGTGAACAAACGATTTGGCGCAGTCTTACTTACGTAGAGGCACCGTTCGAGTGTATCACTGTAGCGCTGGAAAAATAACAAAACGTAAGAAATACGAAGTTAATAAGTATGTTAGAAATTTGGTGGCTGTAACTTTAGTAGTTATAATTATGATTGATTCACTGACTTGTTGGTCTACATAGTTGTCTCAAGAGATATTGTAAAACATGAGGTCTTGGGTTCAATTCTCAGGAAGGGCAAAGACTAAGAAATTCTAGATAGAAAACCCGGAATCTTGATGTGTGCCTTGTTAATAGCTAATAGCCTCACCCCCTATTACATCATGGGACTTAAACATACCTGGCAAAATGTGGGTGGTACTAATAAGTAAACCTCTGCCTTACCCTTTTGGGATTACAGGTGTGATGTTATGTTATGTATAATAACAATTAAAGCCTGTACTCGTAAAAAAAAGTTGGATCTTTGACCTTCATACCCACATTTCGCCAGTTATGTTAAGTCCCATGTAATGGGCGAGTCTATTGCCATCAACCAGTCACAAATCCAGACTCCGTGGCTGCTACTGAGAAAGTCCTGATGAAAAAACCCAATAACACTTGGCCCGACCCGGGAATCGAACCCAGGACCTAGCGACCACAAGACCGTCGAGGCAGTTACTGTTATTATTTAACTTGAAATACCACCATGACCCCTGTACTCTTGCATGAATCCATAAGCGCCATGTTTTGTGCGCGTTACATTGCGCTACCGTAAAAGTGCAACGTGTGTAGCAACAATTTTTGCTCAATGTTAGTTGGTTAGATTTTGTTTAAGTATCTACTAAATTGAGGTACCAACACCAGCACGCGTAGCATGACCACCGTAGAAAAGGTTTTTGTCGACGGAAGAATCGACAAAACGACAGATTTCTTAATTTAAAAAAAAATAATTATGCCGTGAAAACCTAACTTAACGAAAATTCAAAATTACCCTAAGTACATATGTTAGGTAATAATATGATTCACTTGGAATTTCTTGAAGAGGTGACTGCTTTATAATTACCTACTTAAACCACGCTGAAGTTAATAAATAATGAGTAATCAACACTGAGGAAATGAAGTTTTAAGGTACATTGTTTCCTAAATTCGATATTATTTTACAATGGATGTAAAAATACCATAAACGAAGCCGAATGACACTTGTTCTCCTCGTCATTGCAATATGTTTTTGTTCGGAACATACCTGGGTCAAAGTGCCAACTCTTTCACAGTTTTTTTTTAACACAAGTTTTTAATGTTATAACTTTACTTTAAATACGCCTTGACTCCCGTACTATTCAATGCATCTATCAGCACAATGTTTTGAGCGCGTTAAAGGGAGTCCTACCATAAAACCAAATTTTTCACCCCAGAAAAAAAGTACTTTCCCAGAAATCATTTTTGCGTATTAGAGTTACTTAGTTTGATGTAAGTACATAATGCTTGGTTGACGGCTTCGTGAAGGGTCCGTTTACACCTTGTATCATCATCATCATCATTTCAGCCGAAAGACGTCCACTGCTGGACATAGGCCTCCCCCAAGAAGGGGGGTTTTGCCCCACAAATTTTTTTGGTGTTTTACACCTTGTATATTAATTGAATACTCTAACAAAGGATTTTAGTAGAAATAATTAACAAGTGATAACAAATTAACAATTAGTAAGTGTGATCCATCACGATAGTTTCATACATACTGGCAGTAATCCAGCAGAAGAAGTTTCATAGTAACAAAACAACAACACAACAGGTGGTGAACTTTCCGAACATTAAATCAGTTATAAGTGTTATAACATTTTCTTTTTTTCTGAAAGAACTAAATAACCAGATAGTGCTACTACTGCCAGCAAGCCGAGTAATAATATAACAAGTAGTTCCCTTTCAACAGTACAATTCTCTTGATAAATTGTGCCGAGTTCCCACAAACAAAGTGCTTTCGACGAGAACGAGCTGTTTCACCATTTACAACGAACTTTAATTGTGTAATCTGATCCTGTGAGGAGTTTGAAGAAACACTCGTTCCTCTTATTACGAACTTGGTTCCTATTGCAACCGGCTTTATTATTGAAGACTTATTTCACACCAATTGATTTCGTTCAGCTGTATAAAGCGTAAGTCTAACGTAATCCGATTTATAGAAAAAGAGTTCAGCGGAGGTTGTAAAAAGTATATGGAACAGTCTGCAATGAATTTAGAGACAATTTATGAAACTGGAGCCGTGTGTGCTAAAGTGGAAGCCGCAGTAACGTTTAATATTTCGCGAGCACAGATTGTAAGCATCGCGCTCGCGTGGAAGTATGTTCAGTATAAAGTAGAAAGCATTTTGAACGTACCCTTGAGATCCTGAGTGGTTGGTTTTGATCGGTGCCGCCGTGCATGCGGAAGCCCCACGGCGCGCCGCCTGTCAGGTCCACCTCCCTCGCAGTCATTGCTTTCTTTTCACAGCATTGCCTCACAAATTCACAATACACAACTTCACTTCCAACCTAACTGTCAATGGATTGCCAACTTCTCTTCATGTCGTACAAAATATTAAAGCGTAAAGTGGAAGCCCGTAGTCATTTTTATATCACAATTTCGTTATATTCAGTCAATTTTGCGCTGGAAGCTTGAGCGTTGGGATTTGAGCCTGTAACAAATAAAATTAAATGAGTAACAAGATTATTTGCTACGGTTTGACTTAGTAATACGGTAGTAGACATGTTGACTGACATAACTAATTACTGGAAGCAGTTTAGCAGTTTGAAAGTGAGTAATTACGTTGTTTCAGTTCGGCGGCCGCAGTTACGGGCTTCCGATATTGGAAGAGGGGAATAAGATACATCTATCGAACGGTTCGGTTACTTAATCACTTCTAACAAGTTGGGTGGTATAAATTTAGTTTTATGAACAGTCTTCGGGATCTTTTAAATACCCCATAAAGAAGTTTATAAAATAATCTATACTTAGTCCACACTTTCTGTTAAACGGAACTCGATTTGAACGATAATCGATTAACCTATTTAGGCTGCTTTGTAGTATCGAGTAGAATTATCGGTTTAATTAAATCAGTTTAATGAAACATCCGATTTCCTACATTTTGGTGTAGCCATCATAATTTATTAATTAATGTTTTGGTAGATCGGAACATTTGATTCTCGCTTTTGCATAACGTGTTGTTAGAAATGCGAGATGAATTGTGTTTGATAAATTATTGTCCATAGCTACTACTTTAAAAGGAAATTGTTTTGATTTATAATAAATATTGTTAGAATGAACGTGTTCTACGTAAATAACGATTACGGGTATAAAAGTTTACACCCTTACTTCACACCCGTATCTTCTTTTTACAAGCTTTTGTTTAACTTGCAATGTTTGTATAATATGTATGTTGTATGTCTAGGTCAAGTCTTGCAACTGAATTTTAAAACAGTGATCCCCAACCAATTGAGCTGACATACGTTTAGTTTGGGTGACAATGCACGATTAGCTAAGTGACGTCATTTTCATCCAATATGGCGGACTCCCAAAGATAGCGGACTAGTTATTTTTAACGCAATCTCATGATATGGGTATCAATTAAAAGGGTTTGCTGTGAAGAATACGAAACTACTATAATATTAAAAAACTGTTTTTTTTACTATAAGCTTGTTAATCTTTTATCACAGCGAGCTCCGATACCACCATAATCCCAAAATTCTCAGTAAAACATTAAAGCGTAACTAGGTAAAGAGCAGTGTCGTAAACTAAACGTTATTTTGTTTAAATCGAGGTCAGTGTGTAACAGCTGGAGTATTTTCAGACCATGATGCAGTCCATGGACTATGAAGGTCGAATGTTCTTGTATGAATCATTTTTCAATTTACTCTTAGCAAATTGTGTAATAACTGGTTACTGCCGCTACTGGTCTATTGGGAGAAAACGTGGCATCTTGTGGTACTAAATTTGATCTATGGGAGGAAATTAATTGAATTTTCTGGGGGCTGCAGTGTTGTTTGGTGGTACATGGAAATAGGAATGAAGATGGGATTTTTTTGTTTTGATGAATATAAATGACTAGCTGTTGCCCGCGACATTCGTCCGCGTGAAATTTTATAGCCTATAACCTTCCTCGATAAATGGGCTATCCAACACTAAAATCACTTTTCAAATCAAACCAGTAGTTCCTGAGATTAGCGCGTTCAAGCAAACAAACAAACTCTTCAGCTTTATAATATTAGTATAGATGATGGATGGAGAGCGAGAGGAAGACCCAGGAAATGATGGATATATTGTGTGAGGAATGATATAAAAGAAAAAGGAGTAAATGATAGCATGACAGTTGACAGAGGAGAATGGAAGAAAATAACTTGTTGCGCCGACCTCAAGTAACATGGGACAACAAGGGTAGGAAGATGATGATGATGAGATCATCTGAGGTCTTTCCTGGTCTTTGTGAATTATTATTCGCAAAGACCAGGAAAACCAAAAAAATAACTGTTCTATTCAGGAAGTGCGCTTGGTCATCAATACTCCTGTACGCCGCCACTTTAAAGGGGATAAAAGGCCATACAGTCACCACGGGATAGGGTTTGGTAGTTTTGAGTGCCATTGTGTGCCAGTACCGGCAAAGCAAAGCTTGAACGGAGAGCAACAAAGAGGCGCAGTCATTTTAGTCTGTTCCATAAATTTTGAATACTTAAGAGGGAACATGGCCAAAAAATAGGTATTTGAAGAAACTATTTTCGTCGCGCTGTGTTAGGCCTTTTTTTTTTTTTTTTTTTAGGATGTGAAATCATCAAATGACACCCCCCGCTCTGGGCGGAGCGGAAGGGAGTGTCAGACTTGTACTGACTAAAACCCATCCATGTTCCTTCTTTGCCCTTTGTGTTCCAGGGCCGCGGTATCTCTTTCGAACAGTCCCGCAGCCCTGGCAGGCATCGGCCCGTCCGCACGGTTGGTCCGTCCCTACGTGGTTGCTGACATCTCTTTGAGGCGCGCGTGGAACACGAACGCGCCGTCGACACGGCCTGTCGTCATAAGACGGCCAGACGGCGAGCTAGCCCATAACTCACCAACGCCCAAGCGGGGCAGGCCTCCACAGTGTGCTGCACCGTGTCCTCGCGCTGTGTTAGGCCTGCCCCCGTAGAGTGCGATAAGGATAGCTGCAGCTCAGATCAATTTTATCACAAAAATTTGACGAGATCGACGTTTCATATTCCCCTTTCTTCTTCTCGAAAACTGAGCCGATTCAGTTATATATTTTAACATTATAATTTTAAGGAAGAGTATGTCTAGATTCCTATCAATTTGTGTTGTGTTAAAAACTTTCGAATTTGTCCTCTAATCACGGCTTTAAAAATGGGGCATTTTTTGTCATTTTGGAGGGTCATATTTTCTTTACTTATTAGTTGCTGAAAAAAGGAAATGACAGAGATGTGTCTACAGTAGACCTTGATTTTATGAAAAAAAAAATGATTGCTCTAGATGCATTATTCAGGAAGAAAAAAGGGGAATACATTTGTATGGAGAATCGCAACCCCTGTTCCCTCTTAATCTTTTCTTAAAAAACCACAGGTTAAATAAGCATCATTTCAATTTGCATAACAAACAACAAATATATATTCAATAAATTCCCTTAAAGCTTAAATTCCCGCAGCACCTGCAACGCAACACTAACGCAGATAACCACAAATATGACTGCGACCGCACTGTTTCCAGCGTGATCTAACTGAAACGTTGCGGTCTGTCCGTCTGTCCTGCAAGCGAGCAGCGAACGGTTTGACAAATCCGTAAACGCGGAACATGTTATGTGACATGATGCTGGTTACGTGGTGGGTGGTGGATGGTGGGTACTCTTCAGAATTCAATTGTGATTGATACTAAGCTCGTCAGCTGTCGTGGTGTGGTTTGTCGTGTTATGGATTATGATAGCTGGGTTTCCAATAATAGGAAAGTTTGCGGATCCATACGGTTTTTTTTTTTTTTTTTTTTTTAATTTAAATATGGACCTGGAATTTGCAAGCCTTGTAAAGAAGAAATACTTTTAATTACTCCTAGTGAAACTGTTTCTGATTCTGATCGTTGTTTGACTCTGACTTACGCCAGTTTACTATAAAATTGTTTTCAACCGGTACCATTCAAAGTAGAAAGGAAGACCATAGAAAAAATATATAGCGACGAATGATATGAAAAAAATGGATTAAATGATAGTGTGACGCTTGACAGGGAAACAGAATAGAAAGAAAAAATCAGGGAACCCTAGTGTGGAGACCAGAGACCTATTTTTGATGTAATGTACTTCTGAAACAATAAAGGTATTTTGTATTTGTTTACAAAGTAAACCGTGGCCACTCATAGTGGTCTCACGGAACGTAGATACTTCGTACGCATCACAACCAATCAAGCTATGCAATCCAGTATACGCTGGTATCTCATTGTATGGGAAGCTCATACAAAGCGAGTATACTGGATATACAACAGTATTAGTATATGAGAAACCTGAATATAGTTTGTTCAGAATAAGTAACTGAATCGTTTCCAATAATTTTCAAACTATGTTATATTTTGTCCCAAAAATATTTAAAAAGGCTACAAGTTGGACATCGAGCGACACTAAGTACCTATCGCAATCATTTAGGTACCTACTGCCAAATTATTATTATCAATGAGCTCAAGAAGACGTTGGAGGCGCGCGCGCGGGCGCTCAGCGTGGTCACCGCGTTTTTGTGCGGACAATTAGGTAACAGAACAAGCTTATAACTTTGTGATTTTTCATGATACAGTTTTGAAATTTTGTACATAGATTCATCATCTGCCTAGCCTTTTCCAAACTATATTGGGGTCGGCTTTCAGTCTAACCGGATCCAGCTGAATACCAGTATTTTACATGGAGCGACTGCCTATCTGACCTCCACAACCCAGTTAGTACTGGGTAATACGATACCCCTTGGTAAGACTGGTTGTCAGACTTTTTGGGCTTTTTGTACATAGATTCTTTACATAAAAAATACTAGATACGTGTTTCAATAAAAGTAATGTTGTATATTGCTTGATGCGTCGCCGTGTATACGATGAGTTGTAGATTCATAGCTTGATATGACTTCAACGATTAACCAATAAACTTTTAATCACTCAATTGGTTGAAGGCATATTCGGTACTTTTCAACAAGGAAGTTGGTACTCATAAAATGATGACCCATTCACTGAAGCAAACCTACCTCTCTATCTACCTACTAATGTAGGAGTTATCATCTACATTCCTGACGGTGATGTAAGGGGCTACTAAAGGTTATCGATTTGATGGGCAAGAGCATCCATCTCTGCAATAATAAATGACATGGTAACTATGATAATTTTAATGTGTATACTAGGACCGTTATTGAGATATATTATGTAGTGTTTTGTTTACATTTATTAGACCGACAGTCGCTCGTTGAATTTAGTTTCCTTTTAGTAAAACGTGGTTTTTAGTCAATTTTTTAGGACGGGAAATCATCAAATGATCCCCCCCTCCCCGCTCTGGGCGGAGCGGAAGGGAGTGTCAGACTTGTACTGACTAAAACCCATCCATGTTCCTTCTTTGCCCTTTGTGTTCCAGGACCGCGGTATCTCTTTCGAACAGTCCCACAGCCCTGGCAGGCATCGGCCCATGCCCTACGTGGTTGCTGACATCTCTTTGAGGCGCGCGTGGAACACGAACGCGCCGTCGACAAAGAGCATAAGTAATATACTTAGTGGATCTAAGAAAAGAAGATAATCCATAATCACAATAGCTTAATAAGCATAGCCTTATTGTATTGTATAACGGGCTGGTGTCCGCAACTCCACGTCCAAAGCGCGTATTTTGCGTGCGGGTGGGAACATTTATTCGATCCACCCCAGTTCCCCGAGAAAGGCCAGCAGCGCCTTGATGTTGCTGACCATCTCACGGAGAGTACCTGGGTTACCGAAGTACTTTGCCCTGTATGATGCAACCTCGGGGCAGTGTAGAAGCACGAGGGCTGCTGTCTCGTCTGCCTCCATGCAAGCTCGGCACAGGGGGCTGTCAGTGACTCCTATGGCAAAGAGGTGTTTGTTAAAAGAGCCATGTCCAGTGATGGCGGCTGTAGCTGTACGCAGCTGTAATTTGGTTAGCATAGCCTTATTGGTAAAGTTCTTCAGAAAGGTTAGGAGTGTGGTACTCGAACGTGGACGAGGCATAAGGAATATGTAAGGGTTGTAGCAGGTGATATTCTGTGTTTTCTGCCTACCCCCATGGGAAAAAGGTGTGAGTTTATGTTTGTATGTACAATAGCTTAAATTTTGTTAGTTCGAAGTATCGAATATTAGTTTTGCGCTTTTCACCGTGTTAGCCAGTTAGGCTATCGGCTGTCTCTACCAATTTTATGTCAGAGCTGTGACTGACTGCAGAGGAAATGGAACTGCCAACTGCAAGCATGTCACCGAATGTTACTCTCGACTTCCAGTCAAATGCGTATGTACCAATATTTTTACAGAACATGGATGTACACACGGCGGCACATGAAGCTGTACATTTCCAGTACAACTTGGCCTCGCTTTGTATAGATTTCCTGTACAATGAGAGATCCGCATAAACTGGTTTAGTATAGCTTGATTAGCCTATGTGCTATTCCAGACTATAATCTATCTCTGTGCCAAATTTCATCCATATCCGTTCAGCCGTTTTGGTGTGATTGAGTAACAAACATCCATCCATCCATCCAAACTTTCGCATTTTTTTTTTGTAAGTAAAATGTACTAGCTGATATCTGCGATTTTCAAGGGAAAGGCTGCAGAGACCTGAACCCACAGTTGCCTGAACATAGATGACCTAACTCAGCTGTGTGGCCATCAGTTTGGTTAAAGCAGTAGAATGTACAACATTGGGGTTAGTCTAGAAAAAAGTTATTTTCTGTTGTTTTCGCTGTCTCTGCAATAAATTGAATCCTATACAGGGTGTAAGGGACAGCTCTCCACAACCTGAAGGGGTGAATTCAGTATATCATACTAAGATGACTGGTGCAAGAAATTATTTCAGGAATGATATGGGAATCCAATTAATTTGATTTGTTTTATGGCCTCATATGCAATGTATCATTACCGTGGCTAAACACGTAGAGAACGGCAAGCGCGACGACGAGTTCGATTAACTCTGTAGCTAGGCAGGAAATGAACAGCTGATTTCACGCGTCGTTCGTTACAGTATTTCAACATCCATTGTTGGATTTTTTATTTTAGCCGTATTATTTACATAAATGGAGTGATGCGTACAGGTAATGTATTTTTTACAGAAATAAAGGAATAGTAACTGAAAAAATAAATAAAAATTCCGGACAAAAATTCCGGTGCAATATGATTCAAAATGACAACAACTTGGCAGGCCCAGAAGGAGATGGCGGGATGAGCTGGACTCTTTCGCAAAGGATTGGCCTACAATCGCACTAGACCGCGAAATGTGGAAGGAGGGAAGGGAGGCCTTTGCCCTGCAGTGGGACAATATAGGCTTATAATAATAATATATGATTCAAAATAAGGGGCTGAATGCATCCACCTGTCGGTTTGAGGAGGGCTGTCCCTTACACCCTGTTTAAACTTCCACATCTTCACACAACGTATAGCTACATAAGGAACAGAGGACAGATATCGAGAACAAGGCTCAATATCTGTCGGAGGCGTGAGTGACGCGTGAATAGCCCTGCCAACCGCACGTCAGCTACGAGTATCATACATCTAGCATTTCGGAAATTATGGGGAGGCATGTTGATACGGTAGGCTTTGGAATTCTTCCCGTCCCTTCTCCTTGAGATAAAATTGATGGCCAGTAGGGTTATCCATATTTAATATTTTAACACGAAAGTAACTCCTGATTGAACTTTTGATGTAAGACACTCAAGTATAAAATAAAAAAATATTGCCTTAATTTCCCTATAATTTACAATTCTATTTTTTTTAACTTAACCTATTATTTAAGCAGGCTGACATAAAAAAAAAAAACTTATTAAGGGGTCATCCATCTCTGAATGAAGGCCTCCTCCATCTATTTCCATTTATATCTATCTTGGGCCGTCACACAGGTATACCATGTAGATGGGTTACTTTGTACCTATGGGACTATTTCAGGCTTCAATGCTGGTGTAATCGTGGGCGAAAGCTAGTTTTGTACGAATTATTAAATATTGTATATACGAAGGTCAGAGTAAATAAAGGCTATTTTAAGTCTCTTGATGTGTTTTTTTAATTCCGATGAGTAATGATATCAAGTTACCCAGTTACTGGTTCGTGGAGGTCAGATAGGCAGTCACTCTGTGCAAAATACTGGTATACTGCTGCATCCGGTTAGACTACCTAGAAAAGCGTGTAAAATTGGTTGTGTACATTGTGCATTAAATAAATAAATAAAAGATGATGATTGTTCACTATGACACGGGTGTTGGGCTCAATCATTTTCTCTATGTCGATTCCCGCTATGTCGATTCGCGAAACAAATGACTTCTGTTTTAAAAAGTTTACGCTTGACCTCAAGATTGGTTAAGTACACTTAAATCAAAAAGTGAAACGCCCAAACGCGCGTCTTTTTCTGAGCTGTGAGTCGCGTAAAATGAGTCGCAGAATTTACGCTGCATTCGGTTTCATACTAAAGTCCTGTAACCACACGGCGACGCAAAATGAGTTGTACAAACAGGACTTTAGTATGAAACCGAATGCAGCGTAAATTCCGCGACTCATTTTACGCGACTCACAGCTCAAAAAATTATGCTCGTTTGTCCTCAGCCTAAAGAAGAAAAATGTATTTTTGTAAGAATATCTTGTATGATGTTATGATTAGAGAACAAAGTTAATAGCTAACTAAGCTGACTGTCCAGTGTGTGTCCGAAATGCAAAAAGTATCGTCTCTGAAACGGCCTGCCACTATTTCATTTGACTTAAACCAAAAATAAATGTTCCTAGGAAAACTCCCACTTTATTAGGATAAGCAAAGCGTTTCTTTTAGAATTGCTTATTTGTGAATGTTTAGGTGATTTTATAAAACTGTAGATAAACTGTCGAATACTGTTTGTTATTTTTATTTGAGTTAAAAGGTTCAGTATGACGTCAAGAGTGTGGCTGACGTGGGAATGGAATGGAGCTGTCCAGTGCAGACCTGTCACCATTAACGATGTTTTTTTCATTACGTAAATCGACTGAATTTTCCAAACGTAAAGGCAAAAAATTTAAGAAATCTACCAAAATCATCCATTTAAAACTTCAATACCTACTCGACTCAAATTTATGGGACCGCTGATAATTTTTCGCGATTTTGACGTCGGTCTCATTGAGAAAGTGGTTCAGTTTAATGGTATGTATGACACTCTTAGATGTTTTAAATAAAAGTTACTGTTTCCAGACCATTGGCTTAAATTATACTTTCAATAAACTATTCTGCAAGTGTCGCTTGAATAACAAAAAAACCTACAATGTAAAACTTATTTGACCACACCTTTTTGGTACACACTGTATTTAAGAGCTTCCATATGGCCGTTGGCGTTTCGAATTGTACCTTAACTGACGCCTTCTCCATTCAAAATTAGATCTTCAATCAATAATCGACACATAGGACATTATTGACGCAAATAGATCGCCGTCAGACCAAGAGTCGGTACAAAGACTGGTCTTATAATAGACCAGCGGTCTGACTCATCCTGCATTTGGTTAATCGAAGGTTATATATAACGTTAATATTATGTAATGTTTATCAGTTGATTGCGTAGACGCTGATGTAAGTTAATATTTTAAAAATGTTTGGCTACCCACTTTAGATCTTGGTTGTGGTTGCCAGAGTAATTGATTTTTGTGGAATACAGGGTGTAAACAGAACCTTTACGAAGTCGTCAACCAAGCATTATGTACATCAATCTAAGTAACTTCACGCAAAAATTATTGCTGGGAAACGGCTTTTTTAGTTGGGGTGTAAAAACACGTTTTACGGTTGGACTCTATGTAACGCACTCAAAACATCATTGTGCTGATGGATAGATTGAATAGTACGGGGGTCGTGGAGGTATTTAAAGTAAAAATCTTACATGAAATACATGTATATAAAAAAAAAAAACTTGTAAAAAGTTGCAACTTTGAGCCGTAATATCTCCGTAACTAGAAGGATCCCAGGTATGGTCTAGAACAAAAAAATGATCGCAATGACGAGGAGAACAAGTGCCTTTCGGCTTCGTTAAGGGTCTTGTTACACTCTTTATATAGAGCAGGCACACTTTCGCTTACTCCATTACACCACAGACGATGTACCTATACTGAGTTCGCGATTTAACCTGTGTTTGTTCAATAGTAATTCTGAAACCTACATAATTTAGCCAAGGAAGTTGGTATGCGTTTTGGTTGGTGTAGTAGCTGAGCGAATGGCTGCTGCGCTGCGTGTCGCGGGTTCGATCCCTGCACGGAATAAATATTTGTATGGCCTACAGGTACTTGTTACGGGTCTGGTTGTTTGTGTATGTGTGTGAATTTAAATGTTTTACTTACGATACAGGAGAAATTCCTTGTATGAGGAAAAGAAAAAAACAAACAAAACTACTGCAGCTGTCAAGTATTCCCATTTAAGGCAGGCTGACAGAGAAACGAAATAGGTAATAAGCAGCAAAAACCATAACCACCAGTGGTGAAGGTCCCATAGAACTCGATTCCTACCGGCTTCCCTTTGAAAAATGGCACAGTCAGTATTCTCTAGACAAATAAGATACGTACTCCAGCTTACCTCTTACAAAAATTGACATGACTGAAAACCACCAAACTTCCCCCACTAATTGGTGATGGCAGCTTAGCATTTGTTGTCAAAAAGGAGGACACAGTAAACACAGGTGCTACCATTCATAACATAACATAACATCACGCCTGTAATCACCGAAGGGTTATGCAGAGGTCTACCTAAACATATACCAACATATCGCCAGTTATGTTTAAGTCTCATGTAATAGGGAACGAGCCTGTTGCCATCAACCGGGCACAAATCCAGACTCAGTAGTTGCTACTGAGAAATTTGTGACAGAAAAACGTAACAACAATTTGTCCGACCCGGAAATCGAACCCGAGACCTCATGCTCAATACTCAAAAAGGCAGAAAGTAATCCTGTGCTAAGCAAAAAACTAAAGTGCATCACGAACATGTTAGTAGGCTATATCTATGCAAAATTTTATGGAGATCGTTTTAATAGGCGACCCGTGAAAGTGGAATGAACAAACTCATTTTCGTATTTTTAATAGTGGTAAGGATTAATTAAGATTAAAGTCAGCAAAAATGTAAATTACAGTCTGAGCTAACGGTAAAATTAGCCACGCTTCAAGCTCAATTTAGGCGAATAGATCTAAAAATATCCCGAATATTTGGAAGAAAAGTGCGGGGCCTAACACTACTATTAAATGGAATTTAATCAATCAGGTAGATGCTAAAGTACTTAGTAAGGTACATGATGATGATGAAGTACTCCTTAATGATGTAAGTACAAAAATAGCTATACTTAACGATCCAGCTACAATTACAAAAGAAGAAAAAATAATAACATTAATTACTAACAACAATCGTAGAACGTAAAATAATAGCACCGCGTAACAAAGGTTTAATAGGGCGCATGTCGTGGTTTCTGTAATTAATTAAATTGACCCTTACCCTTGGACCACAGAAAGCACCCAAACACCCAGCACGCAATCCAATTTGAACTTTAAATCTCTACGATAAAATTTCTTTTCGTTGTTTCCGTGTCAGAATTAGGAGTGTCCAAGAATTTCGTATTTATTAGTTCGAACGGCTCACCTAGTGATTCCTAAAGGGTCTGCTATTAAGGGAGTGGGTTTATCCCTCTTCTGGAGTGTGGCAACGTGTTTATATTTAGTGTTATTAGAGAAACATTTCGTATTTCAGCGTTAATTTTACGATTCTAACAAATCCAAAGTCCCGCAAAGTTTGAGAGCCATTTAATAAATTATTAGGTGAGTCATTTGGGTTTATACAAAATTATGTATAAGGTGAAGCTTGAGCTCGTGGGAGGACTGGGAAGCGTTGGCTGAATGTTGTGAAAGCGTAAGAGGCAACAATGTGACCGATGAAAACACACGGTGACGAGACTAATGGAATTTAAAATATATTGGTAATTAAATTGCTATCTTTGACCTACATTCACTACCCGCTTTATACAGGGTCCTGAAGTTACTGTCTTATTTAAAACTGCAGCAAATCTGTAGCAATTTTCTACTCATCAACACATTTTTTGTAAATTCTCATGAACAAGTGATTCAAATCAGTGTCTTCTTGCGTTTAAGATTCAAAATTATATTTAACACGGAACGACTGCCATCTGACATCCAGATGGGATTGCTTATTATAAAGCCGACAAGCGCAGAGTATGTTGGTACTTCGAGCATGTTTGTACGTATGCTTCATATTAAACTTGGATGTTCTGAAGAATTTTACTTTGTAACTAATGAAAGCGTTATAGTGATTCTTCAGATTTCTTGAATTATTTATCCTTCACACAAAATATTTTCTAAACAGTTTCTGTTTTAAGCTTTCACGGTTTACAACTAAACTTGTACTGTCACTTACGGGACATCTTCCGTGTTTGTTCATATCGGGAGCTCAAAACAATGAACAATCACGAAACAAAACTAAACAGTTTCTGTTCAATATTTCACTATTCCTATCCAGTTTAATCTCAGCGACTTAATATACACCTCCATCCAACGCCGTGAGGACAGAGGAGGTTGCGGCGAGGCAGCCTCGGGACCTTGATTTATACGAGGCGCCTTATTCGATCCCACTTTATTATTCCCTCGATACAATACCATGTTTATACATGATACACAATATTGTAAGGGTCCTACTTGAAAATATATGTTAACGTGGTCCTACACCTGTGGTTTGTTCGTTGTTCCATTATCATTCGGTATTGGGTTTTTTTCTTCTCTGTCCTTGATAAATTCAGTGGCAGTGAAGGTCAAGGGGGATGAAATAGTTCAGAAACAAATTCTTAGCTTGCAAGCTACTTCACACTCTTGGTTATCGGAATCTAATAGTGTAGACACTTATCTCCAAGTTCATCAATTGTGTTCTTTCAGAGAGACTGGGTGACAAAAATACTTAACAAATTATATACTCCAAGGGTATAATACGCTCCCAATGTTTCTTTACGTGAAAGTCAATTAGCTAAAGCTACTCAAATTAATTAGTTGTTCCGCGTCTACTGAAACAATTATGTAACTAAAGCACGTACTGCATCAGCATTGCACAATATTTACTTATCGTTCATTCACAACACGTCCCTGAGTTCAGTTCCAATATCATCTCGATGAACAATATCTATTTCGTGCTATGTACATTGTATGTCGGACATCATTTTCAGCACTACTAATTTTGCTAATAGCTCCAGTTGTAAAATGTTCAACGATAAAACATCGAATCGGAATTCTCGATTGATATGTTAGTACAGATGTTTCCGAACTTTTTCAAATTTGTTTTATAATTTACGTTTAAACCCACACCATGTGGCTGGACTATAATGTTGAATCATAAGATCTAGGTCAATGTGATTGCACGAGCTACCAGCGTTCGTAAATATCTGACGTTGATACCATAGTTTGGTGCTGGGTACCTAGGAACGTGTAATATCATTACGTCATAGCGTTATAGTTCTCGAGGAGTTTAAGTGTCCTATCAATTTTACGAGAGCTCAGCATGTTCCCAGTTAAACGTTCTTTCATCGGATCGCCACATGAGATCGCTTCGTATATTTCATTGTCTAAAAATAAACTTTACGTATTTAAGAACCGGACACGCAATCAACCCGTTTTAATGTGCTCTGTTCATGAATAAGTGCATTATCTATGAGACATTTCTATTGATAAAGTTGGCTAGTTCTCAATGCCTAAACAACAAAGCCGCTGATTATTTCAAGATGGATTGAATCATCGTGTGACCGTTGCAATTTGGAGTCAGCAATTTAGTATAATTACGTAATAGGTAGGAAATAATGAGACCTGAGGGTCGTTACGGAGATCAGGTAATTACAGTACAAACAAGATGTCGTTAAGAGAGTGACCGACCTTTGTTTGGCGATGGAACTGCGGAAGTTGGTACTGTTATAAAATAGGTAAGGGACGAAAGTAAGTCTGAAGATACAGTCGTTTGCTTGTATTAGGTACTATCTTTCAATCGTAGGTCTTTAACGGTGTTCACAGATTTCTTCTATTTGGAGATCGATATGTTGTGACTTAATAACAACTTTGAATAAATTTCGAACTAATATTTTTCAGATTATGTATATCCGTTAGTAGCTTACGTTATCGCCACGCCTTTATTATTGTTAATTTCCTGTGTGTTACGCCACACGTCCATCTAAGTGGTGTGTAATCTATTAATGCTAATCGGAAATGCGCTAATGTCTAACACTCTAACGTCGAGCAATATTGCTTAATAGCAGGCAAGTTTCCAGACATTCACAACTATTTTACTGTCATATCTGCCCTCAAAACTAAGCAAAAATAGCTTTTTTACAAGAAAAAGACTTCAACCACCTCGTTTTGGACGACGCTGCATGTTCGCATTAGACTATTCGCCTTTCTTACATGTAAGTAGATAAAGCTCTACGTGTTCGGTTCAAGGTGATTCCAAGTCGATAAGAGCACTCCCTAATACACCACGTTAAGATGTTTTGACTTGATTGGCCCGACATAATAATTGCAAGACACCGAATTATATGCAAATGCATATTTGCCTAAACATTTGCATGTTATGGCTAGTTTTTTTAAGATATGGCATATTTCCTTATTTTTTTTCTCTTTCTAGTTAGAAAAAATGTGCCAAAGGCAATACAAATAAAGAACCTTAATTAAAAAGTAGACCCGTTTTCATATCTTTTTTAATCAATCAACATATTTTAATTGAAAGAAGACTCAATACTGCTACTGAGAATTTGGAATATTTTTCGATTATTAAAGTTTTCAGGAACATAAATGATAATTTTATATATTATCATTTATGTTCATATATTATGTATGCTGATTTTTAATACTCAAAACTACATTATTTCGGACCTATTTAAATTTTTTATTGCATATTTTGGCACGTTTTGCGTTTCTGTTGTATATTTCGAGTATTTACGATGCATATTTGCATGCATATTTCGACCATTATTATGTTGCATATAATCCGGTCTCTAATAAAATTACGACAATCTGCTACTATTGAAAAGAACCAGGGGACGAAAGAGAGATGAAGCTTTTTAAAAATTATCTAAAACATCACTTCTCTTTGCCCTGAAATCAATGATGACTTTGACACATCGCTATAAAGCCCCAGTAAATAAATAATTTTACAAGAAGACACTTTAGACAAGAAATTAAATATTTGTCCCCTGTGTCAGTTTAATAATCCTGAAAGTTTAAAACTGGAGATTGTTTCTGGAAACATTTTGATTTATTGCAAGATTCTTTGTCAGTACGGCGAGGTGTAATTAAAATTTTAATCGCCTTACGAAAACAAATAAATAAAAAGAACTTCGTTGCGTTGTCAGCTGGTAAGTTTCAATATAAGTATTGAAAAGTTTTTAATACTGCTGTAAATAACCTACTTATATTTTTAAGCCCTGTCGCAAAAAGCTGGGGAGTTCTTTTGGGTTCTTCGTCTGCCGTTTGAAAGCTGATTACGAGTACCTTCGCTGTTGTTGCAGTTGATTTTATTAGAGAGTATGTGAGAAAGTATCTATCTTCTTTACTTGTTTTTTTTCTACTTTTAGTTAGTCCGTTTTGTCCCATTCCTTCCAGTTCTCACGATGGTTTGCTTCTTCTCGCCAATTCGCGAGAAAGCCATCCAAGACGTCCCGTAATCTTCTCTTCGGTCTATCGCGACCCCGTCTAGCTGTTTCAGGACTCCAGTCTTGCGATATTCGGGCCCACAGCTGTGCACCACACTGATCCGGCAGACATGTCCTGCCCAGTCCCATTTTAGTCTGGCAGCTTTATAAGCTACGTCGGCAATTTGCGTTCTGGAGTGCAGTGTGTTTTCTCTAGGTACTTACAAATTATTATTATTAGCCATTTGTGTCCAAAGCAGGGCAAAGGCCTCAGTGCCCTCCTTCCACTTGTCCCTATCCAATGCTGTTATACGCCAATCCTTGTGAAAGGATTCGAGATATAGATTTACAAATTATTTTTACTTTGTATCTATTTAATAGTCGAAAAAGCTAACTTGCTCCAGTAGCAACTTGACATAGAATTTCGGATTGGATTCTAAAGATAATTGGGGCTTTATCATAGTAAATGATCCAATATAGAATCCTCAGGTTTTAGACTACCAAAAATCGACTTCCGAAATCCGGTCATTGTTTTTATCCAACGCTTTTTTTACCTAGTTAATTATGACTAGATTGGCTGGTAGAGAAAGCCTTGTAGCAATAAGTCCGCCTATGTACATTGTACATCCAGTAAAAATAAATAAAAAATATGTATAGATACGCCCATGAGCACTTATCATCATTACAGGATAATCGGCATGTAATGTTCCTACTGCTGGTGAAGGTCTTCTCTCTCTTTGAGAGTGGGCCATCCATCACTCGGGTCCAGTGCGGGTTGGTAGAAACATTAACAACATAACAGGATACTGTGCTTAAATTACGACTCACCAAAAACAAGTTTTTTCAAGCCTTTCGTTTCATTTCCCCAGTCCATATCTCGGGAACTCGCGACCCAGTAACAAAGGCCCGCGAAATGTTGCGGCAACGGATGCTCGTTCATTCGCTGCCCCTGAATTTATGGCTGTCGGCCCACTAAATGCATATTCTACTCAAATCGCTAACATACTTTATTGCACGGCTTTCCGCTGGAAATATAAAATGCGACACTTTTCATTTGCCCGGATTTACAACGCGTGGAACGGTTGATATATTTTTCGGCACGTATGTGTATGTTGTTACGTTGACTAAGTGGAAATGAGAGTGTATTGTTATCATGAGATGGTTTTTTTAGTGGGAGAACAGATTTTTTTATTGTGCTAAGATAACGTAACAATACATCACGCCTGCAAAACCCGAAGGGTTAGGCATATGTGCACCTAACAATATACGACTCACATTTCGCCAGTTTTTTTTTTAGAAAAGTTTCAGTCCCATGAAAATTAAATAAGGGGCGAGATGGCAATAAGCCACCAGGCACACACACATCCATGGCTGTCCGTGGCTGCTACTGAAAAATTCCTATTCCTGTGCTAAGATTTATGTCATTAAAGACAAGGTCCGTACCGGTCTCCAGACACCGGACATGGACAGATATCTGTCAAAGTCTGGAGTCTGGCCTGGTTAGTGTTTTGGCCACACCATAATAGAGTTTATGAGTTTGTAGCAGTCGGTAGATTTTCAAAATCAAACATATCTTATTTCACATAGGCTTACATGGGCACTTATAAAACATCGAGAAAAGGTCCTGTCTCCGGTTGGTCGTTTTATATGGAGAAGAACCGCAAAGAAGATCAATCATTTACCTGGTTAGACTTAAGCTAGCTCCACCAACTTAGAAATTAAGATAAAGGATGATACACAAAGGATCCACAAGCATTTGCATAGTAACAAATCTTCATATTTGATAATATTCCAATATCCCTTTATCTATTGAACTAAGCCATAACATAAGGATCGAACGGTAAACGTAGACCTAAAACTAATACCAAGTTCTGGGATACTGTCTTTCGGAAGTTTAGGGACTTATTTGTACTCCAGAGTGAGGGATCAAGCTCAGTCAAATTATTCAATATCATGTGGTTATCTATTCATCGATCAACCACTTATACTTGTATGAACTATGAAAGTGGCCGAAGGCAAAGCTTAGTGGCTTAATATCCTGAATTGGACAGCATTTGCTATTGAGTGATCATGAGCAACCATTGTGAACGCAATTTCAGTCTTTATCTTCTTTTTCGTCATTTCCTTAACGCTCAGGATCGCGACCTAATAAAGCGCATCTCCAAGTTATACGGTCTTCTGCAGTGTTAACCGCTTGTAACATGCTGCCTCCAACAGCCTCCTAAACCGCGTCTGACCTTCTTTCCAGTGCTTTATCTTGAGCGCACTTACCTTCCACCCAGTCTAGCATTTTAACCATGTCGGTCTTGTTGATTGGAAATCATATGCCTATAAAAAGCCGATGTGGAGCGTGTTGCCTTGGGCGTGCCTGATCGTTCCAATACTGTTAAACAGTATTTTATTAACCGTGTTATTGCCTTGCTACCATGTGTTTAAAAACTCTCCCTCCATATATCGGTCCCACGTCAATTTACATAGAAATGAGAAGCCAATAAATATCATAATGTTGTCAATATTATTTACATAATATTGTGTGTTTTCTTTGTTTACAGTCTCTTTTACGATCCAATAAAAATTGTGTTATAGGATTATTAGATAAAGGATTATTGGAATAACCGTTATTTTCTTCTTAAAACTACTCCAAGACTTCTTATTATTTGTTTATTAATAAATTAAATGGGTTAGGTATATACATAGGTATTAATATTGTGATTGTCTGTGCTTGATTCTTATCTTTCTACAATTATTATGATTACTACCAAGCTAATGAATATTGGTCCTTTCTCGCTCCACTATTCGACCATTTTTAATCTTTGATGATTGTTCCTGGCAAGACCAAACAGCTCCTAAATCCCTGGACACGAATCTAGCGCAGAATGCGGGACGTGACTGCGAGACGACGATTTTTTAATTATTAGGAGATCATGTGACGATTCGCGCCAGTTTGATAACCTCCATTCAAGCTTTTAGCACAATCAGTGCGAGCGATGTTCTGCATCCGGCGTAGAATTTGTTTCAGTTTGACCAGAGTTCGAGAAGAGAAAAAAGTGACATTTCATCAGCGACAATGATAATGGAAAACTCGAAAATGTATTGCATAATCAGCCTATAATGTTCCCACTGCTGGGACACAGGCCTCCTCTCTATGAGAGGGAATGGGCTATAATCCACCGCGCGGGCCCAGTGCGGTTTGGTAGATCACACATGTCTTCGAAAATGTATTGGAATGACATAAACTATCGATAAGCTTATATACCAAACTAGTTGATGAAATAATACAAACGTTTTACAAACTCGTTTTTTTTAAGCAAAACGGTTGCCCTCAAAGCTTATTGAAACCCAACTACAACTAAACAACTACAAAAGCAATAACTTGTAGTTATAGGTTACATAAAACGCCTTCCAAGAACACAGCGTAACATCTCATTTCATGCAATAATTAATAACAGTAGCATCTCTATGAGCTTTTGTGGCATTAACTACAGTCAGCTGCTCCATCTCAAAGAACACTTTGTGTCCAAGATAATGTTAGTGAACGACTACTTAAGTACTTACCTCACTTTGTATATGAAACTGAGCACTTTGAGCATTACAATGCTTTACTGTATTGAGCTTGCAATGCAAATAAAATGAGCTGTGTTTCTACTGAAGCGTGAAGTTTAGTTGGAACTGTAGATAACATAACATCATGCCTGTAATCCCCGAAGAGTTAGGTAGAGGTGTACTTAACGTACAGTGACACCCAAATATCGGCAGGTCTGTTTCACTATCATTGTAATAGCGAAAAGAATGAGCCTCTCTCCATGAACCGGGTACAAATCCGGGCTGTTACTATAGGAAGCGCTTTGTGTGTGAGTGTGTGTGTGTGTGTGTTTGGATACTGGACCACCGAGGCAATCAACTGAAGATGTATCAGGAAATAATCCTTTAATACGATTGAATTCTAACCACATACAGAGTGTAAACGGACCCTTCACGAAGCCGTCAAATGAAACTAAGTAACTTTACGCAAAAAATAATTAAATTGCTGGGAAACAATTTTTATTTTTGCGGTGAAAAATCACGTTTTACGGTAGGACTCAATGTGGCGTACTCAAAACATTGTGTCGATGGATGCATTGAATAGTGCGGGGGTAGTGGAGGTATTTAAAGTAAAGTTATAAGATTAAAAACTTGTATTTAAAAACAAACCTTGTGAAAAAGTTGGAACTCTGACCCCCAATATCTCCATAACTAGAAGGTTCCCAGGTATGCTCTAGTACAAAAAAAATGATTGAAATGACGAGGAGAACAAGTGCCTTTAGGGTTTGTGTTACACCCTTTATTTATACTACGGATATCGGCGAATCGAGAGACCAAATTTTTCTTTTTGTGTTTGTTTGTGAAATGATTAGACCGGGTAGCAATATTAAAAATGGATCTTACCGCTCATGGACCAGTTGCAACCAGTTTCATTAGGAAAAAGACAATCAGTGATCTCCTTTTCAGCCCTCACTGACGATTTTCTGATTAAAACATTTGATTTTAATAGTTCAAAAGAACGTGGAATTTTAGTACTGTTATATTTTATGTGGCCCTGATATAGGTTTATAGGTCGCCCGGCCATTTGGGCAGGATATTGGTTACGTTACAAGCACATATTTTAAATCACGAGAATTTTATTTCCATTGGATATTTGCCAACTCCTCATTTGGTCACCACTGACAAATATCCCTTAAAATATTATGCACACCAAAATATTTATAGTTTTCCATGATAAAATGTTCGAATGAACATTTTATCATGGAAAACTATAAATATTTTGGTTCCATAAATCGAGTATAACTATGAAATTACATCAGATTTATTTCTATGGCAAACAACATTTGAATAATATGCATATATATTGGATTTGCCTTTGTGTTGAATGTATATGTATGATAAAATTTAAAATTTAAAAAACCCCCATCGCAAGAAAGGGAACAAACATTTGAAAAGTCAATAAAATGGCTGAGCCGGTTTTGATAAAATATGTCTAATTGTAATATACACATCATGCCCTTTCATTTGATACCCTACGTGGGAATATTAGAAAATATTCGATTATTCATCACCACTTTCACCCCCATATCTAAAATGACTAAACTGATTTTGATAATACAAGTCTAATTGTAATATACACATCATTCGCTTTCATTTGATACCCCACTTAGATATATTTGAAAATATTCGATTTTTCATCCCCAAAATCTAGTAAATGGCTACATCGATTTTGATAAAACTTGTCTAATTGTAATATACACATCATGCACTTTCATTTGATACCCCACTTGGCTTTATTTGAAAATATTCGATTTTTCATACCCACTCTCATCCCCCATAACTAGTAAAATGCAGTGCCGATTTTGATAAAACGTATCTAAGAACTATCGCCAAGAAACTAGCTTTCAAATAAAAAAACTGCATCCAAATCGGTTCACTCCTTTAAGAGCTACGGTGCCAAAGACAGACACACACACACATTGCGGTCAAACTTATAACACCCCTCTTTTTGCGTCGAGGTTTAAAAATGAGACCACAAGGTCGTATCCATTTTTTTAATCATATTCAAAAGCCAGCATCACTCAGTTATGGAGGTGAAATATGCAGCTGCCTGCATCCGGTTAGACTGGAAGCCGATCCTAATATACTAGGAAAAAGCAAGGCAAATGATAATAAAAACCATTTCCAAATTCATTTTAGTAGACACCAAGAATTTGGAACCCAAACAGATATAACAGTGGCAGATAAAAGAAAGGTCAGCTTTGAGAAGGCAATACAATCGTAAAGAGATGACAATCATTGTTATCTAGAATCTGATGGACGCGGATGTTAGGTCCTCTATCCTACGAGATAGTTGAGCTTTTAACTGTGGCACTCAAGCTTTTTCAAGGATAGTAGAAAAGAGCGAACTATGTCAATGGATATATGGATGATTTTTGCCTAGCTTTTTTTCTAAATCTTTATTAGTAATAATGTTACGAGCAGAGTAAGCTTACATATTCTAAGCTAAAATGTGGGTTACAATAAGATTACTGAAGGAAAGTAAGTCGTCTAGAGTAACTATGTACGTAATATAAAAGTAACAACATTAGGACCGAGAGATAATCAATTATTGGGGTTCAATGAACTCTAGGCAAAAGAACAATAGGACACATCGGTACATTGTTTCAACTAGTACCGAAGACAAAAGACGAGATTCGATTCGGCGACAAGTTTCAGGAATTGAACAAGACCGTTCCAAATACGTGTGAAGTGTGGACGAAAATGATTAACACGCACGCACATAGTTACTCACAAGTCCACAACGGTTAACGCTTTTCAAGCTGAAAACACGCCTGCACGTGGAAACGCCACTGAAATAAATGGATTTTAGCTTCAAAAATATTTTTAATTCTCGAAAAAAAGTACCAAAGGTTAAGTACAGAAAGTTCTTTGATACAGCATTAAACAAAGAAATGGTATAAAAACAGAAAGAGCAAGAAAAAAAATAGGGAAAGGTAGGTATCTTAACGGCGAAACTTCGTAAACAATTTTTGTTAAAATGCTTCAACTGCATTGCCTTTAAAAAGAAAACTCCGTCTTGAAAGTTGCAATAAGACAAAGAAGGTAAGGTAATACTGTTTGTTACTGGCTCGAATGCCACTGTTTTTACTAAGAACCCGGGAAGACTAAAAAAGATAAAAACATTACGGAAAATAGCACAACAACAAAGACTCGAATAGGTAGGTAACTAGGGAAAGCTCGAAAGGGGGTTACCCCAAATCCGAAATCTAACTTTACGCAAAGTGAGTTTGCTTGTCCTACCAACGCAGTTCGATTGTTCGAATGAACATCCAATTTCAGGTTCTAGTTTCGTCACTCCACAAGATCCGGTTGATAAAGCTAGAGCATGTAAGTTTCATACAAATTCTGCTACATCTTTTAATTTACTTAGTTGTCTAGTGATGGGTGCCTATTCAGTCGCTGCAAGGGAATTGTACTTTGAAAACTCAACCACGATTGAGGACAACGTGTCTGCCTATGCAACTACTTTTAATATTTTTATGGTTTCTATAAAATGTCGTGAGGAAAGTTTTGAGTATGAATGCGAATGGCTATAAGAGTAGAGGAAGACCAAAGAAACGATGGATGGAAAGGAGGTGACTGATGAGATGGCAAGTAATAGATAAGTATGGTAGAAGAAGACTTGCTGCACCGACCCCAAAGGAAATTGAGATAAGGGCAGGAGAAAGATGATGATCTATTGTTTCTATACATGTAGCGTTTGACTAATCTCAACGTTTCTGAGCCAGTCAAACCCAGGTTTACCTAACCGCGATGCTAACAATGTGGCCTGCCTATCTCGCCGCCGGACGACCATGTACAAACGTATAGATAAGTACCTACTACAAAACTTAATAATAAAATAATTTATTCCTACATCACGCATCAGTCCGCAATAAATTCAAGGATAAGGCAAGGGAACTTAGAGCCCGCAATAAAAAAAGTAAATCCGTCGATAACAAACCGGGTCCGTATCGTAGGGGCGAGGGCAGAGGGTTGAACGGTCAGACGATAACTGGAGACGCATCTGTCAACAGATTTACGAAGGGTTTCATACTAATAGAAGGATAGTTTCAAAAGTAGTTGACAAAAGTGTATTGTGCTCAAAAAATAAATATGCAAACGTCTACCTTTTAAATGCACCAGATTTAGTGTAGTTGAACCTGGATCCTGGACGTTGTTTGGGACCAAAACTTGCTCCAAGAGCTGCCTAAATATTGAATTGGTGGGTGAGTAAATGGGTTTCTTAAATCTGAACATTGTAAGATAAGACAGTACACAATAGACAAAAAAGTCGCCGATTGATGACTATGAAAATAAATATCACAAGGGTATACTGGGTATTGAAAATTTTAAATTGATGAACCAACATTAATTAATTTATGGATTAATAAATCATTTATCGACGTATAATACCAATTACTTGAAATAAGAGCTTAATTGCATCATTGGAGCTGACCAATTAAATTTCGATGTGGGTAGGATTTCCGAACCACTAGCGCAGTTATTACCTACTCATCTTATACATCAATATTTTTTATATTCAATTCCACAGAATGTGGTTAAATAAAAAAACATAAAGATGTAGTTACTCAATATATCTAAGCAGATGACGGAATAAGCCTTATACTGTCGTTGCTAAGCTGATGAAGTTTAGACGACAGCATCCACAGCTGCAAAGTCGCCCAATCACAATGAGAGATGAAAATGTTTCCGAAGAATGATGGTGACATTGGAGTTGTTGTATTGAAACCAGCCTAAGCTAAGCAGAGACTGGATTATATACAACGTTATATCTTCGAAATATGCATGCAAATAAGCATCATAAATACTCGAAATATGTAACATAAAATTGAAATAAGTACTTACTCGAAATATGTAACATAAAATTGAAATAAGTACTACAAATATACTACATTTTTCGTTTTGTTAATTAAATATTTTTATAACATGAAATCGATTGTCCTACATCCAATAGATATCACCTCTGACACATTTTTGCATTTTTCTAGTTAGATACAATTACAATTAAAGGATGGACGGACCAAAGATGCACGATATTCTGATTTTAGCTAAAATATCCATCTTCTAAAAACAGCCATAATATGCAAATGCAAATGAAAATATGCATTTATATATAATTCGGTCGCTAGTGATGAGGCAATTTTACAACCGCGGTTTGCGGTTGCAATTGTACCTTTATTGTTACCTAATTAGCGCCTATTAAGTACGTCGTGTTACCTACATTGAATTTTGAATTTTAACATCCTATTATTCCATTCACTTTTCCTGGAAGTATTTAGTCTAAATAAGGTAAGTTTGTTCCGCATTCCAAGAGTTTGGCGTCCTCTGAGACACACTAGCAGTGACGAGTAATTCTGTGGTCTCGTTGATGTGACTAGGTACTTTGGCTTCATAATATGCTAACTGAGTGACTAATACGCCTGTAATTCCCGAATGGTTAGGCAGAGGTGTAACTAATAGTACACGCACATTTCGGAATTTATGTTTTAAGTATCCTGTAACAGGAGGCGATCTACAACAACGACAAAGTTACCTGATGAAACAATACACAAAGACGAGCTTTAAAGTTAAAAAAGTATTTTTAGCTGTAAACTGAATTTTAAACTACACCCTCCACATTCTCTTTTTCCACATAATTTCGTGTTTTGGCAAAACCTTTCGAATCATAGAAGTCATATTGTAGTATCTTTCTGAAACAGGTTTGAAAATTAATATGCGAGTAGAATTCTCCCCAGATTTAATATATATATATAAATTACAACTTAGCTGGTGTCCAATCAACTCACCTAATGATTTCCCAAGAGACTGAATAATTATTTCAAACAAACTTTCACAAACAAAAAGTCCTTACACACAAAAGAGATCAAATGTAAAGGTAGACATTCCGAGACGAGAGAGAGTGGGAGAGTGTACAGGCGAGAAACACGAGCGACGAGCGTTCCTATACACCTACACTCTCGCACTAGCCCTGCCTCGGACTGTATCAGCGAGAGTGTAAAGTCACCATAACACAGTTAACTCCACTAAACATTGAAATTAGAAACAGGGTGTTTCATCTTACAACCCAACACCTACTTGTTACTCGTCATTACGACATAAGCATCAATAAAATTTTAATTCAGACAATACGAGTATAATGTTCAAAATTACGTCATCCCAGCTTAATTGGGTCTCGTAAAATGATGATGACCTATTAAATTGTCTAGAATTCGTTGTTTCTACATTTACATATCATGAAACATTGAGAAGGTCATTGTATTTGTGATGGTAATTTTTATGGGGAAATGTTAATGACCCTGAAATTAATTGAGGGTTAAATGCGACCTTTTTTTGGAAAAGCTTTGTCCTGCATCCGGAGACTGTCCGACCATATTTATGTTTGTAAAATCGCCATAGATTTATTTTTTATTTTGTAAATCATCTGAAGGAAAGCAAACTCTATAACTCTTTATTCTCTGAACTAGCTTAAAATTCAGTCTTAACCACCTCAATAACTGAAGCATTAACACAACCATTCCTATCACCTGTGTCAATACATTTAGAAGCCCTTCACCACTCACGTCTTCTTTCCGCCAAAAACGAAATGCCCTCGAATTTTCGCAACTGTCCTCAAGTACGTACCTTCGCACTTAAGTACATACGTGCCTCACGACTTCATGAGGGCATCAACGTAAGTAGATAGGCATAGAATGCTCGGAGTGGCGGTGAAAAGGGTTGGGTCACCGATAGATAAGGCCGGACGCCGCCGGACAGTTGGCCGTGTCATTGTCAGCCCATAAAGCCCAAAAGACCCAGCATTATCAAGATCTTTTAGAAAATTTCAATTTGAAACGATGTTTTTTATTTAAGATGTTTCACGTCAGTCATCAGGGCGGACGGATATTGGAATGAAGAACTGTTAAAAGACCGTGCCGTCGTCACAGCTTCCGCAATTTGTGGAAACACATTTTATTTGATTTGCTTGGGGTGACGTATTTTTTTCGGAGTCGAGAAAATTTTATTGTAGTAAACTTTTAACAACTGAAGATATTCCTTAGTATTTAATGTTCCCTTTTCTCACTTCTAGACTTGTATGCAAAATCTTACATTCACTTAGGTATGTGCAAACATAAACCAGAAATACCTACTAATTAGCGAGAGTTAAACGATCTCAAAGATAAAACTCTCTAACAGTGCTGCATTCGAATTAACAAATTACCATCTGTTAAATATCGCATTACATGAATCTTTTAAGGACAGCCCAGAATGATAATGTTCAGTCCCATTACTTGATTCACTGCAGTGCCCCGAGGAATGTCTGTCTGTATGTTAATTTGTGTAATTATATGTATCGAGCATTCGCACTTATGTATGCAACATAAGTGCAAATGCTCGGCGAATGTGCAAGCGTTGGGTAAACAGCTGACGTTTATATCCTGGGCGAAGGGTGCGTCAGTTGTGGTAGTCACGCTACGACCTACGTCAATCTATCTTAGACTGGTTCAATGCTGGTCAGAAACGGAAAGAACAATATAAATAAGGCGCAACAATTAGGGAGTGAGGATGCGAATAATATGAACGAATGCGGGAATTGTAGGAAAAATGATTTGAGTGTAAATGTGAATCGAAGATTCTAGCTATAAGAAAGATAGGGTCAAAGCTAGAATAGGAACGAAATCGCCTAGATAGAGATGAATATGTAGATCCTGACCAATCCCGAGACGATTGTAACAACAATGATAATTCTGAAAGAAGAAGGCGTGAAGTGCAGGCCACAGGCATTTGATTACTAAGGCGCACAAGGCTAGCGCTAGAGCTTGGATTTCTAAAAGACAATCTATCTCGCGAGAGCATAAACTATCGAAAAATTTAGCTTCGATCCTTCCATACTCCTTTTGCCTCGTCCACGGCACGTCATTCAGAATAAGAATCCAGAAAAAAATGTGTATTACATTAATGATAAAATAATCCTAATAAAAGCTCTTAAAAAGCCATCACTCATGATTATCATATTCCACGCCCTTTCCAAACGATACAGAAAGCATTTAGTCGCGTTCATTCAAGTAGTGACCCTTATTTGACTCCTATAACGTGCGTGGGAGCAACCGGTATGCACGACGACCAATCAAGCTGTAAAAAACCAGTTTATGCCGATCTCTCATTGTGCGGGAAATCTATACAAACCGAGGCCATGTTATACTGGAAATGTTTAGCTTGATGTGTCGCCGTGAGTACAAATGCTCTATTTTTTATTATTTAACTGTAACCTTTGTCAAGATAAAGAGTTTTTGCAGTTCGATTATTGTTTTATCTGTTTCGTAAAAGGGCAATACACTTAGACGATGAGACAGTTTATTGTTGTAAAAGTTTGAACATCTCAAGCAATGTTTGAGATGATCAAACTTTTCGTTTCGGAAACTGAAGACGTCTCATCAGGAAAGTATTTTAATACGAAAATGCGCACCGACGTTTAAGTTTTGCAGGAATTTGCAGGACATCATTAAATCTGACCTTTTGAAATCGTCATGATTCTAGACTGAAATATAGGTCTTAAAAATAGGAGGACCTGTTATAACCTTATCTAATAAATCATTTCCAAAACATAAGTAGGTATGATTAAAACACCATTACCCAGCAAATAATACAAAATGTCTTTTAAATGAGACCTTAATTTCAGGTCGCGATATTTCAGAACATGAAATCTAGACCGCTATAAATAATATCCACAAATTACATAGTACGACCTCCACCATTTTGATTAAGTATGGCAGAACAGAGTTTAAATTAGCGATGACTGTACAATAAGCTTTATGGAGTGTGAGGTAACAATGATTGAATGGCCAGCGGAATGTGAATGGAGATCTAATAAGCTACGTACATACTCTGTTTAGTTTCGATTTTAAAATCTATTTTCGGATTGTTCGAATTGTGAATGTAGAACAGTTAAGTGGACTAAAGGAGGGACTTGAGGCAAAATAATAACAACCGCAGGAGTCGATCAAGGATAATTCGTTGGATGAGTACCATCCTTTAAATATGGAGACCCGTCCTTGACTCAAAAGGTCACGCGGCTGCCACTTTGTGGCATTTTGACAGCCAAAAAGCTACAAAATGACAATGGGTGGTGAAATTCAGACAAGTTGTTCTAGGGGGTTACATGCAGGCAATCACTCCATGTAAAACACGAGTATTCTACTTCGCTCTGTCAGTCTGGAAGTTGAACACAGCATACCTAGTTGGCAAAAGGGTAGGTGAAAATGATGAGAAACAAATATTATAAATGAAGGGCATGAGCTTTTCTTTAAAGAATACCTACGTCACTGTAAAAATGTTTGTGAACCCAAGAATAAAAGAATTCTCACAGTCAAGACGTTAAGAAACAGGAGTAAAGATATTATTGAGGGAGGCTCGGTTATGGTGCCAAAGAGTATTAGATAGAAAGATAGGAAGGTTGCTACTTATGAAGGAAGGCCTCAAGATATTATTACGTAGAATTACGAGAAAAGGGTTGTATCAGTTGAAGAGGATAATCTTCAATCAGTGAAGATAACAACACCCGAATAATATTACTGATAAATTAATTGAAGAGCTGCTGTAAATAGATTAGATCAGCTACGGTATCTACAGGTAACATTTATAGTACGTACCTATGGTTGGACTCCTATCATTCAGTAGAATTATAGCCATCTAGGCTAGAAAGTATAGCTAAATCACTAAATGATAAATGCCCAGAAGGCTTTTCAGCAAGCTTATTCAAAACGAAAACTTGATAGCTCTCTCTACTCAGCTATCATGAGTGAGGCATGATGAGAGAGGAAGAATAAATAGGAGCCCTGAGCCTCTCATAAGTTATCAAGATTTCGTGCTGAATTATATGTATTTGCTGAAAATCTGGGCTTCGCACGACCAGAATAGTGGCTCTATGAATGACGCGGTTTGCTATCCCGTGATCCCATCAGTCCGTCAGTACCCATATTAGAAAAGGTGGGATTGTATGTTGTCGTTTGTCATTGAGGATAAACATTACTAACTGAAAACTCAATTTTCAGGGAACGTGTTAATACTAATATTACTAATGTATGCTCTAGTTGGCACGTCTACACATGTTTTACGAAAGATTAATTATAATTACGTCAAAGAGGAGAGGTTACCGCAGACGCAAACAGTTTATAACTACATCCATACAGAAAGTTTACTCCACAGAAATAACTATGACAGCTGTATGGAAATACGTTTGTTTACGTCTGATATCTGAAGACTATCAAACTATGCAGCCCACGGTTACTGCCAACACCAACGACGCGTTATTATGGAGATTTGAGATTGGAGAATCAAAATAGAACAGCTGGTTGTAGATACTATTGTTGTGGTATGGAAATAGTAAGTCAGAGTTTTGCTTGCGTAGAATTAATCTTACTTGGAGTCTTGTCAAGGACACTAGGAAGGAATATGATAAATTGTGTGTGAAGTCCGGGTCGCAATTGCTCTGCATGCAACTAAGTACCTAAGTATTTAAGGCTCCTTCCCCAAAAACGGAAAAAAGACAAGATGCTATAATGCAAATTATTCTTCTTCGTGTCGCTGGCACCACCAATTTTATATTTTGTTAGCCCTGAACTTCGCCACTTGCACCGCGTCGTCAAATTCATCGTATGAGTTCAGCTGTTCATGGGTAGATTCTGATGAAGCTTTTTCATATTACCAACAGTAAAGTTCACCTTCACAGTTCTTAATCTTCATAACCTTAAACAACGCATCTGTAATCCGGGTTTGATCACAAGACCAACGAAGCTATAAATAATGTTTCCAGGTAGGTACAACTACAAATAGAATAACATAAGCATTTAAAGCTTCGTATTTTAGGAACAGTCAATCAAACTTTGACGTCAGCCAGTTTTGAACTCCATCAAAATTCTTCTCCGATTTCTTCACAAGGTAATCGTTCAAAAACCAAAAATATGTATAGTCATGAATCACGTCCACATGAATGTTATAAATTATTTGGTTTTCGCGAGGAATGTAAACAGTCTATATTTCAATCATCCATTGCTTCATTGGCCTAGATTCCAATGGTAAACTCAGCTGGATCCTGCCTGAGCTCTCTATCCCCAGTTGAGGAAAACTTTGATGGAAATTCTCATGAAAGACTTTTTTGATTGATGGTAAAGCGTTACCTTTTCTCGCAATATCATCGAGATTTTGAAACCCTTCGCCCTGAACATAAGTAAGGGTCCTGCTAAATGGAAAACTTATTGCATTTTTAGTGTGCAGACATAAAAAAACGTTGGACACAAGAGTCATCATCATCTGCCTAGCTTTTTCGCAACTATGTTGGGTTCGGCTTCCAGTCTTACCAGATGCAGCTCAATATCAGTATTTTACACGGAGCCACTGCCAATATGACCTCCACAACCCAGTTAGTACTGGATAATACGATACCCCATGGTAAGACTGGTTATCAGACTTTCGGCGCACTGACTACTTGTAACGACTGCCAAAGATCTACAAATGACAGCCGGGACCAACAGCTTAACATGGTTTTCGAGGCAAGGAGGGATCTCGGTATATAATGGGTGGTCACCCATCCACGGACCAACCAACTTAAGCACGGCTACTTCCTTCACCATCACTCCGTCATCAGCAGCAGTACTTTGAACCAATCATGGGCGGCGAATCCCAACGCCAATCCTGCCCGGCTCAAACCACTCAACCTGAAGATCGACTCGAACGGCTGTTATTATTTAGCCACGAGTGAGACAAGACTCAACCCATCAGTCAATGGGCTGGCGAATTTTCTTGCAAACTTATCCCAATTTTTGTAGAAATGTTGCGAAAGTTCTCATTCAGTCAATAATTTTGTAAGAGCTGTGGAAGTGTTGAGGAATAACGGCCAAGGAAGATTTTCAAGTACTTCCCTAGTTCTAACTCCTGACCCGTTTTCTCGAGCACCGGCCCTCATACCTCTTAGTAGGAATGTTCTAAACATTTCCATTGTCCGCCGCGTTTGTTGCTAGCTTGTTTTGGCAACAACGCTGCGTTTATATTAACGAGTTATTAAGATTAATTAAAACTAATTGGCTGTAATAGAACATGAGGATCTACTTTAAAACTCCCACCCTACATTAATGCTTTAATTATCATCATCAAGGATATGATGTGGCATAAGGAAGCATTAAATGTTGAACTAGGTAACTACGAATTAAATGGAAGAGACTTTTCTTTTAAAAACTTTATATTTCGGTTAAAAGTTATTTCCCAACCGTATTGGTTGGGTATCCAATGACTTCTACAATAATTGATTTTTTAATGAAGAAAAGCCTGAGTAAGTACTTACCTACCGTACTACAAAATAATTCTTTATGTATAACATAATATCACGCCTATAATCCCTGAAGAGTTGAACAAAGGTGTACGGGTGTAGGTTTAAGTGCTATGTATTAAAGGCGAGTCTATTGCCATCAATCGAAAATATAAAAAAAATGAAACTGTGTTTTGTAGAATAAACTAATGACTTAACTAATTGCAGCTATGATTTCCAAGGTTAGTTCTTTTAAAGACAATTTCTTCACCAGAATATGTACCTATAATAAACCAGTAGAATAGTAGGAAAGTTTCAGCCCCTGAAACACTTTACAATTCAGTAAAATAAGAAGAACTAGAAACTAGCTCTACAAGTAGGTCACGGGGATCTACTTAAATAAATTAAATGTCAGCTTTGATAATGCGGGATTCTAGCATTTCCTTGAAAGAGCAGCCGACTTAGGTACCTCTAACTGCATTATTACGTTTTTTTACTTAGGTAAACTACTTTGTATCTAATACCAACGATTTCATTATAAAAGTTAAATTCAGTGTTACCAACTCTTCTCCGAGATTAAACCCTGAATTTTTAATATTAGTTTACGGTAGTGTGAAAGTAATCTGGGTTCTGATTGCGAACTCGTTCAGTGAGACAAATGTAAACCACATCGGGATCTGTTTTCACACTCCACCGCTCTCAACTTCGAATTAAAGCCTATGTTGGTAATTTTCATTTCGTAAATAGTGTGGGTCGATTTTACAATCGTAGTTATAACATAACATCACGGCTGTTTTCGCCGAAGGGATGGGCAGAGGTGTACTTATCAGTAGCGAAATTGATTATATTATTTGTCTATAGAGTACTGACTGTGCCATTTTTCACAGGGAAGCCGGTAGGAATCGAGTTGTATGGAACCTTCGCAACTGGTACTTATCTACTAGATAAAGATAGTAGCTACACCCAAATTTGTAATAGGGAGCGAGCCTATTGCCATCAACTGATCACAAATCCTGACTGAGCTGCTACATAATTGCTAATGAAAACTCTCAATAACAGTTGGCGCTATATTTACGTTCTAGGACAATAATATTGCTTGGCTTAGACTATTCTCACCCCAGTCTCCTAGTCTCGTATAAGGAATAGGCATTAAAAATGCAAGGGTCGCTAGAACCATAAGTTTAAAGTGGCGTACAACGCCGTAGGCTTTGCAACCATGCATGCAATACATACGTTCTTGTATAAGTTAGGCACCTAGGAGTCTAGGCAACAGTGGCGGAAGTTCCATACAACCCGATTCATGCTGGCGTCCCTATGAAAAACGGGACAGTCAGTATTCTATAGCCAAACGTCTTACAAAAATTGACCCTTCGCTACTGCTAGGAAACCTATACCTAAGTACTTAGGTACTTACCTAGATAGGTACTATCAGCTTAGTAAACAAATACACACTAACTAATTAGAATTTACGTTACGAGGAAAATACCGGTGACTGACTGGCTGATGACGATGCTTGTAGCACGTAGCACAAGAGAATCGTAGCATTAAATTAAAAATGTTAATAAGGAACACGTGTATCTTTCATCAGGTATCTTTTTAAATTGCAATTACCTAAATAATGTGACATAGGTACAAATAGTTACTATTAGTTACCGTAGTTGTGAATAATTCATTTAGGTCGTAATAGTGTCTAATAAGAATCTAAAAGAGGAGTAACATTATTTTGTTCACGACTCGATTATACATCCTCGATTAAAATAATAAACAAAGGTATTTAAGTACTCATAGTAATTTTATATGATACTGTTGTTATTGTAACTATATAACAGCACTAAAGTTTCAAGCGAATTATTTATTAAACTCGCGAGTTTTAATAAAATAATTAATTACTAAACTTACCCTTTAATAATCCTTATTAATCACTGCTTAAAATACTACTACTTGATTACGAATAATTCTCGAAATATTCTCAATATCGTGGTCGAATCGTTTACAGTTCGATAGTACAAAATGTCAACACATCACTGAAACCACGCGGATATTATGTTATTCACTCGCCGTACATGCGGATGTTGCACACTGTTCATGTTTCGATCGCCGTTTCAGGCGGCTTCATTGATAACTCGCGTCTTACTGAAAACACGCTGCTTCAAATTACGGAGCTCGGAAGCCGGCTGCACCAATCTGTTGTCTTCGAACTCATAAACAAACTGGCAAACGGAATGAAGCTAGCCGCGGACGGTCCACTATTTCACAGTACACTCTAGCTTCAGGAGAAGACATGTCCACACGAAAACTTCAACATACAAAACATACAGAACAAAAAATTAAGAAAGGTTTAATTTATGAGCAAAACAAAAGATCACATGATGGTTTTGTATTGTAGAAACAACGAAAACAACGCTAAGTATGAGCGAGATTAGCGCTAGTGTGACGTAGTACTAAAGCTTCCGCGTCTGCGTGATGGGGTCGCGTCCTTCAGAGAGGCCAATTTCGACACTATGTCCTTGCAACAGAGTCCATGTGGAGAGGCATTGTCACTGTGTATTGCAGCTTATCAGTACCAGCCACGGAATTGTGAGCTTTATCTCCACGCATTTTGGTTCAGTTTCGCGTGACTGTGGTACATAATACTGCAGGCAGACGGTATCACGTGCGTGCAGGGGGGCCAGATGATCGCAGTTTGGTGAACTCACCCACGACCCCTCGGTGTACGGTTTCGAGCTAAATACAATTTGAAAATAAACTTTGATTTGGTTTGATTTCACTATTCATTATGATTGATTGTTTTCGTGGATAGGTTAGACTGTCTACTGACAGGCTGAGCTGCTATTGTTTTATCTAACTAGGTTCCTACTTGACTTTTAAAAGTCAATTTGATTTTAAATTAAAGTAAGAGTTTCTAAACAGGGTGTAACAGAAAGCGTATAATCATATGAAAGGATATGCTGCAGACCATCAAACTGAACAACTTTCTCCGTGGGTCCAATATCGTAAATGCGAAACAAAATATCAGCTGTCCCATACATTTGGGTCGAGTAGGTATTGAAATTTTGTATGGGACAGCTGATAATTTTTCGCATTTACGATATTGGACGAGGAGAAAGTTGTTCAGTTTGATGGTCTGCAGCATATCCTTTCATATGACTATACCCTTTCTGTTACACCCTGTATACCCCATAAAAACACGGCTTTTATTTTCCTCGCAGACTTAGGTACCTATACCTATCTGCCTACATTTCGTTTTTTTACATTTTCCCAAACTGTGACTTCTTCATCTTCTTCTCCTCCTTGCCCAATGAAGGAATCCCAAGAAAACCCATCAAAAACTTACTTATGTCGTCCTGGATATCAAACGAACGAAGACTGACCACCATCATTGACGCTTGTGACCACTATACCTACTGACTCAACTGGGCAAGCCGAATCTACCGTTAGATTAATTTAAGATTTCGCTAAAGATAAAGGCTTGTCCACACTATACAAGGAAAATTCTGCACTGGGTAGGTAATTAAACAATGTTTTACATTAGGTTAGTACCTACCTATTTTATTATTATGTGGTTTTCCTTAGCCGCTTTATGAAATGTCACTCAGGTTAATTCAAACAATGTTTAATAATTATTTAATTTAATGACACAGAAAACATCAAATAGATAATAATTGTACACAAAATTGACACTTTATAATAGGTATGTATATAAATCGCAATTTGGTCAAGGGTAAATCTCAATATTTTTATTAATACAATATAAAATATTATTATATAAGTAATAAATATTTAAGCCGATCACAATAATTACAAAAAGTTTTCGTTCGAATTTTATGCGCCATTTTTTATTTTGCGCTTTTACAAATTTGATTAAATATGACTAGAATTGGTTATGATTTACTTAATGATTATGGCAAGACTTTTAATTAAATGTAGATTTAATAACTAGACTAAAAACAAAGGTGGGATCATCGAGCATTAAAATTTCTTGTTTCAACGATATCTGTATCGGAAACTAGATTTGAATCGTTCCTTTAGCGCTTGTAATGCGTTCGAGAGCTTTATACAGGGGGTTTTCTTTGGTTTTCACTACGACTTATCTTCTTAGAGTATGATTTCGGATTCTATGGGTTGTTTCTAGGACCGCAGCATCGGTGGGGATCACTATTTCAATATACAGACTTAAAAATAGACAAAACACGTTCGTGATCAAGTATACTTATAATACAACGTAAGGTGTGTTTAGACTCAACGAAAAACAGGCAAATTCTACTCGGACTCCTAGCAGCCTAGACAAAGTGACTTTCTCTCAGCTAACTATCAACGATATACGACCATGGGATAGTCAAATAATCATTGGATGGACATATTAAGCTACTGAAAAGTTTTGTTCAATCTAACCCTATTTTTTTAAACTTTTATTTAACTTGCCTTGTTAGTCAGAATGTATTGGACAAATCTAGCAACTGAATTTTAAACCAGTTCACCCTACCTGATTGAGGTGAAATTTTACACACACCTTTGGTTCTGGTGACAATACATTTTTATGACAGACATGACTTGATCCTGCAGCCAGGATCGCCTCCTCACGAGAGAACTCCTCAACGGGTAATAGCACGGACACGAAACTTTGTATACGCGTTCAATTTTGATGGATAAACCAAATTTTCTTCTTTTCATTTTAATAAAAGCTTGTTTTTTTTCACAGTCCAGTCGAATGCGATAGTGATTGCCACTTGTCTAGGCCTTCTCGCTCGTCTAGTCTAAACACACCTTAACGATAATATTCACTTACTATCTAAATATTATTCAAATGTAAAAGTGTATAACAATTCATTCAGATTATGTTTACTTCAATAGACTAGGGTTAAATCATGAATATCAAATATCATAACATTTTTCCCAAATACATCAGCAGATCAAAACTCAGTGGGTATATTTTGTATAATTATTTTGTGCTACTAAAATATCACACTTGTGCAACACATACAACAACAAAAACAAGCTAATAACAATAGGCTTCTAGTACACAATGACTCATGCATACATATCTGTTTATTAACCGAAAAACGGTTTAACGTAAGTTTAATCTACACCCAGGTTGAGCCGAACTTGAAATACCTACTACCGTGCTCGCTGACGGTCGACGACTTTTCAACCTTATTATTTAGAGCATAAGGGTGAAAAGTGGCAGACCCTCAGTGAGCTCAGTAGTACGTCTACATTAATAGCCGCAATAATAATCGGTTCAGTCCAGTTTGTATCATAAATCATAATTCTGGGGGGTTACCATGACGTCTTAAAGCAGGAGTAATTTCAGTGTGGGAAAGAGTCAGAGCTATACAGGTCGTCTAGCGCCATCTCTTTCTTACACTGGAATTACTCCTGCTTTAAGAGGTCATGGTATGCCACCTGACCTGTAAACCAGACCATCTGCAGACATCCAACACTGATAAATAATTCAATAAGTATTCGTATGGAGGATCCCTGTGTTATAAAATATTTAGAATAACATGCCTGGATGTTACACCACCAAAGTGTTCAAGGCAGGATCATGCTATCACTGTGTACTAGAATAACAAAAACTTAAGTTTAACTCTCTTCAACTTTCATGTGACTAGGATTATGTACCCTGCACTTATCATAAGGAACAATAGCAAGAATGAGATGGGCTGAAGCTTTAATATTCGACACTTTTATCGAATATTGCGCGCTTATTCAGCGCATAATTATAAGGAATATTCGTATATATAATATATATTATATTCGCCACAATGCAAATGTACCTAAGTACAGTTTTGAGCACTGTGACATTTCGAATTCAGAAAGAGCAAAACGACAAAAGTGTATGTACCTACCAGTACATAGTAAAGTTTCATTGAAATATTGTTGAAACATTGTTATTCCCTGCAGAAATTATTTTCAGACCATTTCTTAAGACAATCAGATTTTCAAATTATATTCTGGAATGTTTAAAATATTGTAAAATTCAAATCATAAAAAATACAATAAAAAGTTCTTTAAACATACCGAAAAAGCAACTGGCAAGGACTTTTATAAAAACCCTAAAGATAAAAATACACAAGGATGGAATGTAAAACAAATACTTAGTTCCATGAACTAGAAAACAATAATCAGTCTCATTAACCATAGACCCTTTTGGAATAAATAATTTTGGTTCCAAGTTATAAAATATGAAAAAACCTTTATGACATTTTCAAAATATTTTTAAAAAGTGTATAGCCAATACTTTTTAGTTTCAAGGTAAGATAGTAGACTAGTATAGTGTATAAGACATTAAAAAATCACAGACCATAGAACTTTAGCATGAACAAAACTTCTTGTCTTTATTTGCCTGTAACTTTTGGAGAGATTGGCGGCGCCGTCCTGATGCGCAGAGCATCGCGTATTCCACTGAAGACTCCATCCTGAAAGGAACCAATTTTTTTATTATTAAATGTAGCCTTTGGTTGGACTTTTGTAGGAATATGACGCCTAACTCACTCAAGGACTCGTACCCAGATGGAAAAGTTTGTTTTAAGGCATTAAAATTTGACTGCATAAGATTCATGTTTTAATTTGTATCATCCATTCCTGTTTGTTTCGGTTGAATGCTTCTAGAATGGAGTAAAACTATTGATTTGCTCAGAACAAAACTTAATATAACACCCGTAATCCCTGAACGAATAGGCAGAGGTATCTATTGTTCACCCACATTTCGCCAGTTATGTTTCATTCTCAAGCAATAGGTGGCGGCTAGCCTGTTGCCATCACCCAGGCCATCAGGCTAAGAAGAGAAAAATACTTAAACACTAAACAAAATATAACTAAAACCTATAACAAATATTATGTCTTACCTATTCATGATGCGGTCAAGTAAAATCTCAATGGCACGGTCAATGTTCTGTCCCGATTTGGCACTGGTCTCTAAATATGGAAGGTTGTAGTTTTTGGCAAATTCCCGGGCACGATTCTGATTAACCAGTCTCTTCTCTTGTAAATCACATTTGTGACCACATAGCACTATGTCCGGGTCCTCGGACAGGCTGTGAGTCTGAAATTTAAAGGTGAATAATTTAATTTATTAATTTAATTTCTTACATTAATTTAATATTCATTATTTATCAACAGAATGTTGACAAAGACTGTTCACAGAATGATCTTTGGTTGATTGCAGAACTGTTGGTGGTTATTCTAATCAAGAGAAAAAGTCTATGGACCCTCATCTAATTCAGTATGAATAGCTGATAATATGTTTGTCATAGAACAGTTAAAAATTCGTGATTACCTTTAATTGCTCAATCCAATTCCTGACTTCAAGGAAAGAGGCCTCATTGGTGAGATCAAACAGCAAAAGAAATCCCATAGCATCACGGTAGAAGGCTGTTGTCAGGCTTCGGAATCTGTAAAGGACAGGATTACATAGAATAAATATTTAAATGTATCTGGTAATGGCTATCAAGAGTATATTTGAATTAAAAAGTTTAGTTTAGTATTCTTATTTAATTTGCAAAGCTAAACAAACTTGTTATTTACCGTTCTTGACCAGCTGTATCCCATAGTTGTAAGTGCACACGGTGCTGCCTCCCGTTTTGTTGGTAGAGCTGAATGTAAAATAATAATGAAATAATATTCGATAGTATTTAAAAATTTGGTACTTACATATACCTATATGGGCAGAATTTTACTAATCAATTCAAGCACTTAATTAAAATACACTTCAAAAAGCTCCCATCGTTAATTAATTTTATCGGTATCAATCAATTGAGATAAACTAGGTTAATGAATATGATAAAATATTAAATGTTTCATTATGAACTTACCACACTTTTCTCCCTGAAATCTATACCAACTGTTGAAATAAATTGTGTGTGGAATACCCCATCAGTATACTTGTACAGGAAGCTTGTTTTTCCGACGCCTGAGTCCCCAACACAGAGAAGTTTAATGAGATAATCGTAGTCCATATTGATAATGAGAGTGCAACAGTGGAATTGCAGGAAAGTTGCATCAGTATACCACCTCCCATAAGCCGCCTACCGGTACTTGAGGACTTATTGGCACAAAATGCTGTATTATTAATAATACTGATCCATTGTATACGTTTAATTGGACATAATGTGAATTACAACAAATAGAAAAAAACATCAACAATCGATCGCTTCCATTAAATGTCACTGTCAAATTGATAATGACAAATTGACATCTCCCCTTATCAGATAACAGGCGGGGCCAGAATTTGATTGTTTTACTGTTATATTTCATGATTATTACTTTTAATTTTATTAAAATAAACGAATGATTTAACGTCTACCTACTAAACTCAATATCTTATTACATTTTATAAACGCGTCCACAGAATTCTGAACAAGACTGGACATCGAATAGCAATGAAGGTTGGTTTGGCTGGCAACATTATGCAATCAGCTGTTGAGTTGTTTATTTACCAAACATCAGTCAAATCAAAAGTCAAACTTCAAAGTCAATGAAGTGAAGTTTTAGGAAAACTAAATTTTATAATTTATTTGTTAGATATTTCGAGGAATATGAGAGAAAACTACTATTAAAACTAAACTAAAATTAACATGGCCAGCAATGAAATTGTGAAGGTGAATAATCCAATAGTCAAGGTTGAGTACTGGTATGTCATAATCATCTCTTGTAGAATTTATGAATGTGAGTTGCACACTGAAAATCTGCAAGCTATCGAACTTTATCCAAGAATGCTTTTTATAAATCCATGCTTTAAAAAAGCCGAAGAATAAAATTTTTTCTCGTGTCTTATTGATTTAGCTAGCTATGTAGCGTTTCAATATTCATCTAATGAGGTTAGTTTACGTAAAGGTATTGTATGCGGTTGTGCACACATTTCCGTGCCAATAAATGTATCGTCAAGATGGCCTAATATGAGCAAAAAATGATACTTACGTTCATCCTGGCCTATCATAAAAATAGACATAAACTCGCCTTTTTTCCAAAGGATAAGCGGAAATTACAGCATGCCATTTGCTAGGTTAATAACTACTCTGTAACAATCACACTATGAAAATTGTGTAGATGTAATAATTTTCTTTATTTTCAGTGGTGTTTGTGATTATGGCGGCTACTGCTTGGCACTTGGACAAACTATTAGGAAGATTACTCCTAATGCAACAGTGAATTGTGCTCGTGGAAGGCAAGGTACTACTTTTAAATCATTTAGGTATCCCTATTATATTTACTAACACTGCAAATGCAAACATTCTTGATGCTGACAGCAAGAATGTTTTATTATATTACCTGCATTATAATTTGCTAATGATGTATCATGTGCATGATGCTACCTGCCTCACTGACAATCAGGATGTCAAAACAGATTCAGTACCTTCCCTATTTTTAAGCTATAGTTCAGTGACATGAGTAATATGCTGTGTCCGTTGGGATTTCGTACTGGCTAAAATTACGAACTTTCAACCCATACTAAACTCTTACGGGGGATGAATTTCCAAATCCTTCTTTAGTGTTTGCCTTCTTAATACATGAGGAAGAACCCTAGCACAAAATTTGATGCTCCTAGTTTTGGCTGTACATTATCTGTCAGAGTATTAAACTTAGGCAAAGAGAAAAGTGCTCGCAGCTTTGCAGATGTAGCCAACCTTTTCTATTATTATTGGATCCTTGATTACATATTAGTGTCCGACTGAAGCGCTTCCGCCACTTTCGGCTTCGGCCCAATTGGGCTGAAGGTTTGGGCGAAACCGAAGGTTTGACTGAAACCGAAGGTTTCTAGCAAGTGCTGAATTTGAACGAACTAAGCAGGGTTACAAAGTGTTATTGTTTTTGAAAAGTTGCAAGGTAATTTTATTAATAAACTTCTATATCAAAAGTTTAAAAAAATCATAGTATTATTCACTTTTAGCCAATTTTGGACTAAACGTTTACAGGTCATGGCTTCCGTTTTATTTGTGGCGATAGCTGATTATTTTCATGCAACTTTGGCCAAAAATCGACCTTCTGTTGGATACTCTAGTATGTGTTCTGTTTATCAAGCAAAAATAAGTAGTTATTTTTTCTCTTTCAGGTGCATTTGAGGTTGAAATAAATGATAAATTAGTATATTCAAAGCTAAAGACAATGGCCCTGCCAGACTTTGATGAGGTAGCCGAGGTAGTCAACAATGTGTCGCTAGGTGAGGAGCCTCGGCTAATAAAAGGAGAACAACCAATAAACTGTGCAATATCATAAAATATATTAAATCACAAACAACTGTTATATAAAACTAGTCATAGCATAATAAATATAAACAAAAATATAACTATGTTTTGTATAGAAAATAAATAATTTATTTTTTTGAAAATAAGACATCTGATTGTTTCAATTTAACACTGACTGTTCATGTTAAGTTTTTACTTAAACAGGAATGCATATTTATAAAAAAAATATCTAAAAAAGTATTTACATTATCATTATTATTTATCAGGGTGGACGGTACACCGAAACAGAAATGGTTACCATGTATCAATTGAGTACATCATTCAGAATCCTCAACATAGAATTTTTCTTCGGTAATTTAAAAAAAACAGCTGTTCCATACATTAGAGTGTGTGAGTTTTGCACTTTTGTAGAAAACATCTGTTTTTTTTAATAACCGATGAACAATTTAATATGTATTAACTGTTTGAGCGTCGGTGTCCTTTCCACCCTGTATAACAGGGTAACAAAATTATATTCGCTTTGGTCTAGAGATCTATTTATAATTCCAACAATCTATCTACTCTAATAAAAACAGAAAATGCTAATGGAATATTAATGGCAGATTATTTTAAAATATACCAATAATATCTATAATAAAATAGTTTATCAGAGCTTTCATTAAGGCAAGAATTAAATGGTTCAGTCTCTTAACTAATTAATTGGTTATTTAAAACATAATAAGTAGTCAGCCTCAAAATAATAGAGGTGATAAAAACCTTTTATAAATTCTAAAAGCATTACCTACTTAATATACATCATTTTTAGTATATGCGAAACCTGAATATAGTTTGTGCAGAATAAGTAACTGAATCAATTTCAATAATTTTTAAACCATGTTATATTTTTTCCCAAAAATATTTAAAAAAGTTAAAAGTTGGACACCGAGTGACTTTAAGTACCTATCGCAATAATTTAGGTACATACTGCCAAATTATTATTATCAATGAGCTCAAGACGACGCTAGAGGCGAGCGCTGCGCGGTGACCACGTTTTTGTGAGGACAACAAGGTAACAGAACAAGCTTATAACTTTGCGTTTTTTCATGCTACAGTTTTGAAATTTTGTACAAAGATTCTTTACATAAAAATACTAGACATGTGTTTCAGGTTTCGCATATACTAAAACTAATGTTGTATATTACGGGAATTGGTACATGGTATACTTACTAATATCATAAAACATAATAAACTTATTTCAAATTAGCAAAAATAGCTGCGTTACGTATATGGTTGAAAAGACTCCATTAATAAAATCAATAATATCACTGAACATTTTAAAATAAGCCTTTTTTTATCCACAACTAAATAATTTTTATTAAAATAGTAACTTTAACCCAATTTAGAATTTTATTTGATTTCTACATAAAATACATCACAGCCATATATAAATTCTGGACTCATTATACATTTGTATAATAGATACTTACATCAACTTTATATAAATAATAACGTGTGCGTAAGTAGGTAAGTATATAAAAATAAAATATTAGTAATGTTAAGTATAAGTAATGTAAATAATAATGGACAGGTCCATATCTCATGAAGGTCTTATTACAATAATATTACTGGTTAAGTCAAACTAAAGCATGGGATTATTCTCAATGTGCCGTGACAAATATTGCATTGCTTTTGTATGTACGTTATTAAAATATATTTAAGGGAGGGAGATGCAGTAAATAAGTTAAAAGTTGTTATATGTTTAGGTACTCACTACACCTTCTATAATTTACATTCAGATCATATTCTAAAAGTTTACTTATTAGGCACGACATGTTAAAGAAACTTTAAAATCAGTCAGTTACAGGATGTACAGATATTATAATTTTACGTCTGAAGCGCATCTGAATCGATAAAAAATTGTAGTGCAGTTTTCAAAAATATATTGAAACACTGTAGCATAGTTTAAGCTTGGGGCTTGAAGAATTATCATTATTATGTCCTGTAAGCTTCGAGATCCGTCCGGGTCAGATAACAATACGAGCTTTGCTGCGGCGACCAGCGCAGGCGCCGATAGGTCTTAATTTCGACTTTTGCAAAATGGAGTACCTAATTAATTAATAAAGCAGGATGCAGGTATGTTTTTCTGATTTGTGTCTTTCTGTTTGGTTGAATTAAATTCAGATACATGTGCAGGTAAAGGATACAATCATTGTCATTTTACTATGATAGCATGTGATTGGGGAGACACTAAATATTGGTTAAACACGCCATATCATAATGACTACTTTATGAGATACGGATCATAGCCCCAAAACGTAAAATGAGTTACTTATAACAGAGTATCTTAATAATATGACTGTTATAAGTATCTGCCTTCCTCTAATGTTCGGAAGCATCTTTACTTAAATCATAAATCTCAATTAATTATACCCCAACACCCATATTTAAGTAACCCAAAAAATAAGAAAATATATTTTCTTAAAATAAAATAACTTTGAAACCAACTACATCTAAATATTTCATCTACTTATATCATCGTCATTGATTACAGGTTTTACAGGTGAATATATTTTGAGGATACGGTCTTTTGACCCGTCAACCGCACCCACGTAACTTAAATAAATACCAAACCGTAATTTACCGGAAAACTGTTCGGATATAGTTCTCAGAGGCTCTACGGTTTTTTCACCGGTGTTTTGATCGATGCACACCATTTGGCACCTAGGACAAAGTCCTTCGACCTGGAAAAATCATTGCATCTTTAAAAAAAATATTTTACTATTTTTCGTAATGATATTCGCAGCATCCATCCACACCATAAAAGAGTTAAGAAGCAAGGCTCACTTGATAAACCTACAAGTGTTTTTAGTAAAAATCGGCGTGTAAATTTAAAAAAAAAAGTTGAAGCACATGTTTACCTTAAACTCTTGATTCCCAATGATAACTCGATGCCAATCTCGTTCGGCAAGTTCCTCATCCATTTCAATAATGAGGTTTCCTCTGAAACGATCTGTTAAATTGTCGATATCGTCCGTGAATAGGGGGTCATGGATCTTCGTTTTCAACCACCGCACTGTAGCTTTGTTTATTAAAAGGAACTGTGCCTGATTACTTAGCGAAAGTAGTTTTTTGTCTCCGTCATGCTTCTTCTTTTGAGTTCTATTGTCGTCACTTGATTGTCTGATAAGTCTTAGGTATGAAACTTCTAACGCTTCCGAAATCCAGTCTGCTACTTCATCACCACAATCGTAGCCAGCGATTGTGTCGGTACAAACTTTGCTACGGCAGAGCGATGTGTCTTTGAGTTTGTTTTCAGACTGAATATCCAGAGTTACCGATATTGGGGTTTTACCTGAAATGAGTAAATGGTTTTTGATTTTCGTAGAGTATTTATTCTTTCGTAAGAATAGAGCACAGAAATGTTTATTTGCTACTAAAACAGTTGGTTGGTAGATTTAAAAACCGTTGGAATGAGAAATTAGGTCACAATGTCGAAATATACTCGACCAGGCTAAGAGCTACCCGCGGCTGTGAAGCCTCAGATGATAAAGGTGATGTATTTTACGGGTGCTTAGGTCCCCGCCTTGCACCACATATCGCCAAGTGCGTTTAGCGCTAAACATATATTACTACGTACCTTCAAAATATAACATCATTCTTCTTTTATGCAGATCTATTTTTGGTCGTATCATACACATTCTTGTGTTCTGTTTTTGTGTTAAACATACACCATTATCTTTAATAATCATCCAATCCCTGTCATATTCGAACCCTTTCGGTCCAATTTTCCAAGTAGATCTAATTTTAAAAGCACCACATGATTTAATAGGAAATATAACTGCTTCTTTTAATACAATAGGAGAATCGATATTCTGCGAAATATCCTCGACGTCCTCCATAGTAAACTCTTGTTGTTCTGTTAACATTTTCTGTGAACTTGTTAAGCCGTTATATAGTTTGCTAGATCTTAATGACTCCATGATGTGTAACAGTAAATGTCTCCTTGGTTTCTTTTTCGTTTTAACGAAGCATCGGCATATCATATTTAAAAGTTTGTCGACATCTTCGTATGTGTTGAAAAAGCCGAATGATGCTCTAATAGCACCAGTTGGTCTTCCATCAATAAGGTCAATCTCGTCACCACACACGTGTCCAGATTTGAACATTTCTTTCAATTCCTTATTTGTCGCTGCTAGATGGCGCTGGCAAGATCCGGAATTACAAAAGCATCCCGTTCGGACGCTTATGTTGAATAGGTCGGCCATGTGCTGAAACTGAATAAGAATTTATTTTTGAAACTATCAACATTATCACTTCAGTCGTTACGTTACGTAATGAAATTAATAGGTTAGGACCAGTAGCGAAGGATCGAGTTGTGTGGAACCTTCGCCACTGGTACGTACCTATTTTTAAGAAATTACATAAGATTACCTAAGTCCCACTTCACTATTATATATGAGCCAATTATACGGGGTGGAAGAGATAGGTACCGACGCGAAAACGGTTACCACGTATTCAGTAGGGTCATCATTTGGAAAAAAAAACAATCTGCTATTCCATACATTTTGACCTCGTCTTGCACTTTTATAGGAAACAGCTGTTTTTTTTTAATAACCGATGAAAAATTTCTATGTAGGGGGTTTCAGAATGATGTAGGTACCTACTGAATACGTGGTAACCGTTTTTGCGTCGGTGTCCCTCCACGTATTGAATTGAGTAACTAAGAGACACTTGGGAATATAGTATGAGGTACCTACATAATATATGAGAATGTAGCTATGGAATAACAAAAACCCAAATAAATGATGGATGGACTGTGTGTGTGTGGTGTGAGCTGATGTGGCAACAAAGCGACTAAAAACAGAAATGATATGAGTAAAAGGGACTAAAACTGACAGAGATGTATTGTCTGCAATGTTGCGCTAACTCAAACTTAAATGGGTCAGTTGCAAGAAGACGATTAGATAACCTACTTAGATATATAGTTACTAGATGATTCGATGATGGCTTCGTGAATTTCGCATACCACGTGCATAATAGGTAATAAGTACATATTGTAAAACGCATAATAATAAAAGTAAAACAAAGCGTAACTGCATAGCATAATTAGCATAGTACCTATCCAATGAAAACAAACACGTGTCTGTAAACAGTTGGTAATATTTAGCAAATTGCGTCACATCATAAGATAAGGATGGTCACTAAACAGTCTTTCGTCATCTTGTTTACGATCAGGTACCTACTTATAATACAACATGGTATTGCATTGTTTGTATATTAAGTACTTTTATATTGTAAAAGTTTCGAGGTAACAGCATCACAGATTTGAAACTACCTACTAGTTGCCAAGAATCCAAGAAACGGTTAGTACCAGGGACCGAAAAGGTTACCCTTATAGAGCTTTTAATCGGGTTTTAGGGTAATGTGAAAAATCAGGAGTAATGGTTAACCCGTATTATAGGTTTAATCTCCCCGCGCTCGTGCTTGTATCTTTCATTCTGGTTAATCGGCAATATTACCTACCAAATAAAATGATGTTTTTTTGTGCTCCTGCCGGGTTTCGGAACCGGTTTAAAAGGAGCGGTTAGTTTAGATTAATTACCGGTAAATATATCGTTCCTTCATTTACCGGTTAAACAAGTGAACAGTTTTTATGTAACCCAAATGGTAAAGGTTACCGGTTACATAAGCACAAACGGTTTTGACACCCAAATTAAATGGTTAATTCCGTAATTTGTACATTTTTTCGTCTACGGCAGCGTCCAGACCGTGCGAGCGAGGGTGGTGGGGGCCGGATACCTTATCAAACTTGGTTTTAATCGGTATATTAATAATTTTCACTATCAAAACCAATATCCATGAAAATCCGGTTTTCCGCATAAGCCGGTAAAAACCGGTAAAGTGCCACCTTTAACCTAAATCGATTTCGGTTTGGGGTCAATGACTTTAACCGGTTAAGAATTTATACCGGTTTCCGAGCCCTGCTTCCTTCATTGAAATTGAGCCCACCCCTGATCTATGGCACGCAATTTAATTAAGACCTTGTATAAGATTATAAAATATGGGAAGCTTTGAGAACGAAAGGTGTTGACAAAAAATATATTATAAGTACGCCTGATTACCAACATAAACAAAAACATCTCAATGACATAAGCAAGGAATATGATTTAGATCTATTCACAATTAGTGTTAATTCGGCCAGAAGGTGCCTCAAATTTTTCAAGTAGGGGTAGGTTATATTATTTGTTTTTATTATTTTACTATTTTTTCTATTATTTTAGTCATATAATAAACCAATTATTTATATTCTTCTTACTTTGATTAAAGCGGTGTGTTTTCTGTTTTTGTGCTCACAACATAAATTTGTTATTATAAGTCTATAAGTGAGGATTTGTAATTGGCTTTCTGGTGACTATGGTCTCCCTTTTTGTTTGCTTTTATTAGCTGTAAGTCCTCCATGTACTAAAATAAATAAATAAACATAAAAGCAAAAATACGAACTGAAAAAGAAGAGTTAGGCTAGGTGATAATATGTCACCTAAACTTTATATTCATAATTTACTACGACTCGAGTGGGCTAACCATTAAATATAAACAGAGCCCAATTAAACCACTTAATATTCGCAGACGATTTTGATACTAATTTCAGAAGATCCAGCTTACAAGAGATGCTAGAACAGCTTGTGTATAAAAGCGATAATGTGGGAGTATCAATGAATACTGCAAAACTAAATTAATGACAAACCTCGAAAATATTCCAATAACTATCAACGGCACCACAATCCACAATAGAATATGTGGAAGAATAGACCCATCTCGGACAGATCATATATCCAAAAGACCTAACAAACAAATAAATAACAATAAATCTAGCAATGAAAATATACTGGTCCCTCAAGGAGATTATGAAGAATTAACGCATACCTCTCAAAGCTAAGAAGAAAATATTTGATACGTGTATTTTACCTGTCCTAATGTATGGATGCGAAAGATGGAGCCTAACCAACCTTAATATATGCTAACTAGAAACCTGCCAACACAGCATAGAACGGTACATACTGTATTAAGAAACTTAAATGGAGGGGGGCAGGCCCGGCCTGCCCATTTCTCCCCCCCCTAAGAAATGGTGTAAGGGTGGTGCCCAAGACAATAGATACGGAATACGAAAGAAAGGGAGACAGCGTCGTAGGTGGCAGGATGCCGTTATAAGAACAGCGGGTAATACTTAGATGAGGCAAGCGCTGGAAAGCAAGACAAACTTCAGTTACCGGTGTCAAATAACTGAATAGAAATTTTTAATAGATTAAGTAAAATTATTGTAAGATTGATAAATAAGTCTATAAATAAAATAAAATAATATTATGAGCGAATGTGAATAAGAGTTTCATGCAAATACGAATCTTATTCGTTGACTACCGCAGTGGTTGGGTAGGGTTCAATCCCCAGGTTGGTCAGTGGTTTTGGGTGTCTTCATTTAGAATTCCTCGGTTGCAATGGGCTCGCCTCCTATTACTTTGGACATGTGTACTAAATTATTAGGGTTAATTTCCACCAAGCGGAAAATTCGACGAATTAAGCGCCTCCTTCAGGATGCGCGTGCGCCCAATTTTATACTTAAAGGCAATATTGGTACACTCCTTTATACATTGATATCGCTTGGTGGAAACTGTAACCGCGTAACCCTTCGGGGATGATAGGCGTGATGTTCTTTTACGTTGATATTCGTATGAAACGTCTACCTTACTTGGCAAACGATGGTCAAAGTCCAGTCTATGAATTTTGTCCTTAGTCCGCGTTAGTCCGAACCATTACTTTATGTTACGGTATAATTTGATAGTTCCGTAGACCGTGACAAGTTTGACGAAATCATTACAAACATGGCGGCTTTGTTTAGTAGTTTCGTCTAACTAGTATAGGTACAGAAGCAGAAACTAATTGAACCGTATCGTGGTGCTCTGAACTCATGATATCGGCTTAGTATTTTTTTATGGATGAAGTTAAAAAGTTGCGCGAGTTACAGAAAATTTTAAAGGCGATCGACTGTCTTCGTATGGGCATGTGATGAGGAGGGACGAATCGCATGTGACTAAAAGAGTAATGGATATAAATGTTGATGGCAGGAAAGGGAGAGGAAGACCAAGGAAACGATGGCTGGATTGTGTGAGGAATGATATGAAAGAAAAAGGAGTAAATGGTAGCGTTACGGTTGACAGAGGAGAATGGAAGAAAAAAACCAAGGCAAAAAGATGATGATGATTTTTATGGATAAAGGTATTTAGAGCTAAAGTAATTAGGGATAAGAAAATGGGATGTTAGAATCTCGGGATGCATCCAGGCGGTTTTATACTTGGTAGGGTAAGGAACATGGTATTTCTTATGCTCAGTTTAAATTGAACGAAGAGACTAATTAAGCAGTAGACCATTGCTGATATAGAATCAGATGGCATACTTCTCGATTCTATGCCTGCCGAGCTCTTCGGCTACGCTTCATGATCTCGCCCAAACCGCGCAATAATGTCCTTCAGCAGCAGGATTTGCTCTTTAAAGGGTATCTTTGTTACAGCTCGAGTAACGTCATTCATGAGTCGTGATTTAAATTTTTGTTGTTAGTTATGAAGTTTATGGGTCATAGCGTCAATATGGCGAACGACAGATTTTCAGTTCGAATCTACAGATATAAATTCACTTAGAGTAGTTAGATCTTAGATGAGAGATCTTATTTTAATTACTTTATTTTCTTGCATTGTTGATTTAATCTTTTACTCTGGACGCTCTTAATGTGCACGTCTTTCTACATCGTTCTCACATATATAATATAATCTCAACATGAATGATGTAACCAAGATTTCGTAACAATATTTTGATTTAAAAGAGTGTCCATGGAGTTTCTTGCCCATTCTCCTCCAGATCTACACTTTGGAATGTGCAACTGCAGTACTTTCTCAAGTTATTATACCTTATGACTGTGACTGTAGCTTCGCTTATTTTTGTTTTTTTTTTGACATTCAAAAGTGCCTGTGATGGTCTAATTGAAATAAATGCTTTGAGTTGAGTTGATGGATTGATGAATATTAGAATATACATAACTTATTGTTTTCTTAGGACAGAAAAGACCATGACTATGACGTTCTAAATCTTCGGTTTACTACCTCAAATATAATTTATTTTGAGAAGAAGTTTCTACCAACTAAGAATTTTTAATTATATTTAAAATAACAGATCTTACCTCAACAAACCCGATATATGATCCGTCTTCTCTTAGAAGATTAAATGTAACAATTCCACCTTGGGTCTTAATATCGCTAAAATCGGAATCCATGTACGTTACTGCAGCCTTGTTACCATTTGTGTGCTTTAGCTCATTCAGCTGATTATAAAGGTCTTTAGCTAAGTAATATGTATGGTAAGAAATGGTGTCCATCCAATCAAGGTTAACTGTTTGAGGTATCAAACTTTTCATTGTGTCAAAACAGTGCTTCAAGGAAATTACAGCTAGGAATGGTATAGTTCCATCCTCTAACCTGGAATTAAAAACATGATAATCATTATTTATATGTATTAAAAAAAACGTAATTTTTTCTGCTTAAAAATAATTTGCTTAAAGAAATGACTGAAAATTTAATGGGTAATATTTGCTTAAATTTTAGAACAACTGATCAAATGTGGCATGTAGATATTGTTCCAAATGTGCTACATGATGATGCTTATTATTTGTCCTTTATTATTTCGCATTATGTTGATGTGTCCAGGTTATTGATTCAGATGGAAATCAATAAAACGAAAATATTGGAATATCTTCAGAAAAAAATTCTTATGATCCAGCATCATCATCATCATCATTTCAAACCTAGTTTGCCATAAGTGTTTTAATTTAAATAAAATTTAAAAAATCCGTAGCTGTTATTGGGTTAGTTAAAAAAGCGAAATTATTAATTGGGCGAATAAAAATTTAATTGGCGACCAATATACTGAATGGGCGACTATTGTACCAAGTAAGTAACTATTTATCCGGTCATTTCGGCAAGGAGAATATAGGAAGCAAGAGCGAGCGAAGGCTGAGAGAGACTTGTGGCACCACGTGTTAGGTTACTGTAAACCCTGCAAACAGAAATAGGGCTACGTCGACTACGCCTTATCTACAATCTAATGGTTAATAACCTTGTTTTAGGTTTTATTCAGGGTCCTTGAATTATCAATTATCACACTGATCGTATTGAACAACTAGTAACTTAAATTTGTAATTTCAAATTGCTGTTTTAAACATTTGTATGCGCCCACTGTTTGTCCCTCAATTAGTATTTTAGTAGCCCATTTTCAGTATTTTTGACACCTTTAATTTGAATTTATTTTCGCTTGTTTACTACCCATTAAAAAATATATAATTTTGTAATCACCTTTCATACAAGACTTTCCTCTTAGAATGAACATCCTCTGTACTTAACACAAAATCAACGGTCCCCCCTCCAAAATACTTCTTTTGGCAAAGTGTGTGGCTACTACTATTTTTGATTAAAATTGCCCCCAGTCCACTTGGGTACCCAAATATTTTGTAAAACGACATGCATACAAAATCGGGTTGTGTTTCAGACAAATCTAATCTACTTGTTGATACAAACGAAGCTGCATCAAGTAAGACAAACCAGCTATTATTTATTCTACATAATTGTTTTTTTAAATGACTGTTCAGGCACCCATTTTTTATGTGGTGTATGCAGTCGATAGGGTACTTATGGCCATTGAAGTTGCTTTGGGCAGGGTATACCAGCAATGTGTTAGCTTCATTATTGCTTGGTAATTTTGGCTTCTGCAATGAGCCTGACTTATCATGATTCCGTCTCAACGCTTCTAAGAAATCATTGTGTGATATATGTATTACATCTGCATCTTTATCAACAGCAATTTCTCTCAGACCTAGCACTGATGTATGATTGTCTGTCAAATACACAAATGATCCACTGGTACTTGCAACATCTTCAGTTTCATCTGGAGAAAATTGGAATGACTCGACAACTAGTTTTAACGCAGATGTAGTTCCCGCAGTAAATACTACTGTGTACTCAGATGGATCTGTATTGAAATGCTTTAGGATGTCACTTCGGATCTGTTCCACACAGTCTTTAGTATATTTGTCGGAATGAGGGTTCATGTAGACATTATCCATAAGATCTTGATGTACAAGACTAAGTAAACATTGTGGATATAATGTGGCTCCAGCATTTTCCAAGTAACATTTGTCTGTAATGATACAAAATTAAGATATAATTTATTTATGTAAATAAACTTATTAAAATTGTTGTGTAGTATGTGCACAGCTGAATCCGCTTCATAAGTAGCCTTTATTGTACTACATGAAGCAAGGAAACAGTTCATGAAGGATAGAGAAATCATGTTATGTATAATTACTGAACAGTTACAAACTACTTAGTGAAACAATGGTTCAAATAAATGTTTACTGCTTGCTTTATTATGGCAATACTATTCAGGATTTTTAATATTCCAGTACCTAAGTATACAAAATTATTTAATAACTCCATTAAATTATTATTCAATCCTGTGGCAGGATTTTATCTAAAGTTGTCAAAATAATTATAACTGCCTGCATTGCCAAAACAAATGATAGCACTGTTTATAATTAATACTACAAGAGTGCACATGGTAACTTCTGTTAATAAAAAAACTTGAAAGTAAAAGGAAAGTTGAAGTGAAGTGGAAACTTTTTATATTGTTGCACCAAATGAGAGCAGTTACTTTCTCATTTGTTTCCAGTTTATAATTAATAGATAAGCTACTTGTGTCTCTTCAATAAAAAATATAATGAAAGTACCTGATATTTAAGTCATAAAAACTAATAAGAAACTAATTATAAACCACTTACCTCCTAACCTTGTGAAATTCGATGTAATTTTGTTCATATGTTCCGTATCAATAACCTGACTCAATGGGTTCATCTCGGGGAGCTCTTCATAGGAACCTGACATAGTTAAACCAAACGTTTAAATAATAAAAACTTTATGAACTCACGACTCCCGCAACGCAAAGTTTAAGTAAAAAAAACTAAATGAACACACGTCGGTTGTAATGATGAACCTTAGTATATAGTCACAACTCCTTGTATAACCTTGTACGCTGGTAATGTAACAAGTGTTCGTAATAATAAACTATTATCTCAAAATAATAAGCGCAAAAACATCGCTCACTGAAAGTGATCAACTGACTGGACTCATGGACTGACATTGACAGCAGACAGCTGTCTGAATGACAGCAGTGGTTGTTTTGTTTTTTTACCACAGAGTAATAATAATTAATTGTTTTGTTACTTATAAATTGTTTATAAATAATCCTTTAGCAGAAAGAATTTGTACTTAGTTTAGTTTTTCATTGTTTACTCAAACATATTTCCTGTATTGGTGTAGTTCATTGTGTTCTATCCGCTGTGGATTTTACAAATACACGAAAAGCAGCACCGTTTTTTAGTTTCGTGTGTTGACGCAACGTTGATCACAATTATTATTGTTTGTTTCCCTGATCCTAAAGCTGTGTACAAACTGAGGCTGCTGGTAGGCTTAATTTTTTTGATTTTCGCCCTTTCGTAACCTTAAGGTGGTCATTAGGAAATTTTATTTCATGACTTTCTCATTATGTTCCTTTTCGTTTTCCATAAATTACTCTCCCAGTCATAGATATGGCAACCGTTCAGGAATAATACGACTCACTGACCGGAATCTGCACGGGAAATATTGATTTCGATTTTCTTTCTTCGTCTTGGTAGATATCTGACTAATAATCAGATATCTTGCTGATATTCATTTATTTAATTACTTAAACACAAGCCAATTTTCTTGTGTCTATGTAATTATATAGGTATGTATTTAGTTCACCTAAAGAATTCAATCAACGGCAATTTTACCTCGAGGTCCTTTTGATCATTTAAGAGTTTTATGGCTTTTGGGAAGATAGGTGTAAAATAGGAATTTATGATCCACCATTATCTAACTTCCAATTAATTTTTGATACGAATATTACCTAAGATTAGTGGTTGCTATTTTTCTAAACTACAAATCGCACCTTCGAGCTTCGGTAAGACAAGGCCATAAATGTAAAAATTTCAAAAAAGTCGGTTATTTAAGCTGTAAAAATGGATATGAAATTTCCACAGATAACTATACTTATACTAAGTTCAAATGGTTTCAATGACTATAGTCGACGCGCGACGGTGGTTGTTTTTCTTTTTTTCAATCTTTTCAAAGAGATTGCGTCAGTACGGCGTAAATATTTTTTGAGTATTTAAATTGTGTTTATAAATAGAATATCATAGATAAACATGATTATATAAACAAATATTTAGTTTTATGAACAAATTAACATTTATTAGGCTGTTTAGCGGCATCATACCTTTGCTTCTTCTTCAACCTGGCGAAAGCAAAGCGCGGAAAAAAAGCAAATTAAATCATAGTTTCCGAATAATTCTTGACGTAAATACTTTCTGTTCTAATATTTTATTTCTTCGAAAGTGTACTGAACAACGTCGTTTCATACGCGTGGGGATTTGTTACTGCAGTTCTCGGTTCCATAACACCCTCGCCTGCAGCTGGGGTGTTAATTCCGTCTCGAGTGCAATAACAGTTTCCCCACTTATATCAAAATGTATTATTTGGTGGAACAAGGGCAGAAATGTACTTACCTCTTTCTTATCTAAAAAAATCATAAATAAAAAATAATTATCTCCTGTAAAGTACATGCACCGAATCACAAAAGTATAGGGCTTAGGTATTTCATGCAAAGATCAATCACTTCAAGGTGGTATGAGCAGAATAACACGGTATTGAATGTAAAAAAATCGTCCTGTAAAATCACAAAAAGTGCACTTGTGCCATTGTTTTACCGAAGGTGCGAAATATCGGCTTGAACATCATTTACACCTTCTCTTACTTGCTTTTGAGCGCGGTCTCATTTTCTAAGACTAAACACACTCCGGGCCACAAACAAATTATTTAAACCCTGAAAACCCTTTATTCGCTAAGGTACCTTACTACACCTGTAGTGACATTTAACTCAATTTCAATCCTACATTCTCGAGACCACAGGTCACAAAGCTACACTTACATTTCGGAAGATGGCGTTAGCAGTCGCTCTTACGTATATTCGCTGATTTATCTCGATAAATCCCTAAGTTTGAAGTAAATAATTGTAACATTTATTTACGAATACATACTGATGATATATTTATCTGGATTATAACTTTTCATAAAAAGGGAATCCTATGTAAATAAAAACACACCTATAATTATACTAGCAAGGAAATTAAATTCTACTCTAGGAAAGACCTTAACACTCACAAAGTGAAAAAAAAACGTACTTAATAGAACTGACACAGGCACTAATACTTTAAGTCTATTGCACAAAAGAGGTTCGCATACATAGGCAGGTTCACCTTCGGCAGCATCGCCTTACTAAATTGAGTTACACCAATTTAATTATTGCTTTTATGGAGGGCTTTTAGTAGCTTTTAGTATCAAGCGGGACATGATCGACTTCCCCTAAGTGAATTGACGGCCATGACAGAGAACATTTACTGCTTTACACTTTTCCTAGAGGACGTTCTGACAAGCGACTACTTTAGTGGCGAAGAAGTTTCAAAATTACGCGTTGAAAATGGCGGGAAAAATGGTCCTTTTTAAAATGTGAAACAGCTCGTTCGTTCAACGTGTTTTTGACTTAATTTTATGCTTGATTATTTGCCTGAGTAAAATATGAGGGAAACGATTAGGTAAATTTAAGATGATACACATTTTAATACGCGTTTAAAAAATCCTCCTACGGTATCTTTTAAATATGTCATCATAATTCATAAGTACAGCCTAATTAGTCATGAAGAATTGCATGTGGCTGAGATGTGAATGCTAAGGAGGTGGGAGATGTGTGGTGTAACGCGAATAGATAAAATAAGGAATGAGTACATAAGAGGAACTCTGAAAGTGACTGAAAGTTGGTTATCGTGGTATGGATATGTGATGAATGAAGAAAATGTTGAGTATGAATGTAGATGGCTATAAGAGAAGAGGTAGACCAAAGAAACGATGGATGAACTGTGTGAAGGATGATATGGCTAGAAAGGAGTTGACTGTTGAGATGACGAGTAATAGAGAAATATAGAAGATGAAGACATGCTGCGCCGACCCCGAATAAATTTGGATAAGGGCAGGAGAATGATGATGAGTTATGAAGAATTATTTTAATTTCAGACGCGTCGAATGTTTTGATTGATTTTTGTTGATAACGTTTGCCATAAAACCCACTATAACAGTGAATTTAAAAAAAATCCTATGAGTGCTAAATTATTTAAATGTTTATTTCAGCGACTAGGTTTTAATATTATTAAATAATAGACAATACACCCGCTTCCAGGTTTAACAACAATACCTATGCCTACTTTAAAATATAATTTAAAAAAAGTAATTAAAACAAATATTTAATCCTATAAAAAATATAAACAAGTATCTTTTCATAAACTCATAAACAAGGAAGTTAATTTAATTTCCGCTAAAGATATAAAATTAAATATAATGTCACGAACCTTCAACTTGGACCCCTGGTTGATCTCATTTTGCTCGAGTGACAAATGAGTCCAGACACCCTAGTCACCACATATCGCCTTCGCTAACACGATACTATTGTTTTTCGCTATGCACATAGAATTTCCACAAACAATACCTCAAGAAAAAAATGTCCTACGCGAGACGCTCTCTGAATGAAAGTGTTTGTCATGGTCCTACGATCCTAAACCCGTTGTTTACAAATATGATGAAATTATTAGTCAATATTATGGTATAATAGTTATCCCATTCTATTATGAACGCTCGGTAATGTTAGTCATCTTATATTATGATGACATAATGTCAATAAAAATGTTTTTATTGTTTATGGTTATGGATCTTATACTCTTGATTATCCAATCGTAAATTCGATACTTACGTTAGTTAGTCATTCGGTACTTGTAACTCTTTGTTGATGGATTACATCTGGTTTGATCTTCATCTGCCTAGCCTTTGGGATGGGTTTTAAATCTAACTGGATGCAGCTAGATATCAGTATTTAACAATGAGCGTCTGCCTATCTGACCTCCACAACATTCTTTTTTTTTTTTTCCCGTTATACGTTGTTGTTGACCTGGTTAACACGAAATTCTTTGGTAAGACTGGCAGTCAGACTTTCGTCCTTCTGACTACCAGTAACGACAGTCAAAGATTTTCGAATTACAGCCGGAATCAACGGCTTCACTAGCTTTCCAGAGACCAACACTAGCAAGCCTAGCTGGACCTTGATCCCTCAAACTGTTTGTTAGATCATCGGGCCTGATAATATTTAATAAATTGTAAAAAATCGTAAATCCACTACGTTCTTGGATGCCCATCGTGCTCACCTCAAGTCTAAGTATGTTGTTTGCCATCAAGTAGAATAACATTGAGAAAAAGTTAAAGTTCAATGCTCTAAATTTAAATATACAGGTAGGTGCATATTTTGTAGCAAGTAATTTTATATTCGTGTTGTGCATCCGCATCCGATGTTGTCCAGTAACTAAAAATCTATTCTATTCACAATTTCTTAAATCTGGATCTATCTTTGGTAACCATTTTTAGGTGTCATATTAAAGAGCCTAAAATAATCCAAACAATAACTTTATTTATTCTTTCTGATGACTAATGAAACAGATGTTTTTCCAAAATAATGACTCTGTCTTAAACGATCTATTATTTTTAATTTAACTGTCTATGTCCAGTTCTGTATGGTGTCGGACACAAAGAATAGCACCATACCACATCTTCCCGTGGGTGTCGTAAGAGGCGACTAAAGGACTTACCAGAGAATGGGCAGCAGCGTTCTCTGTGCTTTTATAACAACCGTACTGCGATCGCCAACCCGACTGCCAGGCGTGGCGATTATGGCAAAACCCCCTCTAATGATGAGCGCAACACAAAAATGGCCCCCAGTACTCGGCAGCCCGTCTTTCCTCGACTATGGTAGCGGTCAAGGTTACGGCGTGGCAAGGCGTGCGAAGACTCTACGGAAGGGATCCGGCTGCCTATACCGACGACTTGACCTGGCAACATACAACACGCGTAAACTCCGGACTGACCAAAAGATAACGGAACTCGAAGAGAAATTGAGCAGGCTGCGATGGAGTATTGTGGGATCGTCTGAAGCCCGAAGAGAGGGGGAGGAGACGATATTCCTGAAATCCGGCAACCTGCCCTATTTCCGTGAGGGTGACCGGCAATCCCCGGCCAGGGTGGCGTACCTAATACACAGAATATCTTCAAGATATTCGCTGAAGGTTATACAGGTCTACGCCTCGACCTCGGCACACCCCGACGACGAAGTGGAGACCATGTATGAGGATATTTCTAAAGACTTGCATGGTTTGAAAACTCACTTCACCGTTGTCATGGGGGACTTCAACGCGAAACTGGGCGGGCATACCAGACGGGGATGAGCTGCAGGTGGGGCAATTTGGGGTTGGATGTCGGAACCACCGGGGTCACCAACTGGCTAGTTTTATGGAGAAGGAGGGCCTCTATATGATGAACTCCTTCTTCAAAAAGCGTGAGCACAGGAAGTGCACCTGGCAGAGTCCCAATGGTGCAACTAAAAATGAGATTGACTTCATCATGCCAATCAAGAAACAAATGTTCAATGATGTGTCTGTGATCAATTCGGTGAAAACCGGGAGTGATCACCGCATGGTAAAGCACATTGAACATCAATATCAAGCTTGAAAGGTCTTGACTTATGAAGTCTACCCTCCGTCCAGCACAGATTCAGATCCTAAACCCCGAGAGCTTTCAGCTTGAACTCCAATACTCGATGACCTCAGTAGAGTTTCCGAAAGAGTGGGTCTGAAAATGAACATGGACAAAATCAAAGTCATGTTGAATGCCCATGTAACATCCACTCCTATCAAGATCGGAGACTCTACACTCGAAATTGTAGATGATTATGTCTATCTGGGACAAACGATCCAGTTAGGTAGGTCTAACTTTGAGAAAGAAGTCAATCGTCGAATCCGACTCGTCTGGGCAGCGTTCGGGAAGTTGCGTGGCATCTTCTCGTCCAACTTACCGCAGTGTCTCAAGACGAAAGTCTATGACCAGTGTGTGTTGCCAGTGATTACATACGAAACCGAAACGTGGTTGCTTACAATGGGCCTCATCAGAAGGCTTAAAGTCACCCAAAGGGCAAAGGACAGGGCTATGCTTGGAGTTTCCTTGCGTGATCAAATCAGAAATGGGGACATCCGCAAGAGAACGCAGTTTACCGACGTAGCCCGAAGAATTGCCAAACTTAAGTAGCAGAGGGTAGGGCACATTGCTCGTAGAACGGATGGCCGGTGGGGCCGAAAAGTTCTGGAGTGGCGACCACGAAATGGAAGACGTTGCGTTGGAATGTCTCCCACTAGGTGGACCGATGACCTGGTGAATGGTTGCAGGGATCCGCTGGATGCGAGTCGCACGGGAACGGTCAATATGGCGACACTTGGGGGAGGCCTATGTCCAGCAGTGGACGTCTTTCCATGCCCATGGACCAGGATGGCACTATACTCGTAGTACATACCAAACGTCCAAAATTGTTGAAAGGATAAAGAGAATAGCTATTGAAAAATATTGATGAATGAAATTATTATTTTTAATCTGAATTTTAAATATTTACGAATCTCTCCTGTGTCTGTTATAAAACCTTTGTTATTGTAAAACGAAACTTCAAGATCAGCACACGTAAAATTCGCCACCCTATGGCAAATAGTCGTCACATTTTTGGCAAAATAAGAACTATCACATCTTACCTAAGACAATAGCGAACTCGTGTTGATTTCCTAGAACTCCTTCCGGTAGTGACTTATTACAATGAATAGAAAAAGAAGAATAAAGCAAATGAGAATGGACTGTGTGAGAGCCTATTATGAATTTGTGAATGAAAAGAAGACAATAGTTACGTGATAGCTAACGTACGTTACGCACGTAATGGAAGATAAAGCAATTGTGTCGTCTCCAAGAAACATGGGACAGTAGGAAGCAGAAAAAGAAAAAACGGGCCACGTGTTTGTGGAGGCTTGAAGGATAACTTTACAGGTATTAAGGGCTATGTTCTCTTTTCCAATGAACAGGGTCACAGGTAGCCTAAATGAGAAATTGCCACAACTAGTACATATCTACAGACTGACTGCTGCAACAGCACCTCCTAATTTTCGTCACGTATTTAGTTGTCTCTATTAATAATTCTTTCGGCTATCGTTGGTAGCTACTGGAGTAGTGTTACAAGGTGCAACAAGACTGTGACCTAGACCTTTGTGAAACTTCCGACAAAACTCTTCATCACCAATTTGCTAGAGGATATTGCAACATCTCACTTATACGATTATGGCAATTAAAGTACCTATGCATGTTTAAGGACAGAAATATTTTTATGTGATTATGTAAGTACACAATACTGTTCATTACTAGCAAAACGTTGTGTAGAATTCAATAACCTTGTTTAATCTTTGGGAAATCGACTTTGACGAATTGGCTACAATTTGATACGTCCTGTTTTAGTTTAAAAAAGTAGTTGTTTAAATAATCATCAACCGTTCTTTGAAACTGTTTTAAGAGGATCATGTTCTACGGCTCATGTTTTTTACAATACGAATTGAATTTCAACCGCTAGTGACTATTATTAATTGCAACTGCTGGAATTTAGGCTAATCATAGCTGTTTTCCATGGAAACAAGGTAGATACTTACATAATGATAAATTACTTAATTTGTTGACATTGCGTAGTTACTATACGCAACTGGTTTTGGTGTTTACAATCATTATTTTAAGGCGCTAATTGTCAATGTCTTAAACTAGTTTATCAAGCTATTGGTATCTATCAAATAGTTTGTTTCCTATCAGTACGTCGGAAACTCGACTGTAGGTCGTTGTCTGAGGTGAAAGCTACCTGATCCTCGACAGTAAGTTGTCCGCAGCATGGCATTGACTGACAACAAGCGAGTAAATAACGCCGTCGTATGTGTTCAACTACAGATGAATTTTTGTTTTTGCGACCGCGAGACGTTTCGCAATCACGATGAATTTCGGAGACGCGAACATATTTCGGTGTGTTATCTTCGTGTTTTGTTTCGGATACGTACAGAACCGCCGTAAAATAAAACTTAGTAGTGACGCGGACTATCGCAACCTGAACTCGGATATTTATTTAAACTCTTTGCAACTAATAGCTAAGTACGGCCATAGGCCTGAACGACATACAGTGATAACGAAAGATGGTTATAAAGTGAACTCATACAGAATACCGAACAGTGGACCTCCAGTGTTGTTATGTCATGGAATTGGTGACAGTTCTGATTCGTGGTTGGTCCTGGGACCAGCAAAGTCTGCAGCGTTTCAGTTAGCCGACCAAGGCTACGATGTCTGGTTATATAACGCTCGAGGAAATAAATACAGTAAAGGACACATCAAAAACCTCCCCGAAAAAGAATATTGGGATTTCAGTTATGAAGAGATGGGAACGCAAGATTTGCCTGCGGTGATTGATTATATACTCCAAACAACGTCTCGACGTAACCTGTCCTATATTGGGTTTTCTCAAGGAACGGCCATTTTTTTCGTGATGTGTAGCATGATGCCTGAATACAACGCGAAGATTCAGCAAGCAATATTATTAGCTCCAGTAGCGTGGATAACTGAAACACAGTACCCGTTTATGGAAATTGTGGCGCGGAACATGGACGTTTTAAAATCGTTTTTAGATAGCATCGGAGTGTACGACGTGTTTGCTAATAACGTATTAAGTAATCTTTATCACGCTAAAGTGTGTCGGGATGATGTACCTGAAAATATTTTGTGTAAATTAGAGTATTACATAAGTTATGGATTAAGAAATATTACGAATCTGTATCCAGAAAGGCTTCCGGTGCTTGCTAGTCATATTCCAGCTGGTGTGTCTACGAAAACCTTTGCTCATTACTTACAAAGTTACTTAAGTAAACGGTTCCAAAGATTTGATTATGGTTCTAGAATAAATCAGGAGACGTATTCTTCTATGCAGCCTCCTTCCTTCGACCTCTCATTGATAACTGCTCCAATTTATATGTTTAGTAGCGAGTCTGATTGGTTTAGTACCCCTGTCGATGTAGAAAGACTAAGAGCTAGACTTCCTAATGTTGTAAGGCATGTGAAGTTGGACAAATCCATAGATTTCACACATTTAGAGTTTGTTTATGGCTCTCGAGTAAATGAAGTAGTTAATGATGATATTAAAAGAATACTTCGCGGACAATTATAAATGTTTTTAGGTAGTTTTCTATCACCTGTGATAACAATAACCTTGTATTAAATTTAGAAAAGAAAAGATTATATTAAAGATTATTCTTGGAGAGACAAGAAAGATTATAGTGAGCTTGATCATGACATTTGAACAATACTATTGTTTTACCTACCTAGTTTTACCTACCACGCTACTATTGTACGCTTAAACATACCGATAATTGTATTACCTACATCATTTGCAAAGTGTAACTAAATGTACCAAGCTTATGCTACAGCAGTAACTGTAGGTGAATACAATTTTCCATGCTAGATCCAAGTCAATAACAGGTAAAAAAGCCGTTGGTCAATAAATAGATCCTAGAAGAACTTTAAGTAGATGAATGAATGATATTGTTAGCCTTCTCTCTTACAACTCTTGTTATCTTGGTAGTACTGTATGTTTTTGTTTTCTAAACATTCCAAGCATTATCTATTATTTATTTTTATTACGGCTGGTATTCCGAGTGTATTGTCTTGTATTTATAGGACCATTCATTATAAAATAATAAAAAATGAACGGGTCAAGTGCGAGTCGGAAACGCGCACTAAGGGTTCCATATCACCGAATGTATAATATATTTTTATTATTTGACTAAATAAAGACGTAGATACCGCACTTATTGTAAAACCAACGCCTACTTTTTACGGTTAAAAAGGTATACCTAGCTCTGTGTCAGAGAAACGGCTGCGTAGGCTTTAGTAAGTTAGTAGACACTTCATGGCTACGGAACCCCAAAAAACAAAATTTATGAGAACCTGTAAATCAATAGAATCTCTATTGATTCAAATAAAAGAGGGGCAAAAAACGAAAAAATACACGCCGTTTTAAAAATTGAAAAGTAAAATAAACACGCTCGGTTTTCCGTATGGGACCAAAGGGTACATTGATGGGGTAAAAATGGGGTTGGCGTAGGGGAAGAAAAGGGAAACCAAAGAGTTTTGCAATCAATGCGATATTTTGAAGAAGATTTGGAGATTTTGCGGTTATTTTTGCTCAAACCTCTGTAAGTACAAACCTTGTTATAGTACTAACTATTGTATAACTATTATATTATATACTAGGTATATAACTATTGTGAAATTACAATCAGCCAACATCAACATTATAATATTTGAACGAAGTTTCTTTGTTTTAATAATACGACCTAGTTTACGAATCAAACTTGCCAATTAACAATTAAATAAGGGTACAAAATATGTTAATGTACAGAATAATGTTCTTTTTGTTGTAAGTGTAGTTAATATAAAAATAATATAATATAAAAAAAAAAATTACATATTTTTATATTAAATATTGTGATAGTTTTTACCTACAAAAATGCTGTATGCGAGCTCAGTCTTTTTTTGTAGGTTTACGGAGGTAAATTAATTTGTGATTTAATTTTAAATCACCGATTAAATTGTACCCTAGTTCTAAGTTCATAATTTAAGAGTTAATTTATAAACGTTGTCAAAAGTTAGAAGAAAAATTAATTATTAAAATAAATTTAAATAATGATAACTTCTGAACTTTACATTATTTTCATAATTATTTTAACGTCTCTTTAACTTTAATCAACGATTGTAAATAAATCCTTTAGTAACCACCTACTTTTTAATGTAAGTGTAGTGTGTACATACCTAAATACATCTCCATTTTTTATTATTATTTACACAAAACCAAGTGAGATATCGCTATCAGCGATAATGCCATCATAGTGTCTATTCATAGATTTAATAATATAGTACAAGAGCTGTGTAAAAAAAATAACTTTTTACAAAAAAGTACACTGTATGTTGTATGTGATGTCACATATTAACCATAATAATATATGTCAATAAATATAATACAGGGTGTAGACAGACCCTTCGCATAGCCGTCAACCAAGCATTCTGTACATCAAACTAAGTAACTTTACGCAAAAAATATTGCTGGGAATCGATTTTTTTTTTTGGGTGAAAAATCACGTTTTACGGTAGGACTCGATGGAAAGCACTCAAAACATTGAGCTGATGGATGGATTGAATAGTACGGGGGACGTGGAGGTGTGTAAAGTAAAAATCTTACATTAAAAACATGTATTTAAAAAAAAAGTTGGAACTTTGACCCCCAATATCTCCGTAACTAGAAGGTTCCCAGGTGTGGTATAGAACAAAAAAATGATCGCAAAGACAGGGAGAACAAGTGCCTTTCGGTTATGTTAAGGGTCTATTTACACCCTTTATATATAATTTCCGAAGGGTTAGGCAGAGGTGTACTATTAGTTTAGCACCTTTAAAACTATCCAGCGTGAAAGCAGTGGTCTAATATAAACTGGTATCGTTCATCTAAGATCTTCATCATCATCAACAGCCCGTCTTCACCCACTGCTAGGTACTGGCACTCTCTTTGCGTGTGCCATCCAGGTTTTGCCCGATACCAACAATATTGTCGGGGCCATCTCGCTGCCGGATGACCATCCAAGTTTAGGGTGTAAATATTCCATGGGCACTGAAGCCCGAGGCGGTGCTCTCGACCGGACGGTTTAATTTGCCTCCGATCGACTGTGCATGCAGATTATTGTACCGGGTCATTGGATATAACTTTATACGATAAACTTAGGATTTTTCGTAAATATGTTCGTGTAGTCACAGGAGTGAAGTGAGTGAAGAGAGTTTTTATTTATAACTTATCTTTTATACATATTTTGTACCTACTTAGGTTTTTTGTAAAGGGTGTAAATAGACCCTTAACACAGCCAAAAGGCACTTGTTCTCCCCGTGTTTGCGATATTTTTTTTGTTCTAGACCATACCTGGGAACCTTGTAGTTACGGAGAATGGGGGTCAAAGTTCCAACCTTTTCATAAGTTTTTTTTAAATACATGTTTTTAATGTAAGATTTTTACTTTACACACCTCCACGACCCCCGTACTATTCAATCCATCCATCAGCACAATGTTATGAGTGCTTTCCATCGAGTCCTACCGTAAAACGTGATATTTCACCCCAAAAAAAAAAGTCTATTCCCAGCAAAATTACTTAGTTTGATGTACAGAATGCTTGACGGCTATGTGAAGGGCTTGTTTACCCAGTATAAAAAAATGGTCATGAACTTTTAAATACATTTTCAGTACAAAAATAAGAAGTGAAGTGATACAATGTGTTTTTTTTCTGGTTTACAACTTTAAAAAAAAATATTTAGCCTTTATACTTTCTATTTAGGATTTTATTTTGTAAAATATATGTCATGTATATTAAATGCATTTTCAGTATGTAAATAGGAAGCTGTGTGATTTTTCTGGTCAACTGTATTTTTATTTGTAAAAAAACATGAATTAGAATACTTACTATGTGAGATAAATACCTACTTAGATTTCATATTTTTGAATTAAAATTATTAACTACGTATGCAAATGCTTGAATTATAATTTATTTCAACCCAATGTGTTAAAATGTCATGTTACTGACGAGTTTTATTATGTTTATAACGTAACAATTTTGAAATGTGAAAATTCGCACCCGACTTTGTATCGCAAACTAGTTGTGTTAAACAGCTGTGCTTTAAAATTACGCTGAATTGTTTGTCGTGTGATCAGGAAACGTAACAATGTACATACTAATCAAATATTAACAAGTAGGAAACATGGTAGTTTAAATTCACACATCCCTTCCTAGTTTATTTTTAGTATACACTACGACCAATCAAGCTATGCAAAACTAAATTAAGTTGAACTCTCATTGTACGGGAAGCTCATACAAAGCTAGGTCGGGTTATACTGGATATGTATAGCTTGATGTGCCGCCGTGTGTACTTAGAATAAATATCTGAAAGTATGTAAAGAACTGACATTGATTAAAATACACTATATTGCACATATTATTATTTAAGATTTTGTACGACGGTAGTCCAGTAAATTAATAACTAATTTTAAGGCATCACGTATTCTATAAGGACAACAAGGCTGATCCAATTAGATGACAGAGAATGTTGCTTACGACCCACAAAGCGAGTTCCACTTTTTTCTGAATACACTACATTGAAACTCGACAAAATTTTTAATAACTACCTGTCCATCAGCGATCATTTGTTTGGACCATGTGCGCCAAATATTGAATAGGTTTCGTCGAAAAATATTTTATAAATATCGGGCCCGAGGGCATAATTGAAAAGTCGAACACAACGCACCTGTATCGTTCAAAGCTAACGCAAACTGGTAAATAACTGTGTATATTCACTGTGTATATACACAGGTATGCATATGTACTAAAGGTTCGGGTTCTAAAAAAAAATGGTTTTTCGGACGTTGAGTAAACTATAGCAGCGTGTTTTGCTGTTTGATGTAGATCGGCATTGTTAAGGTGATCCCGGGATATTTAAATTTTCTTACGTATTTTGCCAATGTTCTTTCAGTGTCAGGTTTTATGTTGAACAAAATATGATTCGCGGACGTAAAACGTATGTATTTACTGAATTCTAGTCATTAAAATTAACCATTAAATGACTATTTCATGAAAAAGTGATTAAACGTAAGAAAATGCTGAATTTCGCAGGCTATCCTGGCGCTTCCACATTGACAGAAAAATTGATATACTGACGCAGCAGACGACAGTAATATAAAAATAGCACTACTACCTACCCCCGTAGCATGACCACCGTAGACAAGGATTTCTTTGACGGAAGAATCGACAAAATGACAGATAGTGCAAAGAAATCTGTCATTGAGTCGACACAATCTGTCATTTTGTCGATTCTTCCGTCAAAGAAATCCTTGTCTACGGTGGTCATGCTACGGGGGCTAGTGTAGAAAATTAATGACTGACTGACATTACACTCAGGTCAATACCAAAAAGAAGAAACAATAACTTTTACACAATTATAAATTCTGCTCAAATAAATACCTCACAGCTTCAGCTTCAGAAGTTTCTATTAACATAACAAAGCGAGTGCGAAAATGCAGAAAACAAACCGAAAAATATCTCAGCTCTAACCTCTAGCTATGTAGGTGCAAAATCACGTGAACGGAGAGACGAAAAATTAAAAAACTCAGTCTGACTGAATCGCTGGTGTCACGACCAGACGCCCTGTTCAAATTGCCTCTCTACGGTCAATTTAATCGTGAAAAACACTCTGCATTGTCTAGGTAATGAACACGGCTACCTGGACTGGGAGCCCTGGGACAGTCAACGAGCTCTTCATTAACGAATCACGATTAACGCAAATACTGGACCAATGAGCACTTTGGTACTTTTGTTTTACAACAAAATGTGCGAACATTGGAGGCAAGGGGAGGTTTTGTAAAGGGTTGTGGTATTTGATTCAGGGTTTTTTGTGTTGTAATAATTTACTTCTGTTCAAGACTAAAGTGAAGTTAAGAATAATCTACGAAATTATAATTTATTTTTACGAAACAATCTAGTCCACTGAAATATCAAGGTTAATTTTTTTATAAAATGCAAAATCTATTTATAACTTCAAGTAAGTATGCATACAAAATCCTTGAGATGCATTCAATATCACCTTTCACGTTAAATTTAAATAAGTACCAATACAAACCATCTGTGGTCTAATGGTACAAAACAAACGATCCTGTATTATGACTTATATGTTTAAATAAATGAATAAAAATATTTTAAAGAACTGAGGTCATTCACTATTGCATATTTTATTAATTTACTTCTTATTAGTAAACATTCATATATTCATTTAAAAGCCATTAAAATACTAGAATATAATACTTCCTGTTCCGCAAAAACACGTTAATCACGTAGTCGTACTTAATACATATAAAATGCAGATTTTGTAGACTGGTCGCCCTTGACTGGTTGCTCTTGACTGGTTATTAATAATTATAAAACCTTCAGTGTCTGATCTTTATTTTTCTTGCGAAACGAGGTAGTTGATTACAAAATTATGTGTTATATTAATGAATAACAGTTAACTTAAAATAATTGTTTCGTAAACATAAAGGAGCTCTCCTGCTGTAGATTACGCGAACTCCTATTCGAATTCACGAATATTATTACCCAGTACTGACTGGGTTGTGGACGTCAGATAGGAAGTCGCTCCATGTAAAATACTGGTATTCAGCTGCATCCGGTTAGACTAGAAGCCGACGACATAGTCGGGAAAAGGCTAGGCAGGTGATGTGATGTGCTAAGAAGGAGAGCATACTGTTTAATTCTATGTTAAAGTGGAGGCTCATCGATATTAATATTATTTTTCTGCCTTATACGGAAGGTGGTGTGACCATCTGATCTCGTTTGCGGGGCGAACATGACCAGATATCGCACAGGACAGAGAGGTTTGGAAGGAGAAATGGGAGGGCTTTCCCTAGCAGTGGGACACTCAAACAGGCTAACAAAAAAAAAAATAACAAAAAAAATCGGAAAGGTTTACTGGATGAATATAAATGTTGATAGATGGAGCGGGAGAGGTAGACCAAGGAAACGATGGATGGATTGTGTGAGGAATGATATGAAAGAAAATGGATTACCTAAATGATAGGTGACGGTTGACAGAGGAGAATGGAAGAAAAAAACGTGTTGTGCCGACCCCAAGTAACATGGGTCAAGGGCAGCACGCGTAGCTTGACCACCGTAGAAACGAGTTTAAGAACGAGTTGAAGATTCGACAAAATGACAGATCAACAAAAGAAATCTGTCATTTTGTCGATTCTTCCGTTGACAAAACCCCTTTCTTCGGTGTCATGCTACGGGGGCAGGAAGATGATGATACGGAAACGTTTTTCTACTCATCTTCTAATAAAAAAGGTGGTTAACATAAACCATAATTCAGTTACGAATTCTAAATAAAAAGTTTACGAGAACTTCTATAGTAAACATACTTTTTCAATTAGACAGGAACAGGTATTCTTAGGCTGAGTATCTTCAGATACTCTTACGCTGATTAACTACCATAACCATAATCAGCCTATAATGTTCCCACTGCTGGGACACAGGCCTCCTCTCTATGAGAGGGAATGGGCTATAATCCACCACGCGGGCCCAGTGCGGGTTGGTAGATGTCACATGTCTTCGAATTTTTGGTTCTACGACATGCTGGTTTCCTCACGATGTTTTCCTTCACCGTTTTTGAGAGCAGTGGTAATGAAATAACTTACACAAAGTAATGCGCCTGCCTGGGTTCGAACCCACGACTTACTGTTCGTAAGTCGGGGCCGCCACCACTGGGCCACCGCTGCTCTCTCGCTGATTAACTAGCTAATAATAAAAAAAAACCGTCTCCTTAGTAACACTCTTTAGTTAAAACCGAACATATTTTGGTCACATTAATTACGGACACTAACCACGTATTCACAATACTCCACTACACCCCAAATGCTGCCATTCATCCGTGAACACATCATATGGTAAACTTCCAGAAGAGCGATGATGTGTCGGGGGAAGGATGGGTGAATTGGCACGACACGCGCCACGTGCGAAAGAGGACAAGGGGGATAAGGGGTCAGTTCGTTTAGAGATGTACCTACCGGTAATTATTTCAGAAAATAAATTTTTTAGGTAAGTGTTTAGTAAATGACAGTTGAATGACTATTTTATGAAAAAAATATAAAAAAAATTGAATTTAGCGGGCTACCCCGGCGCGACCTTAAGGAGTATAAAAATAACCCTTTTAAAAACAAAGATAAGTCTTGATGTGACTTTGAGAATGATATCATCAATGTATGTACACACATTAGGTTGAGGATAACGTGTGTGTTCATGTGTTGTGACTTAGTAAAAGTTAACTGAGCAGAACGAGAACATAATAAAGTTTTAGGATTTCATAACTGCCTAGTGGCCGCAAGCGCGACTGCTGAGCAAGTTGTCCTGGGTTTGATAGCCGGGTCGGGCAAAATGTTATTGGGTTTTTCCAACAGCAATTTCTCAGTAGCAGCCACGGAGTCTGGATTTGAGCCCGTTTAGCAATAGGCTCGCCCCTTATTACATGGGACTAAACATAACTGGCGGTACTGGTACTATTAGGTACACCCATGCCTGACCCTTCGCGGATTGCAGGCGTGATGTTATATATGTGTTTGGTTAATGTGGGTGTAATACACGTACACTTCTGTCTATAGTGGAATGTATGTTCATTAAAAATACAGCGGTGATAGTGCTTTTGAAATGCAATTAACTGAACGAGAACCTGGCAAAATAATTTTGAAAGTTTTTAAGCTATCATGGTCACTAACATTATCATTAACACTAGAAACGAGATATTTACCATGTTTTCTGATTGTAAGCAATCGAAACAATCAGTAAACATGTTAATGTCGTTTCTTCTAGTGTTAATGATAATTTTGAAAGTTGGAGTTAGCCGTGGGTTTTTATCAGATAATTGTTTTTGGGTGTAATTCATAACATCACGCCTTTAATCCCCGAAGGGGTATGCTGAGGTGTACCTAATAGTACATCCCATTTCGCCAATTATGTTTAAGTCCCATGTAATAGGTGGCGAGCCTATTGCCATCAACGGGGCACGAATCCAGACTCCGTGGCTGCTACTGAGAAATTCCTGATGGAAAAACCCAATAACAGAGCCCGACCCGGGTATCAAACCCAAGACCTCTTGCTCTGCAGTCTCGCTTGCGGCCACTAGGCAGTTATGAAATCCTAAAACTTTATTATGTTCTCGTTCTGCTCAGTTAACTTTTACTAAGTCACGGTTCTTTAATCTAAGAATTACTCTATTTGTATCACAACACATGAACACACACGTTATCCTCAACCTAATGTGTGTACATACATTGATTATATCATTCTCAAAGTCACGTCAAGACTTATCTCTGTTTTTAAAAGGGTTCTTTTTAAACTCCTTAAGGTCGCGCCAGGGCATCCCGCGAAATTCAAATTTTGTTATATTTTTTTCATGAAATAGTCATTTAATAGGATTAAATGAGCTCCAAGGAGTTGTATTGATGATTTTAATTAGTATAATTCTGTACATACGTAATACGGCCGCGAATCATATTTTATTCAACATACATCCTGAAGCTAACCTGCAAATTGCAATAAAACTAAAAAAAAAAAAAAATTCGCTGGCTACCCTGGCACTTTCCTTTTAAATGAATTTTAAAGATTAGTACTTACCTTGCATCACAACACAGCCACACTGTACCTATTAACTGTAACAATACTTTTACAACGAAAAATTAATGCAAGAATACCTGTTAAAGAAACCAAAAAACTCGTATTTATTTGAAACAAAAACCTGAACTATGTATAATATATAGCTTGTATTCGACGTAAATGATAACGATTAAATTAACTTAACTTTCATACGGTTTCGTCTTTGTATTTTTTTTTGTCAAAAATGATTTAATTTTCAATTTCATTAATCGGGTACCGTATAATTGACCTACTTGACTAGTAAATCTGTTAAACACACACGCTGGACTAAACGTTAAAAATATTGGAATATAATTAAATCAACGTGATTTGATGCGGCCGTAGAAAAAACTATTACTGATTTTTGCATCAAAGGTAATCCAATCCAGCGTTTTATTTAATAAAACTATTCAGTTTTAGTATGTACATACTTTAAATTGATGATAAAAACAATAGGTACTAGTTAAATATTCCACTCTTTCTAGCCATTTTAATTTCAAACAATTCAATTCAATTCAGTTGAAAGCTATTTGTTTGGGATAGCTCTATGTTTTTCATTATTGTTAACGGATTCTATGAAATACCAGTTAAGTTTAAACTAACAAACGTTCCAACTAAGCGCTATATATTATTATGTTAGGTACAATATTATACAGTATTTCATTGTGCTAAAACAACTTTAGAAATTTAGATATTTGGTTAAGTTAATAGAAATTAAAGGAGGCTATCTCGGTTTCTGTGGGTCGGTTTACGGACCATTTTAAATTATTCATCATCACATCAGACTGTAAATGTCAATTGTTTATCACGTGTCTGTCAAACCGCTAATCAACATTGGGTAATAGAGCTCGTCCAAAGAAGTACTTTCCTACCGGTACCATCACCCATACCAACTATTTCTTTTATCAGGTAAAGTTACTGCATTTTTTAGTTTAAAGGATGAATTCCACCAAACGGCTCCCATCGCTTCGAATCGGAACGGATTTTATAATCTTTAAACTATATTAAATCGTGTGTAGTATTTAAAGTCTATATTACCAAGCCGCGCACAGCAACTTGACGGCGTGCGTTTCCCGCGACACGCGATCGTAGCCGAAAGTATACTGGGACCCGCGATCGGCTCCGTTCCCCTGTCGTCGTATTCGACACGGTAGGAATGAAACTATTTGACTAGGCGCAGGAACGGATACGTTCGCAAGCGACGGTACGGAGCCGATCGTTTGCATCGACAGCCGCAACCGGTACGGTCGCGGCTGTCGCCGTATCCGTTCGTATCCTTTCCGATCCGATGCGATGCGAACCGTTTGGTAGAAATCATCCTTAAGTCGTGCCGTGTTTGATTGGATCATTTTAGTATAACAAAATCAGAATTATTGTTCATTTAACAAAAATGATCAATGTAAACCACCCTACAACTTCCTGCTAACACATACTCGAATTTATAAATTATGACCTTTTTAATTCTCGCGTAAAATATCTTTCCTTCACTCATAGTACCAAATTCTAAGAAAATAATGTTTGAAAAGAGCAAAGCTGTATTCCTGGAAACCTGATCAAACCTTGGACTGGACGCTAGCATGTAATAAGTAATATGAAAGAAAAACCAGCTTCGGCGTCCCATTTTAATAAACGGATATTACAAACTGCACGGGGAGGCGTGAATTTCATAAACAGGTGCTCAAAGGCAGGTTATTATTATATTTTTTACAATAGTTCATTATGAAGCGGGCGTAGAATGAATAATACAGGGTGTAAACAGACCCTACCCTTCACATAGCCATCAACCAAGCATTCTGTACATCAAACTAAGTAACTTTACGCAAAAATAAATAAATAAATAAAAATAAATAAATTATTGCTGGGAATCGATTTTTTTTTTTGAGGTGAATAATAACGTTTTACGATGATGGATGGATTGAATAGTACGGGGGTCGTGGAGGTGTGTAAAGTAAACATCTTACATCTTACATTAAAACCATGTATTTAAAAAAAAACTTGTAAAAAAGTTGGAACTTTGATCCCCAATATCTCCGTAACTAGAAGGTAAAATATCGCAAAGACGGGGAGAACAAGTGCCTTTCGGATATGTTAAGGTCTATTTACACTCTTTATAGAAATTGACTCATAAGCGCGAGCGCAGACAATGCACCAAGATGTCAAAGGATGAATGAAAGACTAATGAATCGAACTATTTTAGGTATGGAAAGGACCAGTGTTTCATCAGCAAAATATCCTGGAGTTAGGTGTCATGCAGGTGTTGGTCTAGTTTAGTTAGAGAGTGACACGTGGTCTTGTAGAATGTAATAGTCATTGTTACACTGATAGGGCGCTGCAGCAGCAGAACTTATATTACTGGGAGTATTACAGACTAGACCAAAATCAGTACTTTCGAAAATACGATAAGGAATACTGAACCAGATTTACTGCTAGTAGATAGCGCTTGTACAGAAAGTGGGCAACGTCGCAAATAGCTCTCAAATATTTTGCTGTTTTGATTAATTTGGCAATATTACTGTCTGAAAATAAAAAAATATGGCTATCTAGTGAACTAAACTATTGATTATGAAATGTAATAATTAATGTCATCACGCCGAATATTTAGTTTTAGATGTAAAAAAAGTATTTAGAAACTTTCCAAATGCCTTTTTACACCTAAAACGGTTACAACACCAAATTCAGTGTTTTAAATGCAATTCACTATTAATATTCTAGTTCATATTGCCAAATTAATCAAAACAGCGAAATAATTGACAGCTATTTGCGACGTTGTCCACTTTTTGTACAAGCGCTCTTAAGTACGCCTATTGTACATGAACTTTAAATAAATTAACTAGTGATAAAACAAGTAATTTTAAACTAATAGTCCGAGGAACAGCAACTCGGAAATAGCTTCATAACCCTCGATTTTAAAATCCAGCATTACAAATTTCACGGAGCACATTCAAGCCTTTAATGATTGGGTTTCTTTATCCCGTTATTATCTGAACACCTGGCCTTCTGATTTTTTCACCTGTCGTGTTTGAATCCAGATTGGAGAGCCCAGAGTTTTCAGTGTAATACAATTTCGTCAGCGTAGGGCTGTGTGATGCGACGGCACGCTCCTACCGCGATGCGGTGCCGTGTCGATTTGTCGGCAAGCTTTATTTCCGCCTGTCGTATGAAATACGATAGCGGTTATATTTTATTTCCAATATTTCGGTAATCGAAATAGAAACATGGCTCCTGCGTTTGTGAAACGTGTCCGAATACGGCGATGGGCTGACGGGTTCTTTTTTTATTTTTAAAATCGATTCTGCTGCGCTTTTGTATTGTGGTTATAAGCCGTTTCGTATTGTTCCTGCAATCGTATTAGGTATTCTGTTTTGTGCTTTACATGGCGACCTACCTGCTTAATTCCAGTGTGTGAAAGAGACAGAGTTATACAGGTCGCCTAGCGCTATCTCTTTCCCACACTGGAATTACTCCTGCTTTAAGACGTCATAATAACGGAGTATGGAGTGTTTAATTACCTAACTGTGGTTATATAGGTACCAAAAATAATTTATATTGGTGTTACAAAAAAATAGTCCTTAAAGTCCTACTTAAGCCCATAACACCCGTAACGTACTTACTTCCCTATAAAACCCTAAAAACCTCTTTCGCACTTTTACACGATAACTTATTCAGAATATAATAAACCTAATAAAGTAACATCTTACACTCCTACTTTTACGAGCCTTCTTTGTGTTAACGTCTCCTACTTTTACCTACGGTTTTACGGTAATCCGACCTTTTTTCTCAAAAATTGAACTGTCAAATTCCGCTGCGAACAAAAGAACGAACCGGGTAAATAGAAAACGTTAAAAAAGCAAACGTCTGTTACACACCACACTTTTTAATTGAATTTCATTCAAAATTTTCGTGGAAACTTTTTTTTTTTTCATATCATTTTTGCGTCGTTTTGTATTTGGAGGGAGTTTCGTGTTTTGGTCCAGTCTTTTCGTTTTGTATCTATAATTGTTATAAGCTTTTGAAAAAAGAAGTCATGTTTTAGAAAATATTAAACACGCCTTTTACGCGTACGGTTTCTTCAGCTTTGATACTCTTCTCTGTTGACTAGTATGGAGTCGCGAGTCAGTACGGAAAATTCCCGGTTTTTTTGCATTTTATTGTTTAGTTCAAATGAATTCTCATATTTACCATTTTGTTCTATTCAAACATTGAGCAGCAAAAATACTACATATTTCTTGCCTGGTTTCATATATGTTTTAAATATTCATTACTCTTAAGATTACTACATTTTTTACACGCTGTATTATTTATGAATATATCTGGAAGCAGATGGAGGAGGCTCTCATCCAGAGATGGATGACCCCTTAACAGGTTAAGTTTAAAAAAATATATAGTTGTAAATAAAGGTTATTTTTATTTTATTTATTATTTATGAAATCCCGCGATCCCGGGAAAAAAACGCACTTCCATACTTTTGTACCCTGTGCAGGGTAAAACTTACTTAAGGTAAATATGCATCTGAATATCAGATCTCTACTCATTACACTAGACAGCACCTTTTTTTTTTTTTTTTTTTTTTTTTTTTTTTTTTTTTTTTTTTTTTTTTTTTTTTAGGATGGGAAATCATCAAATGACCCCTCCCGCTCTGGGCGGAGCGGAAGGGAGTGTCAGACTTGTACTGACTAAAACCCATCCATGTTCCTTCTTTGCCCTTTGTGTTCCAGGGCCGCGGTATCTCTTTCGAACAGTCCCGCAGCCCTGGCAGGCATCGGCCCGTGCGGACCCCTACGTGGTTGCTGACATCTCTTTGAGGCGCGCGTGGAACACGAACGCGCCGTCGACACGGCCTGTCGTCATAAGACGCCCGGACGGCGAGCTAGCCCAAAACTCGCCGTCCACAGGCCCGCGCCTACGGTGGCCGGGGGCCACCACGTGACCCCCGACGCCCAGGGCGTCTCCCGCGGCGGCTGGGACGTGAGGCTCTTTCCCTCTCACGTTCCGCCACCTCCTTCACTAGCATGACTGCTTCGCAGAAGGAGGTGACGGCTTCCCATTCCCTCTCGCTCCGACCATGGCTTGAACCAGGGCCGGGCGCGAGAGGTCGCCGCCGCCAATCGCCTCTAAGAGGACACGGCGCTGCTCCGCCCAAGCAGGGCAGGCCTCCACAGTGTGCTGCACCGTGTCCTCCGGACGATCCTCACAGTGGAAACACCCAGGCGTTTCCTCCCGCCCGATTCGGTGCAGGAACCTCCCGAAACAACCGTGTCCGGTGAGGACCTGCGTCAGGCGGAAGGTGAGGGCGCCGTGGCGCCTCTCTAGCCACTCCTCAAAGAGGGGACTTATCGCCACTATGGTGGCGTGCCCTGCACGGGGTTGCGACAGTCGCTCTCTCCATGTCACCATGAGATCGCGCCGGAGGTCTGTCCGCCGAGCGGTGATTTGCCGCGGCAGCGGAGTTTCCCCCCGACGTAGTGCCTCCGCGCGCCATTCGTGAAGGCGTGCGAGGACTATCGCCTCCAGATCCCATGGCGGCAAGGAGGCTCGCCGCCTCACCGGAGATCGTGCGGTACCCCCGGACTAGCCTTAGGGCTATCCCCTTTTGGGGCGCGTTCAGGTAGCGGGCGGCTTGCCGCCTCAGAGAACGCGCCCACACCGGGGCCCCGTAAAGGGCCATGGACCGCACGACCCCCGCGTAGAGCCTCCGGCAGGAGGCGTTTGGACCCCCCAGGTTGGGCAGGAGCCGCTTGAAGGCAGCCCCGGTCCGTTCCAGTTTGGGGGCCAAACGTCGGAAATGCTCCACGAAGTTCCACCGGCTGTCAAGGACGAGTCCCAGGTACTTCAGCGTCAACCCGACGCCGATGGAAACCCCTCCTGCCGTCAGTAGGGATCCCGACGGTGGCGCATTCCGAGGCCCATGAAAACACATGGCCTCGGACTTGTGCAATGCCACCTCGAGACCCAATTGCCGGATCCTCTCCACGACTATCGCAACCCCGCGTGTCATGTTTTCGGCCGCCGCCTCGTGCGACCTCCCTTGTGCCAGTACCAGCGTGTCGTCAGCGTAGCAGACTACGCTGACGCCGCTAGGGAGGTCGGCGCGCAGCACCCAGTCGTAACCGATGTTCCACAAGGCCGGTCCCAGAACCGATCCCTGTGGAACACCGCACGACATCTCTCGCCGGTTCCATTCTCCGCTCCGACCGGGGTAGATGACGGCCCTATCCGTCAGGTAATCCCCGACCACACGACGAAGGTAGGTCGGCACCCGGTGATACCGGAGTGCCTCCCCAATGCAGCTCCAGGGCATGGAGTTGAAGGCGTTGGCGATGTCAAGAGACACCGCCAATACGACCCCGCCCCGGGAAACCGCGTCCCCCGTCGTGAGGGCTCTCACGCGCATGATGGCGTCCACCGTCGAGCGCCCCTTGCGGAAACCAAACTGGTGTTCCGCAAGATCCGGCCCCATCCCCGCGAGGTGCCCGGCGAGGCGGTTAGCAATAACTCTTTCAAAGAGCTTGCCCACCTCGTCGAGCAACACGATGGGCCGGTATGCGGACGGAGAGTCCGCAGGGCGCCCTGGCTTCCGGATGAGGACCAGCTTCCCCGTCTTCCAACGAAGCGGGAACTGGCCTCTCTCCAAGCATGCGCTTAGGAGCCCTTCCAGTCGGGGCCCGAGAGCCTCAGAGGCCAGGACCCAGGCTTTGCCAGGCAAGCCATCGGGTCCCGGGGCGGTATTTCTGGCCTTCAGCCTGCGTACCGCCACTCCCAGGTCTACCCCAGTCACCTCCGGAACGTCGTCATCGGTGTGGTCCGCGTCCGGCACCGCAAGCGGCGGCGGAGCCATAGGCGGGGGAGGATGCCTCCCTCGCGAAGGGAACAGAGCGCTCACCACGTCCTCCACGAGCTCAGGCCGGAGACTCTGCGTCAGCGGGGGGGCCCGGGTGCGGAGTTTGTCCCGCACCATCTTGTAAGGGCGCCCCCACGGATCTCCGTTCAGAGACTCCAGCATCTCCTCGCGGGCCAGGTTCTTGGCCCGCCGGACAGTCTCTTGGAGGGCGGTCTTCGCCGCTCTGTACCCCTCGTAGAGCTCCGCCTCAATGGCTGCCGCATCCGGAGGGCGGATGCGGAGCCTGCGATGCCTGGCGTACCGGTGCCGCGCGGCAACGCACGCCTCACGCAAAGACGTCAGCTCTCGCGACCACCAGTACACCTGACGTCGGGCGCTTCCTGGCCGAACTCGGGGCATTGCCACGTCGCAAATCTCGGACATGGCCTCCTGGAACCAACTCGCCTCGTTGTTGATGTCGGCAGGCCTGGCCGGTGATGACACCCAGGCCTGCACGATCGAGGCTTCCAGGAGGAGCTCCCGGTCCAGCTGCTTCAGCGCCCATCGCGGACCACTCGGGGCCTGTAGGACCGGCGCGCTTGAAGTCTGAGTGGAGACGTCGAACCGGATGTACCGGTGGTCGGAATAGGTCTCCACCCCCTCCATGACGCGCCAGTCAACGACACGCGGCGACAGGGCGGGGCTAGCGAACGATATGTCCACCACCGACTCACCCTGCATCCGCACGCACGTGGGGACAGAACACCGATTTAGGACGACCAGGCCTGTCTCCAGTGCCCAGTCCTCCACCATCCTACCCCGCACATCCGTGTAACGAGAACCCCAAGCCAAGTTCTTGGCATTGAAGTCCCCGAGCACAAGCACGGGGAGAGAATGGCTCCCGATGACGACACTCAACTCCCTGAGGGAGTTGTGGAACTCGGCGAGAGTTCGGTTCGGAGAGAAGTAGACTCCCACTACAACGATCTCCCCGAACCGTGCTGCTACGCACCCCTGACCCTTCCTGACACTCTCAAGGGTCGGGGTACCGGCGGCGGCCGACGCAATTATGGTCACTGAGCCGCTAAGGTCCTCCACCCAGTCATCCCTGGGCGGGACAAAGTACGGCTCAGAGACCACGGCGATGTTAATCGACCACTGCGCCATGCTCTGGATCAACAGATCCTGAGCGCAGGCGCAGTGGTTGATGTTCGCCTGGAGAAGGCGTAATGGGGCCGTTATTGGCACTCCATTTCAGCCCCCTCCCGGGCCCCCTGCGAGGGCCCCGCTGCAGAAGTTGCAGCAGTGGCGGCCGCGGCGGCGACAGTGGCGGCGGCTGCGGTGATGGTGACGGTGGGGGTTTTGGCGGTGGAGGTGGAGGGCCTTCCGTTGCCCCTGGCCTTGGCCTTGGCGGGTGTACCGCAGGCCTTGCTCCCTGCCCGGTGATCGGCCGGCTTGCCGGTTGCCGCACATGCAGCGCAGTGCGGCGCGGCGGAGCAAGCCGCGGCCCTGTGACCGGGCTGGCCGCAGCGGAAGCATAGGCCACTGCGGTCCACCTCCGAGGTGCACCGGACCGACACATGGTGCCCCACATGGCAGCGGAAGCACCTCAGAGGTCTGGGTTCCAGCAGCTTAACCTGCGCCGAAACCCAGCCCACCAAGAGCCTTCGGCCCTCCACAATGGCTTTCGCCGCCGTCACAGGGCAGCTTACCGTTACGGTTCGCATGCCCGACAGGTCCGGACGTAAGGTGCCTGCCTTGACCTGCTCAGCAGGGCACCCACCGGTCCTGGTGACGGCGGCCACCACCTCCTCCTCGGTCACCGAGTCGTCCAGACCCATGATGCGCAGATCTGCGCATTTGACGGGCCTGGACACTCGGGCCTCGTCCGCATTTAGGGACGCTCTAAGCTTTTCTGCCAGAGCGTCCGCGGACGAGCCACGGGTTTCGCCGGGGATCTCCAGCACTCGAGCCCCCGTCGCGGTGACTCTGAGGCGGAGGCCCCCGGTGATCCCGAGCTCCTCAAGATTTACCGTCGCCCTCGCCTTAGCGAGCACGTCGCGGTAGCTCACGCCCCTCTTTTCCGCGTCCGGCTGTAGTGTAATCACTACAGCTGCGGTCTTCGGGGCGCTGAGCCTTGCCGCGACGCTCCGCTCTTTTTCCTGGCGCTTGCGCTGCCGCTTCCTGGCCTTTTTGGCCGCCTTTTGCTCCCTCGTCCTCTCTCCGGCCACCTGCCACCCGGTCTCGGCCGCAGAAGGCTTAGGGGGCGGGGGGGGCGGCGGTGGCAGCTGTCTCGCGGCTGGCGCTGGCACAGTCACCGCCTTGCCCTTCTTTTGGGCCGCCACCTTGCCCTGCCTCAGGGCTGCCGCCTTCTTGGCCGGAGCCGGTTTCGCCAGAGCCGGCCCTTCGGGGGCCGACGCAACCCTGCCGGAGGGCCGGCCAGACGACCCCGGTGCGGAGGCCGCAGCAGCCGCATATGTGGCTACCCTCGGGCCCGGGGACGCCCTGTTTGCCGCTAGGGGGGGGCGCAGGACAATGCCCTACAGGACGGAGAACCGCGCCTGGAAGGCAGCCAGCTCCTGCCGAACCAGGTTCAGGACCTGGTTCTCAACCGGCACGGGCACGGGCTGGCTTGGTCGCTGCTGGCCCCCATTTTGGGGCGCCTTGCGGGGGCCGGCCTCGCGCAGACCGGCCAAGTCTGCTCGGAGCTTCCTGTTCTCCTCTTGGAGAAGCTCCGTGGCAGCCGTCAGGCGAGCGACCTCCGCCCGCAGTTTGGCCACTTCGTTTGACGGGGGCCCCCCATATCTGGCCTCCGCTGACGCCATGATGGAGGCGATCGCTGCAGGCATGGCCTTATGCCTGGTGGAGGGCTTCTGTTTATAAGAGACAGCCCTCAGCGCCGCCTCCACCTCCTTCGCGAAACCGGCCTTACGCTCCGCCTCAGAGCCGCCGTCTGCACCCACCTCGTCGCCAGAGGAGCCCGAACGGGCCACCCCGCGACCGGCCACCCCCGGGTGGCGCCCCTCCTCGGCAAGCCGCGCCGACCTCTCGGCAGCAGAGAGGCCTCTCCCCTTGCCGCGGATCCCTCCTCGCTTACTGGTGGGGATCTTGCGAGCCGAGGCCAGCTCTCCCTCCGATGACGACCCTTGGTCGCCCTCCGGCCAGGACCGCTTGCGGAAGAACTTCCCGTTCACCGTAGTGGTCCCGGGCCTCCCGCGCCGGGAGCTCTCTGAGCCTCCCGCGCTCACATCGCTGGATGCGGCGCCGGACTCCGACCCCGCATCCCTCCCCTCCTTTGCTTCGCCGTTATCGGCCGTTTTTTTTTTTTTTAAACAATTTTCCATGTTGTTCCCACGAGTATGGGGGAAATAAAGAGTCCATCTGGGCAGTGCCCCCTGTACCCAGATAAGCCATAGCCAGGCCCGGCAGTGGTTCGCACTAGCAACTGATTTTCCATACGAACCCGTCAGCCATACATCTCCTCGCGGTGCGCCGCCGCTTGAGATTCGGGGTAACTTTTTATAGAGGTTTTCTACCTCGCGGTCCGGGCGGTTAAGCCAAGACCCTCGGTCCCAATCGAAGCCGCGAGACGTGATCCACGACACTTCGACGGTGGGATTACGATATCGACGGGGACAGTGAACGACTGCGTCCTTCACTGTCTGCTCGGAGGCAGGGTAAGTGCACACCGAGCCCGCCCTTGCTACTCCGCTGTGCCCTCTGCTTTTCAGAGGGTCACGCGGAGCAACGCCCCCTTGGTCCAAAACGGACCCCTCCCATGTCAGAATATTAGCCATGGACAGTAACATTCCCCAAGGAATAAGAATCTCTTCCCATTCCTCGGGGAAGGATACTGCCCACGCCCAGGGTGCACCGGCCCGGCAGCTGCTATTCCCTCCCGACGTATCGAGAGGGACCGGCAGCCATCGGGCACACGAGGAGGAATTCTGACAACGCACCCCACACTAGACAGCCCCTACCAAACAATAATTTTCTAAGAAATAAATCGGAAGTTCGTCTGCGCTTCCCCTCGCTAATCCTAACAATAAGCAACACACTGCATAAAGGATAACCCTTCAACCAGGCTTTCTTATGGAACATGACACCTGTACAAAGTTACAGAGATTCCACTTCCAATAAACGAGGAACGAAAATAACTCAGAAAATGAAAAATATGACTTTAAAAGATTTATGACTACCTCCCCCGGTAGGGGTTCTAAGTGAATCCATGATTGACTTTACGCGAGTGATTACAGTAATAGGAATATTGTATTACTTGTGCAAGCTAGCAAGCTATAAGTGAATGAGGAGGTAGCTTCCTACTTTCATATAACCTAATTTACATGCGGTCGGTTTAAAGTGCTCTGTGTTAAATTCCGATATATGGATCTATATTGGTTAAGTGGACTTGTCGGTTGATTTTAATTTTGCTATTTCTGGGTTCTGCTAGCTGTAGCTACAAAAGTAACTTTTGATTTTCATGTTTCAAGTACCTATATGAATGTTACAAAGAATCAGTGTAAGGGTGAATTTGCTATGATCGGTATGACTCCATCGACCAGATTAATTAAACAATGAATGTGTCAGCAAGTCAACAGTAGATGCTGAAACAGACTTTAATAACCTTGTAAAATTAGATAAAAATCGTTGGTCAAATTATCCCGTCAGGTGTAACATCACAATGGTCTTTGTCAAGACAGGCATTCGTTGTTTTTTCCATTACTGAGAGGCAGTCTGCATTTTCAGCTTGATGCAGTCAAGCTGAAAATGCAGACTGCCTCTCAGTTACGTTCATAATTAACAAAATTTAGCTTCAGTCAAATACGCGCTGCCTTTGCGAGTGCTATTTGATTAAACGGCATCTTTTTTTAAAAATAGAACTGCTATAAACCTCCTGTCAACTTAGTTAAAGCGTTTAAAAATGAAGTGGCTGGCTTCCAAAGTCGAACGAGTGCTGTTTTTGTACAGGATGGAAATATTATTAGTTACTTATTGTATTTTGCTTTCTGTTATTGATTTAAAGTGACGGGCCATTGTCCATCAATGGTGGAAGGCCCTTTAGAATTTGTGAGTAGGTTTCCCTAGACATTTTCAAAGTTTCTGTGACTGGGCTGACATAAATGTATTATATATCTGCTATTTTTTTTTATTTAGACTTTGGATTTTGCTTCCTTCAATGGCATTTATTACGCCACATGATTGAGGATTTTTTTTCAAACTATCTTCAATCCTCGTTAGAACTGTTCATAGAACGCAGAAAACATTTTTACGTTTGCTTCTTTGACAACTTTGTCCTACTATCCTATCTTACTATAATATTATAAGTTTCAAATGATGTATTGTTGTATGTTTAGATTTTTGCATTTGGATTAAATTCGGCTCAGTTTATAACCTGGATTAGCACATAGGATACTTTACATGTAGCGCGATGGCGCTGCGCGGTGACATCGTGATCCGCCGCGCTGGTTATTAATTTTTGCGCTGTACTACGCTAAAAATGTGTGTAAACTGAACTGTTAATGTCATAATATACGTATAAAGAGCAGGACAGTGTTAATTTCTGTGGAATTCAGTGAAAGGATTTTTTTTCGTCGCTCAACCTTGTGCACATCAAACCATCCACGAACTGACACAGTAGAGCATACAACATTTTATACCAAAACGTTAGAGGACTGAGAACCAAAACAACAATATTTTTATCGTTGCTGGAATCGTCGGATGCTGATATATTTACTATTACTGAAATGTATGGATGTAACGAATCAATTTACGATTCGGAAATTTCACTGCCAGGATACCAGTATGCTTAGTGCGAGTTTTTTTTTATCGAGCGCGTTAACGTTTACGCAAATTAGTATGGCGCTGAGAAAGCGCCACCTAGCGTCATCGTGCGGTCCATGGCCCTTTACGGGGCCCCGGTGCGTTCTTTGAGGCGGCAAGCCGCCCACTACCTGAACGCGCCCCAAAAAGTGATAGCCCTAAGGCTAGTCCGGGGGTACCGCACGATCTCCGGTGAGGCGGCGAGCCTCCTTGCCGGATTGTCTCCATGGGATCTGGAGGCGATAGTCCTCACGCGCCTGCACGAATGGCGCGCGGAGGCACTACGTCGGGGGGATACTCCGCTGCCGCGGCAAATCGCCGCTCAGTGGACAGACCTCCGGCGCGATCTCATGGTGACATGGAGAGAACGACTGTCGCAACCCCGTGCAGGGCACGCCACCATAGTGGCGATAAGTCCCCTCTTTGAGTGGCTAGAGAGGCGCCACGGCGCCCTCACCTTCCGCCTGACGCAGGTCCTCACCGGATACGGTTGTTTCAGGAGGTTCCTGCACCGAATCGGGCGGGAGGAAACGCCCGGGTGTTTCCATTGTGAGGATCGTCCGGAGGACACGGTGCAGCACACTGTGAAAGTCTGCCCCGCTTGGGCGGAGCAGCGCCGTGTCCTCGTAGCGCCGATTGGCGGCGGCGATCTCTCGCGCCCGGCCCTAGTTCAAGCCATGGTCCGGAGCGAGAGGGAATGGGAAGCCGTCACCTCCTTCTGCGAAGCAGTCATGCTAGTGAAGGAGGTGGCGGGACGTGAGAGGGAAAGAGCCTCACGTCCCAGCCGCCGCGGGAGACGCCCTGGGCATCGGGGGTCACGTGGTGGCCCCCGGCCACCGTAGGCGCGGGCCTGTGGACGGCGAGTTATATACGGCGGGCTAGCACGCCGTCTGGCCGTCTTATGACGACAGGTCGTGTCGACGGCGCGTTCGTGTTCCACGCGCGCGTCAAAGAGATGTCAGCAACCACGTAGGGGTCCACATGTGCCCATGCCTGCCAGGGCTGCGGGACTGTTCGAAAGAGATACCGCGGCCCTGGAACACAAAAGGCAAAGAAGGAACATGGATAGGTTTTAGTCAGTACAAGTCTGACACTCCCTTCCGCTCCGGTTATTTGATGATTCCCCATCCTAAAAAAAAAAAACCTAGCGTCATACGTGAAAACAAAATTTTGTGGGTGTTTTAAAATTTCGTGTGCGCCACCACCAACACATTCCACACCCGCAGCTCGCGAATCACAACCGAGCAGCCCTCAGTCACAGTATAGGAAATGGAATTTTCGTAAAGCAGATTACAATAACTTATATTATTTAATTAATTTAATAGACTGGAAAGATTTGTACAGTACGAGCTTTTGCCCGCGGCTTCGCCCGCGTGGATTTCGAAAAATATCCGACGGAACTTAGATACTACGGGATTAAAAAGTAACGATAGGTTAATCCAGCATCCCCCTTTTTAACCCTTCGGGGGTAGAATTATCAAAAACGCTGAGACATGTATAAATTAATTTTCAATCGTCAGCCTAAACACAAAATTTGAATATCCTAACTTTAAAACTGACGGAGTTTCATATAAATTTCCATCCCCTATTTTATCCCTTTAGGGGTGGAATTCCCAAAAATCCTTTATTATTGGATACTTATATATAGACGTCAGTATGTGGACTGTGGCGGACACTTATCGGAGCCTTACTACACCAGATCGGGCGTCAGTCAGGGTACTAATTTGGGACCCTTATTATTCATTATTATGGTAAATGATTTACCAAAGGTAGTCTGGTCAATATGCATGCTATTTACTGATGACCTTAAGTTGTCTGCAGTCATAAAAGACATTGTGAATCGTGACATCTTGCAGCATGACTTGAATAGGGTCACTGAATGGAGTGACTGCAATAAGCTATACTTTAACGTATCAAAATGCTCGGTGCTTTCATTCACACGCACACGAATCCCACCAGTACAACATTGACGAGGAGCCGCTGCAGCGTGTCATGGCGGTTAAGGACTAAATCCTTAACCTCCATGACACGCTGCAGCGGCTCCGGCATTAATTTCACCAGTGATCTGCAGTTTCGCAAACACGTGGTACACGTTTGTAAAAAGGCGTACAGGAATCTGGGATTTGTGCTGCGTCAAGCAAATGACTTCACAAACATCAGTGCATTGAGAGCTTTGTTTGAGGCTCTTGCGAGGAGTCATCCGTCTGCAGCCTGAGTGAAATAAAATACAAAAATATGCTCGAACGGATTCAGAACAAATTCGTCAGATTTATTTATTTAAAGCTGTATGGGAGATACCCTGATACCCGTTACTGTATCCTACCCTATTCTGTCTCGGTATGGTGGGCTACTACAAATTAGAAATTAGGCGTGAAGTGACACTGGCAACGTATCTATTCAAAGTTTTAAGAGATAGTATACAAAACTCAGGTATACTATCAGAAATAGGGTTTAAGCGGGTGGTCTTTTCTCCATACAAACGCTCTCGCCTGTTTTTCTGGTTTATGACCTTAAAGCAATGATTTTTCACAGTAAAAATTAATATCAACTTCTTCTATGTCTCTATGTTTTCCTTTTTTATGATACATAATCTTTATAAGCACTAGAACCTTTACAAAATGCTCAAAATTGCCTATTTATAACGCTGTTAACAGAGGCCTAGTGTAAAGATTTGACAACTATTAATGAAAAAAGAAAAACATAGGGACACAGGATATACCCTTCTTATTCAGTTTATGAAATATCTTTTAAATTGGTCGAATATTGGAGGAGGAAACAGTCGAGAGCCAAACCTCGAATTATGAGTTTTTACTTAGGCTACTCAGTCGGATCTGCAGTAGTCCTTTTCGCACCAATGTCGAAATCGCGCTCGCAGTGCGATAGTATCTTCAAATACCTAATTTTCAAAAGTTTCTCCGACAGCATTTCCTCTTAATTTACCGGATAGGTACGAGGTGCGGCGGCGCAAGCCGAAGCTGCTGGTGGCGCCGAGTGCGCGCACTAACCTCCTGGGGCGCGCACCGCTGACTCGTGCGCGGCGCACTATCAACACGGTAGCGGATGCCATAGACATATTCACCTGTACACTGGGTGAGTTCACAAGGGCCACGTACTGTGTAGCATGTGAGGTATAGTTAAGTATATTTTAAGTTACTTTGTCGCATTAGATTTATTATCTGTAAAGACAAAGGAAAAATTGGAAAATTTTATTCCCGGTAAAGTAAGTCCACGTCGACGAAGTTGGGGGCAGAAGCTAGTTACTACATAAAAATCATCACAATTTAAGACGTAAAACTGTGCATATAAGGATTCATTTCAAGTACGACATATTTCATTAACGCGTTACTAAAATCTGCCGAAAACTATAGCTCGGAGGTAACTCGGCGAATATAGAACAAACCAATCAACATTATACTGTTCATGACTTCAGGCTATTAACTACAACAATATTGTGTTACTGTTACACTAAAACGTGCCGAGTTTATCACTATAGAATAATTAAATAATGGTTCTAGAGTACAATTTTACTGCTTTTGGTTTAATACAGTTAGTTTTTATGAATTAGGTTTATCAAACCTTCGATGAACGTTGTCTGAAATGCAGTTTTATGAGTGTAGTATCCGGCTCGAAGGACCAAGATTTTTTAACTAAAACTAAATTACGTCTTTAATCACGACAATTGTATCAACGATATCTTTAAAATAAGAACCTAACAATCCTTATTTCCCTATCCTATCTATTTATCCTAATAAAAAGGCGTGTCTTACGACGTCTTGTAGGTAAGTTACACGTCAAATTATGCCGTAAAATTTATGACCATGTGCATATTATACATGTATCAACACCGCTCACTATTCCAAACCAATATGTTATTATTGATCGAGCCTAAAAAAAAAACAAAAAAAAACCAATAACCAAAGTTTATTGAAAATTCCCCCATACACCTTTATGCTAAAGGTTATAATGTGAAAAGGGTGCAGCATTGTTATATTTGTCAGGTTATATATGGGTTCTTTGCTCAATAATACGTTCTAATTTGTCTAACATGATCATTCAGTCCGCAGGCCGTGAGAATCTTTCACTTAATTAACCCTTTCGAGGGACTGGTTCACTTCAAAGCGATGAGCATAAATAAAATTCACCGGGGCGCTGCTAGGCTAATGTGTTAAGTGGAGTAAATCATTTAGGTTAATATGTTTCAAAACGTTGGTTTATCTATTGCTGGGATGTACTCAAGTGTTATATTTAGGAGTGGGGAATAGGTAACATCCTATTTTAAATCCACCTGCTTATGTGTTTTGCTCACTGGCTGTGAGAGCAGAGTGTGTTAAAACAATTTGAGCGGATAGGTAGGTTAGGTTAGGAGTAAATTATTATATCCAAGTGGTGGTAATAAACGTCAACAGTGCGCTTGATTTTCGTGCAAATAATGAAGATGTTACTATGAATTGACGTCTAACCTCAACTTTATTCCGATCAGGACCGTTTCCGAGTATGACCAGTTTTATTTGCAATAGCTGTTGACCACGACCTTCGTCAGCGTGAAATTATTACTTCCCTGTTAGAAACGGGTTTTGTTAGGCACGATGAAGGCGCGATTTATACAGAAACGGAGTAAGGTGAAGGCGCGGCGCAGGCGCAGCGTAGGCATGATGCCGCTTCAAAACGTTTTCATACAAAATGTACGTAGGCGACGTGTCGTGATCGTGAATTACACTCAAGTGGCGCAGCCACGCCGTTCTTTCGTTTCGTTATAAATTCCAAGCCTGCGCTGTGCCTGCGCCGCGCCTTTTCCTTACGCAGTTTCTGTATAATTCGCTCCTTAATAATTTCAGGGGTTTTAATTATAGCACGGAACCCTGATCTTTTTTCTAAAATATAAGTAGCTTAAGTTACTCCGGCAAGTAAAAGTCCCGCCCGGTTAGTCGTTAATTGTAACTGCTGACTTACCTACCAGATCCTTCTTTTACGTCGAGACCTAGAGTGAAGCCCACAAGCATCCAAATAATATTCAGACCAAAACCAAGCACTTAACTTAAAAACCATTTCAATACGATTACGTACAACATAATCCCTCGTATCAATAACAATTTATCTACAATCTACATGTTTATGTTTAATCCTTCACTGTGAATCTGCGTAAATTATATTGAGTGCTTTGGGCTTCGAACATCAGAACTAATTGTTTTAAAAGCTTTTCACCTGCCGGATAACCGCTTTTATACAACATTATTTTTAGTATATGCGAAACCTGAATATAGTTTGATCAGAATAAGTAACTGAATCGATTCCAATAATTTTTAAACCATGTTATATTTTGTCCCAAAAATATTTAAAAAGGTTACAAGATGGGCACTCAGCGACACTAAGTACCTATCGCAATAATTTAGGTACCTTCTGCCAAATTATTATTATTAATGAGCTAAAGACGACGCTGGACGCGCGCGCCTCCAGCGTCGTCCGGCGACGCCGCGTGTTGACGACGTTTTTGTTCGGACAACCAGGTAACAGAACAAGCTTATAACTTTGTGATGTTTCATGGTACAGTTTTCAAATTTTGTACATAGCTTCTTTACATAAAAATACCAGACACGTATTTCGGGTTTCGTATATACTAAAACTAATGTTGTATACAACCAGTGTATGATAAAAACTACGTCGCAGGTCACTAAAGGTCAATGTATGTTATGATATGAGGAAGTTGCTAGTTTTTTTTTTATTCGATTCAAGGTGAAATATGATGATATTGAGTAGCTCGTGGCTAAATAATAACAGCCGCTCGGGTCGATCTTTAGGTTAAGCCGTGCTTGCCTAGGTTGATCTGTGGATGGGTGACCACCCATTACATACCGAGTTTCTTCCGTGAAAAGCACGGAAAGCACGTTAAGCCGTTGCTCCCGGGTGTCAATCAGATAGATCTTTGACAGTCGTTACGTAGTGAGTGGCCCAAAACAACCAGTCTTACCAAGGGGTATCGTATTACCCAGTACTAACTGGGTTATGGAGGTCAGATAGGCTATCGCTCCATGTAAAATACTGGTATTCAGCTGCATCCGGTTAGACTGGAAGCCGACCCAACACAGTTGGGAAAAGGCTAGGTAGTTGATGATGATTCAAGGTGACATATGTTTATGTCGAAGAAATCTCCTGCATGTGATGAGATTTTTAAGGTAATCTTTACTTTACTTAAAATTCATATTTTTGTTTAGTCCCCAATTGCCTCATCCATTGATTGTCATACAGTACTTTTAGTGGCATCTTCATAGGTATAACAACTTTGCAAGTGACTTGTCTTTAACCATTTTTTGCGGCAGAACGTCTTCCTACATTATTTTTCTCCCTTTAGCCTTACACATATTAAAATATTTGATTATCGGTCACAATGCTTCATAGTTCATAGACATAATTACACGGTCGTTTATTTATCTCTAAAGCCAAACGTTTGTATTGATTTCTTATTTACCCAATTGTAGTTACATTGTCAATGCTTAGACAAATTAGCATACAGATCACGGCATCAGTAAACAACAGTTGCTTAATCTTGTGTATAAGTTGACTCTTATGAATTCATAATGGCGGCCTTAGCCTTACTGAGTGACGACTTGGCGAGTCACCATTATCTACCTATAAATAGTTTTGACGTCGCCGTAACAGGGTAAAACATAATTTTCCTAAAGTATATGATATGCACATTGCTCACAGAACGGATGGCCGATGGGGCCGAAAAGTTCTGGAGTGGCGACCGCGAACCGGAAGACGCTACGTTGGAAGGCCTCCCACTAGGTGGACCGATGACCTGGTGAAGGTTGCATGGATCCGCTGGATGCGAGTCGCACGGGACCGGTCAATGTGGCGACACTTGGGGGAGGCCTATGTCCAGCAGTGGACGTCTTTCGGCTGAAATGATGATGATGATATGATATGCTAATTAAGCGGGAAGTAAAGAAACTAAGTACCCACATAGAGGTTAGCTACTTTCCGCTTTATACATGGGTACCTAGGTAACTATTTGTTCAATAAGAGGGAAACTAAGGTTTTTACGGTTGCAAAATCAGATGCTTTCGTTACTAAACACAAATCATTATCATCATCATCATTCCAGCCGAAAGATGTCTACTGCTGGACATAGACCTACCCTAAGTGTCGCCACATTGACCGGTCCCGTGTGACTCCCATCCAGCGGATCCCTGCAACCTTCACCAGGTTCTCTTGCCCTTATCCCAAAATTTATTTGGGGTCGGCGCAGCATGTCTTCTCCGTCCATGCTTCACAATTACTCGTCATCTCGTCAAACACCTCTTTTCTAGTCATATCATCCTTCGAACATAATAAACACGAATCAAAATATTGTATGATAAGTAAAAACATAAGTGTATACGTTCTAATCTGTGTTGTTTTCACATGATTTGACCAAACCCATGTCAGGAACTTAACAGACACTGCGATCTCTAAATTTTGCTTTGGTAATTCTCGTAGTAGTATGGTAATTCTCATATAGCTTATTTTTTTTAAGCTATACATATATCGATCCACGTACCTACAGAAATAAATATCTTTTAACATTCACCCCCAAAACCTAGCCGATAAAATCTGACCATTTCACACCCCACAAAATTTCATCCACGCAAGGATTAAAAGAGAATTTTCTGTGAACTTCACATAAAGGGTGCAACCGATCGCCAGGTTAAGTGTGGCATGACGAGAGCACGCTAAGCATGTTCATGAATTATTAACGGCCGTCGCGCCGATGAGTCTGCATGCACCTTTATTACTGACACCGCTTTGAAAAACTTTCGAGTGGATGGCTGAATTCTGAATTCTTTTTTAGTCACCGACAGGAAATTGTATACAAAATGATTGAGAAGATATCGAATGATGAGGCGAATCACGGAAATTAAAATATAGAAAACTCATGCCGAGTCGTAGGTATAGGTACAGACACCAGCATATTAAGCTACCTGAAACTGTCAAATTTTCCCAATGAACCTTGAACCTAATACCATAACGATAAAGTTGAAAATCTATTAAAGATATTTGACAGATTGTACTAGCTTGATGTGCCAGCGTCTGTACAAAGTTATATCGATCATTGGGGTTGTCGCCAAGTGATTCTCTCTCAAAAATTCTAAAATCAATCATTCTCTTTCAGACATAGGTGTTAGGAGCTTATTAGGACCAAAATCACACCTTGCGGCATTTTTCGCACTTGAGTATATTCGTATAAGTTGCTAAATATGTTTTTGTGTAAGTGAACTAAACATTGAATTAACATTCTAGTGCCATTTGACTGGTAGTTAACTGCTAATTAAATCAGATTAAATTACAATAAAAACAAAGACATAACAACGAGGTTTTCACACACGAACGTCAAATCGCGTGAGAATACCATCATTAGACATTCTTATTTTATTAATCTATATATACATATAATAAAATATATATATAAAATCGTAGACTTTGATTGTCTGTACATTACAGATTTTTGCAAAAAAGTCACTTTAAAGTGCGAGAAATAAGTAATAAGTCATCATCATCATCATTTCAGCCGAAAGACGTCCACTGCTGGACATAGGCCTCCCCAAGGGGGGTTTTGCCATAATCGCCACGCTTGGCAGGCGGGTTGGCGATCGCAGTATGTTTGTTATAAAAAATCACAGAGAACGCTGCTGCCCATTCACTGGTAAGTCCCTTAGTCGCCTCTTACGACACCCACGGGAAGATATGGGATGGTGCTATTCTTTACGTCCGGACACCATACAGAAAACGTCCAAGTAATAAGTAATAGAAAGTTAAAATATTTTTTTTTTAATTTTTGTCTGTTTGTCGGTTTGTCTGTTCGTTTGTGCGCGCATCACGTAAAAACCCCTTATTGTATTCAAAATCTAAATATTACAAAATAAGAAGCATTGTTGTGGGTATTATTTAGCGTTTATTTCATCAAAATCGACCAACAGACGCAAAAGATATTAACTTTTAAAATTTTGTTAGTTACCTCATACGCGATTTCTATGATAAAAATAATTTACGTAAATAGGTTTTAGTCGTAGTGTAGTCACTCGGAATGGCTGAAAACTAATTTTGTTTTATTTTTCCTTTTGTCTTTACTCTTTGCACGGAAGTAATAAGTACTACGTACGCACGCGACGGCCAGTCAAGCTTTACAAAACCAGTTCATGCGGATCTCTCATTGTATAGGAAATCTATACAAAGCGAGGTCAATTTATACTGGAATTTTACAGCTTCATGTGCCGCCGTGTGTACAACTGCAATTCTTGCTTGCATTAAAAAATTGCCACCAAAAGAGAGGTTAACGCTAATTTAGTCTCTTTCTAATAAGGTGACCATTCATTTTATGTAAAAAGTAGGACATGATGGAAAGGCTGAGAATATAACATTATTAAAATAAATTTAAAAAAAAAAATCGTTTCCGAGGCAATTAAATAATAAAAAAAAATAGTAATACGAGAAAGCTATTATTATATATGACGGAGGTTCGTTATCAGTGGGTCGCGACATCGGAAATAAAACTCACAAAACCTTCGTTTACACTTTTAATTACTTGCTAACACGCACTCCATACAAAATAATCAAAGATGCCTGAGATATGGCTCGATTAAGAATTTAGGAACGCGGGAAGTTTAGCGCGGAGTAACGAACGTCTACCCAGACTGCCGGACCGATTCAAAGTGCCCTCTCTCAACTGTCACCGCACACGTGTACTACCCCCGTTACAGGTTAGCCAACCTACCTGTCAGTGTCGAATACCTGATTACACTTCCGGATCGACATTTGACTCGATTATTCGCTCAGTGTCGCCATTACTCCACGCTAACCATCCCCAAGTTATTACTTGACGTTCCCAAACATTAGTTGTCAAATCTAACTACATAGTTCCTCCAGTGAGAGATAGATGGCGCTGATCCAGACCGACTGATATGCGTCGACGCTTCGACATATATTAGGCGTCGGTAGACAGGTATTAAAAAAATAATCATAATCATAAATCTTTATTTAATTCAACATCAGAAGTAACAGGCACTGGTATTTGCACAATCTTAAATAGAGAAAGGTGTCTGAAGTAGGAAGGTCCTGAGGTACAGATCACCTTTCCGGCTTAGATATATCATTTTATTTGCAGCAATTTACAGCAACTCAACCTGAAGTTTATTTAAATAATAAAATTACTATTATTTGGATTTTACTATATTTAATGGTGACCAGTGAAATAATGTATTAAATAAGATTAGTTCTTAGATAATAGGTAGATACACAATATCCCACAAAATAAAAACTTTATGGGGACAATACCAAAATAAGACAATGACGTTGTCAAATTCAACCAGACCACCTTTTTCCAATGTTGCCCGCACACAAACTAAATAAAATACTTTCGTTTGAATATTAAAACAGGACTTTCAGGATTTCGTATTTTTATATGTGCCTACCGAAATGACTTCGAATACTAATAATTTAGTAGATTAATGATCATGTCCACATTGTGCGAGTGGGAAAAGGCTAAAATCCGGCAGTGACAAGCCTCAGAACGGCTATTTAAAACTTACGTTAACGGAGTAAAATACTTATATGAACAAACTAACATTGCGAATGGGTTGCCTGATAAAGTTAAGTCAAGGCTACCCTTTATTAAAACTAACGGAACTAATCTTTTTTTCAAACCAAACGAAATCAAAATGGAATTAAAGTAAATATCTACAAAGCAATCAAGCCAAAAATCTGTTAGGTTGTCATTTTTTTGTCCCTACTACAGAGTTGTAAGGTATAAATAGATAAATTGATACTATATGTCCACTCATCTATTTTCTTATTAAAATATGTATTAAAAGAAAACACGATGGCATAACGTTCGGTTGTCTAAGTAAAATTGGTCAAGCCACACGGTTGTCTCAATTTTAAATAGTCTTCACTTAATGATATCAGGCAACCCATTTGTTATGCTTTTTTTCATGTATATTAAACATATTTTTGACTCAGGAAACATAGGATTTTTTTTGATACTAGACAGGCTTATTTATAATGGTAGGTACCCCAGAGTGAATAGGAGTTATATCCGTAAGAGCAATTGTTTCACTCGCGGCATATCTTTAACGTTTAAATGCCCATGATTGCACTTGCATTTGAACTTCGGAGCAAAATATTAATAATAGTCAGTAGTAACATAAATTTAGTGAATAGTCAAATAGCTTGCTTTCAACACTATTTGTTACATCGATCTGCGTAATACTTGCGTCTACGCTTCAACTTTTTTTTTCGCCCATTCATCAGAGTCCTTGGAAAAGTATCCGCTTCGGCAATCATGGTCTATCTTCGGAAATATGAGATCTAATATAATTCCCATGTTCTTCTTCTTCTTTTGTATCGATGATTTATCACATTATTAGCACCCAGGTGGCTACGTTAATCGCGGTTTCAGTAGAGATTTTGACAGTAAGTCCTATAATCGCAGGTGTAGGGACACTTTAGATACTCCAGAAAGTCACAGTTAGCTGCTGCTACCATGGAAGTACGTGTCTATTAGGGGCCAGCCATAAAATTTATGACGTAATTTAATTACGTCATACGTTAAAGAGGTGGGGGGGGGGTGACAACAAAGTGTGACATTGTGTGACAAGGGGTGGAAGGGGTCCTAAATTTGTTGACGTCACATTTAAAAAACTAATATTGCTAAGTTTTAAAACACGAAATTTGAACTATTAACGAAAAACTTATTAAAGAAATATTTCCAACTCTATCGGCGGGCAGCATGTAATATTGCAAAATATGTGACGTCACACTTGGAAGGCGGGAGTCTCACAAAAATTAACCTTCTGATAAGGACGGATTTTTTGACCCCTCCGGTGAAAAAATCATAAAATTCGTATGACGTAATGTATGGGTGGTCCCAATATAAATAAAATATTTCAATTATACGACTAAAATCCTAAAAGTGCAGAATGAATGCACTACAATGCCTTGAAAAACCAAACTTAGAAGCTTTATAGCGATGTTCGTGTTAATTCGGAAACATGAAGATTCTCGAAGCGCATAGTCTTTCTGGTTCTATTGCTAAATACATTAAATTCAAGCGTTTGCAGTATTTTTCAATTGCATGGTTTTTGCAAATTCTCAATTTTGTTTCCATCGTTTGTGTCCATCACATTTTTTCCATCGGTTGATTGAGCTCTCAGAGCTGAAAGATTATTTTTTAAATTGTTAAGGATATTAACCGTTGGGGCCTAGGATAGATCATGAGTTGCATCTATATTTTGCTTACGTTCATAAACTTTGAGAATGACAAAAGAATGTGCGCTCACGTGAGCGAAGCCCCGGGCACAGCTAGTATAATAATATGTTGAAACAAATTATTCGGGGTTCCATATACAAAAAATTTGGACCTTTATTGTCTGAATTTGGAATTCTATTTTTAAAAGGCTTGTTGTCATAACAACTTATGTAGATTTCTCACCTATTCAACCAAAACTACATGTTGTCAACGATGTAGATAAATACTCGTAGGTACTTAATTTCTATTGTTTTTGTAAACTACCTTATTCAAGGCAAAGGTTGTGACCGTAATTGGTATAGTCGACGTCTTTTATAACCTTAAAACCATTGCACGACAGTTGATCGTTTGAACGTCTCGTCGCGAGTCCTATGCTCAGGTAGGTACGAGAAAGCCAGAGATACGGAACCTTTTGATTTTCATACAGGAATATAGGAAAACTGCTTTTTATGTATTTTATATGTGAAACGCATAAGGTAAAGGGAATGTTTTTTTTTAGTCTTTAATGTTGGGAAAGGGCAAGTCCTCTGAGATATTTTTAAAGACATTATTTATAAGAACTTTATGCTGAAATTATCTAGATCTTTAATTACATTGACACAGTTCAATAAAGGTTATAAGTACTTGAAAAACCATTGAAGCATTAATATGCTTTAATCGATTTAAGGCATCGCTATCTCCCTTTTGGAAGTGCGATCGTCGGCTGTTATCGCGTATTTTTTTTAATTGAATTTTTTACTGTACCTATCCAGTTTCCAATAAAACACACCTGCATATAATACCTAGTACACACTACACTGTAGCAACGCTCTGCAGTACTTTATTGCCGTCAATGTAAACAAAGGTTTTTATTGAGCCGGCAAGTGTCGGGCACTTTCGGCATAATTTAAATCTCCATTATCTGTCCGTTACACAGGAGACACACAGGTCATGGAGCATAATATTGCTTGTACGAAATTGATGGAATGAGTATTTTATCCGTCGGTTTGAGCATAAAGTATCTAATATAATAATATTATATTTTACTAATAGAATAATATAATATCTTACTAATATAATAATATAAAATTTGACTATGACAAAAACACAACCTAAATGGCTATGTGAAGGGTCTGTGTAAACAAAAAGACCCTTCACATAGCCATCAACCAAGCATTCTGTACATCTAACTAAGTAACTTTACGCAATAATTATTGCTGGGAATCGACTTTTTTTTTTGGAGTGAAAAATCACGTTTTACGGTAGGACTCGATGGAAAGCACTCAAAGCATTGTGCTGATGGATGGATTGAATAGTACGGGGGTCGTGGAGGTGTGTAAAGTAAAAATCTTACATAAAAAAAACATGTATTAAAAAAAAAAAACTTGTGAAAAAGATCGCAAAGACGGGGAGAACAAGTGCCTTTCGGATATGTTAAGGGTCTAATTACACCCTTTATAATATTTCTCTCATCATCATAATCAGTACAGAATCACATCATCACTACATAGAAACTGATGTCTGTTTTAGGTATAACCTGTAAAACAAATCACCAGGCTAACCCTCCGTCGGACGTTTATCTGGCATCGCATAATTATAAATGCATTTAATTAGCATACACGATGAATTAACATTATTAAATTAAAATAACAAATTAAGAAAATCAATTAAAAGCATTCATACAAAGTTTTGATGTCATAATGTAGGTAATTAATTACTTCCTACCTGCATATATTAAATCATAAAACAATTGAGTGAACGGCTCTCAACTTGATGGTATAAATACATGCTAAAATATGAAATAAAAAAAACTAAATAAATCACCATTCTCTTGCCCTTTAAAAAGAATTTGCGGTCCGCGCAGCACGTCTTCTGACTTCTTCCACACTATTATATTAGTCGTCAGTAGATACGCTAGGTGATGGTAGATGTAGGGGACCTTAAAATGTACTATAGTAAAAATCCTGTCATGCAGCTTTCAACTAAAGACAAAATATAGACTTCGTGAAATACTGCATCTGCACTCAGGCCTTTGCTTTCCAATTTCGTTCCCCGCACACCTCAATCTACAATGTTAAAGGCATGAACCAAAGCTTCTCAACCCCTGCTAGAGTAGGTAGCTCCCTCAGTGCACTGGTTAGTCAACAGTCTGTGAAGTCGTTCTCTCCAAACGTTAACCTGCTTCCGCAATAACAGTTCCTTACTTACGAGCTCTTCCAAGGGACCTGGAAGTTATAGCCTTCGCCTTTATGTCCGCAAGCGATCTTATAATTTGAATTATAAATGGCAATGGTTGTAAATGTTTCGTTAAATGCGTGTAAAAAGATTGATTTTGGGTCCGGAGGTTGGTTGATTAAAATCTATCAAATCCAGCGGATTTTTCGCGAAAATTGATTACTGCTTTGAAACCTATAACATAAACTTATAATGGTTCTAAAACACCACGTTCGTACATATAATTTTATTTAATAAATACGGAGAGAATCGTTTTAATCGTTAGCTAAGTGTTGGCGCATTTATGCTCGTGGCTGTACCTACAAATTAACGATTGATAAATCTGAAAGAGCTGAAAATAAAGATTATATCGTTTTTCATATCCTGAAACTCGACTGTTCACACAAAACCTATAATTCTATTTCTGTTACAATAATCCGCCAACTAGACTACAATTTGTTATAATTTCCACTTTAAACAAAGAAAACTCTGACACTCCGCTCAGACGCGCCAGACGTGTTTACTTTTAACTGGACGAAGGTAGTTCGGAAACCAAAACTAGAGTCGGATTAACCCGGGGTGGACGGGGCGTCTGCCAACCCATTCTGACCTTTCAGGTAAAGTGTTATACGAAATTGGATAAATTAGCTTTTAGCCTTTAGTTATCCCAAAATATTTCTGATCGTGTAGGCTAGTAGTAAGTATGAGTTATAAGTTTTATCACTTATCTTAAGACTAGTTATTGAAACTTCTAAAGACAATGAGGTGCGTAGATATTGATGAAACTCTATAATCGAAAAAAAAAAAGTAAAAATTAGCCGAAGTGGTGCAAACCACAATGGTCCTACTATCCGCAAGTATATCCTAAAGAACATTTTTGACTCATATCAATGATGTCCTCTAAAACCCCTCCCTAGCTTTATAAACCACCAACTAGACCCGCATCAAACTTATCCAAACAGGTGACATGTTAATACAACAGTTGAAATGCAAAAACAATGACGTTTATGTAGTATGTAAAGTAGGACGGTAGTTCCGGTAACGTTCAATAGAATAGCACGTGGCTATTACACGGACGTGGCGCTAGTGTGCCGAGGAAATAAGATGTCACTCAAAACTCGGCAGCGGTGACTAGCGGACGTGTCACGCGTGTTACTGTCGGTCCCGTTATTTTGAATTGTTGATATTTTAAATAAAGTGGTATTTTTGGAACGGGCAATTCTGATGTGTGGATGGAATTACAAACGTATTCTGTTTTGAAATATATAATATATTTGCGACGCAGAATTACTTACTCATGTTTCTTAAATATTTTAGACAAATTAAGATATTTTGTGGTTTCTAACCTAGGCATGAACAATATGAACATACATCCTAATACATAATAATTATGATATCTAAAACTGTTAAAACAGCCCAATAAACGATCAAAAGCATGATCGATTAAACAAATAATAAAATCCAGTCGTGTGGCCATAGAAATTCAAAACAACAAACAATTAAGTCAAAAAACCCAATCCTAAAACAATGTTGCCATGTTCAAAAAGCCAATCAAACCAACAACGATCTATCAACGTACCTACATCCACAACGCCATCATTGGCCATTATCGGATCCATAAGACAATGTTAAAAGGGTTTTTAATTGCTGCAGCATATACAGGGAAAAGCTTTTACGTTAAGCTAAATTCAGGCTTGCAGCACACTGTATAAATAGAATGTAAATGTTGAAGTTCAGCTTCCAGGTCGCGGTGACATTTCCGAGGTATTATAGTCTTTCTATTTTCAGCTTTTGGAGCTAGTTAGTCGATAGATGAGTATTTTTAAGGCTGCATTTTGACTGGTAGGAAATATCGCAAATGGAAAATGGCTGTAGCAAAGTTTGCTTGATGTTTTGCATTTTCTTGTAGAAGATTTTCTGATTCTTTATGAACTAATTTACAGATATCGGAAGAGGTACAGTTTATTTGCTTAAACTTCAAGGAAGTAAGCAAAATTTAGATGCCTCCTTCTAATTTAGCAGATTTAAATCGGAGCTGAAAAATCATTCCGGGATTTTATGGAGAGGTGGCATGTTACTTACTTTCTTGAAGATTAGGCAAATAAGCTAGGTACCTATTTCGATCGTTGCTAATTTATGATCAGTGATTTTAGCACAATGGCATGGCTGTACGATGCAGTGATTTCACGGATACTAGAATAACAGTATTTAGTACAAATAATGTTTTGGACATGCCCAAACAATTCTTACAGTCCATCAGTTTGTTTTCACCTAGTTCGATCTACTCCTCGGAATTAGAAACAAAAATACAAAATTAAAATGAGTTTTTCGTGCTATTTATGTATTCTGTGGTTTTTTTAGCTTTGTCCTAAGAAAATTTTCTGAGACAGAATAAAAAGTAATTACCTGTTTAAAGAATACAGGGTATAAGGGACAAACTGATAAGGTGCATTCATTCAGCTCCTGATTCTGAATCATATTCCTCCGGAATTTTTCTCCCGATTTTTTTTTTCAGTTACTGTTCCATCATAATTTGATATACTGAATTCACCCCATCAGTTTGTGAAGGGCTGTCCCTTAACACCCTGTAGATATAATATAAGACAAAAAATAAGCTTACTAAAAAACAATACTTGCGACATATCAACTATAAACCCTAAACCCACAAACATAGATACGCATATAAGCAGAAAATTCGGACGCTTTTAATCGGATCGGTCGGCGGCGGGATTTGCGTCCGAATTCGTTAAGTGGGGTCGTTGCGTCGCTGACACCCGGCGGATTGGTGACGTCGGCGTCGCCAATAACTAGGCTATGACGTCATTAAACTGTGATTGCTGTTATAATGGAGGGTGTACACAGGTTTGGTGTGTTTGATAATTAATATTGGTCTGTTGCCTTATTTTATTATACGGCAAACCTATTTATTTATTCACTGGTGAAACATACTTATTATAAAACATGGAAATCTTTATTATTATTTTTTAAATTTTATTTCGAACGGACAGCAAGCTACCGGAAACTGTAAAATTTTCCCAATCTACCTTGAATCTAAGGCTTTAACGATAAAGTTGAAAACCTATTAAAGACATTTTTCAGATTGTAGTTGCTTGATGTGCTGGCGTCTGTATATTAAATGATACGTATGTATATTTTGTATATTATTTCATAAATTGTCGTCGGAGGCCTTACTCACAAGGCATCCACAGGATTTGCCCGGTTAAGCAGAAGCCAGCCTGAACAGCGAGATGCCCTATCCAAAAAAAAAACATTAATTGTCGTCAAGTTACAAACTAGGAACAAACAGTTACTAACCATTAACTTGTATATTGAAACTCTTTTAAAGATTTAAAGGTCTAAATGTAGCAAACATGGAGCATAATAAAAAGCTATACGGTTTCAAAATGTCCTTTAACTTTATGGCTGTCAACGTCTTTTTTCATTTATTAATTCCGTTCCGTACCTTTGTCGTGTCTATTTATTATATTTATTTTTTTGTGTTCGGCATTATAAACAAAAACACATTAAAAAATTAACAAAATAAACAAACAAAACTAATAATGCCAAAAGGGCCAAAATATCATCCCGAATTCCCGATATCTATATCACTTAGAGCGAGGTTTTCTTATCAATGATCCAATGCCCTATCATTTACACCTTCGCATGTACCTAACTTGGTACCTAGGTACACAAACTGAAGCCATTATCCCAAAGCCAGCACAAACACTACCACACAATTGTTACAGGGAGACCTAAAATCATTACAGAACCAAAAAAATACGATCGAGCATTTCTCTGTAAGAGAGAATATAAAGTGATTATAAATGTATCAAGAGCGGGCTTACAGGATATCGTAATTGACATGTCATGACCAGTAGCGGTCACAAAGGGCCAGAGATTGTAGAAATTTGCCGAGCCGATAATGTCGGTCCGGCAAATAGGTTCAGCGGAGACCGACGAATGGAGGATACGACAAGTGACGCTTTTTTTGTATGTCCAGAATTGGTTTTATGGTACTACTAGCTGTTGCCCGCGACTTCGTTCGCGTGGAAATTTAGATGTGTGGTAGAAAAAAACAAAGTACCCGACTTACTATTTCAAACTATAATACAAGGTGTAAACAGACCCTTCACATAGCCGTCAACCAAGCATTCTGTACATCAAACTAAGTAACTTTACGCAAAAAATATTGCTGGGAATCGACTTTTTTTTGGGGTGAAAAATCACGTTTTACGGTAGGACTCGATGGAAAGCACTCAAAGCAATGTGCTGATGGATGGATTGAATAGTACGGGGGTCGTTGAGCTGTGTAAAGTAAAAATCTTACATTAAAAACAAGTATTTAAAAAAAAACTTGTGAAAACGTAACTTTGACCCCCTATATCTCCATAACTAGAAGATTCCCAGGTACGGTCTAGAACAAAAAATCATCGCAAAGATGGGTAGAACAAGTGCCTTTCGGCTTTGTTAAGGGTCTATTTACACCCTTTATATCTCTGTGCCAAATTCCATCTAGATCCGTTCAACTGTTCTGGCGTAATTGAGTAACAAACATCTATCCATCCATTCAAACTTTCGAATTTATAATATTAGTACACATACGGCTTTCTTTGTGGTGTATAGTATATTTTTAATTAAACAAATTCAAGGATTTCATTCTTTTGAAAAAATATATTTGACATGAGTTACTGTACGATATATCTCACCTGTATTCGTTCGTAAATACAGTTAAGGGCATTACATGGCTCAAATCCCAAAAACAGCGTATGTTCAAAGAAATTTGTTGATGAATCCCTTCGTGCGTTTTCCGTGTAAAAAAAGTATGTTATAGTTAAGTTCATCACAAATAAATTGTATTGTTTAAAATTTTAATAAACCTTCTCAATTTTTTTTGGTTAATCGTAGAAAATAGGTCCTTTTTCAACCTTAATTGTAAATTATCTCTGTAACGGCTGAATAGATCGGCATGAATTTTGTAACAACAAATACGTAATGATATACTTAACAATCTGTATTGTTTTTTTTCTGTTATTTCTTTTAATATTTTTAAATAATAAATAAAAACCGAAATTTTGCGAAATGTGCGGGGCAAGTCAACAAAAACCAGTACAGGGATCAAATCATCAAGGTCATCGAGCAATGTAATGCCCTTAACACATCGGAGTTACAATTTGACCCTGACAGCACTGTCACTAAGCAGTCGCAATTGAGGCGATTTATGTAGTGGGTGTTTCCACTGCTGTGTAGATGACTGTACTAATTTCCGAGAAATTTTCGAAGGGTTTTATGCGTTCAATGGTATAAAAAGCTTCATTGTAGGTAAAACATCCCTTTTTGACATCAACGATGAAATCATACTTGAATGATTCTCTATTTTACTCAATACATGAAAAACTCAATTTAAAAAAAGATTGCGCTAATTATCATTTAGCCCGCTCATTTGTTTCTATGATCCTTGTTCCAACTGACCACCGAGTGCGGTCGACAACTCGTGAATGCAGATGTAACTGAACATTTTGTAATACTCCTCTTTATCTCAAAGGCGCCAGAAAGGACCACCTTTTTGGGGTTTATTCATTTAAATGTTTAATATCTTGAAAGTAATTTAAACGTAACATTTAAACAGGATGATTTGTAAAGAATTTTTCTGCAGTGTGTTTTGAACGAATTTTATTTTTGTTAGTAATTCTAGGTACTTAGGTAATTGGAGGTTGTTGTTCTAGATCACAGATTGTATTTTTAGACTATATACTATAAACTCAAATTATTTAATGAAAAACAGAAAACAATCATTTGATACAAGACAGGTCCTGATAAAAGTGACAAAACAATTACTTTAAACCATTATATTATACAAAGTAATGGTTCCGTTACATATTTTACCATCAAAAATGTTTTTGCTGGTAACTTCATAGACAATTTGACGTAAATTGATATCTAGTGGGGCGCGGGCTCATTTAGCGTCTTCACTCAACCATATCAGCCGAGTAAAATTAACGTGAAAAAACTTTGTCCAACCGACTGTCGAACAGGTTAATTATGCAAAAAACATTTATAGTTTTATGCTTCTCATTTCATTGAATAAATAGGCCTATGCGTATATTATAAAAAGCCTAAATTAGTTACGGATTGATCTACGTGTTGGCACAGACCTTCAGACAAATTTAACTTGACACATTTTAGTTTTTTCTTTGTATGATGATGACTTTGAGGACGCATTTATTAGTTACTGGTAGTTTTCAGGCCGATTTGTCATTGGTTTTTTACTACAACTTACTAATCGTGACTATGTTGTGGCTTGAAACTAACAGCACCAAGAAATATGAATGACTTGCAGATCTTACAAACTTTCCTCGGAAGTTAGGCTGTAAAGGACCTTTCAAGAAAGGTGAAGCATGCAGAGAAAGGTGTAGATAGGTAGGTCTCCTTCTAATGTTTATTAATTTAATCCCAGATCACCATAGTTTATAGGAGCTCGTGGCTAAATAATAACAGCCGCTCGGATCGATGTTTAGGTTAAGCCGTGCTTGCCTAGGTTGGTCTGTGGATGGGTGACCACCCATTACATACCGAGTTTCCTCCGTGCCTCGGAAAGTACGTTAAGCCGTTGGTGCCGGCTGTCATTTGTAGATCTTTGACAGTTGTTACAGGTAGTCAGTGGCTCAAAAAGTTTGACAACCAGTCTTACCAAGGGGTATCGTATTACCTAATACTAACTGGGTTGTGGAGGTCAGATAGGCAGTTGCTCCATGTAAAATACGGGAATTCAGCTGCATCCGGTTAGACTGGAAGCCGATCCCAACATAGTTGGGAAAAGGATATATAATGATCACCATAGTTTATACGATAAATTGAGTGCAAAATCGTTTTTACTTAGCAAAAGTTAACACGTGGTTCGAACTAGGTTGAGTACATAGCACGGCCATACATGAATGGCGCGAGTACGGCTCGCACCGCTGGAGCGCGGAAACAATCAAATATTGGCAACACACTACACCCTGCTGGACTCCATGCAGATTTTTATTCAATTTTTTCCCCTAGTGAACCTCGGTTTTCAGTATAGGGTAGTGATTGTTTACGTGTTGTGGTTTGCAGTTCGAAAGAAGTACCGCTCTATTGTTTGGTCTACAAGTTCGCAAAAATGTGTGAATGTTGTCTTAAATAGACAATATTTTTGAGGCAATCGTGAAAACGTAGACAGTAGACAACATCATAAAGATGTTAATTACACTGCTGCAGATTTTCATTGTCAAACACTGTTTTAAGCTTTCACAACTAAACTTATAATGTCAGACTCTCACTTACGGAGTATCTTCCGTGATTGGAAAATCGGGAGCTCAAAATAATGAACAAACACGGAAAATATCCCGTAAGTGACAGTAAAAGTTTTCATTGTCAATTTAAAACAGACTAAAAAATCAAGAAAAAAAACGAATCTCTCTAAAACATGATAAACACGTATTGACATTCACACCCACAGACAGCACACGAGTTTCAGCAGACGCATACGTACAATGGATGAACTTAAAAGCCGCTGTTAATTGAATCGGCTTCAGATTGCAGGACGCTGTCGGCGGCACTGGTAATTGCGTTAGCTACAAACATGTCCAGCCCTCTAACTGTGCTCATTCGATGTGACCATTTTTTACATACGAACTGGATGGGAGTTTTATTGTTAATGGATGCGACGTGAGGATTAATTGAATCTAGGAATGCAGCTCGCAAAATAATGAAATTTGGAGCTAACTCTCGGAGTCTGAAAGCATGTCAACATGCCCTAGTAAATTCTGATGTCTCGTTGACCAACACAAGAACGTTCACTGACATGAGATCTGACAACAGCCTAAATTGATTAAGCTTTCAGAAATCGGGGTAAGTGTTTCTTGAAAGTTCGTAATCAAGTTTTAGGGCTCTCAGAAAATCTTCTGGGCCTTGGTCTCGGATTTCTATTATGTAAATGTAAGAAGTTGTAATCTGAGTGGGCATTGTGTTTGTAATGTTGTGTAAACTTTGTAGTCGTCGTTTATCTGAGGCATTTTAATTATTTTATAAAATTTAGCAAATTTTTGCAAACCTTAACCAACCTTTACGATTCACAAGGGCAGTTATCTAAACATATAATAAAATTGTAACAGGCCGATGTCTGTACATTGAAGATAATGAAAAAAAAAATATTTGGGGGTCTTTTTAGAGCAACAGAAGCCAAAACAACAGTTTTTAGATTTTTCGTCTGTCTTTCTGTCTGTATATTTGTACGCGCATCACGCAAAAACTACTGCATGGATTTGAACGCAGTTTTCACCGCTGGACTACTAGATGCTAAACTTAAAATATAGGCAAGATTAGATATAGTTTTGGACCCGCTATGCGAAGCAAGGTTGGGTCGCTAGTTTACTGCTAAAAACAGTAGTCTCTCATTGCCTTTTTACCCTTGCCATGTCTACTACCTTTAACTGCTCTTTATTTCCACATTCCAATTTAAATTATTTTTCTTCTTTTCCTTATTTCTCGCTAAAATTACGTTTTTCAAAATAGAAACCGTATGAAACTCCCCAATTGTTTCGTTAATCTCTGTTATGACTGCGATAAATTACAAAGTGCGCAAAACTGCGTTCACCACAGATAACGAATTTTTAAAAGGGGGAAAAATTAAATTGCTGCCTTTATCTAAGAACTTAAGAGGTGCTTGAAATGACTCCGGGTTTTTCTCTTAGTCACTCGAATAGCGAGAACCAATTATAACTTGTAAGTAATCCGCTTATCTGAAACTCTGCGAGTCGACGCTCGCCGTTTGGAATATAATTCACTTTATCCATATTCAATATCAGATCGTGCGACGGCGAGCAAATAGAGCGTTTCAAGTGAGAATTATTATTGGATAAAGCTCGCCTCTTTCCTTCTTGTCTATTTTCAGTGTCCGGTGGAGTGTAATAATTTACGTGTTGTATTGGATATTGCGTTGTGAAAGTGCCTTATAGTGTCTGTATGACTTTATGAGCGTTTGATTTCATTATTAAGTGATCTGTGTGTTCTTTCAGCTACTGTGTTTTATCATCAAAAATTGTTTTTACGATTGATGTACTTACCTTTTCGGCCATACTATACGAAATCCTCGTCCACTAATTAGGTAATGTAGTTTTAAGTTGAATACATTCCTAAATAACATAAAACCTACTTTTACCAACGTTCCCAAATGTTTCATTGTTAGAACCTGGATGTAAAATAGCACGAAGCAACTAAAGAGGTAAATAATAAGATTAGCAGGTAACACCAGCGTGTTTGTTTGTCCCACGTTGGGCGCCACTTTTACGTGACGCGAATGCCAACGTTTGCGAATTCACTCGTACAAAATGGCCCGTTCAGGAAGTTTGAATAGGAAACAAGTTGGATAGTAAAACAAATAATGACAGCAGTAGCATTTTATAATATTTTTGTTCTAGGCAACTAATCGGATTAATTAATACAGTGCTCTTCATGCTCTTTGCTAGGTGCAGGATTGTGACTCCACTTAATTAAAATTCTTGAAATCTTATTACAGATTAGTTTGCCTCAGCATATTGAAGATATGTATAAGCATTTGTCATTTTCTGAAATACGTTTTATTAAAAATACGTTAAAGTTTAAATAAAGCTTATTCCGTAGAAACTTTGAACTACCTATTTTCTTTGACTTACTTTGAAGAATGTTTCAATAGATAAGTCTTCAAAGCAGGCAGCTTTGAGCGGCAAAAGTCGTAGCGAGCGTTGCATTATAAGGACGATGTAAGGACGTATCTCGGGGCCTCCATTCTAGAAAGGAATGCTCCAACATGCTTCACACACAGAACCTATCTGAAAGCGTAAATTGAGGGTAGATGTAAATTATTTTCTTGGAAAATATAATTATTTTATTTCAATATATCAAATCAAAATGATCATACATTTTGTATTGTAATTTAATCATATTTCAATCAAGAAAGGTGCATAACAAACTGGGTACAAAATTGATTTCGTTTGTTGCAACCCAGAGCATTAAGGGCATAGCCTGTAACTCACCTTCATCTAATTTCTAAAAACATTATTTAGATAATTTGATGACCAATTACGACCAAAATACACTTGCTTTTATAAGATGATTAAAAAATATATGATATATGAGCTACCTCTGCAATACAATAAGCAGTCAAATAAACCACAGGACCGCAAAATGTTTGTTCGAACAGCAATAATTTCTTGTAGACAGTCGTGTAATCATCCATTAAGCTGAAATATAGTAAATATAACATAAAAAAACGTAAACAATTGGATTATGTGAGAAGATATCTGGTAAGAAACAAAAAAAAAATATGAGTTAGGCCTGCGATACATTTACTATAAGTTCTTTATCAGTCGACTGAACATTAAAATTATGAACTCTTAAATTCCATATTTCCGTAATAACAGAGCTTAAACAAGTAACAGCCTACAGTGAGTTTACCTATTAAATTTTATAACTTATTTTTTTTAACTGGAGTCCCACAGGGTACAGTCACGAACACCAATATGTGTCCACTACGCAACTTTTAAAAGGGTTTTTCTTCTATCGTATTGATTTTAATTTCATGTTGTTACTAACATAGTATCTTGGAACCAACATTATTATGAAATTGGTCTTATCTCAATGTTACAATTATTATTACACGAGAGAATCGCATTTGAATTTAGGTAAGTGTATACATGGTGATGCTCCTGACTGTACAAAACCGTTTTCTATCAAGATATGATAATACACAGATTGAGTCAAATTAGCTCTGAAAATGCGAATCCAACTAGAAACAACAACCACAGTCTTAAGTACCAAAGCAAATTAGCAGAATGTTCGAATTCCAATAATAACCTCGAGAAAGCAATAATTAGTTGGTCCATACCATACCATGAGTGCCCGTAAATGTCCACTGAACATGACCTAATTAGTGACCGGAGAGCATTAATTGAATTAGCAGCCACATTTCTAGGCATAGTGTTGTGTCCAAGCATGTTTGCACCATGAACAAATTCATGCACTAAGGAAATTAAACAAGGAATGGCAAATAATGTTGTATATTCTGCGTAGTAGTTAGTTTGTTCTAGTTAGTCAAGATTCTTGGAACCACTTCGGCGATATATGAAAATTAGTGGGTGGTTGAGAGGGTTCAACAAAAATGCTTGAAAGATCAAAGGAAGATAAAAATATAGAAATACAAATTAAAACTTGATGATACGTTTTAGTGTATACTGTGTCACTTCTATTTTATGCCGTCACATTATTCAAAATGTATTTACATCATGGAAGTTGTTTACAATATGTGAGCCCCGTCCTTCATTAGGCAACGGTTTATTACATTGTCTGAAGCACTTTACATTTTTGCGATAAACATGGGCAGAAGTGAAAATCTACCTGTACATATATTGATGGTGCTTGACAATTGCTCTCATTGACCTCTCTATTAAATAAGAGAAGAACAAACTTTCTTCTTCACTAGTTGCTGGGTGTATGTCCATTAAAAGATCTTGGGGACTCCATATCACAATATCATCTTTTGAAGTAATCTGCCTGATCCAGACTATTTGTGTTTAAATCATAACTGAAACATAACAGCAGTAAATGTGAGTGAAATGTATTTTATAAAACATATAAATGAAAACTTAAACTAAACTCACAGGTATAATTATATGCTTAAAGCACGATACATCGGTTCATCACCATCATCATCATCATTTCAGCCGAAAGACGTCCACTGCTGGACATAGGCCTCCCCCAAGTGTTGCCACATTGACCGGCCCCGTGCGACTCGCATCTAGCGGATCCCTGCAACCTTCACCAGGTCCACCTAGTGGGAGGCCTTCCAACGCAACGTCTTCCGGTTCGCGGTCGCCACTCCAGAACTTTTCGGCTCCATCGGCCATCCGTCGTGCGAGCAATGTGTCCTGCCCACTGCCACTTAAGTTTGGCTATTCTTCGCGCTACGTCGGTTACCTTGGTTCTCTTGCGGATGTCCTCATTTTTGATTTGATCACGCAAGGAAACTCCGAGCATAGCCCTCTCCATTGCCCTTTGGGTGACTTTAAGCCTTCTGATAAGGCCCATTGTGAGCGACCACGTTTCGGTCCCGTATGTAATCACTGGCAACACACACTGGTCATAGACTTTCGTCTTGAGATACTGCGGTAAGTTAGACACGGACACACGCGGCACATCGGTTAGCATACATAAAAGCCAACTCATAAACCGGTGATTTACCAAAATCTACGTCGGGAAACCAAAATGGAAACAAAAGTGGTCTACTTCCTCCAACATTGGGATCATAAGCTGCCAGAAAGTAAAAAAGCGATAGTAATCCCACTGCAGTGGTAACACAAAATACGCACGTAAATTTATAAATCTTCCAAGTTTTCAGTTGATTCTCAAAAAACGGAGTTCTGAAATTGAAAGAAATAAAACAATTAATACACCAAGCAAAATAAACATACAATGCAACCACAAAATAACACTTTAAAAAATCAGATGGTCATCTAAATACTAACCAATATTTTTCACCTGCAGTACTACAAATAATTTTACGCAAAAAGTTATGAAATTGTGGCAAATTCTTTCTTATACAGGAAAGCATTAGCAATTCGTAGCTCAGTACATTGGTATATGTTCCAGCTTCAGTTATAAGAGCGAAGTCAAACGACTCCACGCCATGACAGAAGGAGGTGAATGTGATCAGGCAAGCCACAAACCCTGTGATGAAAAGGATAGCATTTTGATTGAAGTACCTGGAATTTATTCATATATTTAGTCAGTATCCTGTCTATACACTTGTAGAAAAACATTTAGATTTGCTCTTTTTAGTTACAATAATAGTATGTGGCGAGGTTAACTACACGACGATACAAACTTTTGCCATAATTTCATTAGGTAGGATTTTTTATATTTTTTATCTCGATATCGGTGTGGTCTTTCAATATGAAAAAAATATAATCATAGTGACTGTTTGGCTGACAGAACCGAGATTTCTTATCAGATTTTTTTTAGCGTATAAAGTGAATTGCTATTAAGTTATCACACAATTCATGTATTGTATTAGGAATACAATTTTTATTGCTATTACATTAAGTAATGATATAAAGGAACTGACATTGTGAAACACAATTTATTATAAAAATCGTCTTACGTCTTTAAACAGTTACTAATAAATGAATCAATCACTTCCATCATTACCCTTTTCATATTAAATATTTTTCGATTTCTTACTAACAAAAATACTAAAATAGAGTCTACTTTATCATGACAAGAATTTAATACGTAGTCTACGGTTTCGTAGAAGTCCTCCCCCTTATTATGGACCTACTTTATGATATTTTTCTAGCCAGTAATTTTTAGATTCGAATTTCTCAGTATTTTCATTGATGTATAACGCTAGGGGCAATGTCATCGGTTAAGTAGTTAAGAATAAAAATTACCTACTTATTTTATGTTGTTGAATGGAAAAACTAGAAAGAGACCGTAGCTTCGTCCACGTATTTTTTAATGGAAGATCATTATTGTTTGGAATGTGTACCGCCACGATTAAGCATCGTTTTTCTCAAATCAAAACTCTACCGACTTCAGTAAGGCCTATGATACCATCACTAAAAATTATATGTTTTTTGATTAAATTAATTTCTTTTTTTTTCATTAATCCCGTTTTTATGCGGTTAATGAACAAAACAAGCAGATTTTCATTACAGGAACTGATGGACGCTACTGAAGGCGATAAACTCGTTGCTCAGTTCTGGGCCGACAGAATTTAGATTGCTACACGCTAAGAAGAATGACTGTTTTTAATATCGCTAGGCAATAACTAAATGAATGCCTTAAGAAAAGCGCAGTGTCAGTGCATTTTGAACGTTCGACTCAGCGATGGCAGCCGATAGTCCAACACTGTTACAACAATATTTACGCATGCAAATGGCGCTCTGTGTGTGTGTGAGTCAAAGCGAGCATAAGAGCAACATTAAATGATATAATTGAAGATTCGAACAGTATTAGAGTAATGTAAAAACACATTATCCAAAACATTCCTTTTTTAGTCATTTAAGCGGTTCATGTTTATCACATTATTTAAAATACAGAAAACATTAAAGTTGTTTACAACATGTGAGTCCTGTTTTTCATTAACAGTTAATCTGATGAAGTGGAGCTTTTTACCGTGTTGTGTGTTGTACCGTCCATATTTATGCACAGGCTTTCTGATAAACACTTACTGTGAATTTACCCGATCTTAAACATTCTAGAGAGGTAAATGATGCCTATTTATTTCTGTAAATTGGTTCACTTCCAGACATAACACTATTTACTTTACACACTATTGTATAAAATCAGGTTCCTCTGACTAATAGAGAGAAAACTACAAAGCCATGTTCCCACTGCTGGGACACAGGCCTTTTCTTCATGGGAGGAAGTGGGCTTATCCACCACGAGAGCCCAGTGTGGGTTGGTAGATGTCCCATGACTTTGAATTGTTGATGTTCTAGGGCTTGCTGGTTTTCTCACGAGGTTTTTTTTCATCGCAATGAAATAAATTACACAAAGTAATGCAGCTGCCAGAGTTCGCACTCACGACATACAACTCGTTATTATGTGCCTTAACAATTGAGTTAACATTCCAACTACATCCAGTATATATTATAAATTTATGAATCAGATTAGCAGTTTACGTACCATCTCAAACTCAACAGCAAGGCTTCCTCTAACTGCAGTTCTCCAAATCTTTGGACCCACGGGAGTGATAAATGCTCAAGTATTTAACAGAAACTCGCATAACGTTTTTGCAAAGTATCAGGGGCAAATTAGTATTTAATCCAATATTTTGCCCGTAAAAGCAGACTAATTTTATTATTGGAATTTATTTTGTAATATTTTGTTTGGGTTCATAAAAATAGGGTGTATCTTTGCCACTCTCTCTTTGGGTGAATTTTGGCCACTCAAGATTATTTTTAGAACAGAGAGAGAGTTACTTGAATATTATTTATTGATTGTGCTATAATAACTCATATTTGTTTACCTAAAACAACGTTTAACTGTGAGAAACACCAATAAAACATAATTAACGTAATAAAAAGTGTTGAAATAATTCAGAACAATCAAATAATGATGATTAACAGGTTACACCGATGGTTTTCTTTAGTATCACGTTGGGCGCCACTATTGGTTTGTTTTTGGCTTTGACAAGCTAAATAATAGCAGGTAACACTCCTGTGTTTGATTGGCCCCACGGTGGGCGCCACTATTACAAGATACCGTATTCAAGGGTTGCTTTTTCACTCGTACAAAATGGCATGTTCAGCAGGGCTATTGCGTATTTCTGTTGACAGTTCATAGTTACGGGTTTTGATATACAATGACCGTTCTTGTTGGTTTCAACTGACGCTACCCGTGCAGACCTGTCATTGTATATCAAAACTCGGACTGTCAACAGACATACTGCAGAAAGTTGTAGTATTAAACAAGTTCGTCAATAAAACAAATACCGATTAGAGAATTATTTATTTTTTGTGTAGTTCAAAACATTCTTGCTCTGTGCATCCTACTTATTTATTAAAGACAGTGCTTGTTTTAGTTGCAGTATTGTAATTTAAAATTTTAACGTACTTTAAGGCATTCTATAGATTAGTTTGACGCAGCATATTGAAGCACGAAAAAGCAGTGGTCATTTTCTGAAACAAAAGAAAAATTACTTAGATACTGGGCATTTTGGAATCTACAAAATCTTTTTTTTACTTACTTGGGAGAATGTTTCAACCGATATGTCTTTAAAACCAGGAGCTTGAAGTGGCAAAGGTCGTAGCGAGCGCTATATCATAAGAACCAAGTAAGGACGTATCACAGGGCCTGCGTTCCAGAAAGGAATACTCCAACATGCGTCACAAACTGATTTTACCTGAAAATTTGAATTGCGGGTAGTTAAAAATAAATCGTTGGATCTGCCATTTCTATATCTTAAAATGAATCGATATGTACTTACCTTGTAGGTAAGATAAGTGCACAAAAAACTTGGCACAAAATGCAGTATGAAAGTAGCAACACATAATAGTAGTAGTATCGCTTGAAACTCGCCTTTGTCTAATTTCTGAAAATAAAAATTTCTTATCAATTTTGTGTTTTTTATTATTATTATAATAAGCTTCCATTATTCAGGGTAAGGTGTGACAAGGCAAAGGCCTCCATTTCATCTTTCTAATATTCTCGATCGAACGTTATTGCAGACCTATCCTTTAAATATCTGAGTTAGGCTCATCCCGCCATTTTTTTTAGGCCTACCACGTGGTCGTTATTTGCCATTTGAGGTCTAATGTGTAATTGCCCATTACAGTTTTAACCTTATAAAAATAGGTAATGATAATTCATGGTGGTACAAGTACATACTTCTACCATACAGTAGGCTGTTAAACAAATCACAGGACCGCAAATTGTTTGTTCAAACAACAGTAATTTCTTGTAGACAATCGCATAATCTTCCATTAGGCTAAAACAAAAAAAAAAAATTGCTGAGAGAAAGGTAAACAATTGAATATTATAAAAAAAAAACAGCAAGTTTATCTCGAGTTAGGTTAGGTTCAGCGGCGTATTTAGCCTATGGCCTAGAAGGCCCCGGCCCGGGGCGGCAGACTGAGAGTTGCTGCAGGTTTCGTCCTTTTTACACAAGCCCTTGGTATTTTCTAGCCTTCCGCCCAGTTGCTTCTAGATCTATATTATACTAACTACAATTTTCGGGTATCAAATCTTTAAATATGCCATTGGCTAAGCTCCATATCTTTCACCTGTACATAGATTGATGATGCCTCACGATGTCTCTCATTCGAGTCTCAATCAAATAAGAGAAATATTTACTTTCCTCTTTACTAGTGGCTGGATGTATGTCCACGAGAAGCTCTTGGAGACTCCATATTACAATATCTACTTTTGATGTTATCTGCCTGATCCATATTGTTTGTGTTTGTATCATAACTGAAATAAGTTATCGTAACAGCTTTAAATATGATAAGACCATAATTAAACAAGGGGAGCAATTTAGTTTTTCGAGACATTGCCAATCGATTGGTCGACTTTTCACGTGACAAGAGGGCTTGCCCCTTTTTTTTGGCCAAAGAATCAGCATTGCCATTCAACGTGTTAATGCTGCCAGCCTCTTGAGCACTTTCCCTTTGTCAGCGATGCGCGATGTGGACAAATTGTTTGACGCCCTGTGATTCTTTTCCCCTTTTGGTACATGTACATATTTTTTTTTTATAGCTTACTTGTTTTAGTATATTTTTTGAGTTTCATATTGTTAAGAAAAAATATTTATTTCTTGATCAAAAAGGGATGCCTATCCCTTTACATTTTTTATCATTTTTATTGAAGGTTATACTGGTTGTTATTTCTCTCTGGAATTATTATTTAAAAGAGTAACAAGATTTAGTTGCTATTATTGGAACTCAACTCACATATATAGTTATAAGCATAAAGCAGGGTACAAATATTGGCAAACATGAAAGCCATCTCATAAACCGGTGACTTGCTAAAATCGACGTTATTTATCCAAAATGGAAACAGAAGAGGTCTGCTCTCGCCAGTGTCGGCACCATGAGTAGACAGAAAGTAAAAGAGCGAAAGATAAGCAAATATGTTCATCGCTATCGCAATAGAAGCAGTGAATATGCACGCGAATATGCAGATCTTCCAAGTTTTGAGTTGTTTTTCCAAATACCGGGTTCTGAAACGTAAAGTTTAAAACATAAGAAACAAAATATTTGAAAAAATAATAAACAAAAAACACAAAATAATTCGGATACACAATTCGGATCCGTGTCTTTTATTTTTAAACCTATATAGATATGACGACAACAATAGGTAAACGCAAGAAACTGGAACTTCAAAAACGTACCGGTATTTTTCTCCGTCAGTACAAATAAAATGAAAATCTTGTTTTAGAGCTTGCAAAAGGTTGTGGTATTGCGGTAAATTATTTCTTGTACAATAGAGTATAAGCAACTCATAACTCAGTACAAGAGTGTAGGTGCCAGCTTCAGTAATATGAGGTATGTCTAATGTTTGCACACCATGAATGCAGGAAATAAATGCAAACACTGCAGCCAAGAACCCCATGGTAAAAAGGATAGCATTTTGATTGAAGTACCTGGAATTCAATAAATTGTCATTATTACGGATCATGAACGGCTGCTTACACTTGTGGATTAAAAGAAAGAGACCAAAGGAAGAAGGGTGAAATATGAGATTGTCGAGGGCGTGATTAATAAGATGACGGCTAAGGAAGCCGGCAAGAAATGTATCGAAGAAGAATACGTGCTGTGCAGTCCCCGAATACATTTGGAAAGGTAAAAGGATAACACACAAACAAATCTTTCTGATTATTTTGCTAAGTGAATCTAGTGACTCCTATGTAAACTTACGATGGTGGATTCTTGTTTCCGAGATCTGCAACTTTAAAAGCAACATTCACTTTGTAGAAGGTCTGATGAAACTCAAAAGGATCGACATGGCCTTTCGAAAAATCATTATTGTCCTTGTTGTAAAATGATTTAAATTTTTCCCACATGGTGATTTTTTGGTATTAAGAAACTTGAATGTATAAAGTATTAACCAGAATCTGATGCATTAGGGTTTAATCAATCATATTCCAAGGTTTGTAAAATGGTCCTTCGTTCACGGAGTGAAGCTCAGCTTTCATGATCTTATTACCGAAATTGTCTCTTTTACAAAAGTGATAGGTATTAATTATTATTAACTTCTGGCGCTGTCTTGAGATAAACTGTAATGCTCATTGATCCGATCTTAAACATATGCAATGGAGACTTCGGGACTCTTCCAGGATTTTTTTGATCGTTTCTTTTTGATCACTTTTTTTTTCATAGAAATATAGAACACGACACGAATACAACACATCCGATGATAGTTCAATTGAGTAGAAAATGCCTTGTCTTTTATTATGGGCCTGATATTTTCTGAGAAGTAGTTCTGAGTGCCAAATAACCCCGTATTTGCTGTATTACCGCTTCGGGCAATGTCGTTGGCTAAGTGATTGTGAAAAAGCCATTTTGTACCGTTTTACGGAAAAATAATTAAAATTTGGATACATTTTCTCAAAAATGGAACGCCATTTTGAAAACATAACGCTTAATAATTATGAAAATAATTAAGCACACACTTGTGCAAAATTATTGAGATGAGAAATATTTCTGAATAGCAGTTGAGATTTGAAATTCTGGTCAAATTGGATACGCTTTTATGGGTTAAAAGTTTAATTGGGGAAGATCAAGCTTATACATGCAGTATTTGAAATACCTAGAAGCTCAGCATGTCACAGTTTGAATCTAATTAAAACTACATAGTGGTTGGACCTGTTTTTAACCGACTTTCTTCAAAAAGGAGGACGTTCTCAATTTCTCGGTTGTATTTTTTTTTGTGTTTTTTACCTCATAACTCCGTCATTTCTCAACCGATTTGAAAATGTCTTTTTTAAGTGAAAGGATATACTTTTCGATTGGTCCCATAGAAATTTCATCAAAATCGATTCAGTGATTTTGTTTTTTTCTTAACGTTAATTGCCCCATCATAGCCCAGTCATATTAGGGGTTTCACCTCGAAATGAGATAATAAGCTGTAAACTCGTATACATCTTCATTTTGGTGTTACTAAAAGTGTCTCAAAAGTCTCATAAAATCTCGTGTTGTCGCTTTTTCTTAGTCGTTATTTCGCTAATTACCACTTTTTTTTAAAATTAGGTTAGGCCTAAAATGTTTGTGTGGCAATAAAAATGACTGAAAATTTTATCTTTTACAGCCTGGAATTATCTGGGTTATCATTTCGATGGCTAATTATGACCGATCATTATATTAATGATAAAAGGTTCCCGAGAAATAATTACTTAGTTTTGGCATTGTCTGTGGTCGAGTATTTTCGAGATAAAACTAGTTTTTCAGTTTCGTGCAGAATGCGCCAGAGGCATGGCGAAATTACGCCCAAAGGACTAATTGACAACATGCATCTTACTATGAGCAATGTGCGACGGTACACATCGTAGTGGAGACGATGCTGTTCGGTGTAGATTGCCGTGTTAAGAAGTCAGGGTCCTTCTACCTGGATTATGACGTTCTCGTGCAATGATCTAAATTGGCCGGATATGATAAAAGCGTTGCTCATTGCGGATGGCTGCAATGTAAATGATATGCACTCGTGGTCAAATAATATGGGTCGATGACGAAAATCCCTGTAACTTGCAAATTAATAATGGTACACACGTGCAACTAACTTAATATTACAGACAATTTTAATATCGTATGAAATAAAACCTTAAAAGATCTACAACAGAATTAAAAAAAAGTTTAAATTTTAACACCTCGAATTAAAAAATAAATTAAATTTGCGGTTGTTTTACTTTTGCTTGTTTTCTCACTTTTGTTTTCAATCTTTCAAATCAAAATGATAAAAGGCGTCGTCTTTCACCATCAATATTACTATCATGTCCCTAACACCAGAAGAATGTACACGTATCGTCACCAAATTAGAGGAAGCTGGGCAGAAAATTAAAAGACCAAGAACCGGCAGACCGAGATGTACTACGGCTTGAGAGGATTATTTATTGTTACGACCATGCTCTGAAATCGGCACCTCACGGCAGTTGAAGTAATAAATCAACTTCGGGAGACTACGGATCTCCTTGATTTGATTTGTTACTTTAAATTGCCGACGTAAGCTAGTCGACCGTAAGGCGGCGACTCCTTCAAGCTAATTTTAGTCCACAAAGACCCGCATGGCAAATGGTCCAATACTTGAAAGGGAACATCGGGTAGCAAGATTACGGTACGCCCGCGAACACGCTTAATGGGGAGACGAAGAATGTGCAAGCGTAATGTTATCTGACGAGTCCAGATTTATAATAATAATAATAAATAATAATAATAAAGGTTTATTGCAGAAACTTGTACAACTTTTACAGTAAATCTTACATAGAGACCTCCTTTTAAGTAAAAGATATACCTGTGCTAGGAGATCCCGCTCTTCAATGACAAATTTTGTGATGGTAAAAGTGGTGTACAAATAGAAAATAGTATTCAAATAAAAAATAAAAAAAACAAAAATCACAAAGCAAAAGTTAAAACTAAACATAACTATACTAAATAAACAAATAAAAAATTAAAGTAAAACAAAATCAAAGATATATCCTAAAATAGTGTGTGTGAGCGTGAGTATGTGTGCATGTGTGTTTGTGAGTGTGTGTATGTGGGTGTGTGCGTGTGTGCATCCCTTAACTTCATATTGACGATGTTTGCAGCAACAATTCAATGTCATCATAGGTCTTCAGTTTTAACCATTGAACTATTGCCTTTTTGCAGTCTTTGGTACTCATCGGATGGATGTTAATTATTTTATTTATTTTATTATATAGGGCAGCAGAATTTGTGTTAAATTGCCTTTTGGCATATGCAGTTTTAACGAATTTTACTGGTGCAACACTGTATTTCCGTCTTCTTTCCTGATGGTGAGGGTTATAGGGCAGGACTTTGTGTAATTTTAAGACAGTATGCAGTATGTATAATTTTCTGACTGTGAGAATACCGCTCAGGGAGTATAGCTCATTGGTTGGGAATCTGTACGGTTTGGTATACATGACCTTGATAAGCGATCTCTGAGCTCGCTCTAGCTCAAGAAATTTCGTTTTTGTCGCACCGCCCCACACGGGTATGCAGTAGTTAAGAATCGATTGAGCCAGAGCGACATAGATTTCAGTTAACATTTTTTTAGTTGTAACATGTCTTAGGTTCTTAAATATCCAGATAAGTTTCCTGACACGGGCCATGACCATATCTACATGAGTATACCAAGATAACCGCTGATCAACCATTATACCTAGGTATTTCATATGACTCACTTTTTCAATATTTTTACAGGAGCAATTTGTGTCAGATATGTTATGACAAGTGTGGATTTTGAGAAATAAGTTAGGTCCAGGTTGTGTGTTGTTGTAGATTGTAAATGCAATATATTTTGTCTTAGAAATATTTAGTGTAAGAAGATGTGAGTTCAACCAGTTAGCAATTTTGGAAAGACCCTTTTCCGCAAATTGATATACGGATTCCCATGTATCACCAGAGAAAACAATAGCAGTATCATCTGCATATGAGAAAACGAGACCATTATCTATCAACATTTTGCACAGATTGTTTATATATATTAAGAATAGGGTCGGGCCCAGCACGCTACCCTGCGGAACGCCGTAGGTCACGTAAGATTCCTTACTAACATAATCTCCTACCTTAACCTTTTGCCTACGATCCCGTAGATAATCTATTAGTAATGCTAACGGGTCTCCCCTCACGCCTATACCTTCAAGGCTACGCACAAGGATGGGAACAGAAACGGTATCGAAAGCTTTTTTCAAATCAAGAAATACAGTTAGATATTTCTTTTTTGAATCTACTAGGCTAACTATATGAGAGGTTAATGCTGTAGCTGCGTCTTCCGTTGATAATGTTTGTCTAAAACCATATTGAGCTTGTGAAATAATGTTGTATTTATTAGTGTAGCTGGTTAGTCTTAAGTTAATTAGCTTTTCAATGATTTTAGATATTGCAGGCAAGACAGAGATAGGTCTGTAGTTGTTAACGTCATCTCTGTCTCCACCCTTGTGCACAGGAGTAATGATGGCTTGTTTCAGAGCTGGTGGAAATTTACCTTGGCTGAAACACAAGTTTGCAAGATGAGAAACTATGGGTACGACTAATTCATGGGCAGTTTTTAAAAATTTTGTTGTAATATTATCCCAGCCTGGAGCGCTTTCAGATTTCAGACCCATTAGCACATTATAGACTTCTCTAGGATCCGTTTCGAGAAGCACGAAGGAGGAAGCCTGTGAATTTATTATATGATCAGAATCGTGTTGAGATTGTGATCGGTTTGCGCTGGTAATGTCTTCAGCCAGGGTTTTTCCAATGTTAGAAAAGTAATCGTTAATGTAGTCCACTGAAGCACGAGGGGTAGGCTTTATCTCTAATAGTTCTGAGTTATGACTTTTTTTAGGTTTGCGATGAGTTATATTGTTAATTGTGTTCCATACCTGTTTCGTATTCTTGTTTGCCTTTAGTAGTTGTTCCTTATCATATTTTCTTCTAAGCTTTTTAACTAAACTATTGCAATAGTTGCGATATCTTCTGTAAGTGATTTGTAATATATTGTCTTGTGGATCAGATCGTAACCTTCTTTGCATATTATTTCTGTTTTGAATACAGCGCAGAATTCCTAAAGTTATCCATGGTTTAATAATGCGATTGTTTCTTGGAACTAAACTGATAATAGTGTTTTGCTGAAGGCAACTTTGGAGTTTTTCTATTAATTGTACAGATAACGTGACAGGATCATTGATTAAAATAAGTTCAGAAAAATTACTTAGTTTTAACGCTGTTATTGTTTTCTCAAAGTCCACCGTTTTTTTAGTTTTCGGACATTTGTATGAATTTACTAAATTTGATAACTTAAGTAAAATCATGACGTGATCTGTGATAGTGGTATTCAATACAGCAACAGAGGCAGCGTTTTTAGTCTTGTCTAGTTTCAAAATAAAGTGGTCCAAACAGTTCTCGCCTCTAGTAGGTAAGGAATGTCCGGGTAACAGGCCATGCATTGCAAGCATATTTAGGTAGTTTAATCTGTTTGTGCGCTCATTCGTTTGTTCAGTAGGTTTATAAATTATGTTAATGTTTATATCACCTGTTATAACAATATTTTTATACGATTTAAGTGAGTTTAGGTGATTACTTAGCGAGTCTATAAAACTGTCAGCATTATTATTTGAGGGTGAACGATAAATAGCAAGGACAACAAGATTAGGCATTATTATTTGTAAGCATGATGCGTGAGTTAATATTATTTCATTGACACTAACCTTGTGATCACACTTGATATATACTGCCACGCCATCGCACTGGTTTATATGGTTACTCGTGGTAAAAGTATAGTAGTTTTTAATTTCAGGGGTTGGTTTATTTGCGTCTAGCCTACATTCGTTTAAGATCAAAAGGTCAGCACTAAACTTAAATTGTGTTAAAGTGATTAGTAAATCATCTAAATTACTATATATACTTCTAATATTTTGTGATATTATTGTAAGATCCGATTTATGTACATAAAATTGATTTGAAAAATTATCCATTTGAAATTCTTTAGATTGCGCTATATCTATGTCGTCTATTTCTTGCACTATTGTATGTGTGCTATTCATAATATAGGTAAATTAGTCTGATTTGTGGTTCCATATTGCTTACGTAAAAGTATTTTGCTCTATCCTCAACAACAAGTATAATAACAGAGAAAAACACATAATTATCACAGTTGATTGGTTTTTTAACGGATACGATATTAAAAGCATAGCTTAGGAAAGCCGATATGAGTGTGAAATTTGAGTTAAGTGAGCGTATGTATTTGAGAGTTTTTAGTGTACGTAAGCAATCACATATCAAATAATTTTGTATAAAAACATTTGTTTTATTTTTGTATGAACAGAATTTACGGTGAAGAGGTAATTGAGTGTGTAGTTTAAGTAAACTTATAAGTTTGTGTTTTATTTGTGTGGTAATGCATGTAAGGTTATGTGTGATTATGTAATTGTTATGTAAAGAGTATTGGACGTGTGTATGTGTGTATAATTTGAGTATATTATGTAAATTGAGAGAATTTGTGTCACAAACATTTTTAAAAAAGTTCAACAAGCAAAATAAAATAATCAGAAAAAACATACAGTATAGATAACATAGTCACGCTTTTTGCATTAGGCTTTGTATTTGGGACTCACTTCTAATTAAGTATGTAGGTGATTCGTCATGTTTCTTAACATAGACTTTACCATAAGCGGTCCAGCAGTACTTATATCCCTTTGACTTAGCGAGATCGCGTGCTAGGAAGTGCAGTCTTGAGCCTTTCGCAGTGAGCTGTTCGGATACGAATATAGGCGTGTCCTCGCTTCTTTTGAAGCCTAGATGTTTAGCGCAAAGCTTCACTTTATGCTTGGTGTTGAAAGACTTACACATCTTAAGTACCTCAGTCTTTATTATTGTAGACGAAAGTTCCACTATTATGGGGGTGTTAGTCATACCTTGCTTCTTCCCCTTAATTCTGTAAAGATCACGTATATCCGACTTCGCGACTACAATGTTTACGGTCTCGGTTAAACATTTTACCATGTCGATAAGGTCTTCTTTAGTTTCCTTCATTTGCCTGGGAACGTTCTTTATCTCAATGTTAGATTTCCGACTACCTCGCTGAAGATCCTCGACTTTTTCTTCCAGAAGGGCTATATATTCTTTATCTTTCTTGGCTTGTACTTCGATCTGTTCTAATTTCCTCCTAAACTCTTCATTCTGCAGAGTTATAGCGGCCACCGAGTTTTCTATATGAGAATTTGTGAGAATTTGTGTGAGTTTGATTTCCAACAGCGTGGGGGTAATTTTTTTGAGCTCGGTCTCTTGAGCTTGTAGTATAGTTCTTGACGATATCTATACTAACACTACACGGGAATTTAACCCGTATAGTAAGGCAGTTAAGCGCTATTGAGCGTGCAAAGCGAAGCGGGAAGAATGAAGGTGAAACGCGTAGAAATGAACGATATTATTTATAGTTAGATGAAATGATTATATTATTCGTTAAGACAGTGCAAACACTTAGAAAGAAAGAAGAATAAATGATTTTGAGCAAGACAATATTATAAGCGCGGCGCGACCGGTAAGCTAGCTAGTTGGAAGACCACTGGTGTCCGTGGCTCCTCACGCCGTCGCCCTCGAGGTCATTGCCGGCCGCCGTAGTACAATAATCACGCGCCCGTTGTGTGCTTGCTTGCTCCACGTATCAGCGGCGTTCGCACTCACACAAGCAAGACATCACCTGATATGTATGCGTGGTACAGAATCATAAGCGGTAGCGGTTTTCTTGATATCGTTTAGTGGTGGTCTAGATATGTTCCGCCACATATTCCCCCTGGCCAGACCGTAACTACGGTCGATAATAATCGGGGAATCTCACTCGCCGCCCGCTTCTCGTCCTCTTTTCCTCTTCTGTAGATGGAGTTGTAGTGTCAGCAGGTGGGATTGGTTTTTCCCTTTCTTCTTCTCGTAGCAAGTACGCTGGTTTGAGTCGATCCACGGACACATTATTTGGCTTCCCTTGTATTTCGACGGTGAAGTATTTTCCGTGCCTCTGCAAAACCTTATAGGGTCCAGCATACGGTGGTTCTAGTGATCGGCGCACGTAGTCTCTACGTAGGAACACATGAGAGGAAGAGTGCAGATCTCGTGGCACGTAGAACGGTGATGTGTTATGCCACGTAGTAGGTTTTGGAGTCAGCTTGGCCATGTGACATCGTAGACGGTTTACATACTCGGTGACGTCAGTTGTGGTGTAGTCGTCTCTTGCTGTTAGGAACTGGCCTGGAAGCTGAAGTGCTTCTCCGTAGACGAGTTCGGCCGGCGTAGCTTGGATGTCTTCCTTCCAAGAGTTACGCATGCCGAGAAGTACCAGTGGAAGAGCTTCAGTCCACTGTGAGGTGGTGTGGCACATGATGGCAGCCTTCAGCTGCCGGTGCAGCCGTTCCACGATGCCGTTCGCTGCGGGGTGGTAAGCAGTGGTGCGAAAGTGGTCTGCCCCCAACAAGGCAGTGAGAGCCTTGAACAAGTGGCTCTCGAATTGGCGACCACGGTCGGTGGTGACCCGGGCAGGACAGCCAAACCTGGCCACCCAACCAGTCACCAGCGCGGTTGCGCAGGTCTCCGCCGTGATGTCTTTCATGGGGTACACCTCAGGCCATCGAGTGAATCTATCGATGACGGTAAGGCAATACCTGTAATCAGATGAAGGGGTTAATGGCCCTACGATGTCGAGGTGAATGTGGGAGAAACGTGAGGATGGGGTCTGGTATGAGGAAAGTGGGGATTTAGTGTGACGTGTGATTTTACACGTCTGGCATGGTACACATTGCCTTGCCCACTCTCTACAGTCTCTGCGGATCCCTGGCCACACAAAGTGTTGTGAGACCAGTCGCGCTGTAGCGGACTTCCCTGGATGGTGCAGGTTATGCAGTGAGTTGAAAACCTCTCTTCGCAGTGTTGGCGTAATATAAGGACGGGGTTCTTGAGTTGAGGTGTCGCAGTAAACGGGTAAGTTTCCACTGTAGGTAGTTGTTACCTTTTTCAATTTTAGTGACGTGCCATGATGGAGGAAGTCTTGTAGCTCTGGATCATCGTCCTGAAGTTTTGCAAGGTTCTCGAAGTTGATAGCAGCTGATACTTCTTCCACGCGTGACAAGGCGTCGGCGACGATGTTTTCACTGCCTGGTAGATACCTTATGTCTGTAGTGAATTGGCCGATGTAGTCCAAGTATCGGAACTGCCTTGGCGGAAGACTCTCTTTGTTTGCCTTAAAGGCAAAGATTAGTGGCTTGTGGTCTGTGAAAATCGTGAATGTTCTAGCTTCTACCATATGACGGAAATATCTGATGGCCTCGTACACTGCTAGTAGCTCTCGGTCGTACGGGCTGTACTTCTTTTGCGCGTTGTTTAACTTGTGTGAGAAAAAGGCTAGTGGCTGCCAGTTCTCACCTTTGCGTTGCTGAAGAACTGCGCCTATAGCTGTATTCGATGCGTCTGTTACTATTGCTAATTCTGCTGTTGGGTCTGGATGAGCCAAGAGTGTCGCTTTGGACAGCGAGGACTTACTGTCGTCGAATGCCTTCAGCAGCTCTGGAGTCATTTCCACGGGATGCGAACCTTTTACCTTTGGACCAGCAAGGACTGTGTTTAATGGTGCTTGAATTTGAGCTGCGTTTGGGACAAATCGACGATAGAAATTTATCATACCCAAGAATCTTCGCAGCTCCTTCACAGTTTTGGGTATTGGGAATTCCTGGATCGCCTGCACCTTGGATCGAGGTGGTTGTATGCCTTCGGCTGTGACACTGTATCCTAGAAAAGTCACCTCTGGTTGTCCAATGTTGCACTTGGCTGTGTTGATGACGACACCATACTGCTTCAAGCGGTCAAACAACAGGCGTAGATGTGCCTTGTGTTCTTCTGCAGTTGCTGAAAACACTAAAATGTCATCAACATACCCGTAGCAGAAGTCTAGGCTCAGTAGGACTTCGTCAATGAACCGTTGAAAGGTTTGTGCAGCGTTCCTTAAACCAAAGGTCATGAAAGGAAATTCAAACAGTCCGAATGGTGTGGTTATCGCGGTTTTAGGGATGTCCTCTGGGTTTATCGCCAGTTGGTTGTATGCTTTTACGAGATCTATGGTTGAGAAAACGGTGCAGCCTGATAGTTGGTGTGAGAAATCTTGTATATGACGGATGGGGTACCTGTCAGGTATTGTTCTCGAATTAAGTGCCCTGTAGTCACCACATGGTCTCCATTCGTCGTCTTTCTTCTTCACCAGATGCAGTGGCGCTGACCAAGGGCTCTCCGAGCGCCTTGCTACACCACTTGCAAGCATTTTCTCGAACTCCTTCTTAGCAGCTTGCAGTCGAGATGGGTCCAGGCGTCTAGGCTTGCATGCTACCGGTGGGCCAGGTGTCGTCCTGATGTGGTGCAGCGTGTTGTGTTTGCCTGGTAGCTGTTTACCTGGAGGTCGCGTGATATCCGGGTACTCGCGAAGAATCCGATGGTAGACTGAGTCTCCTACCACTGCCTTCACGGAAGCGATGTCTACAGAATTGCAGTGTGCAGCAGGAACTGATAAGGACGTAAGGTTGTCGATCAGGCGTTGATTCCTACAATCTACCAACAGATTGTAAAAACTGAGAAAGTCTACTCCTATTATAGCCTTAGAAACATCCGCGATTGTGAAGTTCCAGCTGTAGTTCCTTCTCAGTCCTAGGTTTAAATGCAGTTGTATAGGGCCGTAAGTGTTAATTACCGTGTTGTTTGCGGCTACTAGGTCGTACTTAGACTGTCTGCAGGGCATCTTAACAGCAGACCGGGGAAAAACACATAAGTCTGAGCCAGTGTCCACTAAAAACTGCATTTTAGACGTTCGGTCGGTAATAAATAAACGGCCTGATGAAGATGGGTAGTCGTTAGCCGCTACTTGCGACAACCCCTCGAGTTTTCCGACTTGAATGAGCATGGTTGTCTACATTTTTGTGCTTTGTCTCCATACGTATAATGGTAAAAACAGTGTGGGTGATTCGGAGGTGGCTGCTGTGGTCTGGATTTTGAACGAACATACCTTCTGTGGTTGTCACGAGGTCTCGAGCGTGAGCGTTGTCTTCCTCTGTAGTTTAGGAGTGACGCTACCTGCTTCTGAAGCTCGCTCACCTGCCTCGCCAGGTCCGAGGAATCAGCGGTTGTGGCAGCGGAAGTGCTCGCTATCTGTGGTGGCATCGGGGCGATTTCGTGTACTCTGTCCGCTATCTCCGCTAATGTTTCAACCTGTAAATCTGCAATTTGCGAGGCGATTACTGTTTGGATGTTTTGGGGCAACCGGTTAGTCCATATACTTTTGACGAAATCTGCTGCACCTGATGGCCCTGCTAGATTTTGCAAGTGCCTTAGGAATTGCGAGGGCTTGCGATCCCCTAACTCCTCGTGCAGTAAAAGCTGTTGTATTCTCTTTTCTTGCGACGCTGTCAACCGTCTTATGAGTTCGGCTTTCAGCTTCTCATACTTGTTCGTCTCGGGTGGATTGGTGATAACATCCTTGACCTGGATGGCGTATTTAGCATCGAGTTGAGTCGACGCGTAATAAAATTTTGTCGTGTCACTGCTTATTCGTGACAGAATAAATTGGCCTTCAAGCTGCGCGAACCACAATTCCGGTTCATCCGGGTAAAATGGTGGACAGCGCAAGGGCATTCCAGCTGCTGCTACCTCACCTGAGGTAACAGCAGCGTCCTTACAATCAACATAGGAGTCTGACTCAGCCATGGCAAAATTAAATTAAAAACGCTCACCGCTAATATCTTGTACCAACCACGACCAGTTTTTTTTCTTAGTACCCGATGTAAACGAACGGCACACTCGCTCTTCGAGTCCAACGATGTCTTGCAGGCTTGAGCAACGTTACCACGTTCACGTACACGATCACGTCGGGGTCACCAATGTAGTATAGTTCTTGACGATATCTATACTAACACTACACGGGAATTTAACCCGTATAGTAAGGCAGTTAAGCGCTATTGAGCGTGCAAAGCGAAGCGGGAAGAATGAAGGTGAAACGCGTAGAAATGAACGATATTATTTATAGTTAGATGAAATGATTATATTATTCGTTAAGACAGTGCAAACACTTAGAAAGAAAGAAGAATAAATGATTTTGAGCAAGACAATATTATAAGCGCGGCGCGACCGGTAAGCTAGCTAGTTGGAAGACCACTGGTGTCCGTGGCTCCTCACGCCGTCGCCCTCGAGGTCATTGCCGGCCGCCGTAGTACAATAATCACGCGCCCGTTGTGTGCTTGCTTGCTCCACGTATCAGCGGCGTTCGCACTCACACAAGCAAGACATCACCTGATATGTATGCGTGGTACAGAATCATAAGCGGTAGCGGTTTTCTTGATATCGTTTAGTGGTGGTCTAGATATGTTCCGCCACAAGCTAATAACATAGACTTTATCATTTGAATCATATCCTCTCTAAAGACGACCAGGTCATCTTCTCTTCTTCTTTTAGCTCTTTGAGTCGTGCTCAGTGGAGAGTCGTATCTTTCTTCTTGGTTGGCTAGATTAGATTCAGAAAGTGACTTGTCCATTTTTGTACTAGGGCAATATAAGCAATTAGGATGATAGTTTTAAAGTCAACTCCGTTATGAGTTAGTGGTAACGGGTGTATAGAATTGGTTATAAAAGAGCTCACCAGGTTTTCCTGTCAGCCAAAAAGTATACGAAGTACCAGGGCAGCAGAAGTTGCAAGGAGGTGCCAATTGTCCAATGTCCAATGTCCAGTAGGGCGGCGCGACCCAAGGCGGGGCGTCACTGTGCTAGTCCTCGAATCCACAGTCAATGAGGCGTGTCCAGGGCGGACACGAGGGCAGGTATGTTGCGAATGCGTAGGCGCACAGGTCAGGTACCAGGGTATTATGATCAGCTACGCTTACCGCGATTCACTGAGTTTATATGAAGAGCTCTTCTTATTTTATGCACTCCTATTTTTATTATGGAATTAAGCTTACTTAAATTATTTGTAACCTTTTATTTAAAATGGTCTATGGCACTGAGTACACGTCTACACCTTGCGGAGGTCCGGGGGAAGAGGTAGAATTTATGCTGTAAGCACTAAAGGCGGTGAAGAGTCTGCCGTCAGTCAGGGGAACGTTACATTCCAGCTTGCATTGAAGAAAAAGTGCCGTTTGGCGATGGATGTGTTATGGTTTGGGCTGGAATCTCTTCAGCGCTTCGCACGGAGTTAGTACTTAAAGAAAATGGTACGCTAACTAGTGCAAGATATCTGGAAGAAATTCTTAATGACCATTTCGGTATGGGTGAAAATTCAATATTCATGCATGACAACGCCAGGTCACATACAGCTCGAATTGTAAATGAGTATGTTCAAGACGTTGCCATCAATCGCATGGTGTATGGAAATGGCCTGCGAGAAGCCCGGACCTGAATCCAATCAATTAAATACGCTTCGGACGAGCTTGGGAGGTGTGTAAAAAATCGAAACCCCGCCTCAGCTACACTTCGAGGCCTGAAACATGCGTCAGTGGAAGAATGGACAATATCCCGCAACATCGCATAACAAACTTAATAAACAGCATGCCCAATCGCCCGGCAGTTGTGAGAAGAGCCCGTGGGGGCAATAAAACGTATTTATTTTGTTTCACTTTTGGTTTTTGTGTTGTATCATCATGAGGTACCAATTTTATTTGTAAAATAATTGGTATTTTTTTTTTTTATGTTACATAATATCTCCGATATTAATGTTGTATACTTACTACTTACATACGGCATCGAGTCGCGAGGCGCGAGTTGCCATATTCGGCCATTGCAGCATTGTAGGCAAACAGTTAAATGCAAAAATTTCGAATCAGGTAAATTAACGGGTTCTCCTGCTCCCCTAGCTTTTTCTGTAATATATACTTTGGAATTTTGTTATCATTGTACAAAAAAGGATGTTTCTCCGTCTCAGAAAGTATAAATAAATAAGAATAAATATCTTTGGCCTTTAGCCTCATATTCAATTTATTTTTTCACTATGCTGAAAATTTTGGCGTTTGTAGTGATCTCGTCCGGTGGGTAATGCGCGACAAATGGACGACATGCCCGCGACGCGTGCCTGTGTTCGAACCTCTGCACGGTGGTTCCTCCCATAGGTCATAACTCCAAAAAATGCATTGTCGAAATATGAGTCATTGTTTGTGTATTTCATTACTTAAACAACCTACCGAAAAGCATAAATATGTCATCCCTTTTGGTATTTTATCACTTATTAATTGACCTCGGAATCGGAAGTGAACACATCGGCATTGTTGCACCGCGCTGTTATCAGTGGTTCATTTGTTAAATTCGAATTCCCAGAATTCTATTGCTTTTTTGACGTGTTTGTAAATTGTAATTGTAAGAAAAAGGTATGTTTTTGCAAAAATATTATATTTGATTAAATATTTTGTTTAATTTTTTACATTATTGAAGTGCTATGCCGCACTTATGATATTGTATATTTTTCTGCGATATTGAACTTCATGTAGACTTTTGAAAAGTTGTTCGGATTAAGCTGACATTGAGTCTACCCTCAAAATAAAGGTCTATTAATATACTTTCTAAAACAGATATATTTGTCTGCATATAGGTGCCTATTTATGATTTAAAGACGTTCTACGCCCTCAGTTCTCTTGGTGTAGCAGGGTCTACGAAACAATTGACTAATTGATTGGTTTTCTTTTTTTTTACTTTGACAAAATGCACGTTTTCAAGGGTGCATTTCTTAGAAGTTTGGGCTACTGTACGTGGTAATGTGCGTAAAAATACCAACATTCTGTTATTTTACAAGCTTTGTCGTCTGATTACAATATACATGTAGATAAATTTAGGGAATATGCTTTAGAGACCGTTCGTCTTTTATTTAATGAATATAATCGTGGTATAATCTTCCTGTTTCCGTCCACAAAATACTTCTTCAAGGTTCCGAGATTATTCAAAATGAAAAATTACGATTGGGAACTTTCCGAAGAGGCAGCGGAAACTAACAATAAAAACATCAAGGCATATCGACGAGATCATACTCTATATTAAAGCTTATATACAAGTGAGGTGCTAGACCTACGGCAGGTGTAGCTTATTATATTGTAATATAAGTATTAATTATGCATAAGATTTCGATATCAGTCATTTTGAAACTAGTTTTTTTAGTCTTAAGTTAAGATAGTATATTTTGTTGATTTAAAAATAGTTTACTAATATTTTTATACATTTTATAATGGGTTTATGATAACACTATTTAGCCATAATTATAACCACATCAATGTTTATCTAATAATTGTCTAGAAAATTTATTAACGTAAAACAGAAATATTTCCCATGCAATGTATTGATATGTCAATGTGTTAAATATATTATTTTCTGAGTAAATATACTAAATTAAGTAGATATTGTCTTTTTATGTTATTCTAAACCTAAAATGCACAAAAATCAAGCGCCATTGAAGGTTTAAGTATTTATGACCGCCTTTGTTCCGCCGCTGAACCACCGTGCTCTGTGAGTTTGTTTTGCGGTAGCCGCTTGGATACCAAAGTTGCAAGGTATCGGAGATTTGCGTTGCGTTGTATGCGAAAAGCCTTTGTTGTGCGGTAGTCGCCTAGATACCAAACTCGCAAGGTATCGGAGATGTGCGTTACATTGTACCAACGCAAAAAGCCTCTGTTTTGCGGTAGTCGCCTAGATACCAAAGTCGCAAGGTATCGGAGGTTTGCTTTGCGTTGTATGCGAAAAGCCTTTGTTGTGCGATAGTCGCTTAGATACCAAAGTTGCAAGGTATCGGAGATTTGCGTTGCTTTGTATGCGAAAAGCCTTTGTTGTGCGGTAGTTGCCTAGATACCAAAGTCGCACGGTATCGGAGATGTGCGTTGCGTTGTACCTACACGTAAAGCCTTTGTTTTGCGGTAGTCGCCTAAATACCAAAGTACACACACACAAGGTATCGGAGATTTGCGTTGCTTTGTATGCGAAAAGCGTTTTTTGTGCGGTAGTCGCCTAGATACCAAAGTCGCAAGGTATCGGAGATGTGCGTTGCGTTGTATCTTCACGAAAAGCCTTTGTTTTGCGGTAGTCGCCTAGATACCAAAGACGTAAGGTATCGGAGATTTTCGTTGCGTTGTATGCGAAAAGCCTTTGTTGTGCGGGAGTCGCCTAGATACCAAGGTTGCAAGGTATCGGAGATTTGCGTAGCGTTGCGTACAAGTTCCTTCCAGTCATCATTTACTTGCCACAAAATGGCCCATTCAAGTAGTTCTTATAGAAAACAAATTGGACGATAACAAAAATAGCTTCATATATTTATTTTTCTCTTCCATTCGTAACCGTCTTATTTTTCTCAGTTTCTTGGTAAAACCATATTTTCATAACGTAAATTTGTTTGGTGCCGCTATTGGAGCTAATATAATCTAACACAGTTTTCGAGGGATGTTTAGAAAGTTATAATAGAAAACAAGTTGGATAATAAAACAAATACTGATTAAAGAATCATTTATTAATACATAATTTTCCTGCTGTGTATTCTATTTATTTATATAACCCAGTGCACTCAGTAATTGTAAAATTGCAATTTAAAATTTTAATACTTTTTCAGGTTCCAATTGATTAAGTTTGACGCAGCATATTGAATAACGAATAAGCAGACGTCATTTTCTGAAACAAAGGACAAATTTAGACATTAAATTAGAGACGTTGTTATTTCTGGGATCTGCACAATCTTCTTTTACTTACTTGAGAAAATGTTTCAATAGAAATGTCTTGGAAACCAGGAGCCTGAAGTGGCAAAGGTCGTAGCGAGCGCTGTATAATAAGAACCAAGTAAGGACGTATCACGGGGCCTGCATTCCAGAAAGGAATGCTCCAACATGCGTCACAAACTGATTTTACCTGAAAATATGAATTGAGGGTAGTGTTAAATCTTTACGTTTTTATTATCGATTTTTATTGAGATATCTTCGAATGAATCAATACGTACGTACCTTGTAAGTTAGATAGGTGCACATATAACATGGCACAAAATACAGGGTGAAAGTAGCAGCACATAATAGAAAAAGTATAACTTGAAACTCGCCCTTGTCTAATTTCTGAAAAAAGAAAAATATTTTAAAAATTATGTATTTTACCACTTTTCTCGATCAAGCGTTTTTGCAAACATATGCTTTATGCTATGTAGTTTTCTGCCAGTTAGGGCAGTTCCACTTAGTGATTATTTGCCCATTTCTTTTCCGAAATGAGGCAAATATGACCAGCCCAGTCCTAATTCTGTGAAATGATATTATGCAACTATGTAGAATGATGTCAACTTAAAATAAATACAAGTACATACTTCTGCAGCACAGTAGGCTGTTAAACAAACCACAGGAGAAGAAATTGCTTGTTCAAACAACAGTAATTTCTTGTAGACCATCGCATAATCTTCCATTAGGCTAAAACAAAATAAAGTTAAATAAATAAGGACAAGGCTAGTGGTGAGAAAGAGAAACAAACTAATATTGTAAAATTTCTTTAAATTTTTCGTGACTTAGGAAGCTCAGTGGCGTATTTAGCCTATGTCCAAGAGGGACATGGCCCGGGGCGGTAGACTGCGAGGGGCTGCAGGTTTCGTCCTTCTTATACAAGCCCTAGGTACCTTCTGATCTCCCACCCAGTATTTTCTTAATATGTAAGTGCTATATTGCTAGCCTGCCGCCCTATTGAGCAGCAGGCTAGAATAATATAGCACTTTTATTAAAAGCAACTTGTAACTAACTTAACTTGTATAACTTTAACTTGTATTAGAAGCTACTAAAATTTACTATCTGAAGCGGCTTCCTAAAAATTTAAAACTCGCTTCGCTCGCTTTTGTAGCTGTAACTCGGTTTATTACTCTGAAACGTATATTCATAAGTAAGTAAACTATCATCTGTATCAATGGTAAAAAAAGAAATTATAAGAAAGTTTTCGATCTCGCTTTGCTCACTCGCTAAGTTTTAATTCATAATTTTCTCTGTATATTATGTATATGTAAACTATGCAAGGTACCATTTTCGGGCGCCAAGTCTTTAAATATGCCATTGGCTAAGCTCCATATCTTTTACCTGTACATAGATTGATGATGCCTTACGATGTCTCTCATTCGAGTCTCAATCAAATAAGAGAAATATTTACTTTCTTCTTTACTAGTGGCTGGATGTATGTCCACGAGAAGATCTTGGAGACTCCATATTACAATATCTACTTTTGAAGTTATCGTCCTGATCCATATTATTTGTGTTTGTATCATAACTGAAAATAAATCGTCATTGCAGATTTAACACTATATAACGGAGATCATTCAGATCGTGATCAAACAGATAAAAGAAAGTTACTATTATAATCATCATACTCAACTTACAGGTGTAGTTGTAGGCATAAAGTAAGGCACAAATATTAGCAAACATGAAAAGAATCTCATAAATCGGAGACTTGCTAATATCGACGTCAGGTATCCAAAATGGAAACAGCAGAGGTCTACTCTCGTCAGTGTCGCTATCATGAGTAGACAGAAAGTAGAAGAGCGAAATATAAGCGAATATATTCATCGCGATTGGTACAAAAGCGGAGAATATACACGCGATTAAGCAGATCTTCCAAGTTTTCATTTGTTCCTCAAAATACCGGACTCTGAAATGTAAAGTTAGAACGTAACGTAAGAAACCAAATAATTGAACTGATAACGATAAGGATCCTTACCATTTACCGGTAAAACTACAAATATGACGGAAACAATAATGAAACTGCAGCTACTATACGTACCGGTATTTTTCTCCATCCGTACAAATAAAATGAAAATCTTGTTTCAGAGCTCGCAAAAGGTTGTGAAATTGCGGTAAATTATTTCTTGTACAATAGAGTATAAGCAACTTATAACTCAGTAAAAGAGTATAGGTGCCAGCTTCGGTAACACCAGGTAAGTCTAATGTTTGCATACCATGATAGCAGGACATGAATGAAAACATTGTAGCGATGAACCCCATGGTAAAGAGGATAGCATTTTGATTGAAGTACCTGGAATTCAACAAATTGTCATCATTACAGATCATATGCGGCAGCTTCATTTGTGGACGATACTCGTTTTATATCATATGGATGTGAAGAGCTGGAGTAGAAATTACGATATTTATAGATATTTGATCCTTAAAAGCTACACAGTCGGTTACTACTTTATAATACAGGAATACAGAATGTTGTTCTAGAAAAAGAAAACCTTTTCGAAAAACTAAAACTGCGGTGTTATTCTGCTTTAAAATCAAGGTCACCTTGCATATTACCTTTGACCACTTTGCTCCACTACCAGAATTTTCAAGTTTAACTCTGATAAGCTAACATAAATATCTTTCTGTACAATTATACTGATTCAGGGCAGTTCGGACTGAATTTGAGCTTTACCGCAATACAAAATTTCGTTAGTTACGTTATTTTCTACCACAATCATGTTTAAAGTGCTCCATACATTTTGGTCTTTGACTTTTGGATGGGCAAAAGGATAACGGGCATATTTCAAGTCTTTGATTGTTTTACTAAATGGATCATTTGACTCCAAAAAACTTACGATGGTGGATTTTCGTTTCCGAGATCTGCAACTTTAAAAGCGACGTATACTTTGTAGAAGGTCTTATGAAACTCAAAAGGATCGACAAAGTCTTTTGACAAATCATAATTGTCTTTATTGTAAAATGATTTGAATTTTTCCCACATGGCGACTGGTTAGTATGAAGAAATTTTAATGTATGATGTGTCAACCACAATCTGATGCATTTTATAAGCGTCCTATTCTGTATTAGAGATGCGGTTTTTATTGCTATTGCTTTAAGAATTGCTATCAGTTTTAAGGGTTCAATCAAATAGATTCATATAAGAATTTCGATTCGTGATGATGGACCTTCGTTCACGTACTGAAGTTTTTCTTTTCAGTCACGGAATAATGGTTGTCATTAAAGTAATTTTAATCAATATTTGTTTATCGGTTTCTCTAGAGAGACTGTATAATGATCATTTATCTGGAAATGCAAACTTCATGATTTGTCCAGGATTTTATTGATAGTTACTTTTTGATCAATTTCTATGTCATAGAAATATAGAACACGACACGTATACAACACATCCGATGATAGTTCAATTGAGTAGAAAATGTCTTGTCTTTTATTATGTGCCCGATATTTTCTGACCAGTAATTCCGTGAGCCAAATAACCCAGTATTTGCTGTATTACCGCTTCGGGCAATGTCGTTGGCTAATTGATTGTGAAAAAGCCATTTTGTACCGTTTTATGGCAAAATAATTAAAATCTGGATACATTTACGAAAATGAAACGCCATTATAAAAAGATAACGCTTAATAGTAATGAAAATAAATAAGCACACACTTGAAAAAAAAAATATGACGAAAATGTGTTTTAGAATGACAAGAAGGAATTAGGTGGCACTTTGCGGAAACCCAAAATATTTAATTTTTGAATGGTAGTCGAGATTTCAATTTAGGTAAAATTAATAAGCTTTTATAATTCAACGTCATGTTTCCTTTGGAAAGTGATAGCTTAAAGAAAATTGAGGACTGCTGTTGTGCTGATTTTAGACAAACTAGTCCTTTTTATGGTTACTTTGCCAATTGGCAAAAATCAGAACCCTTATAGATTCGTTCTGTCTGTCGGTCTGCCAGTCCGTATGGCACAGCCATTTTTCTCGAAGACTGTAGGCACCACACAGCTGAAATTTGGAGAGCAGGTGTCTTCTATGAACCGCTATACAAACGTGATGTGAAAATATGATTTAAAAAAAAACAGGGGTGTTCCTCCAAACATGTTATACAAGGTTGAAAAAAAACTACATTTTTATCTGTCTGGGGTCATATCGACAGCGCTTAAAAATAGATTGAGGTTCTTAAAATACTTTTTATCTTAAGTTAATGGTTGATAAAAATATTCGTTCAAAGCCGTAAAAATTGTGTCCCCCCTCTAATTTTTAAAGGTAAAGGAGGAATATCTGAAAAAATATGAGTTCGTAGAACGTAAAAAGAACTTTCAACGAAAATTGGTTTGAATAAGATTGGACATTTAGCTTTTAGCAGGTATGGGACTTTTTGGTGATACTGCAGTAGTGACTTTGTTTTTCTATAAGATATTATGAAAAACAAATTTAGTTTTGCTGTTGAGTGTAAATTGATCTATAAATGAGCGTTAAAAATATTGTAATTATACACGGTGAAAAATCAACGCACAAATGGTCACCACGTGTTCAGTAGATCATTCCAAACCCATGGTTTTATTTTAAAACCGGCTGTTTCCTACAGTCTTCTTCAGTCGTCTTCTTCTTCTTCTAATCTTACACGGTCAAATGTATGGAAGAACAGATTAGTGACAGTACAGTGATCTAATCCAGCGCGTGATTCCAACTAAAATAATCTAAACCGTCACTGCAATGCACTGGATCTAGTGAGAGATTCAGTCCTATAGCTGGATTGGTAGTCTGCTTTTCAAACCAGCGCGGCCAGTCCAGCTCAACTGGAATTCTGTAGACTGTAGACGGTCAATTCAGTGCTAATAGAAGCGTCATACGAACGATGTTGTATTTTCTTGAGTATAGTTTGTTTTTTGTTGTAACAATGAGAATCGCAATCTGAGTTCAGTGCTGGATTCAATCACTGGGCTGGAACAATTTGAGTAAGGCCGTGATTTATTAATATTACTTGACACGTGTTTTGTTTTAGACATGATGTCGTCTCTTTCTTTTCTCTTCTTGTGTCACAGTAACTAGAATCTTCTTAACTTGTCGATGGTAACATATTTGGCCCAAAATTCATCTATGTGAACTCCGCTCGCTGATGCAGTCATAAGATCGTCAAGTGCGCAGTAGCAGTTGTTTGTCAGGGTATGCAGCGCAAGATGGAAGGTGGGCCATTGTCTGTGGAGACACGCCGCCTACTCACTTCAGATCTGAGCCGTCCATGAACTCCCATCTTTAGAGATTGTCTTTGCTACGGCCGACTTGAATTCGGAGTCTATTTAGAGATTTCCATGTGTCGAATAGCAAATATAAGTAATAATTTATAATATCATGATAGAAAGAGATGATCTTTGTAGAATTCAACCCTTTCCTTTCCAACGGTCCGCAGGAACGAGGTAGGTAACTAGGGTTCAAAATCATTTATTACTTGTTTTATAATTCGTCTCCATAAATTAGGTCATTCTTTAAGGCCTAAAATGTTTGTGGGACAATAAATATGACTGGAAATGTCTTCTTTTATAGCCTGACATTTTCTGGGCTATCATTTCGATGGCCAATTACGGCCGAGCATTTAGCTGCATCGCTTCAAGAAGCTACGAAGTGCCTAGTAAAAAGCGTCCTTGGCTACGATAAAACGGCTATCAAATGGGAGGTCGCTAGTGTTTGAAGATGGCTGCTAATATTGGAGGAAAATAAATGATGAAATATTATGGGGATGACATCTTTCTGGTTTGTGGTTTGTTAGGTCAAAATCTGTATTTTATGAAGAATATATCTATGAAGAGTGTAAGCTGTTCCATACAATTTGACCGTGTTAGTTTTGCACTTTTGTATAAAACAGCTGATTTCTTATTGTAACCGACTGTTCGACCATCGCCACATGATATCAATTGTTTTAGTTTTTACCTGAACAAGCAGTTGCTAATTCACCGACTTATTTATATTTGTTTATGATTACGATACCTCTTAGTAACACTGGTTTTCAGACGTTCGGGCCACTGAGTACCTGTAACGACTGTAAAAGATTTACAATTGACAGCCACCGACCAACAATGGACCAACGCCTTCGTGGTCACCCATCCGCGGACCAACACAGACTAGCGCGGCGTAGCCTGTAGATCGACCCGAGCGCCTGTTATTATTGTTCATTTTTTTATCAGCTATCCTGTACAAAACCATAATATTTACTCGACCCAATTGTATGGGGTAGCTGTTTTTTTTGTGTTTACGATGTTGGTCCCTTGGAGAAGGTTGTTCAGTTTGATGGTCTATACCAGACCCTTAAATATGTGGACGGCGAGTTATGGGCTAGCTCGCCGTCCGGCCGTCTTATGACGACAGGCCGTGCTGACGGCGCGTTCGTGTTCCACGCGCGCCTCAAAGAGATGTCAGCAACCACGTAGGGGTCCGCACGGGCCGATGCCTGTGCCAGGGCTGCGGGACTGTTCGAAAGAGATACCGCGGCCCTGGAACATAAAGGGCAAAGAAGGAACATGGATGGGTTTTAGTCAGTACAAGTCTGACACTCCCTTCCGCTCCGCCCAGAGCGGGGGGGGGGGGTCATTTGATGATTTCCCATCCAAAAAAAAAAAAAAGCCCCTTAAATATGAGCATACATACCTATCTGAGGCATGATGTATAGGATAGGTATACCAGGTGGCGACGACAATACGACACTAAATGAAAACACTGGTAACGCTTTATAGGAATATTTTTAAACTATCAAATAAATTCTAAGATCGAAACTAAAAAAAAAAAAAAAAAATAAACTAAATAGCTGAAAACTGTTAACGAAATAGAAATATTAAATTGCTTTACTAACCATAAGGATAATTTTCACAACAAAAATCGAAGAAAATTTAAGGAACAAATTTAGAAAAGGTTTTTGAAGTATCGAGTTGACAGCATTATGTTTAGTGTTTAATATCGATGCGAAGGTCTTTAACCTGTTGGTAGGTACTAGCCTATTAATCTACATCATGCAGAAAATGCTGAAAATAAAAAATAATATCCTGTGTCTAAACTACTGGATATATTCGATTGAATTTTTGTATGCAGACTGGGAACATCATGAGGTGTACGCAGTTTAATTTATTGTCGTATTGTCGGCGCCACCCTGTATAATATCGTGTTTAATCTCTAGGTTATAAATCAGCGGTTCTTAAAATATTTAGTTAATATTCTTGACAATTTTATCAACAATAACAGTAGGTATGCTGTATATTGTAACTAGATAAACGAAGAATGCTGCTGCCCTTGGCCTTAACATAGCCCCTTAGATACTGACCTTTTAACACATGAGTGGGTGTACCGAGGCTAGAAGCATAATTTATGGATTTTGGTAAAACTTTCCATACTGTCTTGGTATATTGTAACACGGTGCTGCTCGCCAGTACTGTTAGCTTGAACTTGGCTTGACACGCTACCGCGTGTCTAGATGAAAATACAGTCGAATTTGGTATGTACTGTCGTAATCAAATAAAGGTAATTTATACTGGTTTCTATATTTTAGTGCTTTTAACTCGCTTCCGCTAAATGTTTTCGAGTTCCGTGTCTCAGGTGCTTGCAGAATATATTTTTCTGTCAGAATAGCACAGATTCTTAATAATTTGTTACAAACAAACTAGAAAATAAATTTTCAGACGCACCTACAATTTTGAAAAGTAACAATGAAGAGGAGCTAGTGGTTTTAACTTTAATAAACCAAAGTGCCTTTTGAGGAGCTCGTGGCTAAATAATAACAGCCGCTCGGGTTGATCTTTAGGTTAAGCCGTGCTTGCCCAGGTTGGTCTTTGGATTGGTGACCACCCATTACATACCTAATTTCCTCCGTGCCTCGGAAAACATGTTAATCCGTTGGTCCCGGGTGTCATTTGTAGATCTTTGACAGTCATTAGATAGTCAGTGGCCCAAAAAATCTGACAACCAGTTTTACCAAGGGGTATTGTATTATCCAGTACTAACTGGGTTGTGGAGGTCAGATAGGCAGTCGCTCCATGTAAAATACTGGTATTCAGCTGCATCCAGTTAGACTGGAAGTCGACCTCAACGTAGTGGGGAAAAGGCTAGGCAGATGATGCCTTTTGCAGGGTAGGTAAATAAATACAGGGTGGAAGGGACCTCAACGCACAAAATGGTTACCTCGTTTTCAGTTCAGTTTTTTTAATAACTGATAAACAATTGAGGGGTGTTTAGTATCGTGTGCTGAATACGTGGCGTTTGTTTGTCGATGTGCCTTCCAATCTGTATAAGGTCATAATTTGCAAATAAATGACTGATTCAATATTAACCTTTGTTTTACCAAACAGCTGTAGGAAAACATCGGGAGGAAACCTGGACTTTTAATTTAATATAAGTCTGAAATCGCCACGTGATGATCAATGCTCGTGCCTTCTCTGTCCGAAAAGAGGTCTTTGTCCAGCAGAGGGACAGTAATAGGCTTTTTTTTTAGGATGGGAAATCATCAAATGATTCCGCTCTGGGCGGAGCGGAAGGGAGTGTCAGACTTTTACTGACTAAAACCCATCCATGTTCCTTCTTTGCCCTTTGTGTTCCAGGGCCGCGGTATCTCTTTCGAACAGTCCCGCACCCTGGCAGGCATCGGCCCATGCGGACCCCTACGTGGTTGCTGACATCTCTTTGAGGCGCGCGTGGAACACGAACGCGCCGTCGATTTTCGTTTTTGAAGGATGGTTTAAACGTTGGCGTTTGAATTTGGTTAAGAAAAAAGGAGTTTGGTATTGGCAGTATATCGAGCGACTTTTGCTGGCTGATTTTTTAAGCTAACTTTTTTTTTCTGGAGGTTTTCGCGATAAATGTTTGCCGACGGACAATCAAGCTATACATAACCAGTTTATGCGGATCTATCATTGTATAGAAAATCTAGACAAAGTGAGGCCAAGTTTTACTGGACATGTACAGCTTCATGTGCCGCCGTGAGTACACAGACTTGATGAGCGTTTTTAAGTTTTTTTTCTCGGTAGATGTACTATATCTATTTATGAATATGATGTTCACAGAACATTGTTTCAAAGAGAAATGCTTACTAATATTTTCTTTGAACAACATCTTTATCTTTAGTTTAAAGCAGCTCTTAGTTAGGTGTAGTTGTTATTCCTAGAGTAAAACCAACGCAAGAAAAAATCTTGATTGCATTTTCAATAGAAAAATACTAATAGGTTTGCGTTACACAAAGGTGACCTATTTTTCCCTGTGCATATTGAGATGTGGGTAACATTCAATTCAGAAAAATTGTTCATTTATTGTGCAATTTGTTGTTTGAGATTTTGTGCTGTTGTATTTAAAAGAACGAAAATTTTGCTCTGAAGCTGTCAATATAGTTTTTGTAGAGGTGGATAGGTGGAGATAGACCTCATAGAAGATGGCGGGACGAGCTGGTCAAAACCAACGAGGAGTGGTGAGGGGATTGCGGCTAACAGTTTCAGTATAGGTCATATGCTATCTATACTATATAAGAAGCTCGTGACTAAATAATAACAGCCTGAACTTGAAGATCGATCCGCATGGATCGATCTTCAGGTTAAGCCACACTTGCCTAGATTCGTCCGGGGATGAGTAACAAACCGAGTTTCCAGCGTGCCTCGGAACTCAAGTTACGCCGATGTTCCCGTATGTCAATTGTCGATCTTTGACAGTCGTTACAGATAGTCAGTGGGCCGAAAGTAACAACAAGTCTTACCAATGGTTATCCAGTACTAAGTGGGTTGTGGAGGTTAGATAGGCTTCATGTAAAATACTGGTATTCAGCTGCAACTGGTTAGACTGAAAGCCGATTCCAACGTAGTTGGGATAAGGATAGGTAGATGCGTATAAGCACGAGCACGATACCCTATAATGTCCCCACTACCCTGTGCCTGTGCTTTTGGCAGAGGGCTCCTTTTTATGGAAGGGAGTGTGCTGTAATCCACCACACAGGCCCAGTGCGGGTTGGTAGAGGTCACATGTCTTCGAATTTTCGATTCTAGGGCATGCCGGTTGTCGTCTTACGACAGCCTAGCCCATGTCGACGGCGCCTCAAAGAGATGTCAGCAACAAGGAAGGGGTCCGCAAGGGCCGATGCCTGCTGGGGCTGCGGGACTGTTCGAAAGAGATACCACGGCCCTGGAAAACAAAGGGCAAAGAAGGAACATGGATGGGTTAAATAGTCAGTGAGAAGTCTGAAACTTCCTTCCGCTCCGCCCAGAGCGAGAGGGGTGGTCATTTGATGATTTCAGATCCGAAAAAAAAGGGCCGGTTTCCTCACGATGATTTTTTTTACCGTTGCTGACATCTCTTTGAGGCGCGCGTGGAACATGAACGCGCCGTCGACACGGCTTGTCGTCGTAAGACGGCCAGACGGCGAGCTAGCCCATAACTCGCCGTCCACAGGCCCGCGCCTACGGTGGCCTGGGGCCACCACGTGACCCCGACACCCAGGGCGTCTCCCGCGGCGCGGCTGGGACGTGAGGCTCTTTCCCTCTAACGTCCCGCACAGTAATAGGCTGGAATTATTATTTACCAAACAGCCGGTGATTGTTTCAGGCAAAAGAGAGGAATCCAGGTCAACTATCTTTTGCTTTATCTAAGTATGCCATGACTAGACAAAAAAATCCAGATATTTACCAATAAAATTCGTCTAAAATGACCGAGCATTTAAACCCTCATACCAAAACGAATTTGTCAACCATTGATTACCTCTCAATCCTTTAATACGAGAGTGAGTTAAAACAAATTGTCTTTAGAGTAACACTTGAACGATACGCCGAACGTTTACAACTCCCGAGACACAGCTGGTTGCAGTTAAACCGTAGCTTAAGGCTGCCTTTCCACAAGATCGGAGGAGATAGGAGGCAAGCGGAGCTGTACAAAGAAGATCGGCTATTATCGGTTCTCTTTATGTCAGAAGTGTTCATCAATGAAAGTAAGTATGTGTGCTATATGAAGCAATAACGGGGCTTCTTTCCATATCATATCTTTTTTTACCAAGCTGCACAAAGTAAAATCGGGATTTGGGAGAGGGACAGGATTTTGGTGGTAGTAATAGTGTGTATCATGAGTCGTTTGCTACCTAGTACCTGTTACAAGACACTGCGCTTACATTGCTGCGATAGCTTATCAGTTTCGTCCCATCAAATCTAAGCTATTTTGGGTAAGACTCCAAGATTTCTCCTATCTTTGGAAATACAAAACTTCTTTGATTTGGAGCAAATATCCAATAGAATTGCATAAAATGAGCGGAGCGGAGTTTATAATTTATGAAATTCTATTGGGTTTTTTCTCCGCCCTTCTCCTTTCTTCGCTCCAGTGATCAGGCAGCCTAAAGCTGTTTAACCACAGAGATGTGCGAGGTAGCTAGGCGGTGCGAGGATGGCTGAAACGGTGTGAAGCTGAGTGGTGTGAGAATTCGCCTCTTTTTAGCTCTACACCGTTTTGGACGCACTCCTCGCCCGCATTCCGTGCTTGCATCCTTAGCACTCTTCTCTTTTTTGTATGTAACTGGTTCTGCTAGCACTCATTTCCACCAGATCTGCGCTAAGAGAGGCTAGGAAACGAAGTAATCCTATTAGTTGATTTTATCCGAGCACACCGCCTAGCTCTGCCGTATCTGATGTGGAAACGCAGCCTTAAAGTACCGACGCTTCTATTACACGTAATTATTACTGTTACCTACAATTTGTAACAATTTAATCTGCTGGTCTCTGCGCCAGTCGGGAGTATTTTACAGTTTGTGAATTCGAGTTATTCGTTTGATATGAGTTTAGTATGAGAGTATTCCGAGAGAGTTTCATATTTTCGAAGCGTCTGATTGGTATTCAGGGGTTTGTACGCTTAAGTGTTGTTGTTGTCATGGAGGAATTTGTGCTGAAATTAGGCGTGACGTATTAATTACTAATTCAATAAGCAAATGATGGTTCCAGTGTATTTGGTAAAGATTGAATAGTAGGTAATCAAGTATCTAATCGCATCCAGTTAGACTTCTAGTCGACTCCAAAGAGTTGATAAAAGCTCATTATTAAAAATGATTATTTATTCGTTAATAAAATTGATGATACCGACTGCTCTTGAACACGGTTTGGACGTGCTGATCACGTTCAGTTTTGTTTGAAAATTTCGGCCTAAAAATCAATTGTGAAGTTAAGTTTTTGTTAGTAAAAAGGAATTTTTTTTGTGCTTATCTGCTAGTTTTAACACTTTTTTAACAGTTCGCTCAGCGCTTCATGGATCTCTGTGTTGATGACGAACCATGGTGCATTTGAAATGGTTCTTAAGATGCCATTTTGGAGCATTTGCAATATGTTTAAATTAGAGTTGCAAGTGGGGAAGTGCCACAATAATGAAGAAAATGTTAGTGACCACGATAGTTTAAAAACATACTTTCCCACAGCTGTACACCATTAGGAGAAATTTTTCAATTTCACTTCTTCACGTTAGCAATTTAGTAAAACAGAAAAAGCAAACATACCACTATCCGACGTCAAAAAGAACTAAAAGCTCCGACCTACGTGTAAAGCAGCTCAGAATTTCATTACGCGTAATACTATTGGCTGATTAGTAATCCAGTAAGCTGTGATTGGCTGTTGATTTGCAATTACATTCCGTTGGTCCGTACGTAACGTGAGCTAGTTACGCTCACTGTTGGTAATCACTTTTGTTACAGTGGAATGTGGATATTTTCCTGACTTTTTTTTTGTTTATGGCATTTTAGCAACAATATTGAAACATTATTTTAACTTACGAGTAGAAGATAATGAGGCCCACTTGCACTACTATTCACTAAATGTATTTAAAAATCGTTCTGTTTTTTTTCAATCTTTTCGAATGTCGAATGATGTTTTAAATTTATTTATTTTTTGTTTATGACATTTTAGCAACAAAATTGAAACATTATTTTAACTTACGAGTAGAAGATAATGAGGCCCACTTGCACTACTATTCACTAAATATATTTAAAAATCGTTCTGTTTTTTTTCAATCTTTTCGAATGTCGAATGATGTTTTAAATTTATTTATTTTTTGTTTATGGCATTTTAGCAACAATATTAAAACATTATTTTAACTTACGAGTAGAAGATAATGAGGCCCACTTGCACTACTATTCACTAAATATATTTAAAAATCGTTCTGTTTTTTTTCAATCTTTTCGAATGTCGAATGATGTTTTAAACTTATTTATTTTTTGTTTATGGCATTTTAGCAACAATATTAAAACATTATTTTAACTTACTAGTTGAAGATGATGAGGCCCACTTGCACTACTATTCGCTAAATGTATTTAAAAATCGTTCTGTTTTTTTTCAATCTTTTCGAATGTCGAATGATGTTTTAAATTTATTTATTTTTTGTTTATGGCATTTTAGCAACAATATTAAAACATTATTTTAACTTACTAGTTGAAGATGATGAGGCCCACTTGCACTACTATTCGCTAAATGTATTTAAAAATCGTTCTGTTTTTTTTCAATCTTTTCGAATGTCGAATGATGTTTTAAATTTATTTATTTTTTGTTTATGGCATTTTAGCAACAATATTAAAACATTATTTTAACTTACTAGTTGAAGATGATGAGGCCTACTTGCACTACTATTCGCTAAATGTATTTAAAAATCGTTCTGTTTTTTTCAATCTTTTCGAATGTCGAATGATGTTTTAAAATTTAGCGTTACACACATAAGTGATTAGTGGTGCAATTGGGCCTTGTTTAATTAGGTGTGTTTAGCGCTAAATACACTGTTGATAACATGTGGTGTAAGCAGGCCTTACACATTAGTATACAGGTCAATTTATTTATTTTCATTACAAATAGTTTTATATTTTGAAATGTTTTTAAAATCAAAACCATAAAAACATGCCCATCGGCATCAGGAACTAGGTCCAGGCTGCCAGTGGTCAGGGCTCCAGAGAGAGGAACCTCCTGACTATGCGTGCCGTATCTAGGAACACGGCTTTCTGATCAAGCCCTTGACCGCGCCGCGCAATGAGAGCCTCCGGTGTTGGTCGGTCGAGGCACATTACGGGTAATTATTGTTTTTTCATTTTGTTCTTGAAAGTCAAAATTATATATGTATGTAAAAAAATTCTACATTATATTATATTCATGTATTAGAAAGCAGATATGATTATCAAATCTATTGAAAGTCTTATTCACTGAACTAGACGCGTGTGCGACTAGGTGCGTTTACAAACATTTAAACTCACATACACAAACAAGCAGACCTGGAACCTGTAGATCACACAAATATTGATCCGTGCGGGGATCGAACCCGCGACACGCAGCGCAGCAGCCGATCGCTCAGCGACTGAGCCAATCGTACCGTCGATTTTACATTTCAATAATATGTTGGAGGCTTTAGGAGGCGTAAGGAACGCCAATGAATTTGGATTGGGACTTACTGTTGCTTTTCATGACACATTCTTACCTTTGTAGTGATGGAAGTTTCGACCTTCGACCTGGTTAAAACTAACGTTAAAATTGTATATTGGTAAGTTTAACTTAGAAACCATTTCACAGTTTGTGGAGCCGCCAACTGTACCAGAACTAGATTTTACGGATGGCGATCCTCCGAATGAATAGTTCATAAATAGGGTTATTCGTTATGAGTTGCTCCACGAAAATGCTAAGCAGATGATGATGAGGCTTCTTCTTTGGCTGATAAAATCAGTTTAGAAAGTCAGGTGCTTTGGCATGTGTGTAGTACATGCAAAAAATAAGGCTACACATGCAGTCCAGATATAATAATCCAGTTTCGACTAATCATCGTCAATGTTAAGCGGAGGTGAAAGAGCTCAATTAGGACCGCGTCCGGTGCCGGATGCGAAAAATTAATATGTGTCCGTAATGGGGTCAGGACCGGAACGGTGGCAGAGAGCGATCGCCTGGCTCGTTTTACTGCCAATTATAATCAAAACGACATGTGTTATGTGTTTCATGATATTTAATTTTTTTTAGATTGATTCTTTATTGCAGGAGTTTGTGGGGGAGAACATGGTGTGGTGACCTAGTGCAATGATATTGGGGGATGAAAATATAACCGCCAAGTTTGAGGGTACGAAAAGAAATGGGCATTATGACATCGGATAAATTCTGTGTGAAATAATGCTAAGTTTCTAGTCATCATCATCATTTCAGCCGAAAGACGTCCACTGCTGGACATAAGCCTCCCCCAAGAAGGGGGGTTTTGCCATAATCGCCACGCTTGGCAGGCGGGTTGGCGATCGCAGTATGGTTGTTATAAAACACAGAGAACGCTGCTGCCCATTCTCTGGTAAGTCCCTTAGTCGCCTCTTACGACACCCACGGGAAGATATGGGATGGTGCTATTCTTTACGTCCGGACACCATACAGTACATACAAGTTTCTAGTAGTCGCTGGTAAAGCCAGCGACTACTAGAAACTTAGCATTTCCCTAATATTTAATTTCCCTAATCAACTGCATGCTGATCCCTTTGTTATCCATCATTGGGGCTTCCCAATGATGGATAACAAAGGGATCAGCTATACATATAACGTTATAATCTTTGTTTCTAAGCTAGATTTTCTATTCCACGCTCGTTTATTATGCACGTGTGGTTTCAAGCTTTGCTAATGCACTTGTGCTATGAGCTGTTCTTTCTCAGGGGGAAAATAACGGGAGTAGATATAAATGAAAGCCGTGGTTATAGTCTCATAGGATTCCTGTGTCTTGGTTAACGTTACGCAAACGGGGATACTCAGGAGAGTAAATAATAAATAAAATAACGAGGAGATCCTCGTGAAAGCTGAGAAAGAGAAACAAATAAAATTGGGACTTGGGACACGAGGGTAGCTAGCACGGCATGTGGAATGTGAGCTCGGCTATCATTGTGCTGATTGTCATTACGGCCAATGGCCTGATGGCCAAAAGCCTTGATGAACATCTGCCGAAACTCTCTCTTGGCGGTTGGATCAAGGGCCTGATTCAGAAGGCATTACTCCTCGATACGGCCCGCATTGTGACGAGGTTCTTGTCTCTGGAGCCCTAACCTCCGGTAGCTTGGACCCTGCCCTCGACACCGGCGAATCACTATTTTTTATATTTTTATATGGTTGTTTTTAAGAAATATTTGAAAATGTAACTAATGTGTAGAAAAGATAATTAAAGAAAATAAAATAAGCCTTTATTATTGTTTTTTAATGTTTAGAGTATTTACAATACAAATATCTATTTATCTAAGACGATCGGTTTTAATCAACAGCTTATCCTCCGCCTCGAAAATTTTCCATTTCTGCCTGTCTCTTGCTGTCCTCGTCCACTCTGGACCAGCCAAAAGTGGTGTAGGCATGAAGTTACAGGTACATTTGAGCTTTTGGTTTTCAGCTCATACTTACTGCTAGTAATCTAAGTATGCGGAGTATACTGAGGAGCTCGTGGCTAAATAATAACAGCCGCTCGGGTCAATCTTCAGGTTAAGCTGTGCTTGCCTAGGTTGGTCTGTGGATGGATGACGGTCCATTACATACAGAGTTTCCCCTGTGCCTCGGAAAGCACGTTAAGCCGTTGGTCCCGGGTGTCATTTGTAGACCTTTGACAGTCGTTAGGTAGTCAGTGGCCCAAAAAGTCTGATAACCGGTCTTACCAAGGGGTATCGTATTACCCAGTACTAACTGGGTTGTAAAGGTCAGATAGGCAGTCGCTCCATGTAAATACTGGTATGTAAATACTGATTTAAATAAAATTTAAATTAAATTAACACAATCCTTTTTCGTCAAATAAAAATTAAGGTAAATAATGAATGGTTAATTTAGGTAATTAATTCTAAATTCAAATTCGAATTAATTCAAACAAAAACATTAATAACCATACATTATTTAGTCGCTTAAGACTCAAGTAGTCATATAGGCTACGTCCCTACGTCTATCCGACGTATGTTGGTTAATCCAAAGTTAGTATAATGAAAACGTGACTTATCTCCGAGGCGCAGGCTGACACGGCGGCGCTTACGTTCTGAATGCTTGCACGCTTTCAGCCGCTGAACGATCATGTGAGGCATCGAGTTTTGAGTATAATGATCAGCCGTGTGTCTCTTCGACGAGGATCAGTTTCGCTTGTTATTTGTACGCTGAAAGTAAGTAAGAAAATGATGAAAAACTTATTGCATTCTTGAATGACGTATGAATGAACGACTTTTTACTTTATGATTGAACAAATATGCACTTACTTCACTGACATATAAGTCACAAAATAAAACTTCGCATGAATAGCCTATATCGTTCCCGCTGCGGGTCCCAGCAGCGCCTGGGTCTAATTACCGAATGTACCTAAATCATTCTAACAATTATTCTTGTTAATCACAATAATCGTTATTGAGACGCTAATAGAGCATAATGACCACCCATGTGTCAGTCACTTCGTCGTGAACCAGTTTGACTTGTTATAACGTGTTACTTATTTGCTGAAAAATGTCTATGTTTTTAGGTGAATTTACATTTTTATCCATAGTGCATCGGTTCTGTAATTATACAAGTATCTACTTGATTTTTTACGAGTAAACCGACTGTGAATATTACTTTATTATTTTGTACTAGCGACCCGCTTCGCACGGGTGCAATATATACATATAAACTTTCCTCTTGAATCACTCTATCTATTAAAAAAACCGCACCAAAATCCGTTGCGTAGTTTTAAAGATCTAAGCAGACATAGGGACAGACAGCGGGAAGCGACTTTGTTTTATACTATGTAGTGATGTAACTCATTCCTTCTCATAGAGAGAAAGCCTGTGTTCCAGTGGCAACATTAACGGCTGATTATGCTAATGGTTATTACTTTGTATTTAGGAAGTAAGTTCATCATTTCTTCTGCGCTTGTCGCAATTTATTTGGGGTAGGCGCAGCATGTCTTCTTATTTAGTTCTAGCGACCCGCCCCGGCTTCGCACGGGTGCAATATATATATAAACCTTTCTCTTGAATCACTCTATCTATTACTCAAAACCGCATCAAAATCCGTTGCGTAGTTTTAAAGATCTAAGCATACATAGGGACAGACAGACAGCGGGAAGCGACTTTGTTTTATTACTATGTAGTGAAGTAAGATGTTGTTCAAAATATGCCATGGCATGTCAAACTCTTTCTGACTTATTTCGTGCCAAGGCAAATAAAAGATAACTTTCCTTCGTATAGCCATCTGAAGTGAAATATTACGATGTAAATTATCAAATTATAATGTCGTTTAAACAAACATACATACACATTGTCTACTATTTTATTACACACGTAAACGTCTTTGTTGTGTTTTAGTATCACAGCTCCTAAATGTTATGCAGTCAAATGTTTTTCGAGTTAAGTGGACAACCAACATTGTCTTCATTTAGTGATAGTTACAGTCGCAACACCAATACCATCACACCTATTTTTAGCTGAAGTGTTAAGTAGAGGTGTGACTTACAGCTGTTATGTCTAAGTCCCATGAAATTGGGGATCCAATTGCAGCATTTGCATTTGGCTGAGATGAGAATGCTAAGGGGGATGTGTGATGTTACGCGAATGGATAAAATAAGAAATGAGTACATAAGAGGAAGTCTGAAAGTGGCGCCGGTGACTGAAAAGTTGTGTGGTAATCGGTGGAAAATGTGGTGAGGAAAGTTTTGAGTATGAATAGGGATGGGTATATGAGTAGAGGAAGAACAAAGAAACGATGAGGTGGACTGTGTAAAGGATGATATGGCAAGAAAGGAGGTCTTTGATGAGATGACGAGTAATAGAGAAGTATGGAAGAACAAGACATGCTGCGCCGACCCCAAATGAATTGGGATAAGGGCAAGAGAATGATGATGAAATAGGGCCACGTTTTCATCTTCCATTCTCCCCTGTCAGACGCCCCGGCATTATTTACTCCTTTCTTTTTCATATAAAAAAAAAAACAAAAATCCATCCCAAAAATTAATCCATCCATTCATTTAATCAATCCCTCTAAATAAATAATAATTCTTATGTAATTATTTTATTTGCTGTCTTCGCAATTGAATTACTGAAATTTACTATGAAAGGCTCTAAGCTTCATTTTATGTTTCATAATTTAATATGCTATGCTAGGCTAAAATGGGATTGAGCGGGTCACGTCAGCCGTATGCGCGATGACCACTGGGCAAAATACTCCATATGATGGTTGCCGGAAGACGGACGGCGCCGCCGAGGCCGGCCTAGAAAGAGGTGGCGAGACGATCTGGACGCGTACCGCGAAAGCTGATTCGAGGAGGTGCGGAAAAGCAGCACATGGAAGGAATTGGGGGAGGCCTTTGCCCAGCAGTGGGACGGTACAGGCTACAAAAAAAGAAAAAAAAATAATATGCTACAGTAAGGTTCCGATTATAAAATCAAACTTTTAAATGTCGAATCACTGAGGTAGTGACTATTTATAAAATAAGACCATACAGATTAAACACGCAAAATTCAGCTTAAAATGCCAAGAATTCAGTTCACATAGCGCTTAAAATACCATCACATTCGCATGTAGCTACGCCGGGAAATGATTATACTTGCTAGTAGTTTAATAACAGGCACTGTTAAACTAGTTATCCTAGACCAACAAGTTATAAAATAAACAATAACACTTTTGGGCTAATGTTCCCACGCTGTTGAAATAACTGCTGGGATTTTCCCTTAATTATACGAGCCTACATAGTAACCTGTAAAGTATGGTTTTGTAACCTCGTTGGTAAAGGAGAAAGAAAAGCACATTGTGTTTTAGGCAAAGAGAGAAAAGCTTTTTTAAAACTAAACCTATAATAAACCTAAAACTAAAATAAATACTGACCTTCTGTCAAAAATATCGATCAATGTTCCTAGCAGGTTAGCCCGGTCACATACCTACAATTTGTTCAGACAACCTATACACAAAAGCAACTTAGGTGACAACTCTCCCCTTACGAGTGCAACCAAAATTGTATAACGCTATATGGCGCAAAACTGAACTCGACATTAATCACGTATTTGAAAGGAAATTAACCACTTTCATTTAGAGGACATTTGAATTATCATTCCTTTAATTAATTAATTATTTAAACAATATATGATCTTGACAATTTAAGTTTAATTTAATTTATATTTTAATTTAATTTGTATTCTATTTTTAATCTCAATTCCAACCATCAAATTCTAATTCTAATATTTTTATTTGTAGAACATAGGTAAACAAAAGTACAGATATCAATATTAATAAAATGAGCGCTATGTCTTGCCTTCAACGGCGTACAAATATTCTAATTATAATTTCCTTTGAATAATTGGTAAAAATATCATGGCTTTACTATGTAATTCAATTTGATTTGACTGTATTCTGATATTAATAATAGCATAATTGTTTGTATTCCTATTTTTAATTTCTATTAAATTATGTATTTAGAGCATGTCTACGTTACAAGACCACGTTAGTGTGCGTTACAAGACCACGTATTTTGTAATAGTTTTCATTTTATATAAGATAAATTCTAATGTGACTTGTTGCTCATCCAAAATAAATAAATAAATAGGTAAAACTACAGTTTTATTTACGCAAAAAATATTCTTCGATTAACATGGCGCATTATTCGCATTATTTTGGTAATTTCTATTAGCCCCGAAGTCCAAAATACGAGTAAAACATCGAAAAGCGGAAAAAACAAGACCATTATCTTTTCCACGGGCATATACCCTGTTATCCGATATACTTAGGTACCTACTTCTTCTTATACCTTGTAATACGCCCTCGTTTATCCCACAGGGGAGTAATTGCCTAATTAAATATCTAATTTTGGATAGTTTTATGGTTTCTGATTCCGGTGGTGGAGAAAATTAAGGAAAAATTGGGTGAATATTTTGTTATGAGGCCGAGATTTTTACTTAGCACATAATGGAAATTAAATTTCATTCGGTTCGTATAACATGGTACAATATTAAAAAGCTAGTAACCAAGGATTGGCCTACAATTGCACTAGACCACGAAATGTGGAAGGAGGGAAGGGAGGCATTTGCCCTGCAGTGTTACAATATAAGGTCTAACTATTCATACACGAAATATTTTCAGGGAATCATCTAACGGCTATAACGAAGCCATTTCAAGTGACTTTTTTTTATCTGACTATATTTTTACAAAAAAAAATATTTAAAATTACTTGACCCACAAAATAAACACTAGCTCCTTATTTTTGAACATCCATTACGCTAGTTTACTACGTCGTATTTAATTACTGTCATTGTTAGAATATGGGAGAAAAGGTTTTAACCAAAAATACTCAAAAAATTTTAGAATTATAATCATTTCGTAAAAAAAAAACACTCAGATATTTTTTTTTCCGTTTCTATGGCGACTTTACAACTTATAGAAGTTACTCTTAAAATATTTCGTGTATGAAAAGATATGCTTATAATAATAATTGGTTCTGACCCGCGTGTGATTCCAATGACATGCCCCTTATTTTAAATTTTTCACTGTAAACAAACCATTTGCATGCCCATGTGAGGCAAAATGTGGAGAACCTCATTATAAAAGAACATCTATGTACCTATTACCCATGTTTGCAAAGAAATAAATGATTTGATTTTGATTTGATTTGATTTGTAAGGTTTCTTAGGCTCTCTTAAATGAGAAGAAACATAAAGATCAACAAAATAATAATAGTAATAACGAAAAACAATGAGCCTTTAGCGCTAGATTTATATCCCGGGTCGATGGGTCGAGTCTCACACATGACAATATAGCATGTCTCAGTAGATGCTTTGACTTCGACATGTTACCGTCTCTATGTTGTCCCTACAGTTACATAAAATAAAATAAATAAATAAAGCATTATTTTGATTCCTCAAATTTCATATTCATGCGTAATAATTACGGAAATTAATTAATTATTCCACAACCCTAATAAACATGCAATTTATAAAGCTGACAGTCGTAAACAATTTTTCAAATTCATTATTTGTGAATTCTATTAATATCAAAAGAACATAACAGGTACGGTTAGATACTTATGCGAAACTGACAAAAATTACGCCTAGCTCAAGTACGGGTCAAGTAATAAAAGTTTATAGAAATAAAGAAAATTGTGTTTATAGGCATTATAACAAATAGAAACACCTTAAAATTAACAACAATAATAGGTGTCGGCTTTAGCGTATTGTTCGTTTATGTACCAGGCCCGAAGGCACCTAAGAAGCCGATTCCTGCTGGCTTCCCTTCGGGAATAAGGCACTCTACGTAGGTAGTGTATGTGTACTGTAGTCAAATAGTAAATTAGATACACATTTGTGGTATCACATCACAGTAGAGACATTTAATACATCATAACATTGAAAACATTACAAAATGCCAACGTTTTTCAAGTCAACAAAGAAAGTAACAGTTACTGATAACGAAAATGAGGTCAAAACGAAAATAGAATACGAGGTAACGAAAAAAAAATTAAATTCTCATTTTTTTTTCGGCTTCCCCTTACCCAAATTCGACCCTTCGCCACAGTTATGTACTAAATAAAGAAGATGTAGTGGCAGAAATGAAAAGAAAATACTTCGATGGTTTGGTCATGTGCAAAGGATCAGTGAAAGGCGACTAACAGGAGGTATACAACATTATTTTTAGTATATGCGGAACCTGAATATAGTTTGTTCAGAATAAGTAACTGAATCGATTCCAATAATTTTTAACCCATGTTATATTTTGTCCCAAAAATATTTCACAAAAGTTACATGTTGGATACCGAGTGACACTAGTTTTAGTCGTGGACTGAACTTAAGTCGGTAATTTAGGTACCAACTGCCAAATTATTATAATCAATGAGCTCAAGACGACGCTGGAGGCACGCTTGCGGGCGTGCTGCGTGGTGACAACGTTTTTGTGCGGACAACCATGTAACAGAACAAGCTTATAACTTTGTGATTTTTCATGACACAGTTTTGAAATTTTGTACATATGTTCTTTACAAAAAAATACTAGACACGTGTTTCAGTTTTCGCATATACTAAAAACAACGTTGTATACAAAGCAGATGTGAGTGGCAACGCAGTAAGGCCTAATTGGTGAGGTTCTTCAGAAAGGTCAGGTGTGTAGTACTCACAACCAGCGACCGTGTATGACCAAAATAATATGTATGAACGTGAACGAGACACAAGGTGGCATTCTGTGGTTTCAACAAACCCCCATTGAAAAAAGGCGTAAGCTTATTTATTTTATACTATTCGGTAAACTTACAGCTAATATAAACAATGTTCTTAAACAATAGGAATTTGAAGGCCATTTACATATTTCCACAGATAAACACTTGAAACAAAAAAGACAACAAAAAAGAAGTTTGGTAACAAAATACTATAGCATAAATTAAACAACAAAAAAGAAGTATGAGTATGTATGTATGTATGTATGTAAAGGAAATATTTCTGTGCATAGACTTGTAGTGTATTTTACACGGATAGCATTACTTCATTTTAGCTTCCAGAAGTTTTGTCGTTTAACTAGCTGTTTCGGTATCTGAAGCATAAACTATTCTCATTCAAAGATACGAACGTTACCCAACGTATAATCCTCTTCAAACGTTAACTTTTAACGATATGAACTTTGTAAGTCAAGGTTAGGTTCCGTGCGAGTTGCATTGCAATTGCCTTGTTCAAGTTTTGGAAACTCACACTCTAGATTTGTTTACCTGCATAGTTATGTATGTATAAATGCGGTTTGTAGACTGCGAGATACTGGAACATGGAAAAATATGCCACCTTTTTCGCATATCTTCAAAAAAAACTGTCAGAACAAAAAAAATATCAGGTTTTTCGAAATACCCCATTCAACTTTAATCTCTGGGTCGGCCTCAAATCAAATCAAATCAAATAATTTATTCGCATAATATGGGTCTAAATAGATGGTAAATAAATGTTACATTCAACAATATAACATTAAGGATCCTCATATAAACCATTTCTGGTATACGAAACATAAAATAAAAGCTTATAATATAATAACAATAAAACGGAATGGGTTACATAATTATACATATAGGTACTCTTTTTCATTTTCGTTGAATAATAACTTCCGTACTACTCCGACTATCGTCCGTATGGTGTCCGGACGTAAAGAATAGCACCATCCCATGTCTTCCCGTGGGTGTCGTAAGAGGCGACTAAGGGACTTACCAGAGAATGGGCAGCAGCGTTCTCTGATTTTACAACAACCATACTGCGATCGCCAACCCGCCTGCCAAGCGTGGCGATTATGGCAAAACCCCCCTAAATGACGAGCACAATAAAAAAATGGCCCCTAGTACCCGGCAGCCCGTCTACCCTCGACTATGGTAGCGGTCGAGGTTACGGCGTGGCAAGGGGTGCTAAGAATCTCCGGACGGGATCAGGCTGCCAATACCGACGACTTGACCTGGCAACATATAACACGCGTACACTCCGGACCGACGAGAAGATAACGGAACTCGAAGAGGAATTGAGCAGGCTGCGATGGAGTATTGTGGGATTATCTGAAGTCCGAAGAGAGGGTGAGGACACGATAATCCTGAAATCCGGCAACCTGCTCTATTTCCGAGAGGGTGACCGGCAGTCCCAGGGTGGTGTTGGGTTTATCGTCCACAAGCCCCTTGTGAATAACGTGGTGAAGATCGAGAGTGTGTCGACCAGGGTGGCGTACCTTGTACTCAAAATACCCTCAAGATATTTGCTGAAGGTCATACAGGTCTACGCCCCGACCTCGGCACACCCCGACGACGAAGTGGAGACCATGTATGAGGATATTTCCAAAGCCCTGCATGGTTTCAAGACTCACTTCACCGTTGTCATGGGGGACTTCAATGCGAAACTGGGCAAACGAGATGGAGATGAGCTGCAGGTGGGGCAATTTGGGTTTGGAAGTCGGAACCACCGGGGTCACCAACTGGCTAGTTTTATGGAGAAGGAGGGCCTCTATATGATGAACTCCTTCTTCAAAAAGCGCGAGCACAGGAAGTGGACCTGGCAGAGTCCCGATGGTGCAACTAAAAATGAGATTGACTTCATCATGTCAACCAAGAAGCAGATGTTCAATGATGTCTCTGTGATCAATTCGGTGAAAACCGGGAGCGATCACCGCATGGTAAGAGGCACATTGAACATCAATATAAAGCTTGAAAGGTCTCGACTGATGAAGTCTACGCTCCGTCCAGCACAGATCCAGATCCAAAACCCCGAGAGCTTTCAGCTTGAACTCCAGAATCGTTTCGAGTGCCTAGGAAGCTCAGTGGACGAATACAACGATGGGTTCGTGGAAACTGTCCACACGACTGGGTCTAAGTTTTTCAAGACACGTCGTGCACACAACAAAAAACTCTCTGATCATACTCTCGAGCTCATGAAGGAGCGGCGTGAGATGATCCTGCAGTCTTCAGATGAGGTGTGGAAATACCGGCAGCTCAATAGACGGATCTCTAAATCCTTGAAGAGCGACCTCCGCCGCTTTAATACCGAGCGTATTAAAGACGCTATTGAGCGGAATAAAGGCTCCAAGGTATTTTCAAGAGATCTGGCTATTGGGCAGAGCCAGCTAACGAAACTGAAGACCGACGATGGCAGGATCGTATCCGCCAAACCGGAGCTGCTGAGGGAGATCGAGAGTTTTTATGGGCAGTTGTACACTTCAACTAGAAATCCTGTTGCAACTCTAGCTAACGACCCAAGAGCTAGACTGACCCGACACTATACCGAAGACATTCCGGATGTCAGCCTGTACGAGATTAGGATGGCTCTTAAACAGCTTAAGAACAACAAGGCACCGGGTGATGACGGAATTACGGCCGAACTCCTGAAGGCGGGTGGAAAACCGGTACTTAAGGCCCTTCAGAAGCTGTTTGATTCCGTCATACTCGAGGGGAAAACGCCGCAGGCATGGTGCAGGGGTGTGGTGGTACTCTTCTTCAAAAAGGGCGACAATGCCCGGCTGAAGAACTATAGGCCCATCTCACTTCTAAGCCATGTCTACAAGTTGTTCTCAAGAGTCATCACGAATCGTCTCGCGCGCAGGTTTGACGATTTTCAGCCTCCCGAACAAGCCGGATTCCGAAAAGGCTTTAGCACCGTAGACCACATACATACGCTGCGGCAGGTTATACAGAAGACCGAAGAGTATAACCTGCCTCTCTGCTTGGCGTTTGTGGACTATGAGAAAGCCTTCGATTCGATCGAGACTTGGGCTGTACTGCAGTCTCTCCAACGGTGCCAAATCGACTATCGGTACATCGAGGTGTTGAAGTGTTTGTACAAAAACGCCACCATGTCAGTCCGACTTCAGGACCAGACCTCAGAAACTATCCTTCTGCAGCGAGGTGTAAGACAGGGAGTCGTCATATCTCCGAAACTGTTCACCGCTGCACTGGAGGATATCTTCAAGGTTCTGGACTGGAGAGGGCTAGGCATCAACGTCAATGGCGAGTACATCTCTCACCTTCGGTTTGCCGACGATATAGTGGTCATGGCTGAGACCATGGAGGACCTCAGTACAATGCTCGATGACCTTAGTAGAGCTTCCGAAAAAGTGGGTCTTAAAATGAACATGGACAAAACCAAAATCATGTTGAATACCCATGTAACACCCACTCCTATCAAGATCGGAGACTCTACACTCGAAGTTGTAGACGATTATGTCTACCTTGGACAAACGATCCAGTTAGGTAGGTCTAACTTCGAGAAAGAGGTCAATCGTCGAATCCGACTCGGCTGGGCAGCGTTCGGGAAGTTGCGTGGTATCTTCTCGTCCAACTTACCGCAGTGTCTCAAGACGAAAGTCTATGACCAGTGTGTGTTGCCAGTGATTACTTACGGGACCGAAACATGGTCGCTCACAATGGGCCTTATCAGAAGGCTTAAAGTCACCCAAAGGGCAATGGAGAGGGCTATGCTCGGATTTTCCTTGCGTGATCGAATCAGAAATGAGGACATCCGCAAGAGAACCAAGGTAACCGACGTAGCCCGAAGAATAGCCAAACTGAAGTGGCAGTGGGCAGGGCACATTGCTCGCAGAACGGATGGCCGATGGGGCCGAAAAGTTCTGGAGTGGCGACCGCGAACCGGAAGACGCTGCGTTGGAAGGCCTCCCACTAGGTGGACCGATGACCTGGTGAAGGTTGCAGGGATCCGCTGGATGCGAGTCGCACGGGACCGGTCAATGTGGCGACACTTGGGGGAGGCCTATGTCCAGCAGTGGACGTCTTTCGGCTGAAATGATGATGATGATGATGATGAATAATAACTTAACAAGGTATTATTGCACTAGAATATTAACTTAGTAAGGTTTTACAATAATTTTCTATTCTTATAACTAAGGTATTCCTGGGTCTTGTAAAAACTTTTATTGACTAACCAGGCGTACAATTTTTTTCGGAATATAATAAATCTTTCAGTTCACTAGGTAATTTGTTAAATAACTTAATTGACATGGGGTAACAGTTTCTTCTATATAGATCAGTTTTTATGTTTGGCAAGGGAAAGCTATTAAGCTCAGCTTCCCTGTCCATCCACAGAAACTTTTGCCCAATAATTCCTTCTTATTATAGCTAAATAATACAAATATTGCCTTCATCATCATCATTTCAGCCGAAAAGTCCACTGCTGGACATAGGCCTCCCCCAAGAAGGGGGGTTTTGCCATAATCGCCACGCTTGGCAGGCGGGTTGGCGATCGTAGTATGGTTGTTGTAGAATCAGAGAACGCTGCTGCCCATTCATCCTGCCTTATTCTCGCTTAATAAGTGTGCGCTTATAGAACAAGAGACGCACTACACAAAGACAGCTCCCACCTAAATAAATATGACAAATAATTCACGTCGTATTCCGCACACTCTAACGGTATCAATGTCGCGTTCAACCCGACTTGTTTCTTCAAAATCTGCTCTGTTTCTTCAGCATTGCGGTCACGTACACCGGGATCTAACCGTCTCCAGTTAGTCAACAAATTGATATTTTTCAAACACATACAAACTCCTTCGAAGGTATAAGATTGCGTATTCTGATGTTTCTTGGATATCGGTTTGTTTGGATTGTGAGATTATATTAAGACATTGTTTAGATTTAAAAGAACGATTTAGAAAAGTTAGTATTAGTTGATAACAGCGTTACTTGTAGGTAGTGGAAAACGATGGATTTAAAAAAAAATGATTCTGAAACAATTAACCCTTTTCTTAATTTTTGTCTTCGGCTTAAGCTAAGTATAAATTGAATCTTTCGCTATATGTTAACAAAAGTTCTAATAAAGATTATATTATTATTACTTAGCCTTTTCCAAAGTTCGTTGGGCTCCGCTTATTGATTAACTGGATGCAGCGTAAAAACCAGTACCTACTTGCTATTTAGTGGCGGTACTTTCATACAAGCCGAAAAGCTTGGCTTGCCCTTATAACCTACTACCCTTCATGATGTTAGGGTTTGTGAACAGTCTGCTTGCCTTATGGACTTGCCATATTGTTGGCCCCTAAGCCGCAATCACATGATAAGACTGGTTGTTAGACTTTCAGGCTTCTTACAGTTACTACTAACAAGCTTCCTACTACGCAACGACAGTCAACGGCTTAACGTGTCGAGGCACGGATTTTAGAAGAATTTAAGAAGGTTACATAAACTGTAAACATTAATGCGATAAACTTACTGAAGCTACTGTATCAAACAATAAACTTTAATGACCAAAAACTTACAATTTACGCTTTATTCTATTTCGCAGCATTATTAAAAGTACACAATGTATCTTATAGCGCAGAGAACACGCGCGTAGTATTAAGTTATGTGAAAACTTAGTCCGGGAGGTAGTGGTCTACGGCGGGCATGCACAAAATCACTTCTAAAGGGGTGTTCATAATATTCTGGTGAAAAACAAAATAGTTTTTAGTACCTCTAAAAAGGTTCTGTTTTACAGTGCTTTAAGGATATTTGTGGCGCTTGAGTAATATTGACAACGGAACGTTGGCAAACATTGTAGAAATTGTATTGAAAAAACAATATGGCGGTGTTAATTCCGATTTTACCCACCAGCTAGAGATTCATGTACACTTTAACCAATTTATCAGTATAGGTTGGAAAACACAGAACTAAAATAATTGTTCCAAGATTGACATAATGATGCATGATGACAAGCAAAGCCACCTTGAACTACATACTTAAAGTGGTCATACTATACAAGGTGGGTGGCTCCATACATAATGTTTTTTTTTATTTGTATTTAATTTTTTCATTTCTTTAATAATTTATTCAACCATCTGTTAAATTAAATTTAATGTAAAGTATAATGAAGCCAGACAAACTTTTTTTATAAATAGTCAGACGCTTAAACTTGTGCAAACTCCTTTAGGTCAAGTGATGTAATTCAATAAGGCAAATTCTACCTAATTAATGCAGCTGTTTGTGAAATAAGTACCAACCAATGGAATATACATATAACGTTATCTTTTTATTATATTTAAACTAATAACGTTAACTCTACTTCTCATAACAGGTACTTGATGTCAGTTATACTGTTGACATCATGTAGTTGACATTTAATTCTTGATATATCTCTGTCTGAACGTTGACTGATGTAACGACGCCGATGTTTCCTCATTTAATTGATCACGTACGATTAAAGTTCAGTTAAATCTGTCACGGTAGTAAGATTAGTTTGTAGAGGGATGGGTTTATTGTCTTTGTATTTAATTGTGTGTGTTTATTTAAAAGACTAATACTGGGAAGCCACCTACTTAAAATAAAATGCTATATGGATTTGAAATTGTATTATATTTTTTTCTGTTATCAAAAAAACACTGGCTCCTCGACTATAGAGTAACTGATGGTTGAATGGTAAAAAATTAACAACATGTTTTTTTGCTTACGTTTCTGATAACGCATGTTTTTCAACGCTTTTACCTAATCATGCAGGTAAATCTTTTAAAACAGATATTTATTTTACAAAAAACTTGCATCTTGTAATGTAATAGTTATAATGGACATGAAATTTAAAGTTTCCAACAGAAATTGTAGCTATCTTACCTACGTAAGGGTAGAAAAGTATGCGAAGGAAAGATCACGGAGGAAACTTTTAATAAAGTTAGACGAGTACGTTTACTGAAGAGCTATCGTTATGACACTGAGGTTACTGAAACTGAAAGGGTACTACAGTACTATTGTGTGTAAATATTAGTTTATTGTAAAGCTGGTTTTCTGATGTAGTTTTGAGAAGGAATCGATGATAGTTTTGATATTTTGGTATATTGATTTTGTCTTTATCATAGACTGCGTCGTTGGACGAGTGGTCGCAAGCGCGACTGATGTGCATGAGGGGTTCGATTCCCGGGAGAATGCTATAGGGTTTTTCCATCAGGAATTTCTCAGTAGCAGCCACGGAGACTGGATTCGTGCCCGGTTGATGGCAATAGGCTCGCCCCCTGTTACCTACATGGGACTTAAACATTACTGGCAAAATGTGGGTGTACTATTAGGTACACCTCTGCATTACCCTACTGGGATTACAGGCGTTATGTTATGTTTATCATAAACTAGTTTTTTTTTCGTTTAGTGCTTTTGTAAAAGTGTAAAAGTACCGCTCATGAATTTGCCTGTTTTTTTTTTATAGACTGTTTAGTAGTGCAAACATATATATATATATATGTTTTGGGTATAGATAAGAAATGCTTCAGAATAAAATCTAAAATCACGAATAAAAATCAATATTTGGCTGAGTTACGTAGGTACGTACGTCTCCTGAATTACCTAAAAGCTCAAACTACTAAGAATAAAATTTGGTTATGCACTCTTTAAAAAAAATATATATATATATCAGATGAGATCAGAAACGAAATAATAAGAAGGAAAACCGAAGTAACTGACATACTCGAGAAAATAAGAAATTTAAAATGGAAATGGGCAGGCCATGTGTGCAGGATGACCAACGACAGACGGACCAGGAATCTGACAGAATGGGTACCAAGAGAAGGACAAGGAAGTAGAGGTAGACCGAAAAAATGATGGGAGGACATATTTAGGGAACGATGTGGACCAGACTGGAGAAGACAGACTATTGACAGAGACAACTGGAGGAAGATGGGGGAGGCCTACGCCAAAGAGGCGACTTCCACTAATTAAAATGATAATTTATTATTTTTTATTCAATTATGTTATTAATTTAAAACTTAAGTTCAAATTTACTATTTTATATTTATTAATTGGAATTACTTAATGGTTTTGTATTAATTATTGTTAAATTATGGTAGAATAAAGGCTATTTTTTATTTTATTTATGCACCCTTTAATGCGATTCAAAAATCAACGCTTTTACAGAAATTTTACAGAAGCGTTATCGTGTTATACACCTGAATGTTCAGAGGTCCTACCACGGATGTTCGATCGAGTATTACTAAAGGGGTTGAAAAGTAACATCATTTTTGTGTTTCAGTAGTACCTGGTTGAAAAGCTCTTTGTCAAATTTCATACAGAGAAGCTGCAGAATCAGATGAAGCTGAAGCTGAGCAACATTGCCGTGTTCCTAAAAGTGTGTAAAATAACATTTAAAATTTGAAAAAAGAACTTTAAAAGGTGTTTTTTTTTTAATTGGAATTAGCCCGCCACTCTATACACATTCACTGCAGCTCCGGAATCAATGGCGCCCACCAAATAAGAGCCGAGGAAATGAATCTCGACGAGTCCAGGAGGAAAGATGCAACTGTCGTGGATTTCACAACAAAATTAATCACAAAACAAAAACATCAGCCGAGAGGTAAGTTGGAATCTTTATGTGTTACAGTTAGGGCAAACACCCTGTTCTCAAATGAACCGCGCAGAACCTCGTAACCCGTTTCTTTCAAGGTATTTGTAGAACCGGGTGTGAGTGACCGTGACACGAGGATAGGTAGATAAGACACTTACGAGTTCTTCATTATTCCTGCACCGACAGAGGTTGTTACAGACAACCATAAACGGCGTAGGAGTTCCTTTATAGTGCAATAGTGCCTATTATTTCTTGGACAAATTCACACAGCAAAACTTCGTCTTCGTCAGCCAGAAATCGCTTTGGCAGTCGTTTCCCGGCGCATTAACAAAGGACTTCTTAACTAAATACAATCTATTTAACATACTCCATGCCATAGTAGTGGCTCATGTTTACATTTGAACGAGGCTCAATCACGCGTACGCTCCGGCACGTCACAATAAGATAGCACCGCCATTGTCGTGTATTTTGTTCATATTGAAACGCCTATTATTTCGAGAGGCTTCCGTAAGCTCGTGACAATGTTGTAGATACGAGATGATAGTTAGATAACACTACAATTGCGCCTTTGATGCCTGAAATAGTTGAAGGGTGTGACACACTTGGTCAATGGTTTCAATGGTATTCAATACCTCACTGGGTGGGAACTAGAGCAAAGATATGATAGCGAAATGAGCATCAATTGTTATTATTACATCAGCCCGTAGTGTCCCACTGCTGGGCAAAGCCCCCTTCACTCTTTCCATTTCTCACGACTGTTCGCATGTTGAACTTTAGGCTGAAGGCAATGTTAAAAAATTAAATGTAAGGAGATTTTAATTGAGTACGTCTGGAATTTGACTACCTACGAGCTAACCTCGTAGGTTCTTGGGACGTACAGACAAACGGACACTCAAAATACGATAATTATGAAGTATGCGATCGTTAGTGGGGAGTCAGTTCGTCTTGTAAAAACCTACTTACAGATTTCCTGGTTATCTAAGTCAGCTCTTTGTCCTGGGTCTCCGGTCTTGGAAAAAAATTAGGTAAGTACTAGCAGGGTTAAAATAATAATTTAAATTTAACAAATTAATTACTATTATTACTTTTATTTTTATTTTTTAACGGCACGGTTGACTCAGTGGCTGAGCGATTGACTGCTTCGTGTCGCGGGCTCGATTCCCGCACGGAACAAATATTTGTATGCCCTACAGGTAGTTGTTCCGGGTCTGGCTGTTTGTGTATGTGAATTTAAATGTTTGTAAACGCACCCACGATACAGGAGAAATTCCGAGTGTGCTACGTTATTACTAAAAAAAAAAATAGTTTTAAGCCCCGTACGCGGCCTCGGGTAATGCGGCTTGAGTCAAGCGACCCCCATGACTCTCTGCAGTCACTGTTGCTAGACGTCTGTCGCTGGATCGTGTGGTACGTGGACAAGAGGTTAGGGAGAAACCGACCCGTCAGTAGTATACTATAGTCAAATCGCTTTAACTAGGCAAAACAATTGAATGTGAACTTGTACCAAAAACTCGCAATTGAAAACGATAGCTGCCGCTACCTATATAACTGTCGCTATACTTTATATCGCACGCGTATCATAATACAGGATCTGTGTATTGAATTGTCGCGTCAGATTAAAACCTTCTTTCTGCAATGGGTTGCAATCACCATCAGAGGGTTTGTGTTGTATTTAAGAAAAGTAAGTATACAGGGTGTAATCGGGCCCTTCACGAAGCCGTCAACCAAGTGTTCTGTACAACAAAGTAAGTAACTTTACGCTTTTTTTTTGGGGTGGAAAATCACGTTTTACGGTAGGACTCAATGTAACGCACTCAAAACATTGTGCTGATGGATTGATTGAATAGTACGAGGGTCGTGGAAGTATGTAAGGTAAAAGTCTTACATCAAAAACATGTATTTAAAAACTTGTGAAAAATTAGAACTTTAACCTCCAATATATCTGTAACTAGAAGGTTCCCAGATATGATCTAAACAAAAAAATTATCGCAATGACGGGGACAACAAGTCCCTTTCGGTTTCGTTAAAGGTATACTTTGCCATTCCCAAATAAAATGGGACAAGAAAACAAGGATGATCATGATGTAAGTTGCAGCTGTCTGTACCTATTAAATCACTTCACATTTTATTACAACCACAGAAAATGGATAGTTTATTCTCTGCCGGAAACCACAAGGTTATTGATTGCTGGTTATGTATTATCTTATATCTGTATGACCGCAGGTGGTTATTGGTGCAGTAAGTAATGGCGAACGCAAATGGGCTTTTAGCCAGATAGAATAGGTACTCCAAAATCCCTATTTGTGTTATTGGGGAAATTGGTGCAATGAAAAGCTTAGCGGAATAGTTTCGCTTATATTAGGAATGGCGCTTATAGGAACTGAATGATAAAGTGTTTTTCTTAGGTGTATTACCACGCCATATTCACAAGTTTTAGTTTAATACGTGACTAACGCGCGATTAGGCTCATTATGTCCAAAAACAGGTCTAGTGCGAGTCACACACAAAGTTTCGTAAAAACGCCGAAAAAATACGTTGCATGTATGGAGATATTTAATTTAAAAAAAAAAAAATATTTGTTATTAATGCGTCTATAGTAATACATACTCTGTGAAAATGTCGACGGTTTGCGTATTACGGTTCAAAAGATACGGCCCTGTGACAGACGGACACACAGATCAACGGACAGACAGCAGAGCCTTAGAAATAGAGTCCCATTGAAGCGGTTTGAATATGGAACTCGAAAACAAGTACACAAACAGTAAAACCTAGTAACCTTATTTCCTAACAAAAAAAGAACAGTCTCGATTTCCATTTTTAAATCGATTGACCGGAGTTCAAACCGTTATCATTTAACAACCTAAAAGTCACGTACTGGCAAGCTGCAATATTTTCGCTCCCAAACAAACGCAGTGCAAATGTACAAATAAGTAAGACTGGCCACCGTCCGGTCAGATCCAGCGTCCCATGAATTTAGATTGCAAGTTTATTCCAAGTTCAAAATTCATCCAATACGCTCTCGAGCTGTGTATAATTTGATGTGGGAAATATGTTTTAGGAGATGCATCATAATATGTCTTCACCCTATAGCTGATCCGAGAATTTTGGAGCTGGATTTTATACCTATTCTAGGCAACGAAAGTCGGTTAACATAAACTCTTGAATAAATGATATAAATCCGGATAGATATGGTGGAATAAACTGAAAGGTTTCAACAGAGATTGATCCTTGGCAGCTCTGGGCAATGGAAGATGGTAGTGAGAAAATATGGGTTTATTTATATTAACTGTCACGTTGCTTTAGTCGTCGTAAGCGGCTCCTGAGCATGAGGTCCTGGGTTCGATTCCTGGGTCAGGCAAAGTGCTATTTTGTTTTTCTATCACAAATTTCTCAGCAGCAACCACGAAGTCTGGATCTGAGGGCAGTAGGCTCGCCCCCTATTACATGGGACTTCAACATAACTGGCAAAATGTAGGTGTACTATTAGGTACCTTCACCTCTGCTTAACCCTTCTGGGATTACAGGCGTGATGTTATGTATGTTTATTTTTATGTTTTCCTGTCACCTACCCTACCCTACCTACCTACCCTACCTACCTACCCTACCTACCTACCCTACCTACCTCCCTACCTACCCTACCTCCCTACCTACCCTACCTACCTACCTACCTACCTACCTACCTACCTACCTACCTACCTACCTACCTACCTACCTACCTACCTACCTACCTACCTACCTACCTAAACTTTATTGAATAGCAATAAAGTTCAAATTGACTCTACATTTTATTTAGAAAACGTTTATATGGGAAAAAGAAAAGGGCTGTTTTTAGGGTTTTCCCGGCAATTATCCGAATTTTTCTCACCTTTTAAACCTTCCCTAGACCTCCACTAACATTTCAAGACCAAGATAAGATAAATCCGTTCAGCCGTTCTCGAGTTGAACGAACAGCAATTGATTTTTATATAGATAGATAGATAGATAGATAGATAGATAGATAGATAGATAGATAGATATATAGATAGATATATAGATAGATAGATAGGTAGATAGATTTTGTGTATTTTTATCAATGGGCCTCAGTTGCCTGACAATAAAAAGATTGATTGTTTGAAAATTCACAGAACAGTACCAACAATAAACATGCTGCGATAAAAAAAAAATATTCCTTTTATAAAAATGAAATAATAAATTTTCCCTAAAGTACAGATGACTAAACAAAAACTTTTGACAGACACCGTCAAGTTTCAGACACAACAATAACATTATTCTATAAACAAAAATGGTAATTTTCCACATCAAATTCTTCAGCAACCTTGCCTCGTATTATTTGTAAAGCTGCCTATCCCTTCCTCTGTTATCAGGGTAACACACGCGTTGGAACTCAAAGACGTCTGTCTGACATGACGGGTTGAACGCTTCCCAGAGTGATGCTATACTACTGTTAAATGTGTCCTGGAGTATGAATTGGGAGAAGTATGGAGTCAGCAACGAGCCAAGAAAATGTACCTGGACTTTTAAGCAGACTATGACTTTTGAGTTTTATTTGGCATTTCTTTTCAAACTATCAGTTAGAAAATGTTGACGCTGCCTGGTTTAAAAAAAAAATATTGACCGAATTTGACTTGTTAAAGTGTCTAAAGATCAACGTATAGAAATAAATATCCTTTCATCATCAGTCCATTAAATAAATTCTTTTTATTTTATTCCCTTGAACCGCGTTTTAAAAGACGGTTGATAAATGTGAAACCCGTATTATCAAATTGACAATGGATAAGGAAACGTGTGAGTATATACAATCAGATCGTTAGGTACTGCTGTATGTAATGTGCTAGTTAAAACCTATGGGTATAGTGCATTCCTGTTGTCCTACAATATCAACAACAAGTGGTTACAAGAGAAAAAAAAAGTTTCGGTATTTCAAGAGAAAAAATACCGGCCAAGTGCGAGTTGGCCTCACGCACCGAGGGTTCCGTATAAACATGTAGGTATTTTGTTATGAAACTACAGATTTACGATTTTCAAATTTTTCCTTTGCATGGGTTGTAAGAAATTTCTTCAAGTCAACGGGAAGTTTGATTTTTTCACTGCTCCAAGGTGTAGCAGACCTAAGTATTCGATATTAATATTAGCTTGATACCTTCACGCGTTCCTGAGAAAAATGGTCTTGACAGACGGACAACAAAGATCCGTTTTTGCCGACTGAGGAACAGAACCCTAAAAAGCCGAAAAAAACAGCGAACGCTAATTTATTACAATCTACACCAGTTCCCTTATCATAAGCGCTCTACTTACAATTCATATACAAAGACCACTACTGTACTACTGTGAGGAGTTACTTCGAGTTTAATGCGATCTAATAGAGCATCTCGAACGCCGACTCATAGATATTCAGTGTATGCTTTGACTTCTAAATCTAATAACAGATTCTGTGAGTACCGCGTTTATTGTAATAGGGCGCTTGAATCTATTTCTCTTTCCACGAAATAAATCCCAAATTTATTTTACTTTGTGAATTGAGGGATGTCTTGTAGAGATACTTCGTAATATCAAAAACCATTTTTATTTGGTTAGCTGATTGTTCTCGGAATCTTATAACAGGGGCAGATTTTTTTTTTCTTAATATTTTTGTAACTTTTCACAAGTTGCTTTAGGCTGTAATTATGATAATGTTTTGTTTAAAGTCAGTACTTACCTACTTAATGATATGTAAAGGACCTTTTGTTCGCTTATTACAAAAAAATAATCTGTTGGATACCAATCCACTACCTACCAGTGGCGAAGGTTGCATACAACTCGATTCCTATTGGCTTCCCATTGAAAAATGGCACAGTCAGTATTCTATAGACAAATAATATAATCACATTAAAGATTATGTGTTCTGTATGGTGTCCGGACGTAAAGAATAGCACCATCCCATATCTTCCCGTGGGTGTCGTAAGAGGCGACTAAGGGACTTACCAGTGAATGGGCAGCAGCGTTCTCTGTGATTTTTTATAACAACCATACTGCGATCGCCAACCCGCCTGCCAAGCGTGGCGATTATGGCAAAACCCCCCCTTGGGGAGGCCTATGTCCAGCAGTGGACGTCTTTCGGCTGAAATGATGATGATGATGAAAGATTATGTACTCCGGCTTACCTCCTACAAAAACTGACCCTTCGCTACTGCTACCTACATAATCATGTATTTATTAAAAAAAGGTTACATTATTTGCGATTGGTTTGTACACCATCATCTGCATAGTGACTCGCGGGCATTTGACACTTCAATTCCCCCTCGGCTGCAATGACAAAGGGCCCGGAAGATTTTTGTATGAAGCCTGGCCGGCCTTAAGTTAAAGTCCATTCACTGATGGCATCTTCAGCACAACTTTGATAGCTTACATCTCGGAAACGTGACACCTTAGAAGATTTTGTATCAAACAAAAAATGTTTGTATTGATGCCAGCTATCGTTTGATATATATTTTTTATGCGTGGCTGATCAAATCAAAGTTGTGCTGAAGATGCCATCAGTGAATGGACTTTAACTTTGAGAGCTCATATCTCGGAAACGTGACGCTTTAGAACATTTTGTCTCATACAGAACTGGTTTGTATTGATACCAGCTATCGATTAATATAGGTTTTTTGTATGGCCGCTACTTTGAAAAAAAAATTTAAATGGCGGATTTAGGCTGGCCATTAAATTCAAACCCCTTTGCCCACTTGCATCAAATGTACCTACTATTTTAAACAACGTAGGCCATAAAGTAAATATCATTGGAATCAGTCTATCTACACAAAATACATGAAGGGCGCGTATCAGCGGTTTAATTAGATGCGTGAGCGTCACAAACTAATCAATTGCTGTAATTAACAGTCGTTGCGTCGAAATGGTGAATTGGACTATTTTCAGGGAAATTCAGTCTTAACCAATTAATTTGATGCTTTGACATAAATTAACTTTTGATTTTACTGAGTGAACCAAATAGGTACAATATGCATATTATCATTAACACTAGAAACGGCATATTTACCATGTTTACTGTTTGTTTTGAGTTCCCGATATTTAAACAGTAAACATGGTAAATATCCCGTTTCTAGTGTTAATGACAATGTTTAAAAAATATGCATATTTTCCGTTAGACCCACTAAGTTTACTGGTACTAAATGGAAAATACATGGTGGAAAATTCCAATAACACTCTGCTCGACTCGGGAACCACACAAGGACTTCATCATCATCATCATGATCTTCCTGCCCTTGTCCCATGTTACTTGGGGTCGGCGTAAAACGCTTTTTTCGTCAATTCTCCTCTGTCAACCGTCACACCATCATTTACGCCTTTTTCTTTCATATCATTCCCCACATAAAAAGCAGTGATAGTCTAGTGGTGTGATCGTCAGACAGCCAAGTCTTGTCTGTCATAGGTATTGAGTTCGAATCTAAGACACGCACACAGAGTCTCTCGCTCTGATTGCACACAGAGTCATGTGCCTATTGTATAATTATCATTTGCTTGGATGAAGAAAAGATCGTGAGGAAACCTGCATGCCTGAGAGATAGTTCTCGACGGCATGTAAAGCGAAGTCAGAGGCCCATGACACTAGGTTACGCACTAACCACACGATACAGAAGAAGAAGATTCCTCACACAATCCTTCCATCGTTTCCTTGGTCTTCAATCCAAACTGATGCTAATTAATTACCCAGAATATTAAGTGACATGATGCTGTCATATCATATCAGTATTATTAGGATCATCTGTCAGTAGTGCAACTACATTTTATAGTAAAGGAAATCGACAGAATTTGACAATACTTTTATTAAGAGCCAATATTGGTTATAGTTCACAAGTAATACTATCAAAATTAACTTTCTGTATAATATTCTAGCTTGTAAATTTTCACCGGCGCCGCCGCCAGAAACAAAGGAAATGCGATTACACCGGAACCGGAAGTTAGTTTAAGTTGAGCGCGGGAAACATCCGTATTACGTGGACAACATGGAGTAGTTAGTAAATGGAGCGATGATGGGTACAAATATTCTTTAAGCAGTCACTGTAGTGTTTAAAATAGAACACGTCTAATGGTAAGTTAAATGTATTAAACGAATAAATGCCCGTTTTTCACTTTTTTTTTTTTTTTTTATAAAGTGACGTAATTTGTACGGATTTCAAGTGAGTACTTAATACGCCGCGTCTGCCAGTTATATGTGACTGAACATGATTATGCTACCAATAAGCTTTCCACCAATGCAAAAAATTGTAATGTAGTATATTATAAACTTGCGACCCGCCCCGACTTCGCACGGGTGCAATGCTGACACACATTTAGATAATAAACCTTCCTCTTGAATCACTCTATCTATTGCTGAAAACTGCATTGTAATCCGTTGCGTAGTTTAAAACAAACAAACAGCGAGAGCGACTTTGTTTTAAACTATGTAAAGAAGATGTTCAAATAGTTGTTGACTTTCTAAGGAAAGTCCAAACCAGGTATTAACCAAGCGCAATAAGACTATTGTCGTTGTTTTTTACGCAAAACTCGACAAAATTTATCTTATAAAAATTAAAAAGATCCTTTCCCTCCATTCACTCCCTACTCTATAACACCCAGACGATGGTATATTATTACTACCTACTTAGATACAGTTTAGTCATGGTCGTTTGGTTATTGAGTTTCAGTGCAGAATGTCTAAATCTAGATAGTTAGCTATAGACTAGCAGGCTAATATTACTGGCAATTTGTGGTCTATCCCGTTTGTAGCGGTATGGACACATGATTATTAGGCGTTGTGTTATGTTATGTTGATAAGGTTATGTGTTATTAGATTGTCTTCGGGGATTGTGATTAAGAGTGAATTGCATATATTACGAAACTGAGCGCAATTGGCACATTAAACAACTTTCAAGAGCAGTAAGCTGAGAGCAGCGGTGGCCCAGTGGTGGCGGCCCCGACTTACGAGCAGTAAATCGTGGGTTTGAATCCATTCAGTCGCATTACTTTCAAAACGGTACTCTGCTCTCAAAACGGTGGAGGAAATCATCGTAAGGAAACCGACATGTCCTAGAACCAAAAATTCGAAGAAGTGTGATATCTAGCAACCCGCACTGAGCCTGCGCGGTAGATTATAGCCTTCCCTCTCATAGAGAGGAGTCCTGCGTCCCTACAATGGGAACATTATAGACTGATTATACAAGCGCCGCTAGTGTCAATATTCCATAGGAATGGTGACATCAGGCTTTCCTTGAACGCATTTTAAATGTGAAACATCAAAATGCATTAATATTTTGAACTTGACACTGTAATCTAGATCCTTTCAAATTATAATTTTACTTTCAAATTGCAATACACATGAATAATATCAATAAAATATTACGGCATTTAAAAGATTAATTGTTGCAAATGCAAAATGAAAGGTAAAAAGATATGCATTTGATACAAAATGGTAATAATATAAACGCTCAATGTCGGATTATTCAAATCTAATAGCAAACCAAGGCTCTTTATCAAATTGCTATTAAAATGACATGACGGCCAGTATTAGTCAAAGTTAAAGTAAAAGTTTTTCATTTGCCAAAACATGAGTGTAAAAGATATAAATATTGGGTATGTTTTTAAATATGGGCAATACTTTAGGGGCGTGTAGTACTCTTAAAAATAAGCAACTTTTACTATGGGACCGACCATGAAATCGCGAAAAAAAATCAGCTGATCCACGCATTATTGTTCTTAAAGGCTCTTTCTTATTGAGTTCTTCACTCCCTTAAAGTATTGTCCACGTTTAACCAAACACCCTGTATAAAGTTAAGAGATCTCTATGTTTTGCCGTCAACGGCGTACAAATATTAAAACAAAATTAACAGAGTTATGTTTTGTGTATCATAAATTATTTCTTAATAATATTTCTTATTTCTAGGTATTAGATAAATTTAAATTTTCATAAATTGTTTCTTAAAACTAAAAATAATTTCGGTCAATTTTGTTTTTCTTTAAACATATTAACTGTTAGTAAAAATTACATTTCTTATTTTTTGGTAAGCATTAACAAAATTTTTCATAAATTTATATCTAATCTACTTACATACACGGTAGGTAACTTATATTTTTTAATAATGGCAAGCAACTATCAGTTGATTTCAGCTTGAAAGCAGAACCCTATTTTTTACATATTATTTTTTTGTATTTCCCCAGCATAGGCCCAGGGAGGATACTCCGAAGCGTAAAGTGAATAGGACGACGAATTCGCTCACTAGTTTTCTTAAGTTATAAAGAGCATAATATTAAGATTATTGGTTTTAGTTTTTTACAGATAATTTCTATCTGCGATTTCGACGATAGTTGAATATCTAGATGTTCGCCCAAGAACAGCAAGAGCATTGTTGGTGTCAGATATTTTTATATTTTCATAAACTACTTATATTTAAAGTGATTGGTTTGTGCGTTGATAAAATGACATTGTTGTAGTTTATTCCAGGTTTATTTTTAATTAATTTTAACCAGTTAATTATAATGTAAAGAATTATAATTTATATCATTTTCATAATTATTTATATCATTACATTGAACAACAACTGTGCTGTAATCAGAAAATAGAATAGTTTGATGAACAGTGCACTTTGAAATATATTATGAAGAGTAAGGGCCCAAGGAAGAAGTTTCCTTGAGGAAGTAATCTCTATTGCCGTCTTTGGACAAATTCTATCTACGGTGGTGACTTAGCCGGGAATCGAATCACGAATAGCTCAATTTCTAAATGGCAATACAATTAAATTCTTTATTAGATTCACAAATACGTTTAAATGTTTCAATCGTATTTGTGAATCTAATAAATCATTTAAATAGTTGTGCTGCCGTTGTTGTTGTTGTTGTTGTTTTGTTGTGTTGTTGTTGTTGTTTAAGTTTCATTTATCTTTATGTCTCAAATTGAGTAGGTAAATATTTCCAGTATTAAAATTACCTAAATAAGTGATAGAAAATTGGAATATTGGTTTACCAGATTCTCATGGATATTTCAAAAAATATATAAAAATACTAGTATAAGTGTTTTTTTGGAAAACACCAGGTTAAAACTTGACCAGTGCGTGCGACTATTATTAGGAGATTTAATAAAAAAAAATATCTATATAAATTTAATACATATCATACATCTTCATGGAGTGCCATTGAGTTCCTGTGAGTGTGTGTGTGTGTGAGTGGAGTGAGTTAGTGACCATGACAGTTTAAAAACTTATAATGGAGTGCGAGTTCGGATTGACTGGCACAGAGACAAGTAGTAGGTCAGTAACAGTAGCTTAATTGATGAATCTAGAAGACAGGCTAAGTGGAGCCACGATCTTCAGGGTGGCTGGTAGAAGCTGGAATAGAATTGTTGAGAGTCGAATTGAATGGCGTGTGATTGGAGAGGCCTATGTCCTGTTATTGACTCCTATCAATTGTAGGCTGATGCTGATGACTTTATTAGACTACATTTCCTCTTTCTTACAAAAATAATTTTAAAAACATAACATCACGCCTGTAATCCCCGAAGAGTTAGGCAGAGGTGTTCCCATTACCCATTAGTACACCCACATTTCGCCAGTTATGTTTAGGTAAGTTCCATGTCATAGGGGGCGAGCCTATTGCCATCAACCGGGCATAAACCCGGACTCCGCGGTTATTACCGTACTCCGTGGAAAAACCCAATAACACTTTGCCCGACCTGGGAGTCGAACTAAAGATCTCATGCTCAGCCGTCGCGCTTGCGATCGATTGTGATGATGATTAAATGAAACTTAAAACTGATAAGGGTACCTATTAAGAAAAGTAGTTAGGTAGTGTAGTACCCAAGCCCCCGGGAAATACACTCGATTGAAACACCCACCCCATCAACACTTAGTTTATGAACTTAACAGGAAAAACTACGTATAAACAGGGAATTGGGTAAATGAAACGGCAATCCATCCATCAAAGGGGTGACAAACCGTATCAGGATCGATTTGTGGCACATCGGCGTCAGACATATTGGTCTGTGTCATGCAAAGTCACGCGTGCCGGCAACATAAACGTGCCGTATTGTTGTAAGGGCGACGACGCAACGGGCGCGATGTAAAATAACAAATTTTTTGTAAATAGAACGGAGCCTAAAACAAATGAAAAACGCTCTAAAATTGATCCAGGCACTATTCTGACCGTCACGGGCGCTTACTTGTATGTGCCACCGTACAATGGTAAAAACCGTTAGATTATAATCTATCTCGCGAGATTTTAATCTGCAGAAAGATTGTAAACCATAACATACTGTTTACAATTTAACGCATTACTGTTTGGTAGATTATAATCTATGGAAGTGAAACCGTCAAATTGTGAAATGGCATGCGACAGAATGCCATAGAATTCTATGCCAACTCCTCTGTTCCCCGATCATTATATTCTGGGTTTCTTCAGGGTTCCAATGAATCGGTTTCTTCTAGGCAAGTGTGTTCCACCTTAGGCCGCACCATCGCTTCACATCAGAGAGTTGCGGCCAAACCACTAAACGCTATTTCGTGTAAAAAATACTTTCAAGTGATTTTCTCCTGTGTTCATAACAAAAGAAATTTGTTGTTTTATTTTGTTATGAACAAGTACTTTGGAACACAAATTATTACCTTCCAAATTCTAACTTGCAATCGGTATACCACGGACAAATTGCTTTTAATTTTTGCTAAGTGTTGACATTATCCTTTTACAAGTATCAGAGAAAGCATATTTAATACATCACACCTGTAGTGTTACACAGAAGTGTACATAACAATAAAACCACAGTTCACCAGTTAAGGGCGAGCCTATTGCCATCAACACAAATCCAGACTCCGTGGCCACTACTATTCCTGATGGGAGAACCTCAGTAATACCTTGCCCGGCCCGGGAATCGAACCCAGGACCTCATACTCAGCAGTCTAATAGTAAAACTTTAATGACAAGCGATAGCAACAACTACACTACAGGTCTTTAAAGCGACCTACGCGTTCAATACAATAATGCACTGAGAGTGCTGCTGCTGCCGTGGCGTTGTAGTGCGTCAGGGATGACCCAGCCGCCGCGGGAGACGCCCTGGGCTTCGGGGGTCACGTGGTGGCCCCCGGCCACCGTAGGCGCGGGCCTGTGGACGGCGAGTTATGGGCTAGCTCGCCGTCCGGCCGTCTTATGACGACAGGCCGTGTCGACGGCGCGTTCGTGTTCCACGCGCGCCTCAAAGAGATGCCGGCAACCACGTAGGGGTCCGCATCGGCCGATGCCTGCCAGGGCTGCGGGTCTGTTCGAAAGAGATACCGCGGCCCTGGAAGACATAGGGCAAAGAAGGAACATGGATGGGTTTTAGTCAGTACAAGTCTGACACTCCCTTCCGCTCCGCCCAGAGCGGGGGGGAGGGGCATTTGATGATTTACCAACATAAAAAAGGGATGTTTCATCATATTATTATATTGATGGTTTTGCCGCCATTATTAAGAATAGATGTGCATCCCTGATGACTCGTATTCGTGGCAGCACCAACAGTATTCTCAGTGTATTCGCTGATCGGTGGGATTCCCCGATGTTGCGGTGGATGCGACTCCACGTTGAATTTTAATTGCATGTGTCTGTAACCTACTAACACTAGAAGTTAAGTAAAATTGTTACTAACACTATGGACTCCGGTCTGAAATAAAAACTTACTATTCTATTGACATTCTATTCTATTCACATTTTTTTAAATTTTTTTTTTTATTATTCTGTATGGGCTTACTCTTGACCTCAATCTAGTCCTGAGGACAGATATGAGGTCGGCGATGGAACGAGCTAACCCAAAAGAAGCCTATTAACTCGCGATTTAAATAGATTGGGGTCATATGAACTTGGAAACACCGACGCAGGCAGGGAATTCCACTCCTTGGCTGTGCGCATAATAAATGATGTAGCAATACACATATTCTAACAAGTACGTTTTTGAATCCGAGCAACTTGTAATACACTTTCTTCTTCATTCCTTCATCTCGAGAAGGCCGGTTTAGTTTCAGGAAAGGAATAGATCATGTTTATTGCAAAAATGTTTTCGTGTTGCCTGCAATTAGTTTTGATTTTTATTTTCGTTACATTTTGGGTTCACTTTCTAACATTAACCTAATTTAATAAGGCATGGATAAGTAAGTTAATGTAATAATATTTCATTGACTCGAAATATATCGTTATAAATCTCTCATTGGCTTTGAAAAGTGCTCGCTTTGTTTAATTTTCTATGCATTTAAAGGATTTCTACACAAGAAATTTAATATTCCCTGGCTGATTAACTTGATTGGATTTTGTTCTATCATATCTTTCGCACGTTTCGCTGTTTTTCATAAAATATTTATTACCAAGTAAACCTAAATATTTACCCACATCTTTGTAAACATCCAATTCAATGATTTTCGATGAAAAACACGACTTTTCAACTTTCTACCGTAAACCCGTAATTGGGTTTTTCTATTACAAAAGAAAATCCCAGTTATTGAGGATTGGAACGTTCCCAATGAATAGGCCGGACCCCTATCCCAGCGGGACTTAATACATCGGCAAACTGCGGGTATTCGATAATATACCTCTGCGTGCCCCCCCGGGAATTATAACCGTGAAGATTATTATGATATAATTTGTTTCGATACTTTATTCATGTCAGATCTTCGTCGATTTGGAGGGTTTAATAAAAATACTGGCAAGGCGATTTATTTATTTATTAAAAGAAAGTCTTACCAACAAAAGTAGTTTATTTTGCGATTGATTTTATTATCGTTTACTTTCAAGTATATTTAAACAAATATTTTGTTTTAAACTTGCAAAATGTTCATAACATCAACATTCTCTTGCCCTTGTCCGAATTCATTTTGGGTCGGCGCAGCATGTCTTCTTCTTCCATTCTTCTCTATTACTCGTCATCTCATCAGACACCTCCTTTCGTGCCATATCATTCTTCACACAGTCCATCCATCGTTTACCCATCCATACTCAAAACTTTCCTCACGACAAAAAAAAAACAATGCAAATAAAAAGTGCTGCAAAATTTTCAAAGCAACTTCATAAAAGCCTTTTCAGCTACGCGTCGATCGCTGCGTTATCGCGATCATTTTTTCAATAGCATTATGTTTATAATGTAACATCAACTGCCTAGCCTTTTCCCAACTACGTTGGGGTCGTTTTCCAGTTTTACCGGATGCAGCTGAATACCAGTATTTTAAATGGACCGACTGTCTATCTGACCTCCTCATCCCAGTTATTACTGGTTAATACGATACCTCTTAGTAAGAAATATTACGACTGTCAAAGATCTACATATGACAGCCGGGAGCAACAGCATAACGTGCTTTCCGAGGCACGGAGGAAATTCGGAAAGTAATGGGTGGTCACCCATCTACGGACTAACCTAGGCAAGTACGGCTTAACCTGAAGATTGACCCGAACGGCTTTTATTATTTAGACACGAGCTCCGAATGTAAATTGAACCTAATATCGACGGCCATTGAAATAGAATTGGCAAAAAGCTTGGAAAATGTTTGAGTGAAGCTCGTCTGTTTACCGCTGCCCTCTCTGTCAGTAAGTTCCGACCATAGTTCGCTTAAACATTTCTCTTTTTACCCGACTGCAGCGAAGTCCAAGAGGAGAGTTATGTGTTTGACCTGTATGTAAGTATGTATGTATGTCATGTATGTGGGTATGCATGTATGTCCGTTTTGTTCCCTCATAACTCCTAAAAGGATGAACGGATTTGGATAAATTATACGTCGTTAGATTAGTCTTGGTGGCGCGAGTGTCACTGAATACATTAAAATTAAAAACAAAAATTGAAAGCAGGTGGGGCCCATTCCATTTTCATAATTTTATATTCAAATGGGCCCCGCATGTTTCCGACTTTTGTTTTAATTTAAAATGTGCTTTTTTTTTGCTTTTCAGTTTTTTCAGTCGGGTTTTTTTAGTTGTTTTTAACGTTTATATCATACGGATAGCAGGAAATGTAACAAACAACAAATAAAATACTATAGAATCTGATGTTTTCAGGTCTTTACCTGTTAGCGATTCCTCCTCAAAGCAATTACTTATATGATTTCACGCGGAAGTTCAAGCGTCTCAGATTTTGAAATGGAAATAAACATGATGTGTTTTCATTTAAAAAAAAAGGTTCGATTTTTCTAGAATAATCTGAAGAGCATGCAGTCACTGATCAGTAAATCGGTTGTTTAATATCATGTGAAATGTTTTGCAATCAATTTTAACTACTTCAGGATTTCACCGTTTATTTTAGTTTAGGCTTTTATGGCAGGAACTCAAGTGTTATACACGGTGAAAAAGACATTGTCGTACAAACGCTTACCACGCTTTCCGACATTTAGTGTATCTTCAACCCCGTATAACCCACCCTTAGTATAATCGTTTAGTTAATTTATGCTCACTATACCTTGTTTTAGAACCCGAAAACCCCGTGGAAGCTTTGAAAATTATTGTAACCAAAACTGCAAACATCATTTTCTATCTACACCTTATCCTTATCTATGTTATCTATACTAATAACATAAAGAGTAAAGTTTAAAAATCGTCGGTAATCAAAACTATAACGATCCGATTTCGAAAATTCATTAACATAATGGGAAGATACTTTATCCTCGAGCGTCATATACATATATATAAATTTTGCTACCTAAAAATAAAAAAAATAAAATTGACCTCACACGTGATTTGAAAGCTCCAGGTATGCTTTCTCCTAATTTGTATCTTCTCAACACAAAATTGATTTTAACTGCATATCCGAGTCCGCGATTTGGACACCTGCCTAGTTTCAACCACGATTTAGTGTGGCTAGCAAAAGCTTTCATTTTCAATTTAAATGCTTCATGAATAGTTTAGTTAGCCATTTGAAATATACGAATTATTCTTTAATTACTTATTTTATTACGATTTCCTTTATAAGAATTGGAAAAGGAATTTATCTGAATATGGTCGTAGGCAATCTTAGAATTTATTACTGTTTGTTAATGTAGCTTTTAACGGAGACGCGACGGCGTGATTGTTTATGGCATACAATAAACGTCCTGATATTTTGAACATAGATTAAATCGATGACAAGTTATTTTAGTCTTGTATTATTATTCACTCCAATTACTGAAGTTTCCAATTTACATATTTGAAATGAGCTATGTGCAAATGGTAGGTAATAAGTCGATGTTGTCAAAATTTAGATTGGAATCGAAGAATATTATGATGTAAAGACAGATTTCAGGCAAAAATACCTGCGATTTATTGACATGAATTAATTGGCCACAACTATCATCGATTTTATCAAAATGCTAAGAAACTGGCTGTGTGAAAGTGAAGGTAAATAACGATAACAATCAAACATCAACATTTTTCAGTTTAAAACCCATTTCTATACAGATCTCGCATAAAATTATTTCCGTGCGCTCGGAAATAAAATGATTTCCGGCTGAAGTAGCGTTGTACGAATAGCTTGTATTACCTGTGTTTGTACACTTGTGCTGTAATGTGAATAAAATATTATGTTTTACAAGTGTTCACTCACCACCATTTTCTTTAAAAAAAGTTAATTAATAACAGAAAAGAGAGAAGGAAAAGTAGTTTTATTGTCCTAAAAAGAAGACGAGCAATCTTGAATACACGCAAACTTATTAAAAGAATGAATTTATGTCAGTTTTTTTCATAAATAATAAACCACTTTTCCAAACAAAATAAGTTGCAAAGATTTCTTGAATTTTTCATATTTTCCGTATGTGACTGACCCAAAGTGACAAACTAAAATATCACAACAATATCATTTGAAGAAAAACTTTCCTTTCCACGGAAACTTTGCAAGAAACAAAAGCATAACATTAGAAGTTTATGTTCAATAAATAACAGGAGTTAACCTTTCCTAATTGATTGATGGATAGCTCTTGTGTTCTTCGAGAACATACCCCACGCATCGAACGAGTTCCGGGACCGCGTTTTATCGTAATTTAATCATCTTAACAGAAGTGTTCAGGTTGCCAGTTTTACATCATGGACATAACTTCAATTACTACTAGAAAAACTTTGCAATATTTTCTAAAACAATGCACTACTTCTCCCTATGTCCTACAAAGCATCTGAACTGAGTAAAAGCTCGGCCGTAGGATACAAGACGTAACGTTGCATAATATGGCGCGTGTTCAGCCAAAGTATTCGTTATGGTATTTGCTACACCTAGCCAACGAGGGCATACGTTTTTCGATATGACGCCGAACGTCAGGTGTTCATCTCGTGACCTAGATATCAAATTCTATTTTAAAACAACCGCTTTAAGTTTCAAACGGGAGTGTGATCGTAGTCGTCGGTTGTGGCGTTTTTGTTTTGGGTCGTCGGGAGCCCTCCCTCTAGGAGAGAGCGTTGCCGGCGGCGGAGAGCACTTGAGACTCTGGCGAGGTGATCCGAGTGGCGATATTCGCGAGTTGGGGGGTTCGCTCGCTGCATCCCTCTTGCTCGCGGACGTGGCCCGGCGGCGGGAGGCACCCGCACCGGCCCGGCGTCACTCACATCGTTTCGGTCTCCCCGATCGTGTGTCCGATCCTCTCCTACCCGCGACGTACGATCTCTCCGAAATCTACCGGTACTAAATCGAGCGCAATTTATCAACAACATATCCCTTATTTCGTGAATTACCCTCCACGGTCCCATCGCCAGCTCTCCGGCCTACGGTCAGTAAAGTTTCTTTTAATTATTAAGTCTTTGTTTTGGACTTTTCATAGTGAATTAAAGGACCGTTATATTTAAGACTTTACACGTGGTTAGTCGGCATTGTACAATTCTGTAGGTCGGTGCAAAAAAAGGATTGTTTGGATTGTGGTAAAGGAAAAGCGTCCGTATAGTAAAGCGGCCGGCCCCGCGCCGCCCGGTCTCATTTGCATCTGTCAAGCACTAGGTGAGTACCTGCTGCGTCTGCTTTTTAAAATCCTTCTGGTTTTTTTAAGAGTCCTTGAGGAGATCTTTCTTGGATAGCTTTAATCTTGACACAGCGTAATTGCTAAACAAACGGAGGGTAGCAACTTTAATTATTTTGTCATCGTTCTAATTATCTCGCGGTGGGCAATCTGCGTAATTAAAATTTTATATAAATCTGCACCTGTCTGGAATTCTTTGTTTAAAAGTGGATCTTTTATTTTGTCTTGGTATTTTAAAGATCTTCTAATTACTAACGAGATTTATGTTTGTCTATAATGTTAACTATTTCCGTCATTGTCGTCGACTGAATTTTTATAACACGTTTTTTTTTTTAATAACATGTTTCGGAACAATTCGTGCCTGAAGTTTTTATGTTACTCTGAACTCTCCTGAAACGGTGAAGTAACGTAATTATGTTTATTGAAAAATGTCTGGCATAACTTCATTGACTTCTTTCTCTTCACGTTTATTTCAAATAGAGTAACATACCAAGTTCCACATACAACTTTAGTTTCTATACAAAGCGCTATAAATTGTGTAAAAGCGCGGGAAAGGGATAAGATTATTGCGGAACTTGGAAACTTTCCTCTAATTTGGGTACAAACTAGTCTTAGCAACTATTAATTAAAAGGTAATAAATAACGTTTGAACAATGTTTTGGTTCAATTCCAGTCGGAGTTGTTCGCCGACGATTTTAATAAGGAAAAGTTTTGTTGACTTTGGCTCGATTCTAATTTTCTTTTATTCTTTGAGTAAGGGTAATACCAGTACAAGGTTTCTACATTGGTATTGTTTTAAATTATTTTGTTCAGAAACCAAGATGGTATTTGCCATCCAATCCGCGTGCGTTTGTGGCTAAGATATTAGATTGCGGAAGAGGTTTCGTATTAGATAGAGAGCCACGAGTCCCGTGTGGTTGCATGGCTCATGGCTCAGATGGCTTGTGTGGCTCGCGTGGCTCATAAATGTATGGACGTAAGCTGATCTCTTCCATATTGGTATTAAGGCGGGTCAGTGAACACCACACTGTCACCCCTGTAAATTCTTTGAGTTTCCGATTTCATACATTTTCGATGATAAGTTTTCTTCTATGTTTTCAGCTTTTATTCTTGTCATAACTCTGTTGTAGTAATATAGCTTCAAGTCCAGTTGTGAAGGACACAACGAGAACCCCAGTTTATTTGTAATACTTAAATTGACCATTTTAATAATTTCGTAAAGATTTGACAAAGTTCATAAAAACATTACCAGTAACATAAACACTTAAACTTTTGCAAGTCACCAAAACATAATGGTGAAAGTTACAAAACAAGGTATAATTTGACAGTAGCACAGATTAGCAAGTACGTAAGTAAGTAATTTGTATTTGCATAAAATTTGGTGAATATGAAGGATGCTACACATACATAATACATTTTCAACAGTTGCTTTGTAATAAAACCTTAGCTCCACCATTTTTCAGTAACGAAAAAGGGGATTTAAAAAACCTGCCTTCTCATACATATTTCTGATTATATTGTCAAGGGTATTAAGATAATTTCATTGAGATAAAAAGTTATCCGATTGAGTTTGTTTCATTCCGCCACCACGTCATTATTGTAATGGATCTTAATGAAAATTGATGACTCTTTGATTCTATTACTTTCTACGAATTTATTTTATTTATTTTCAATATTATTCTTTTTTTTTTAATACAATTTACTGAAGTTTTACGAATAGGAAACCTAATTTCTTATTCGTCTGGAAATTCATCTCTTTTTGAGATGTCGTATCGTAAACTCAAGAATGTAGGAACCTATTTAATTTTTTTTACAAACATAGACAACATTCTATAACTTCCAAATAACGTCACCATATATAGACCACCGGCAATTGTCTTCAAAAGTATTATTTCACACTTTATCTCCTTCAGGAAATACCCGGAAAATTCGACTCCACCAAAAACACGTTGCTTGATAAAACGTCAACATAAACAAGCTAAACCTTATAAAATATAAACCGCACTGAAAACCAACAAAAACGTACTACAAACGTCAACAAAATTATTTATTTCTGCAAATAAAATAAATACATCGCCAACTTTCCCCTTTTCGGCTCCTTAAAGGCTAAATTATATACGCTTGGGGTGCAAAGATGGAGACGTATGCCACAGTAGGGACCCGAGAGTTATTGTAGGCGACCTACATGGCTAGAAAGTGCTGCTCTATTCATATTTTATATTCCATTAGTTGAGACTGTGGGTTATTGAATAGGTGGCTGTGGCCGCTATTTTTACGGGACGTAGGTACTTCGATACAATCTATTGGGGTTTGGGAGAAAAATTACAAGCTCATGACATAGGTTTTTCTTGGTCGGACGTGGGAATGGTTCGGGATGGAGCCAGTGATGTATAACTAACACTGTACTGGTATTTACGTTAACGGTTACTTTGAGGGCTTGTGGTCAGTGTTGTAGATTAGTTTTAGTGATGTGTTTATTGAGTTTTGATGCTTGATTATAGCAGTAATAGTCTATTTGTGTGAGCGTCGGACAGGCAAGTCATAGGTCTCTAGTTCAAACCCAAGACACGCACCTCTGATTTTTCAGATTCATGAACGTATTGTATAATTATCACTTGCTTCTGTGAAGGAAAACATCGCGAGAAAACCAGCCTGAGGCATATTTCTCGACGGCATGTAAAGCCAAGTCAGAAGCCCATGGGCGGCAAAAAAACTCTGAAACCAGTTCGCGCTAACCACGCGAAAAATAAAGAAGAAGATGCGTTATTTTTATATTTCTGTAGAGAAAGCAAAACATTTTTGTCTTTGAATCAGAAATCTATACTAATTATAAAGCTGAAGAGTTTGTTTGTTTGGTTGAACGCGTTAATCTCAGGAAGTACTGGATCGATTTGAAAATTTCTTCTAGTATTGGATAGCCCATTTATCGAGGAACGTTATAGGCTAACGATATATTTCACGCGTACGAAGGTCGTGGGCAACAGCTAGTAAAATATAAAATTTGGTCTGTATCCCGTGATATCCATATCATTATTGATTCCAAATTCAGATAATTATGTCGTTAACCGTATCAACCATCACACGCTTATTGTAGTTCGTACAGCTATTCAATATAAATACCATTTTAATTGCTTCCCTTTGAAAACCCAAAGGGCATAAAGCTTAACGTCACCCTTAAAAGAGAAGCCCCAAACTCATGCATACAAAGTACTGTTATCGTAAGAAATGTAACACTAATTCTATCACAACATTACTTACTTTCATATAATTTTACACCGTAAATAATAATTTATTGTGACATATTTTATATTACATAATTACTGTTGCTACCTTAACTTTTAAGTAAGATAATACCCTGTCTAAAATAATGGCCTTCAAAGGCTCTTTGAGACGATGTCACTTTAATTTTGTTTCTCTTGACAATAAGCAAACCAGTGGGTCATTTAAAGACATAAAATGTTTGGAATAAAAGGAAAAATATTTTTCTAGTAAATAGAAATAACGCATGAAAATAAAAAGTTCTAGGTAAGGTTCTGAATTAGTCATATAATAATTTCAGAATTTTAATTTATATTATTTAATTGATTTTAATTGTAACATTTTGTCTCAAATGTATGCATCATATGATCCTTAATGGATTGAAATAAATGATTTAGAATTTGAATTTTAAGGGAAAAGCCGTCTTTTTACCAGAGAAAACACAACATTGATATTATTCAGTACCTAAGACAGGTTTGCTTAGGTGCACAATAAATCATACTAACTACAAGAGGCAGTGGAAACCTTGGCAATACATTTGAGGCTATTTTGCCTAAGGCGTAAATTCACAAGCATCGGGCGGTAAATTACAGTACGTTTTAATGTTTGTTTGATATAATATACAGTCACTCACTAACGGTTAAACGGACTTAACTAAAACAAGATCTAAGACACGCACCTCTGATTTTCCAAATGCATGTACGTATTGTTTAAATTACTGCTTCGGTGAAAGAAAACATCGTGAGGAAACCAGCATGCCTGAGATATATTTCTCGACGGCATGTAAAGGCAAGTCAGAGGCCCATGGGCAGCATAAAAACTCTGTCACCAGGTTAGGCACTAAACACACGATAAAAACAAAACTAAAAACTTGCAAAACGATAGGTACATTAAAATATAAAAACTTTGTACAAAATCAATCTTTATTAATAAATTAAAATAACCTATATTAACTAACTAACTTAAAAATAAACTTAAAAAATGGCGTCAAAAAACTCCTCCTCAACGTAGTCAACTGGTAATGTACCCAAAAGACTGGCGGCGTTGCCACGTTGTATATTAATATAAAATACTTTTTATCCAAGTACCTGACACAGTTTCCCTAAGCAGCAAGTAAAACCGCGAGCAACCGCTAATAAATAAAACAGTCGCAGTAACTACGGGCAATGTCTAGCTCCAGGCTACAGCGATGACGACATAAAACGAATTGCTCAAAGAATAATGGACGAACTTCTAGTAAAGGAATTATCAACATCCCTTTGTTATTGACATAAGCTTTTGCTTGTTTTCTCTCTGATCTTTGAGCAGAAGAAAAACACAAAGTGTGCCCGTTGCTTTATTCCCACGCAGTGTTCAACCAGTGGAAAGGGCCGTTCCAATATTTGTTGATGACGGTTTGATCTAGTAATTCAGTTGAGTAATCGAGTTCACAGCTAGTATAAAAAAGGATCAAGAACGACGCATATTATGAAACTTCCTAAGTGCTTGAAACAGAGAGAGTACGCTGTAAGGTTAATTCCTCCATCTGTAGACCCATAATATGCGCGTATCACATTTTCATTCATGGACTGCGTCCATCGAATGCTCGACACATTTCCACCGGCAGCGGGGACCCTGTTCGGGGCCTGTTGGCCTCGAGGTCCCAAGCCGCCGACATACATAAAAAAGAAAAGGAATGACATTAAAAAGGAAAAGAACTAAGAATTGAAAAAGGATTTGAACTTCGGAGAATAGAAAAGTTATGAGCGATGTAAGTCGGTAAAAAGTTAAAGAAAAGAAAACTAGGTATTCTTTTAAATGTTACTTTAAGCTTGGTGTAATGTCAGGGCCCAAGATACCGGTGTGGCAAGTACAGTGCGCCAGTGAAACTCGCTACCGCGAAACGAAAGCCGCAATGGAAGCTTAGATTAGTTTTTATTAAGCAATGTGTCGCTAAACGCTTGTAACGACAGCAAAAATAAGACAGAGGTATAAAATATCCGTGTCGAATTAAAAAAAAAGCGTTGTAATAAAAATGTTTAATGAAAAGTTAAATTATTTATTTGATTTACAATCAGGTCTTCTAAAGCATCCTGATAATATACTCAGTTAATATTTCAAATAATACAGATACTATGGTTAAAACTAGGGTTTAAACTTAAACGTTGGTGTTGTATTTTGGTGTGATTATAAAATTCGCCTACAAAAAACATATTTTTTACATTATTATTACGAAAAAAGGAAACAAGAACGGAGAACATAATAGATTTTATTTTTAAAATCCCGGAACGGCTTTACGGAAAATGCATACTTAATAACATAAAACGATACGATATTATAGATTCTGAACCCCCATCCTAAGCGTAAAATAATTGGGGGCGTAATATAATATCCACGTCGATTTGAAAAATGGGATAAAAAATGGTTTTCCTAAATCTGAACCAATTGAAAAACTCGTAATAGCTTCATGATACTTGGATATTTATAAATTTCAACGTTTTTATTTATCAAAATCACGCTAATATTTTACGTTTAAATAAACCTATTTATCTAATGGAACACATTAGAACAGAAAAGCACACCGTAAAATAAGAAATTTCCATTCCATCTGAGTTCAAAGCGAGTTGTAAAATCGATTTTATTGCTTTCACATCATAAAGTTTCGAACGCATTTTTACATCGATAGTACCTAGATAAGTACCGACTTCCTTCGTTATAGTACTTATGAAGTGCTCTGAGCAAGTTTCGTTGTTATCATCAATGCCGCCCCATGTTTTATGGGCATTTTATGCTATTAAGCAAGACCGCAGCTTCTGCGTCAATTTTTACTGTATTTATTATGAATGATTATGGACGTGCAAAAATGTATATTAAATTCTAATAAAAACTAAATGCTGTTCGACGTGAATCACTTGAGAACGGCTCGACTGACTTGGTATTTTTTCTTAAATCTTTGTTTAAATCAGAAATCGGTTTTAAGAAGAAAAAAAAATGTTACAGTCGGGGTTGGGTCATTGCATGACCCAGTAATGAAATAAAAATGAAACTAATGAATTTGCAAAACTTGGTTTCGTAAGTGCATTTTGGAATATGCGAGAAATACAAAACCTTTTTTTCTTAAAAATGCTTTGTATTGACCCATAAAAACATTGTAGTACACTTGTTTAATTTTCTAATACAACATTTATTTTACAATTTAATATTTTATGTAGAGTGTTTTTGGTGAAACGGAACGCAAACTCAAAACGCTTCGTCCTCGATAACACCGGTAGTGACGTCAAATACTATGTGCCAAAGAAACACTTTTATTTGAAAAGTACTTAAAGTAACACTAAGATTTTATTATAATATAGTTATTGCAATTGTCTGCTTGAATAAAGAACATACGAATACTAAAATTATTCTATTAAGGGCCAATAATTAGATGTAAACAAGGCAGATAGAAGTAAGTGACGTTACATAACATGACATGAATGGCCGCGACAGTCACGACGTATGTAGTCGGACGTTTGATCTGTCGTAGAAAATTATAGGAGTTTAAGAATTTTTTTTAGCGACAAGCGGTATTTGAACTTAACTTTTAGTAATTTTCTTGGGTTGATAGTACTGTATGTTATTGATTTAAGTGAAGAAAAAATTACATGCATATTTCCTATTGACATTATCTGATTGCACGCAACTGAAGTATCAGTCTAAATCTGTGCTATGAGAGAACTTAAAATAGTTAATTCACATATGCACATACACTTTATTTTCTGGCACCCACTATAATCACAACCAATAAATCAGTAATACAGGGCTTTACCAAAATACACACACAATGCTAAAAACCTACTTCAAAAATCTAACAATTTTTTTACCAACGGTACATAACTGCGCTCGCGACTAACGTAGGAGCGCGATAGTGTCAACAACCTGACAGGTCTTAGCGCAGTCTTCCCGAACAGGTTTCCTAGGACCAGAAGGTAATCCTTGTGAACAGGGCTTATGTCATATAACGTCATGTTGTTGAGTGATAATACTGGCTCCGGATTCCGAAGTGCCGGTGGGTATAAATGGTTTTTGTGATTGTCTGTTCGGGTGTTTATTATTGGATAAAGCGACTTAGGTGATAGGTACTAAAGTGACTGCCAAGAGTACGGTATTTCTATTAAAAAAATCGCAGTACTCGAAATTTCTTTTTATTGGCTGGTTATGCAATGCTTAGAAGTCTTCTCAAACAGAAATTCCTAGGATCAGTGGGAGTTAATCCTTGTGTACAGAGCTTATACATATAGGGCGACTGGTAATTAGTGACCGATACTTAAACTCGTGATTGTACTCATGATAAAAAACAACTTTCCCAAAGAAACATTTTTTTTGTTAATACTCATTCACTTTTGTCACAATAACACAACAGCGGAGCATTACGCAGCGGGCTTGCGAGCCGCGCGGGTGCTCTGCCTACCCACTGTTGCGTGTTTAAGTATCGGTCACTAATTACCAGTCACCCGATATAACGTCATACTGGTAATACACTTACGTATTAGCTCCAGATTCCTGTGGGCTGGTATTCGGTAATTATGTTGGAGTATTTGCATTGTAGGGATACGTTATGATTGGTACTTATAGGTATACCTTCTACTGGATAAAGATAATTGGTATACACTACAGAGCAGTGCTGTGTCACCAAATTTCTTAATTAGTGAGCGGAGTTCGCGTAGCTAAATTAAGCTAGGAGTCCACCAAAGCGGAGAGGCGATGTAGACCTTCCAAGTCTACATCGCGTCTCTCGTCTTTCCTGTGAGTCGAATCTTGAACATCTCCCCTCTGCTCCGCTCGGTTCCCCTTTTGTGGAGTTCGGGTCTTTTGAGTGTAACACATTTGATTTTTTGCCATCGGAAGAAGATTTTAGTGACTGCAATAAGTAAGGAATATCCATTAAAAAAAAAACTGCATTCGGATAAGTTTTTGCAGAAATGGTAAGTACTCAATTCCGCTTTCCTTTTGTTTTCAGTGTTGATTCAAAAATTGTTGACTTATAATTATATTGATATTATATAGGGTGACTGGTAATTAGCGACCGATACTTAAACATGTAATTGTACTCATGATAACAAACAACTCGTAATATAATTACGTATGATATGCACAGTTAGCGATGTTGACGGCGCCATGTTTGTGCATAGATCATACACACCAATAGATGTATCAATGAAATAAATTTGTAGATCTTTTACAGTCTTTACAGGTAGTCAGTGGCCCGAAAGTCTGACAACCAGTCTTTCCAAGGAGTATCGTGTTACTCAGTACTAACTGGGTTGTGGAGGTCAGATAGGCAGTCGCTCCTTGTAAAAAACTGGTAAGCCTACCCCAACATAGTTGGGAAAACTCTAGGCAGATGAGATGAGATGTCCCACTGTCCGCAGGCAAAAGCGTCCCATCCCTCCTTCCACATATTTCCATCCAGTGCTATTCGTAGCCAATCTTTGAGATAAGAGTGGAGATACTTTGTGTAGGAAATTTATTTCATCACGACTGCTCTGGAAACGGTGAAGGAAAACATCGTAAGGAAACCGGCATGTCCCAGAACCAAACATTCGAAGATTATGTTACATCTACCAACCGGGATACCGCGGAGTGGATAACGACCCACAGCTACTCAAAAGAGAGAAAGCCAGCATTAGAAACATAGTAGCCTGATCATTTGTATGCCTACCTTTGGTTGTATCAATGAAATAGATATGGGGCTACAGTTGATACTATTACTGGGCACAAACCTAGGTAGGTTATATCTAACACCTAACCGCAACCTTAGACTGAACCGCAGATCACGACTGTATCAACAGCAATAAAAAAAATTGTAGGTTAACAGTTCTTGTCGCCACTTTGCGGTTGTACTTGAGATGAGGATAAATATTGTTTTTAGTTGCACTGTCATTGAAATAATATTTGGATGTCAATAAGAATTTTGATTTGCTACATTCAAGTCGAAAGTGTTAGACTTACACTTCAACCAAAACTAAAATAAATGTTCCAATTTTGACATATCGATGCAAATTTTCTTGACCAGCAACGCCACCTTGAACTACACGCTTAACAAGTAACATTTAATTAAAAGTATCAAAAAACCCGACTACAAGTTGTATTATCCTCCTTTTAATTTCCTTCATTTTGATACCTTACTCGATACGTTTGGTTGAAAAAAAAATATTAACGACTTAGCGCCAAAAATCTGCCATTTTGTTTTTATTTTAAACACCTATCTAAGGACACTTGAGTTTTTGAGACGAATCTTATGATACCTAAGTGTCGAAATCCATCCAGCCATCCTTGGCAGTCGGGTAAAAAGTGGTCATACTATAGGCAATTTGATGTCAATGATCCATAAATTGTGTAATTTTAATGAGGTATTTACTTTTTCAAATCACCGGTGAAGGTTCTTATGTACACAACGATTATCATTTAACAGGATATTTCAGTGAAAATGTAATGGTCCTTCATTAAATCATCAAAATGCAAACATCAATACTGTATTCAAATTAATACATGTTCCACTACTCTGTATCTTATGAAGCCGTGCAAAGGGATATTGACAATCTGCATTATTAACTCTGTGGCTGACGATATTATTGTTGGACCTGCGATTATAATATATTAATTTTTGTAAATTCTTTTAAATTATGGTGAAAACTGCATTTAAATTCATTGCATTGTTTAAAAGAACTCGTCGATCACTGACGGACACGAAAACCGACTTTTTTTAATATTGTGTAGAAATAACGGGTGTTTTTTTAGAGGCGGACAACTTTAAATTGAAATTAATTTAAAGTTTTTGTTTGTTTGTTTTTTTTTTTTTTTAATTTTTTTATTCTTTGTTTAAACACAGAAAAATATATTTAATATCAATGAAATTGGGTTTATTTGATTGAAAATTTAATGTAATTTATGACTTCGAGGATGTGGATACCGCGGCTGTGGATACCGCGGCTGGTTTCTTTGAGTAAAATAATGGTATCGCGCCCTATTTGGCATGAGGCACCGTCTTGTTGAAACCACATGTCAGCAACATTAAAACCTGATAATTTAGGCACTAAAACTTAGTAATAATAGCTCTGTACCGCTCACCGTTGTCTGTTTCGATATTTTTTTTCTGGAGATACCTATGTGAAGTCACATGCCTCCGTTTAAATTTGGAGCACTTACAAGCCAATATTTAGCACATTATTGCCGAAATACAGCCTGATTAATTGCGTAGAGTATGTACAAATTGAAATTTCAGAATTCATATTGAAACCTTGAACCTGAAATCATATTGAAACATAAATTGCATAAAATGATCATTCATGCATATAAATGCAAAGTTCTCCGCTTCTAAAAAAAGAGCCTTTATCTACATTCCTAGATAATTTAATTTGAAACGACAGCCAGCAGAGACAGCATAAGCTCCCAGTTCTGAAGTGTAGATTCCCTGTATAAACATGTTTATGTAACTAATTTAATTACTAGCGTATAACATCGCCTGCTATTGTAATTGGATTATATATTATGTATTTGTGTATTCCAGTTGTTCAAATGTATGTCATAATCCGGATAGCGACTGTCTCGAGACGGAATGTCTAACTGTCGAGCGATGGTTTAATATAAATATTAGGGGTACGGTTATTGCATTGCTTTGGTTTCATCTACCTACATTTTTAAACAGTCAATCCTGTAACTACATATACAGGGAGGACACCGACCGATGTTACCATGTATTCAGTAGCTCGATCCTCAACATGGAATTTTTTCGGCTTTTCCATATATTTTGACTGTAGGTAGGTATTGCTGTTTTGTAGGAAACAGCTTTATTTAAATTATCGAAGAAAAATTTCAATGTGACGTAAAAAAAAAAATAAAAAAAGCAAAAAATATAAAAAACAAATAAAAATTGCTTATAGTTTTTTTTTCTTTCTTTCTTTCTATGAAGTGAGTTTAGCGTCGATGCCCCTTCCACCTTGTATAGTGTTGACGATAGAACCCTTTTTGTGTGAGGAAGTGGTTATAGATAGTAGTTTCATGGACTATTAAAAATGATGTACTTCAGAATTAACCTTTGGGGGTATGAAGAACAGGGTGTAAAGCCTCTCATCCCCGATTGGAAAGGGAGGATCCTCCAACCAGACGGGTATTGTGTCTGGTGGGCTACTGCCGATGGTTATTGTCAGGCTTTCTTAACTCGCGGAGAACTCTAATATCGCGATGCAGAATTTTGATTTTAGTTCTTCATTTGCATCATAGATGGCGCTATCGGTCTTTTTGCAACTTTATTATGTCCAACATGTCTTTGGCGTTTCACAAAACAACGGGCGTTTGAAAACATACCGTTTGACTAGTACTCTTAGAGCGTACGTCATCATCATCAGCCTAGTCTTTTCCCAACTCTGCTGGGGTCGGCTTCCAGTCTAACCGGATGCAGCTGAATACCAGTACATGGAGCGACTGCCTATCTGACCTCCACAACCCAATTAGTACTGGGTAATACAATACCCCTTGGTAAGACTAGTTGTCAGACTTTCGGGCTACTGACTACCTGTACCGACTGTCAAAGATCAACGATTGACAGCCGGGACCAACGGCTCCGAGGCACAGAGGAAACTCGGTATATAATGGGTGGTCACCCATCCACGGACCAACCTAGGAAAGCGCGGCTTAACCCGAAGATCGAACCGAGATCATAATATAGTAAAAGTCACATTGTTATCGACTTGCTCTTACTCTTGCCCTCATCCTTTTGCATCAGAACTGAGACCACGTCATCCTCGATTATGTATTTTTTATACCTGCCATATACCTATTAGTACTTAGCCTTCAAGAACTTTTACTCGGTACTAAACCAGGTGTCATAGGAGATACTTGGGTCATAAAACGGCGCGCGTGACAAACACGCATTACGGTAACTGAGGGAATAAATTAAGTAAGTATCCCTCTACGGGGTGAAAAAGTGATACATTTGTATGAGTGGTCGTTTACATTCATTATTTACGTAGAAGCACCTGAGGAGATAGTTGGGAGATTGTAATAGGAATAACACATACCTATATACAACATTATTTTTAGTATATGCGAAACCTGAATATAGTTTGTTCAGAATAAGTAACTGAATCGATTCCAATAATTTTTAAACCATGTTATATTTTTTCCCAAAAATATTTAAAAAAAGTTAAAAGTTGGATACCGAGCGACTTTGAGTACCTATCGCAATAATTTAGGTACCTACTGCCAAATTATTATTATCAATGAGCTCAAGACGAAGCTGGAGGCGCGCGCTGCGTGGTGACCGCGTTTTTGTGCGGCCAACTAGGTAACAGAACAAGCTTATAACTTTGTGATTTTTCATGATACAGTTTTGAAATTTTGTACATTGATTCTTTATATAAAAATACTAGACACGTGTATCAGGTTTCGCATATACTAAAACTAATGTTGTATGTAGAGACTGCCTCGTTTGTATATTGGTCGCAAGCATGGTTGCTGGTTTCTACATACCTAAATGAATATAACATAACATCACGCCTTTAATCCCCGAAGTGTTAGACAGAGGTGTAAAAGGTCCAGACTCCGTGGCTGCCACTGAGAAATTCGTGATGGAAATATTCAATAACACTTTGCCCGATCAGGGAATAGATCCCAGGACCTTATGCTCAGCAGTCACGCTTGCGACTTGTCGACCAATGAGGCAAATATAAACCAAGTAGTTGTCCTATAGGTAGGATGGTAATGTTGTCCGCAATTGGTAATATTTTCTATTTATCACACAACATTTTACATGCTAGTTTTGCTTGTCTTATCAAAAGCCGTTATAAAACTCAATAATAATAAAGGGTGTAACAAGACCCTTAACGAAGCCGAAAGGCACTTGTTTTCCCCGTCATTGCAATATTTTTTTTCGTTCTAGACCATGCCTGGGAACCTTCTAGTTAAGGAGATATTGGGGGTCAAAGTTACAACTTTTTCGCAGGTTTTATTTTAAAGCGAAATAATTAATCGGGTGAATAAAAATTTAATTGACGAAATATACTGAATGGGCGACTATTGTACCAAGAAAGTAACTATTTATGTGGTCATTGCGGCAAGGAGAATATAGGAAGCAAAAGCTAGGTTAGGTTAGGTTACTTTAAACCCTGCAAACAGAAATAGGAGCCACGCGCAGCGGAGCTACGTCAACTACGCCTTATCTACAATCTAGTGGTTAACTGTATTATTTTTGCTACCCATTTTAATTATTTTTAAAAACCCCAAATCAGATTAGTTTGTCGCCGCGTTAAATACATGCCTTTTTTAAATACATGTTTTTAATTTTAGATTTTTAGTTTAAACACCTCCACGACCCCCGTACTATTTAATCCATCCATCAGTACTATGTTTTGAGTGGGGTTAATTGAGTTCTACCGTAAAACGAGATTTTTCACCGACAAAAAAAAAGTCGTTTCCCAGCAATATTTTTTGCGTAAAGTTACTTAGTTTGATTTGACGGCTTCGTGAAGGGTCCGTTTACACCCTGTATGATTAGTCAGTCATATTAACTAAAGTTAATTAAAGTACATAATTAATTCGAATAATTAATAGGTTTGCATTGGTCAGTAATCAGTAAATCAACACAGAATGGAATGTTTTTGAACATTTGTGCTAATCAAGAGTTTTAGTAAAAGAGAGAGGTCAATTTGTACATGGACTTATGTGACCGCCAAATATACCGATAATAATTTAGGTATCATTAAAATTTCATGCAAGCTGTCCTGGTACCTGGTAGCAAGTTACTCACCGTTTGCCTAGCCTTTCCCCAGTTATGTTAGGGTCGGCTTCCAGTCTTACCGGACGCAGCTTAATATTTCAGCTCAGTATTTTACATGGAGCGACTGCATACCCGCTGTCCACTACCCAGTAACTTGGTATTATAACTGGACACACACTTGTTTTCCCCGTCATTGCGATCATTTTTTTGTTCTAGACCATACCTGCCCCCGTAGCATGACCACCGTAGACAAGGATTTCTTTGACGGAAAAAAATGACAGATTGTGTCGACACAATGACAGATTTCTTTGCACTATCTGTCATTGTGTCGATTCTTCCGTCAAAGAAATCCTTGTCTAAGGTGGTCATGCTACGGGGGCTGGGAACCTTCTAGTTAGGGAGATACTAGGGGTCAAAGTTCCAACTTTTTCACAAGGTTTTTTTTTTAAATACATGTTATTTTACATTTTTACTTTACACACCTCCATGACCCTCGTACTATTCAATCCATCCATCAGCACAATGCTTTGAGTGCTTTCCATCGAGTCCTACCTTAAAAAAAGTCGATTCCCATCAATAATTTTTGCGTAAAGTTACTTAGTTTGATGTACAGAATGCTTGGTTGACGGCTATGTGAAGGGTCTGTTTACACCCTGTATGATACTCCCTTGGTCAGACTTTCAGGCTTACTATCCGTAACTACTCTTAATGATTTACAACAGAGCTTTTATTTGGGTTTGTAACAAAAATCATTCGATTCGAAAAGAAATAGAATAATATTTACTTCACAAACGCATGTATAAATAAATGGAGGTATCCAACCTACGTCCCGCTGTGTATCTGTGTGGCCCGAGTCTTTATGTGGCGCCTGAGACATAAAGAACAAATATTTATAAGTTTGCTTACAATACACTGAAAGTGCACGGTTTAGTATTTAAAGTGTGGTTTTTTCTGATGCAGAATCAACACGGTTGCTGAAAAAAATGCTTTTAAATGTCTATCGTTTGGTTTTTGTTGATATAGTCAACCAAACATAATATCAACAAATTATTTATTAGCTTGTTGGTTTAGTGATCGCAAATGACTGCTGAGCAGGATTCTAAGGTACCGGCCAAAGTGTTATTGGGTTTTTCAATCAGGAATTTCTCAGTATCACCCATGCAGTCTGGATTTGTTCCCCGTTAATAGCAGAAGAATTGCCCCCTATTACATCGGACTTAAACATAACTGGCGAAATATGGGTGTACTATTAGGTACGCCTCTGCCTAGCCTTTCGAGGTTTACACCCGTGATGTTATGATTAATTAGCAGATTTACGTTTAACAGTTACTGTTGACAGACTGAAATGGTTTAATTGGTAGCTGGAATACTCAGAACAGCTTTGATAAAATATTTTTTCCTTGAAAAGGGGTAAATAGACAAACGTTTGTGAGGAAACGTTGAAAGTAAATTCCGGAAACTGCTTTAGTAATATAGAAATCGTTTTTAATTAAAATAAAAGAGATTCTCAGAACGAAAAGCTAACAGTAAGCTAAGTACTGTTTTCAAAATGGTAAAAAAATCATCGTGAGGAAATCGGCCCTTTTATTTTTCTCTCGCTCTGGGCGGAGCGGAAGGAAGTCTCAGACTTCTACTGACTAAAACCCATCCAGGTTCCTTCTTTGCCCTTCGTCTTCCAGGGCCGCGGTATCTCTTTCAAACAGTCCCGCAGTCCTGGCAGGCATCAGCCCTTGCGCCGTCGACACGGCCTAGGCTGTCGTCATAAGACGACAACCGGCATGCCCTAGAACCGAAAATTCGAAGACATGTGACCTCTACCAACCCGCACTGGGCCTGTGTGGTGGATTACAGCACACTCCCTTCCATAATAAGGAGCTCTCTGCCAAAAGCACAGGCACAGGGCAGTGGGAACAATATAGGATATCGTACTCATCAGCCTATCCTTATCCCAACTACGTTGGGATCAGCTTTCAGTCTAACCGGATGCAGCTGAATACATGGAGCCTATCTAACCTCCACAACCCACTTATTACTGGATAACCATTGGTAAGACTTGTTGTTACTTTCGGCCCACTGACTATCTGTAACGACTGTCAAATATCTACAATTGGCAGACGGGAACAACGGCGTAACTTGTGTTTTTACCAAGAATATTGATAGACTGGGTGCCGGAAGCCCACGAGGGGCCTTTGTGGCAATGCTTGGGGTTGGCGGCTAAACGGCTGGGTTCGGTTCGGTCTATAACATTCGGACTACTGGAACGCCAGCTCTGTGTAAGACAGACCAGACCATCACGACACACCACGCGGTGCCGCTGCGGGTTGATGTATGTCACGTAGGCACGCTGGAAACTCGGTTTGTCACTCATCCACGGACGAACCTAGGCAAGTGCGGCTTAACCTGAAGATCGACTCGTGCGGCAGTTATTATTCAGCCACGAGCTTCTTATATAGTCCTTGTATATAGATAGCATAAGACCTATACTGATTCTGTTAGCCGCCGTCACCAGATTTTCCAATCCAGGGCTAAAGTGAACCACTCGTCGTTGGTTTTGACCAGCTCGTCCCGCCATCTTCTATCAGGTCTATCTCCACCTATACTCTACAAAAACTAAACTAACAGCTTCAGAGTAATTTTTTTCGTTCTTTTGAATACAACAGCACAATATCTCAAACAACAAATAGCACTTTAAATGAACAATTTTACTGAATTGAATTCTACCCACATCTCAATATGCACAGTGAAAAATAGGTCACCTTTGTGTGACGTAAACCTATTAGTATTTTTCTATTGAAAATGCAAGCAAGATTTTTTTGCGTGGCTTTTACTGTTGGAATAACAACTACACTTAACTATGAGCTGCTTTAAACACAAAATAAAGATGTTGTTCAAAGAATATATTAGTAAGTATTTCCCGTTGAAACAATGTTCTGTGAACATCATATTCATAAATATAAGTACATCTACCGAGAATAACTCTAGAAAAAATAAAACTTAAAAAACACTCATCAAGTCTGTGTACTCACAGCGGGACATGAAGCTGTACATATCCAGTATAACTTGGCCTCGATTTGTATAGAATTTCTATACAATGAGAGATCCGCATAAACTGATTATGTATAGCTTGATTGTCCGTCGTGCGTACATTTATCGCGAAAACCTCCAGCCCCCGTAGCATGACCACCGTAGACAAGGATTTCTTTGACGGAAGAATCGACGAAATGACAGATAGTGCAAAGAAATCTGTCATTGTGTCGACACAATCTGTCATTTTGTCGATTCTTCCGTCAAAGAAACCCTTGTCTACGGTGGTCAAGCTACGGGGCCAGAAAAAAAAAGTTAGCTTAAAAAATCAGCCAGCAAAAGTCGCTCGATATACTTACTGCCAATACCAAACTCCTTTTTTCATAACCAAATACAAACGCCAACGTTCGTTCTATTTTCGTTTTCAAAAACGAAAATGGAACGAACGTCACAGAATTTGCGCGGGATTTGTACAGACCACCTATGACCTGTGTGAAGGAAAGCTATCATTTGTATGGCTCAGAGCAACAACCGCTGGCATCCGGTTCCGTGTGTTGACAAGACTTTACCTCATGGAGGGAAACATGTCATTACTGTGTGTGATAGAGAGAAATTTGATTTAAGAAAGGTTGTCTTTGAGATTGTTTTGTTAGTTTGAATGCTCGTTTTATATGTTAAGGTTTGTTTGGAAATTAAAATTATGAGTGGAACTTTAAGAGTAGATGATTTAATACACTCTTTTTTTTTACTCATGCCCTGAAGTGTCTTATTGCTGATTGATAACTTTGTAACCAGATTGTTTATAGGCGTCTATTACCTGTTCATTTCTGTTACCCTGGTACTTTTCAAAACAACTGTCATCATTCAATTTAATGAACCTGTGACGTATTTTTAACATTATTGACCAAAAGTTGCTTAAACACTTAGTTCCAGTTAATTTCTGCTTGCCTGGTTGTCTTTTTAAATAAATAAACAATTATGACAGTTGATTTATAACTGTCTATCGATATCATATTTTTCATCATGGTTGCTCTTTGATCAATAAACATGTAATATTTTTAATTTGAATTTGTGAGCACAACTAATGGTTGCGCTTCGAGGAATAATTTAGTTACTTAACTAAATTATTCCTCGAAACTTAACTAGCTTAGTTGGTTGCGCTTAAAAAGAGTTGAACTTTGAGGAATACCCCAATTTTCAAATTAGGAGCTAACTTATTAACCTAATAGAAACTAGTGACTTTTGCACAATCAACCCTTCAATGTCTATTATTACATATCTAATCTGTGCAAGTGCATCGAGGATCAGCAAACTGTTGAATTGGCTGCACAAATGGCTCATTTATACGAAATATATAGTTTTGTCATACACAAGGCGTACATGAATCTTCGTTTCTTTTAAAATAAAAGGCACCTGTATTCTCCTGAAATCTCCAAACAAGTGACAGGGCGCTCACGTTAATATCAAATGTCATTTCACATTTTCATAATGAAAAGATATGAAGGCTTCTAAGCTCAAACTAAATTATCTTACAAAAACATGTAAAGACTTCGTCATCTTCTTCTTTAAACAAAGAAAACATTATTTTCGACTGTAATATGAAATGAATCTTTTTCAGTTAATAAGTCGAAGTGTCTAGAAGTCAAATGATAAATGTTAAATGATTATTCGCCATAGATTAAAATTAAGTGCTCATAATTCCTACTTACCAGCAAATGTAGGATACTGAGCTACGCGAAAATAACTAAGTTCTAAAAAAAACTAAAAAACCCGACTGAAGAAACTGCAAAGCATAAAATATAATATATTTCCATGTAACCAGTGACACTCGTGCCACCAAGACGAATCTAACGACGTATACTTATCCAAATCCGTTAATCTGTTTAGGAGTTACGAAGGAACATGAAAACGGACATACAAACAGGTCAAACACATAACCCTCTTTTTGCCATTCGCCGCAGTTGGGTAAAAATAAAATTCGCAATGGAAATGATTTGGAAAAAATCATGGATCTTCAATTAACTCAGCCTCTCGCGGTCTAGTGGCGTGCGATTGAAGTTATCTTTTTATTGATTATTTGACACTATCTCGAACGCCACAACATCCTATGAGGATGACCTCATCCTTTTTGCCCGGCCACCTTATCGGCGGGCGTCTCACACTAGGCCAGCCGATACGTTACAAGAAATATCTTACCAAATGTTAATAATGTACATTGGGAAACAATCAGTCTATGTAATGTGTCTAATTCATCAGTACTGTACAGCAATTATTAATTTAGCAATTGCATTTAAATATTTCCAAAAGATTAAGTTAATTTTAATCCTACAATGAGCTCTCTATTGTATCTGCCAGTCATTGATGGTTAAATTACTGGTAATAATTAAACCAATTACAGTAATTATCGGTTTCAGAATTCCATTCTATAAGTTCATACATTCTATTTAACGTTTGATTTTCTGCTTGAAGTGGTAATTAACAAATTAAATGGCAACTGCAGTAGCTGCTGTAGTAATACAGTTATATTATTTTAAACTATAAATTGAACTCGTTGTTCTTCATTAACATCACTTGGCAGTCTTACCACTGTTGAGTATCGTAGGCCTCCTGTTTTTGGGCGATGCTTCCCAGGTTTGTGGTAGTCTCAACCAGGTCTTACATACACTGGAATAGTATCCACTAAAGATGTCACAATACTTTTAACCACCGATTAAATACCTACATCGGTTATTTTTACTTCATCACACTATTCGAGTCAATATTTTATCCATCGGCGTCGCCGCCACAGTGATCCGAAAATAAAAAACCACAAAAAAGATTTCATCTTTATGAAAAAGCTAAAAAGGCAACCAAATATTATAATTTAATAACCATTCGAAATTATTTAAAAGCCATCGAAATCAATGTACCGAATATTTCGACAAAAACGCGATTGAAAATAACCGTGTTTCCGCATGGGCAAGGCGAATATTGCATTTCCACCCGAATGAAGTGTCAACTGCATTTTAAATAACTTAGTGGGCCGAGCTCAGCAGCCGATATTGATTTGTCGTATTTCTGGCAACTATTTTCAGGCACATCGTGCATCGGTGAGAAAAGGCATTAAAATTTATTCGGAAACTGGGCCGTTGTTTTAAAACTAAAAGAGATGACTTTTAAAATTGTTTAAAATAGACAACGAATTTCATATTCCTTTGTTTTCGTTGAATTCTGTTTATTGTACGAGCTTTTGTCGCTCGGAGACGAGAATACGTGAATAAATATCTTTATTTCAGACTAAATACCTCTCCCATATTCTTGGTACACATGTGCACCGCTGGTTGTAGGTATTGGTTCAAATGTTGTGCATATTTTACTATTAAATGTAATTTAAAATGTTTTCTCTTTAGATAATTTATCATATTTTACGAATCAATACCTCAATGTCCAGTGCACTCTATACCTAAATGTGTGAATAAAATCTCTAGTCTAAAACTAATAAAGTACTATGGCAACTCTAAATGCACTTGAGTAGGCGTACCTACACACGCCCCATTAATCACCAATAGACTAAATTAGTACTTGTTTACTCGATATATACGATTTAGCGAAGGCTCTAGAAAAATCTTTCGGCTAAATGCTACTTACATTCACTGACGTGTACCCTACGTGTAGCTACAAACCGTAAACATCAACTGCTCCTCATATTGGAAAAAAAATAATCCAGAACTGAAATACTCTATCGTTTTATCGCAAATCTGAATTTAAAGTTTCTCCACGAGCAATCAAAGGTTTATGCATCAATTGTCAAATTCAAATTGGATTTCTGAACGGTCAAGTCACGTTTTATTGAGATCGCTCCATTCGGAATCACTGGTTTAGTTATTGGACTGTTTGCAGTGGCTATCTGTCTGTCTATTGAACTGAACGACGAGTCTTCAAACCAGTACGGTCTTATACGATGATTTAAGAGCATTGAGGGTTTAGAAACCATGACATTCTAACGGCGATGGCAGAAAAGTCTGAAATGTATCGGGTTTACAATAAGCTAAATCTGCTATGACAAGGCCTAACATTGTCCAACACTGGTTACATATGGGTACAGAATACTACGTTGACGGAAAGGGTCCTTTTACACCCTGTATAGACAACAGTGTCGCACAAGCATTTGTTGCACTAGCGTGATGTCGAGATTCAGTTTGTCGGACTTGCGTGGATTCAAACTATGTTGAATCGCAATACATTATTGTCGTACATCCGTTTGTCGACCTCACGTAGTAGGTACAGTCATAAACAATACGTACATGTTTTAATAGAACTACAGCCCTCTTGCTATAAGAAGGCTTTATCTGTGTTCTTGACATTTTCAATTCTTATTTTGTAAACCAAGACGAGTACCTAAACTCGTGTAGATTCTTACAACAGACACCTACAATTCTGTAATGTATAGCAAGCTTTATACCCTACCTTTGTCTTCAAAAACTTGTCACAGGGCTTATTGCAATCGTCACAGCAAAACATAATAATATTTTTAGACGTCTGTCGCTCGCTCTCAGTGTTTCGTTAAATATTCGAAACGGATTCAAAGAACATCAAAATAAATTTGTTTTACAGACTGAAGGGATTTTTATTATTTCTTTTTACAACCGACGCTGCAGAAAAGTGCGCACTTCTTTGATACGATTTAATTTTGCGATGTCGATGTAAATATTGTTGGGACATTTTTCTTTTGCGTTTCAATGTTTGGAATTCAGGTGTATGTGAACGTTTTTAAACAATAAAACATAAATTTTGCGTGGGTATGATATGTGTCTATTTGATTCGCAGTATTTTAGATGTTGAATGCAGATATGCACTAAAGTCAAGTACATAAAGTGTGATATTGTTATTAGTTTGCCTTTGTTACAAGATATTTTCCTGTAATTTTATATTTTAATAGTTCTGAGTTGAAGGTTTAATTATCTTCTTCTTTAATCCATTTTCAGAGCACGAAATCCCAGTAAGAAAGAAGTTTTTCGTAAATATGTCCACTTTGCCATTGAGTTATTCCAACAATTACCAGCAACTCAGTCCGAAAATATTTCAGTTAAGTTCATTTCCCTTGTTCTACATAATCGAAATTTCTCCGGGAGTCCCCGTCGATGTGTCCCTCGCTCGTGCTGGTATTTCCGTCAGTTGTCAATCTGTTTCGCGTGACTGACTACACGTTTTTTCGATGGGCGCCGGGATCAAATTCGTTGCGGACGCGATGTAGCTCGAACACAACCCTTACGAAAGTATGATCGCTTCATTACATATTTATTCAAGATTCTTCATAACTTGGAATGTGTGTTTCGCTGTGAATTTGTTTGATATTTTTTGAAACACTCATCACTGAAAAACAGCCTTTTAACATCTAAATCTCAGAAATGATCTTAGCAATTAATGGTTTTAAACATCTGATAAGATTGCAGGTTTGCAAAATACGTTTATATTAGTAACTTGATAAGAATATACTATAATATCATCTGCCCCCGTATCATGACCACCGTAGACAAGGATTTCTTTAACGGAAGAATCGACAAAATGACAGATTGTGTCGACACAATGACAGATTTCTTTGCACTATCTGTCATTTTGTCGATTCTTCCGTCAAAGAAATCCTTGTCCACAGTGGTCATGCTACGGGGGCTGCTCTGCATAATCTTGGGGTAAAGTCATAGAAGTATAATCCATCTACTCCATACCTTATTCCTTGCATTTTTACTTACTTGTCCACATCCTCAGAAATTACAGTCGTGTTCCATTTTAGAGTAGGAAACGACACATGATTATTGTGCAATTTCACGAACAAACGGCAAGGAACAAGGAAGGTAAGCAGTGGAAAGCACTGTGGAGATAACTATGTGTTTGCTTATGAATTAACATCCTGCGCTGCTTGTGCGATATGTAAGCGGAAATTGGCGGTGGTTGTCTAGTAGACTATTACAGTTAGCGCTTATATAATGTTGGTCAATTTAAATTCAGTGCTAAAGTCATAGAAACATTAATATAAACATTGATTTCGTAAAAAAGAGAGTTTGGTTTATGGTTGTGTCAGATTCTAAAGTTCCGTCTACAATTTGAATGTACTCGTTGGAGTCTTAACTAGGTAAAAATTAAGTACCTATCTATATTCTAGAAAAGAAATACGACATAAAAGGCTAATTTATGAATTACACACTTAATTAATGTCAAACATCTTAGCACAGTCTACTTTTACAACAGAATTCTTGTGGGAACTCCCACAGGTATCGAGATAGCTATGATAAACTACTAATGCATATTTTATCATTCCGTTATCTGGTTCACTCGAACGCACAATGCAGCGGCCACGGGGGACTTTTTATTAACTGTTAAACCAACTATTATAGCTTTATGGTGTAATCGGCGCTTTAACGACTGAAATGATATTGCGGTTTAGTTAGTTGCTGAATATTTTGACAGGTTATTTAATCGGTGTCTAAGCTTAATAAGGTAGGTTTCAGATTGGAGTATTTTTGGTAAGTATAAGCTCGTTTTTGGAAGCGCGTGTAAGCACTTAAATGCTCGTATAAGCGCGAGCCGCGAGGGACACGTCCGTGTGCGCCCGCTCACCCCACTCAAGCACGCCATTATAAGCACGTGTAGTGTACGCGCATCAGATATTTTTTGAAGCGCGTAATGTTGGGCGCATGTAAGCCGGTAAGAGCTAATACGCGCTCCGAAATACGCTAGTCTGAAACCTCTCTTAGTCCTGTGGATCTAAACAAAGTTACATTCTATTCGCGTTTATGACGATAGTGAAATAAAAATGTAATGGACTGACATGAGCTACCGAAACACAATACTGTAGAAAATCTTCATAGATAAAAAAGTATTTAAAAGCGACTGCCATTTGACCAGGCTGTCTGAAGCTATATCATGGTTTCAAAGTAGGCTCCATTGATGTAATTCACAAAATGAAATAGTTATGTAACTTTATCATTGACCTCCTCCCTTCTAGCTTTTTATTATGGACAGTCACAGCATGCCTTTTTCTTTCCTTTTTTATTCTACCAGTTTTTTCGATCCAGGTCTAATGTGCACCTCTGGTTCTTGGTTTTGTCCAGGTCGTCCCGCTATACGAGATCAAAACTGGAATTCATGGGGCGAGGTTTTTGCCAAGCTGTGGGATGACGCAAGCTAACAGTACCAGTATCATTATTAGTCGTCATCTCAACATGAAAATGCTATAAAGGGCGTGCCCTTTATAGCATTTTCAATCTGTTTACAAAGTAAAACTTTCTTCTGGAATCAGAACTACCATCTACAAATTCCCTACATTCACACATTGTTTCCTGGGCCTGTATTTGTCTAACTAATTAGTGCTAAAGTTCTAACAAGCTTCTACACCTAAAAGTTGGTCGTTGGACTGATGTCATGCATAATACCTACCTATGACATAACCAACTCAGTTTATTACTATGGAAGTTCAGACTGTTTTGCGACTATTCGCTCGACACATCACAAAAGCAAAATGGCACGTTTTAACATTGAATTTAAAAGTAAAACAGCGCTGCTTTTTCCTCCAGTCTCGGTTGTAGTCATTCCTTAGTTAACTTTAAGAGGCGATTACACGTTTCATACCATTTGCGTCCTTGATGTAGAAACACGTTTTACTAGACTTTTCCATTCGAAATTTCTCAGCCCGGAGTTTGGATTTGCGCGCGATTGATGGAATAAGTTCGCTCCTATAACAAACATGACTGACACACTACTACGTCTAGTCCTTTAAGGACTAGGCGTAGTAGTGTGTCACCTGAGTGTGTGTGTTGTCCATGCGTGACGTTATGTTACTATATGCAGGAAAACGAAAATCTTGAAAAAATCTATGATAATAAAGTTGAGTCTCTCTCAATTAATTGGCTACTCATTACCCATTGGCGTAAAGTATAATAAGCATAAATTCAGATTTTTTGTTAAAAGAATATCACTAACCATGGAGACAACAGTCGTCTCTATAAATATTTTGATGATTAAACGTAACCGAATCGCAAAATGCCATAACATTGGTCTGTGGCGAGAATGCTTTTATTCCGATTGATATCAATATTCCAAAAAGGTATTGAGCTGAACACTCATATGTTTAATGACTTTATTGATTCGATATATGCAATTGAGCCATTTAGACTAAAGAACAAAATTACTATACGTAAGTGTACAACAAATACAACAAATTCTTGGCACTAAACTATGGAACTGGTTTCTGGAGACTTCGGGGTACAGAAATTATGACATATTCCATATATGAGATGATAAAGAACATCACTAGGGGCCCCATTGGAATATCAGCGCTTTTTTTTCGGATAGTAAGTCATCAAATGACCCCTCCCGCTCTGGGCGCAGTGGAAGGGAGTGTCATACTTGTACTGACTAAAACCCATCCATGTTCCTTCTTTGCCCTTAGCTAGGGCCGCGGTATCTCTTTCGAACAGTCCCGCAACAGAATACCAGCGCTGCGACATAATTTTTTCAAATGTCTCAGCACCATGCTGTGATAGGGGAGGGGGCTTTTTGGCCTCGTACATATTAATTAGTTTAATTGTGTTTTAACTTCTTATTTTATTGTTTGTGTGTGAGCCCAATAAATACTTTCTTAGAAATTGACCTTAGTCGAAGGTAGCATTGTTGATCAGCTTGACTTAACTTGGAACATTATTATGCCCTCTTACTCTTGTCGTGTCGATGGTAACTAAGGTTATTTTGGGCACGCCATACGGCAACATGATTTATGTCCTGTTTGATATAGTTTTGTCTTTTTTCATGACTTTAAACAACAGGGTTAGGCAGAGGTGTACCTAATACAACCCACATATCGCCAGTTATGTTTAAGTCCGATGTAAAAAGGGGCGAGCCTATTACCATCAACCGAGCACAAATCTAGACTCCGTGGCTGCTACTTAAAAATTCCTGATGGAAAAACCTAATAACACTGTGCCTGATCCGGAAATCGAACTCAGGAACTCAAGCTCATCAGTCGCGCTTGCCACCACTAGACCAACGAGGCAGTCAATTTGGAAATCATATTAATTTCCAGTTATTTTTCTTCTATATATATAAAATGATAAACTGACTGACTGTGTGATATCTCAACTTTCTAGAAGTAAGACGGTCGCGGGATCAGATAACTAGAGGGATTATCGATGATCCTGATCTGCACAATGAAATCTGCAATCTTTTTGTCCCAGACAATTACTGTCGTGGCAGAAAACACCGGTGACTGGCTGTTCCAAGTAGCCGTACTATTGCATACTCCAAGTCACCTATTCCTCGGACAGTAGCCGCTATTAACGATGATGAATGGAAGGTGATACTATCAGAATTTTTGATTTTCTGTGAGAAGAATGCATGACTGGGTTAAATAAATTATATATGAAATAGTGTAATTGGCTTCGGCCGTTCTATTTAAAATAAATAAATCAACACACAGGCCAAACCGCTGGTCCTAGAGACATGAAACTTGGAGGGTGCGTTCTTTGTGAAGAGTAAGTGTCCACTAAGAAACTATTTTTGGGAATTCCACCCCTAAAGCGGTAAAATAGGGGATGGAAGTTTATATGAAACTCCCTCAGTTTTGAAGTTAGGATCTTCAAATTTTGTGTTTCGACTGACGATTGAAAATTAATTTATACGTTTCTCAGCGTTTTTGATAATTCTACCCCCAAAGGGTTAAAAAGCCCCCTTTTTAACCCTTTGGGGGTAGAATTGAATGAAGCCGCGGGCAAAACTTAGTGTTTTATAAACCTATTACATAAAAAGCAAATATTTAAATACTTATTCCAGTTCTGATCAATAACGAAACTCTATCACAAATCATTATTTACCTCACTCCAATCAAAACGCTAGAAATAAAATATTCTGTCCACTAAAATAATTTGAGAGATGTTCCCCGAATTATTACGTTAAAACATTTCAGTTGCTTTGATACAAAAAAATTGATATTTGAACACTGACGGAGCGGCAAAATTTGTTACTTATGTGTCCTTTACGATCTGAGGTGAAAGATCAAAGGGAGCGTAAATTTTACGACGAATTCATACAAAATGAGCCCCACCTGCAAAACCTATTGATATTAACATGAGAAAAAATTCACGGGATTTTACGATAAACTTCCACTTCGCTGATGGGCGATAAGACGTTTATTTTCTCCGTATTTCTTTACTTTATTGTGTAAATAAAGGATTTTATGATGATATATTACATTTTGTCTTATTCCCCAAAAGCTCCTAGACAAAGTGTTGTGAATAACACTCACATTTTCACTAATTATATTACTTAACTAGCACTTCGCCCGCGACTTCCTCTGCAAAAATTGTAATAGCTCGGCTAATTTGCACGATATAAATATAATCTACAGACTATGTTATTTCCTGATAAACTATATAACTAACTATTGGTGAAAATATGGTTAAAATCGGTCCAGTAGTTTCGGAGCTTATTTGGTACAAACAAACAAAACAATCTTTCCTCTTTATAATGTTAGTATTGAAGTATAGATTAATTATGTAAATAAGGGGTGGGGGGGATGATTCTGTTACCATAAACGGGCAGATATCTGGACTCCGGACTACTTTAGGTACTGTTTGCAGAAAATATATGAAAAAAAACTTACACATTCGACAATTCAAAAGAGGTTGTGATAATTTCTGAGAGAACCCTATTTAGACCTCGCTCTTCTTTCATCCCATCATCTTTATGATAAGAAAGACAGAATTGTTCCTAAATAACTTACTACTCAAAAGAAAACCTTATTTACATAGGGTGCAGCTTGCTGTACTTATCTTGATTATAGTTATGTAACTCCCGAACACTTCGCACTTAAAGTTCAAATGAACGAACTTAGTTTATGAACCTGGGATTTCCAATTAAACACTGTACAACTTGTTTGCAATAGTATTAACAATGTTTATATTGTTTAGGCAGTATTAGTTTCTCACATGTTCACTGTATTGTAAGTATGTGAGACAGAGAGAGAAAGAGAGAGAGAGAGAGATAAGCCCTGTATTGATAGAAACGTCATTCTTTTCCTCTTGCAGCTTGCTGGCAGCTTGCTCATACTGACCAGTATGAGCAAGATGACACATAAAGCGGTCACTTAACAAATATGTGTGTTTCGAGAAAAGAGGGAATAGGGTAGTTGACACCATTAAACAATAATTCCAAGACACAACTTCTCTAGAAAATACTTCATTTTAGACCTGAAAACCCTATTAATATTCAATTAATTGCAAAATTAGATTTTTAGTTGCTTTGAAATCAATAAATACTTGAGTCTTTGAGTTGATTAAATAGTGACGTCATAGCGTGCTATTGCCTTTCAAAATTTAAGGGAGAATCACGTTTTGACAGCTCTTAAAAAGTATGTCAATTGATTGGTGTGTTAACTACCCTATTATATAAAAGTTTAATGTACTGTCGCCAGCGCATCAAGTTACTACAGATTGTCAAATCTCATTCGATGTAGAACTTAACCATGAACATTTGATGGTTTCAAATCATTTGGAGAAGTTTGTGGTACCTAACATGATGAGGAACTTAACCATGAACATTTTATGGTTTCAAATCGTTTGAAGAAGTTTGTGGTAACTTGATGACTGTACATTTTTCTTTGTGGATTTTGTGAATGTTGCAATGAAGTTTACCGTTTTATTTATAAGTATGTCTGTTGCGATATGTATCAAGCAGTTAATTGCGAAAAAACTGGTTTTTATTTTATTTTATGATATAGCGGCTTGTAATCACTGCCTAGACTTTTTGGTTCCCAGTCTAAAAAGGATACATCAAAATACCAGTATTTTATATGGAGACTATCCGAATTACAAAACCCAATGTTGTAATAGTTCGTGCTCGTAAAATGAAAGCTTGCTTTTGGAGATGTTTTGCATGGTCTTGTCTACCTGACACCAGAGGGCTTAGCTTAGGCTTTCCTTGTGTGTCATATTTCTACAACGTCTTCCAACAGGACTGACATGAAATTTTCGGTAGATTATGTCATTTTTGACTTTTTCGTTGCTATCTTCATCACCTTGTCCCATGTTACTTGGGGTCAGCGCATCACGTTTGTTTCTTCCATTCTCCCCTCCCAACCGTCACGCAATCATTTACACCTTTTTTTTTCATATCATTCCTCACACAATCCATCCATTGTTTCCTTGGTCGACCTCTCCATCTCCAACCATCAACATTTATATTCATCACTAGTCACATGCGATCTTTATTGCTAATTTTAATACATAGAATGATCATTTTTCAAGACCCTCTGGGTTTTAGTTACTGCTTTATAGAATTTCTTAGCCAAGAATTCATGAAGATAATAAATTAATGTAAGCAGGTTGGTGTAGCTGGCAAACTTCTTTCGGATGCTTAAAACGCGTTGTGTTACGAAGATAACCAACCAACCTACTTATTATTTTAGTGCTTAAACAGCTAAAAAGATTTACTTAGGTTTTCTTTACGGTAGTTACCTACTGAAATAACAGCTTCAAACAATATTGTGTGTACAAATAAAACTCTCACGTAAATTGTTAAAATAATTTTGTTTGTATTTATTTTCTTAAAAACAGTTGAATTATTTTTAATGTTTTGTATAGTAGGAAGAGATACAGTTACGAGCATTATACATACGCATATATATACTCAGCAAACTTCAAAAGTTTTGATTGAAATTTTAAGTTGATAAGAGAATAGGATCTTCGAACCTGTGATATTATGAAACAGCACGCGTAGCATGACCACAATAGATACGGGTTTTGTCGACGGCAGAATCGACAAACTGACAGATCAACAAAAGAAATCAGTCATTTTGTCGATCCATCCGTCGACAAACGCCGTTTCTACCAATGAATCGACAAACTGACATATCAACAAAAGCAATCTGTCATTTTGTCGATTCTTCCGTCGACAAAACAAGTTTCTACGGTGGTCATGCTACGCGTGTATTTCTTATCACAAAGTTTCAGTGATTAGAGGAAATAACCTTTGAACTTCACTTACTCAATACGTCTTTATGCTCGTGACTGTACCTATAGACTCCTGACTTTCCTGTGTTCAGCAAATCTACTTCACACAATTTTTAAAATATCATCTGTACCTTTAGCTACAATAAAATAACTATACTCTGCTTCTTCTCCGCCATTTAAAGTCATATAAAAGTTTGCGCTATTCAATGCGATTCCGCGGATCACATTATTATCGGTTCAAGGTGCACTTCGTGTCAATATGAGACTCGAATGTTCGTCTCAATATCTGAGAGCACCCTTTGTATGGTGTGTGAGTGTGCAACTGTGGGGTGTGCTGTATGAGAGTTTGCGAGTGTATGAGAGTGACGTTTGTCGCCGCTTCGGGACGTTAACGTCTCGACTTCGAGTGGATTTCATTGTTATTCAATTTGGTGTGGTAGTTTTATGCAGGTGTCTTCTAGAATTGAAGTAGCTGTTAGGGTTCATGTTAATCTTCTCGTTGGTGTCGGTTTACAGTATCTAAAAAAACCAGATTCCTGTGTACGCAATAGCTATAAACGTCAATGTTCCAACTGCCAACATAAATGAAAATTTCTTAGAAATAACTAATAATACATTCATTTAATAAGGCCCTTTTTCTTTCAAACTTTTCTATTTTTTTCTATTTTCGTTCATTTACCTCTGAGAATTATAATTTATAATAATTATTACTGTTAGTTAAAGCATTTTGTTTATTCGTTTGAAAATCGAACAGTGTAATAATATTGTCGTCACATGAAGCACGTGTTTTGAATCGCAAGTTCGTGACCCCAAATGGAGAAATTTCATTGTTTTCTTACAGCATTTACCCACAAATGGGGTAACAGTTTTATGTACCCACTAGCAAATTAGGGTAACTTACTCATTCGGGCCTCTCGTGTTGGTATTTTATTCAGTAGGTGGTAAATTGGTCTATTTACCTGTGAACGGAGTTCAGCTACGGTCTTGAGGTTCACTCACGCAAAGTTTTAAAGATTTGAAGAAGACAAACGTTTGCGATATCGCCATTGTGCAGTTTGAACTGCTATTTTTAACCCACGACTCAAAAAGAGGGACGTTATAAGTTTGACCGCAATGTGTGTGTGTCTGTCTCTGGCACCGTAGCTCTTAAACGAGTGAACCGATTTGGATGCAGTTACTTTTATTTGGAAGCTAGTTTCTTGGCGATGGATCTTAGATATCGTTTTATCAAAATCAGTGCAGCCATTTACTAGATATGGGGGATGAAAGTGGTGATGAATACAAATATTTTTAACATTTTCTTTTTTTTTTAATAACTTAGAATATTGACATAGAGTGTCTATTTGTATTACAACTAATTTCCCTGACGGTACATAAACACTAAAAGTTTAGTCTTTAAGTACCATCAGAGATATTAACTGTTACGCGAAATATTTTCTTCATGTTATTTTGTTAGTAAAGAAAATATGTCATAGGAGTAGGTACTAAAGTTTAAACTCAAACAACAGTGTGAACAGGACTTACAAAAAAAAACCAGCAACGACAAAATTGCCTATATCAAATCTAAAACCTTTTAACAACATAGGGATGTTCTAGTTAATCAAACGATTCGATTCCAATGACAAGTGACCGGCCGGATCCATTCGAGTGTTTGGACCGGTATAAATCGACTACTACAATGACGGCGCTCGGAGATCGAGCGTTGTGTTGAAATACTCATGAATACAACGGATTTTCGGGGAATATTTGCGTTTAAATTGTGGAACATGTAATTATTAGCTGTAGTTGGCCATTACTTTGAGATCTTCAAATGGTTATTGGTTACTGTTTTGTTTCTCTAACATAAATTGTGTTTACGAAAATGATAATAATTTTTTGACAAAATTTTTGTAGGCATGTTTAAGTGTATTTTTTACTGTAACTGTAAAATTGTTCACACTTATCGGCCAGAAAACCAAAATATATATCAAAAGATTTCGCCTTACAAACGAACGGCTTTTGTTATCACTCCTTAAAGTCCTTTAACCATTTAAATAACTCAACAATCCTCGAGAAAAGTCTAGTGAAGTAGCAAAATAAAGATGAAAGATAAAAGATAACGTAAATACAGTTTCTACAAACATAGTGACAAAAGAAGCTGACATCCGACGCTGTATATTTTGTTTATAAAGAAAATATGAGTGCTAAGTCGAGTAAATGTTTTTTTTGCTCGAGAGATAGATTTTGTGTCGTCTTGTTATACAAAGAGGTGCATGCTCCAGCAATCCCCCCTCTTTGATTTATTTTGATATGTAAAGAGGACAGATGCCGATTCATGATTTTTGAAGAGGAGGGTGGGGGATACTTCTGTTAATTACTAGCAGAGCAGTTGTTGGGAGATTTAAATTTAATATCATATTGTTAGAATGATAAGTCATGAAACCTAGAATGATAAGTCATAAAACCGAATAATAATGAAGAAAATTTGTCAGAAAATTATTAACTTAATAAAGTAGACATTGAGATTCAGCAAAATATTAATAAAATATATTTCTAAAAGTAGTTGTTTAATCTTTTTTTTTCAATTATATTAAACGCTTACGCTCTTATGAAACAAGACTAATTTAAAGTTGCTATAATATTAAGATTAAGATTTAGTTATTAACTAAATCTTAATATTATAGCAACAGTAAATATTATGATAAAACTCAATTATGAAATTAAATTAATTCTGATTCAATTATGTACCTAGGTCGTTTTGTTAGACGAAATTGGGACTTATTCCCGACATAATAACTCAACCGCCTTCATATTTATACTATTTAGGATGTTCCTCCATAAAGAAGTTAACGAAGGCCATCTTTATACTACTCTCGAAACGCTCTGGCAAAATCAGACTTGACAGTTATTTAGACAAGTTTACATTCCTAATCCACAGAGCCTAAAGACTAAGGTCTTCAATCAGTGCGTCCTGCCTGTTATGACTTACGGAGCCGAAACGTGGACACTCACGGTACCGCTGGTCCATAAATTTAAGGTCGCTCAGCGAGCTATGGAACGAGCTATGCTTGGAGTCTCTCTGAGGGATCGCATTCGAAACGATGTGATCCGACAGAGAACCAGAGTTGTCGACATAGCTCACAGAATAAGTAAGCTGAAGTGGCAATGGGCCGGTCATATTTGCCGTAGAACCGATGACCGTTGGGGTAAACGTGATCTTGAGTGGAGACCGCGAATCGGCAAACGTAAGGTGGGACGCCCTCAGGCTCGGTGGAGTGACGATCTTCGCAGGGTGGCTGGTAGCAACTGGATGAGAATTGCTGAAAGTCGAGTTAAATGGCGTGCGATTGAGGAGGCCTATGTCCAGCAGTGGACTGCTATAGGCTGATGATGATGATGATCACATTCCTAATCAATTATTATTAATATTTATTTAATTACAACGGCTGTGTGTACAATCAATTACAGTTACTAATATTATAAAAATAAAAGAGACAATTATACTTAGAAATTAAAATATACAAAATAACAAAGTACAGCAAATCTTGAAGTGACAATAAAAGAAGGTTAACAACACTTTCATAAAGCCTCTCACAGTACTTCTGACATACCAATAAAATCTTCGTCCATCCATCAGCAAACAGATCGTCTGTTGGATTAAAATCCACGAGATCATTAAGCGCGACCAGAGTGCGAGGAATTGGCGACTTAGCACGTTCTACAGTACAGTACGACATGGAGGCACGACAAACAGCCTGTGCGTTCTGCCCCGGGAGTAATAGACTAGAATTAAGATCACATCTTAATACTGTCACAGAAAATCGCTAGTTTTTTAGCCTTTTAATAGAGCCATATTATTTCCGATCCTTCTGCACTTGCTTACGCTATGGTTATTTGAAATATGGATCCTCTGTACACCATCGTAGACAGTTATTGGATTACGAGACCTGTGTGGTGCTTCTCGACTAATAAAATCTGTTCAATGGAGCTGGAGCTTCTCTTCCGATTTCATAAAGATTGCGTGCTTTGAGGGAGTATGAATAATAATAGAGCGCTTAAACGGATATTAGATGTTTCAATTTGCGTTCATTTTTGCCTTTTATTCGGTATAACTTGAAGAGAAACCTGTCAATACAAAAGGTATCAGAAATATTTAAAAAAAGTTACAAGTTAAACACCGAGCGACACTAAGTAGCTATCGCATCATTTAGGTACCTACTGCCAAATTATTATTATCAATGAGCTCAAGACGACGCTGGAGGCGCGCGCTGCGTGGTGACCACGATTTTGCGCGGACAACTAGGTAACAGAACAAGCTTATAACTTTGTGATTTTTTATGATACAGGTTTGAAATTAGATTCTTTACATAAAAATACTAGACACGTGCTTTCGCATATACTAAAACTAATGTTGTATACTGGTCGAGTATTATTTGAGTCTATCGAAACGCAAAAAAGAAGAAAGAGTAAAAAAAACGACTATTTTATCATTTATATAAGCGCTCTACACCTAATTCAAGCCCTGATCCCTTGAGCCCACTACTTGTAACATTACAGCCTATAACATTATTGATGTTTGTTTACCAGCCGTCGATGTAAACAACCTTTTTACTGAACATACATGGAGCTACGATTTGCTAAGGGGTGTACGACTGAAAGGGGGAGGGGAGGGGGGGTTTCTCGATGTTCACGCACTGTTGGAGCTCCGAGAAATCTCACAAGAGACCCTTACTCGTTATTGGGAAAATGATTTAAAAATCACGGTCTAGTGATTTTTGTTTTAAACTAAATGATAACTATCGATGTGGCAAGTTGTTTATAATAATTTTGTACATGTGTTAAAAATCTCGATTATAACTGTGATTTAGTGTCTTCATGTTCAGTAGAAATGTTTATTATAGGAATACACTAACCCTCTATTATATGGCACCTAAAACGCCAACACCCTTGTCAAACCCCTCAAAGAAATACAACCGAGATGTTATGTTATATTCAATGTCTAATTAAATTTCTTGTATCTTGTTACAGGTAAGATTCTAATTCATCACCAAATGAGAACTACACAACTTCGCTAATCGCGTAAGTAAAGCAAAACATAACCCTATATTTTTATACTTTTATTACTAACACATAGGGCCTGTCAACACCACCTACGATTAAGTTCACGTTAACTTACGTGGTAGATAATTTCATACAAATTCTGTTCCATTTTTGAATTTATTTGATAAGTAGTGGCTATTCGGACAACGTCAAATAGGCCCCCCTTAAACTCATAATCTACCGATAAAATAGCCAACACATGCATCATAACGCCATATATGTACTAGACAAGCGTGAACTAGTAGGAATACACGACTATCCAGTTACAGCACTGACTAACGCTACTCTCCAGGCGAGGGAGAGTTCCTGGCTTCGCAGTACATATGAAGCCTTTTATAGGTCGTCAACCTGTCAGTATAAAGCCTAAGATATACCGCTACTGGAATAGCAGAGGCGGCTTTTTTTGCTGTTAGCTGAGGCAAAGGTATTTTGCTGTGGCATAGATACGGTTTTTCTTGTTGGATGTACTGTTAGGTCATTTAATTTGATGTGACTCTTGAGTTCTTTTAGTAGGTGTTTTCACGTGTTTATTTTTCAAGTTTTTATAAAAAAAGTTGTAAATAAATGATACAGAAATGTTCAGAAAATTTATATTTTGAAGGTTCGGATAAGATAAAACTAAGATAGTGTTTAAAACGCGACAAAAATAGCTACTTAATATAATATAATAATAATTCATTTATTTAGGTAATTTACACCCATTGCCAATCAACACAATACAGTCAGACCATAATCACACTACAAACACAAAAAAAAACAAAAACATCACAATTTAGTTAAAAATAAAATAAATTACATTTCAAATACAATTAAAATTTTAAAAATTCAACTCAACTCAACTTAATTAAAAATCATTCTACATTAAAATTCAATACAATATAAATAAAACTTATCTATTAACAATACATCATGGGTCAAAAAAAAAAAAAAAAACAATAATTATAGTTTTCTCACCGGCACTGGAACAGCAACATGCCTGCCACAACAATGCCGGACATAAGGGCAGTCCAGCCTGTTTACGATCATTGCCAGGATACAATTGTACTTAACCAGCCACCTTTCATTTTGTAGAAATAAATATTACCCAAATAAAACTTAATAAAATTATTAAAAACAGCTCAGTTTCAATAATAACTGATTTTAACATGAAACAACATTCGTCGGTTTATTTTGATGTTAAATGTAATTTAACTGCTGACGTTTATACGAATTTGCTTTTATTTTAAACCAATTTAATTTGTATTAATATTAATTAATATTTAATACTGACTTATTTACACCTCAAATAATACTTCCCAATTAACCAATTACCTACTAGCGGCAATTGATCGTAGTCTTAGTCTACTAAGACTTAGGGCCTGTTTCTCGATATCAGAATAGCCACTACTTACTGGAACAGAGTTTGTATGAAATTATCTGCCAATTAAGTTAACGGGAACTTAATCGTAGGTGGTGTAACTGGCCCTTAATGAACTAATAATGTTATCAAGTGCGTATATCCAACAGATCAATGAGCCTTCACCACTAATGACCTGCTCATAGAAAGCAGACATTCCACTCATTCCTAGCTTCCTGGTACTTCTAGTTAAAAACGTATCACTTCATTAAATGTGAAAACAGAAATTAATGGTGAAGACAGTAATTAATGGTGATAACAGGTTATTTAATTTTCTATCTGAACTTGATAAATCCAAATTAATGAGGAATCGTAATGAGGACAGCGAAATGAATTTTGAACTGTTCATTTTTGCATGTCAAAAATAGATAGATACCTAATTATGAAATATATTGATTCTGATTTTTATTAAAGTCAGCGATGTACAGTCACGAGCATCAATATGTAAACACTTAACAATTTTTAAAAGTGTTTTTCTCCTACTGTTCTGATTAAAATTTCATGTTGTTACGAACATTCTGGAACTCAGGTTTTTATGAAAAAAATCCTATAATTGCTTTTAAATTTAGGAAAGTGTATAAATATTGGTGCTCGTGACTGTATATATGAAATTTGTTAAAGTTGTATTAGATAGCAACCTAGTTACTATGTATTATCATAACATAGGTAAAATACATTTGAAAATTTAGTCGGTGAGTTTCCATGAAAGTATGCATAGCACTTCTTTTCACACAGAGTAATAATGAACATAGATAACCACATATCCGTTCAAATATTAAAAATGCAAAAGTAATCCGTTCGCCTACATACTTGTCGAACTGTTGTCTGTCAGTCTGTCTGTTGGTTTTTGATCGCATTTCGACGAAATTAGTACACAGGTAGACCAAGGTTAGGATACCTTTTATCCCGCTTGTACGTTCCCGTGGGATAATTTACAACCTCCATGCTGGTTAAACCGCGAGTAGTTCATTCATAATTTAATTACTAATTAATAGAAGGTCAGCCTTAAAACTATGTTGTTAATATTATGTTTGTTTATTACTAGTTTTACATTCATACAAAATAAAGCAAAACACCAACAAGTTTTAACTATTCTGAATAATTCTGAACTGTAATAGCGAGTGAAAATGTCGACATAAATCGTAATTAATATATTTATTATGAATAAACACATGACCCTTGTAAACAGAATACATTAAACATGAAATTAGGTGTGTAGTGAATATAAATCCTTGTGGAGTTTTACATAAAATTGTTGTTAGTTTGTGATTAAGCTCAAAATTAGGTTTTATATTAAAAACTATACTTATTTTAATAATGGACTTTTTATCAGTGTTACAAATAAGAAATAAATTAAATTATTGTTTTAATTTGACCTTCAATATTCACTAACCTCCACAGCGAGCTACTATCCAGAAGTACAAACGTTTTAAAAAGAGTCCAGTGTGTCAGCACTTTTAAAAATAGAACACAAATAATAAAATAATAATTACTATCTAAACCACCGGTTACCATCACAATTGCGCCGACGCTTATACCAAAACATCGACCGACCAATCCGGTCACTACATCATCCATACATACAGTACAGTGCATACTATAGGTACGCTCGCGCACACAATCCGTACCCTAACTGCTAACAACATTTGCAATATTAATTATGCGAGCCGCCAGCTTGATGTTCCGGGTTAATAACCAGCCATTCGGGATGGCATCGGGATTAAACAATATGTCTGCCGTAACTATTTAATGAGGCTCACACATTGACCTCAAAAATGTTTCGTGATACGTGTCACCCAGATTTTATAATAATGAGCGTTTACCCGAAAATATTATTAGGAAAATCGCGGAAGTTAAATTGTGTTTTGCCGTAAATATGGATGTCCGAGGGTGGGATTATTGCGAATCATGGGAACGTTTTGAGACAGCCTCACCCCCACAAATCTTTAGTAGACCCAAGCCGGAACTTCCGACGTAAAAGGCGTGCGCACAAAACTACGCCATTATAAAAAATCACAAGTATCACTAATCACCAAAAGCTCGATGGCACCAAAAAATCAAGGCACACTTCATCAATTTGTTGATGCCGAGTAAATTACTTACTTTGTGTGGAGACACATTCATCAATAAAGGATGATTAATGAAAGCCGGCACACGATCCCGATCGCTTGATGGATTAGCGCCCATATGGTTCTGCATAATTTGCTGAGTGCTGCCACCTGTGCCCTTGTTGTTTTGTCTCCCTCCCACCAAACAAGTTAGCCGCCCGAAAAAAATCCTACCGTACTTTGTTAAGCATTATTTTTCTTGTTTAGATTACGAAATAAAAGTCGGGGGAAAACGAGCCGAATTAAATTTTCGTTTTCGTGGCCCTATTTATATTCTGAGCGGTCGAGTGTAAATCTAAGATTCTGTAAATGATTGTACCTCAAAGTGGGTAGCAAAATAAGTACTGGGAACGTTCACCTGTCGCACTCATTGTTGTTCCAAATAAAATGGCGGATATTTTTTGTTTCCTTGTTAGAAATTCCTCTCAGAAATCTGTTAACAAGGAATAAGAGGACCTTTTTATCCGGTCGAAATGTTCGGTCGCCTCTAGCGGTTGCGGCACAGATTGGCAGCCGACAAATCCGTACAAATCCTGTGTGGCAAGCAGAGCTTTCCTCGGCTCGAAAAAACGCGATTGATTCAAAACACTGCTAGGAAGAAATGACGTCGACCCAAATAAATCTACTGCTCAATTTCGGATGATCTAATCTCCTCCACGTTTTTGTGTTATTGAGTAATTCTGTAAGATAAATAGTCAATTATTTCTTGTGGATGGAATTTCTAAATAATATCTAAAAGCCCATTACGTTGGACTTCATAACGTCATCCGGAAACCCCGTTCTCAAGCGTTTACAATTTGCACACTCGCCGAGTTCTAAATAGCTCTATAAATAAATTTCAATCTAAATCAGGATGTCATACAATATTGCTACGCGATTGGCGTACGAGCATGATTCTATAACACTCAATGCGTATATGCAGACAATGGCAGGCATCCATCTCCTGTCGACTGCCATCGGAAAACAATAGAATGCATTCCACATTTTGCCAACTTCATGACTTTTGTGTATTTTTTTAAATTGTTTTATGTTTCGTTTCTTAAGGCTCAATAAAGGTTTAAAAAAGGAACATTATATCTGCATGGCCTCTATAGTTCGTGGGGTACCCTTTGAACATCGTAGCCTGTATCAGGAACCGGGTCCAAGTTACCAGGCCATCAGAGCTCAGAGAGAGTAACCATTCGCAGAAAACAACGATGTCCAATAATCTAACAATATTGTCAAGCTTTGACTACAAAAGATTGAGTCAGTGGCCTTTGTAAAGAGCTTCACAGACAATATGGACGATTCATGCCAATTATTTTTCTAGTGCTTCAGTTAGTTTCAGTGTGATACACTCCATATTTATATGAAATTCACTATGCTAGAGTTTTTCAAGCGTGCGATCAGTTACTCGATTTACTTTATATATTTAGTTGGAAACCTTGCCACAATTTTCTTTGATTATTGTGAGATGCAACTTTGCTCACATAGCTACACTGCTTGGATGAATCAATGTGCCTATATTTGTATTTACTTTACAATCCTAAAACAAGTGAAAACCTAAGCTCATAACGTAATAACAATAGCACAACTTAATGTAGAAATTTTGAATCTTACTATAAAAAAACCAAACGAAAAAAAAATTAACCCAAAAATGAAAACAGACTTAACCCACAAAACGTAGAATCAAAGCTTGTAAAACTTTCGGCATTCATGTAGCGCACGTATTTATTTAATAACATTTTGTAGTCGGCTTTACGGTTTGTTTATGTAATTGTTATTGGGTGGCTAGGTGCTAAAAGCTGGCTTGCCCGTTGTAATTGTGCATATGCGGCGTCCCGAGTAACCGCTTGTTTAATTTTGCAAATGTTATTAGTAGGTGGGAAGGGACGCTTGCCGCGTGTCGCCGCGTCGCACCGCGCTTGTGTGGAACTACGCTTGGGTACAAACAAGCCACGAACATTGCTAATTAAGAGACTAGTATACTGCCACTCTGCCAGTCTTTAACATTAAATGGTTGCGAATGTGATTGGTTTACTGGCCGAGTCTGTTTACGAGTCTCAATCTTAAAACTACTATTATTTATAAATGCAAAAGTTTTGGTGGATGGGTGTTTGTTAATATCTCACGCAAAAACTACTGAATAAATTTGGGTGGGAACACAGATCGTTTTTAATCTGGATAAACACCGGAATAAAAAAAGTATCCAATGTGTAATGTACACATTGGATACTTTTTTTATTCCGGTCGTATGATCCAGTGGAACATTTACCGAACTCTACGCACTGAACGAAGCCGCGGGCATAAACTAGTGGACTATATTTCTAAGGTCTAGACGTCTAACTTAACTGGTCTGATTGTAGATAATGTTTCTTCAGTAACGGTAAATGTAATGACAACCGATAAGTACCCGCAGATTCATCCCGATAAAGATTGTGATCAGTATACAAATCTACAACTCAACTACGCAAATCTAATATTAAAACTCTTTTATTTCATCATCCTATTTGTAAGTTGTCATGACAACAGCTAAAGGCTTTTAAAAATTTGAATTTGAGGGCAGGTTTTAGAGGATGAAAGTGGGAAGTCTATGCGCTAATCCCGGATAGACACGCCTCGAATTTAATTAAAATTTTGTTTCACCTTTCTAGCGCGTTTGTCGCTGTTTACACCCCAACCGCTTACAGCCGCGATTCGTGATTCTTTTTCATACATTACAGATTTGTTGATGTTTTTGTTTGTTCACGCTGTGATAGGTACAACGACACGGTGGGGGTGGTTAGTATGGTTATTTTTCCCTGCCTTTCACCTATGCTCACCTGTATTATACTCTGTGTTACTAATGTGTTACTAACACTGTTTTAAGCTTTCACGGTTTACAATTAAACTTATACTGTCATTTACGGGATATCTTCCGTGATTGTTCATTATTTTATTTCCATATTTCGACGTTGTTGCAAGTCAACCCGCGATCATGGCGCTTGCAACAGCGTCGAAATATCGGGAACTATCCCGTAAGTGACAGTATAAGTTTAATGTGTTATTGTGTGTTTCTTTTTTCCTCATCTTATTGTCTACACAATTTAGTGAACAAAATTACGCTAGACCACTCGGATCGATTGTAAATCAAGTTACAATGAGGGCTGTCCCGAGTGTTTAATGTCAAATTTCATGAGCAAAGTTCGATGGTTTTTTTTGCAATCGAAAGCAAGCGAGCGGGTATAATCGTTATCATTCTATTATAGGTGTTGATTCTCCTTAACATAAACAAATAAATAAATCATTGAACAAGTCCTCGAGCCTATTACGACTCGTCCTTGTAAGCTGACGTCACCGACTCTAAACAATCAATTGCCATCAAAAACACAGCCCTGACATCGAGCCAATACAGCTCAATAGGGCGTGTAGACACGAGTGGCTATAGACATGCTAATAAGTTGAATCTAGTTAGGGATGCACGACTCACTGAGCGTACAGAAGGTGCGAAATTAAAGTCCGTTGTACAGTCTACACCCAGCCTTAGATCCATCTTTGAGACGAGACCTCAAGATAACTTCGGAATTAGTTTCAAACAATCTCTTATTGTCGACTTATTACAATTGTTAGTTGAAATAAATGGACAACTATTAATTTTGAACGAGGGATATGCTAAATTCACGGAAGTTACTTGGGATTAAGTGAGTTTGGAGAACTATTGGTGCTATTTGTTAGGTTGATCACTTATGATTATTTATGTTGGATTCCTAGTAACGGACTGTTATTATAAACGCTAGGATACAGCATAAACATAACAGCACGCCTGTAATTTTCGAAGGGTTATGCACCAATAAGTCTTATTTTAAAGCACTAATTACACGTCACTTTTATATCACTTTTTCACTTTTCTGCGTAAAGTTGGAGTCCAGATAACGATAGGACAGTTCATTTCAAGCGATTATGTCACTTTAACACCACTTTCAAAGTTAAATACTCGGTAATATTATTTTTAAATATTTTTAAACACGGAGCCAATGTTTACGTGACGGCAGCGCCATCTCTCCTAAGTCTATATATGTAATATCTACTAAGTCCCATGTAATAGGTGGCGGAGTCCGTGGCTGCTGCCAAACCCAATAACACTTTGCCTGACACGGGAATCGAAACCAGGACCTCATGTTCAGCAGTCGTGCTTGCGACCACTATACCAACGAGGCACAGTAGCATTTTAATCTTAATGTGTGTAGTAGCGGCCTATATGTGTGAGACAAAGTATTTAGGATGAAATACAAGTACTACTATAAAATATGAAAATGCAGTATCATTTACATTTAATAACGAAATAGAGTAGCCGATTCAAAACATTCCTGAAAGGTAAATTGAAAAATAAAACCCAGTATTGAAAGTTTCATCTGCAGTTCGTGAGACACGTCTCAGTCAATATTTAACCCGACACCGCTTCAAAGTTTCTGTTACACCAATTCAATAAGTTTTCCTACAACCTTCAATAAAACAGCAATGTCTTGCTTGCTTTGACTGCATTCGCGTTCTTTGTGTGAAAAGTTTTGATTAGTTTCGATACCCACCTAGAGTTTGTTTATGGCATCCAAGAACTGTTTAACGGACTTTGGGCTTGCTTTACTGCTGGCCAGTGTGTGCTGGTAGTATCTACAGAGTTATTTGTAAAAGATAATATATCTGTATAACAATTTCAATATTTTGACGATTATTTTTTCATAACCTACCTATTTTATTTGGACACGAAGCAGATGCAATGCTAATTTTCCTTCCTTTTTTTTAAGGATATATATATTGACCTGTTTACTATTCAAAGCACCCATGATCACAATGTTTTGAGAGCGTTACATTGAGTTTTACCGTAAAACGTGATTTTTCACCCCAAAAAGAGTCGTTTCGGAGCAATAATTTTTGCGCAGGGTTAGTTAGTTTGATCTATGGAATGCTTAGTTGAAGGCTTCGTGTAAGGTCTGTTTACACCCTGTATATGTTTTTATTGTTAAATGTAAATGTTTTGGCGTACTTAGTTCAAATAAATAAATACAATACATAATCGTTAGCCGTCGCATAAAAAAATATAATATGTATTATAACAAATATACCAACACCAAAACTTCTCCATTAATTTATATAAGAGAGATAAATAAGAGTCAAAACTGAAACGCGTTTGAAGAACACCTTTGAGAATACATAAAGGAGAATTATATTTTATAATCTCTCAGCTCTCAAACGCTAAGTAAATTAGAGATTAGACTTCACATTTATAATTCTCTTTATTTTCAGAATAAGGAAAATGTTAATCGCGTCTGTGCTATGTCCCATGAGCTTGTATTCAGATATTTAGATAAATCTTACTACTATTATGTTGACGGCGCGGTTGGCGCAGTGGCTCAGCGATTGCCTGCTGCGCTGCGTGTTGCGGGTTCGATTCCCGCACGGAACAAATATTTGCATGGCCTACAGGACCGGGTCCCGGGGTCCGGGTCTGGCTGTTTATGTATGTGAGTTTAAATGTTAGTAAGCGCCCTCACCATACAGAAGAAATTCCTAGTGTGGTGTCACGTTTTCTTTAAAAAAAATATATAAATTTTGTGAGGATTTTTGTTACTCCTCCACACAAAAATTACTGAACGAATTTGGAATAAATCATTTTAAATAAATAAATAAAATATAATAGCCTTTATTGCTGTTTTTTTCCTTACAATTAATAAATCCCTACTTACTAAAAACTAAATTGGTTTGATCAATTCTAACTTGCATTTGAATGATCGGCAACTGGATGTTTGTGTGGAACAGCTTGTCTGTCGACAAAGGCCTCCTCTAAAGATTTCCAAGTATTCCTGTGTACAGATAGACCTGGATTAATAAATGTAACTTATAACCTTTTTATCTTATTATATTTTTCTTATTATAAATTTTTATCTCGGTAAATGGCATGGCTGAGCTAACGACTGTTATCAATTTATTTTAACACTAGGGTGAAATCTATGTCCCATTTATTTTTTATCTCTGTCTTTATTACACATACCTTTTAAATCAATTCTGACAGAAACTAGTTTTAAATAAATCTTGCCCTTTGTAGTTCCGATTTAGAGTTTATTTTAGTAGTTCACCTTATGACCTATACGTTATTTTTAAGAGATTGACCTGTTGGGTAGTTTGCTGAATTGTCAGTATTTTCAGGAAAAATTAAGCACTTAGGCACTTTTTGTCACTTGTAAAATATCGATGGATTTCTTTTCTTCTTTTTATATCTGTTAGGTTTTTTGTACATTTCCTATATTTATATCATAAAACTTACAATACCTTTATTTATTGTAATAATGGCGATGTCGGATTGATAAGTAGGAACAAGTAGAAATTAACATTCCAACAAAAAAAAACTGTATTGCCAATAAATTAAAAACACTGCCTAATAAATCCACTTAGGGAAAAAAATACTGGCCACCAAATACCATCTTCTGCAATACATTATCTACATTTGAGTAGCAAAAACTATTCGTACTGGTACTCAATGCTACTAGAATACGGTTCGAACTATTTATACCCGGTTGTAGTGGTGACTAATTTGTTCGTACTACATATATATTCAGCGCGTACTAAATTTACTGTCACTTACATTAGAGTAACTCTCAACGTTGAAAACAGATCGTAAATTTTCAATACGTTTCAATGTATTTTCAAATGTATTTTACCGTCTAGTATGGGTAAATTGTCTGTTTATTTTATTATGTGTCTGTAAAATTGACTCATGAATCTAATCTAATACAACATTATTTTTAGTAAATGAGAAACGTGAATATAGTTTGTTCAGAATAAGTAACTGAATGGATTCCAATAATTTTTAAACCATGTTATACTTTTTCCCAAAAATATTTAAAAAAGTTAAAAGTTGTACACCGAGCGACTTTGAGTACCTATAGCACTAATTTAGGTACCTACTGCCAAATTATTATTATCAATGAGCTTACGACGACGACGCTGGAGGCGCGCGCTGCGTGGTGACAACGTTTTTGTGCGGACAACTAGGTAACAGAACAAGCTTACAACTTTCAGATTTTTCATGATACAGTTTTTAAATTTTGTACATAGATTCTTTACATAAAATACTAGACACGTGTTTCGCATAATATACTAAAACTATGGAGGAAGGCCTTTGTCCAGCAGTGGGACGGTATGGGCTGATGTAATAATAACAACCATTCTCGAATAGGGTTATGTATATTAAAATCCTTCAAATATTGGTTCCGTGTTTTCTTTCAAAGCTGCTGAAATTTCGAATAATGTGTCAAAACCAAGAAACATTCTGACATGGTGGTGGACATCAGAATAGTAAAGACTGCAATAGTTTTTCTATAAATTACGCTACAACAGATTTTATTGACCAAAATTCAAGTGCTTCTGATAAACAATTCCATTGTTATTTGACCAATATAATATAATATAATATAATAACATTAAATCCCCCAATTTTCCGGTAGCTGCGTATATTATGATTTTGCATAAAATTCACGATTCTGTTTGCATAAGTAATTGAATGGAAAATATTTTTAGGTGGCTCGGTTTCACAGTTCAATGCTCGCATTGCTGTTTCGTTGTTTACAAAGACTAATAATGCGATTTAAATACGTTTTTATAGGAAATTTAACAAAGGAATTTAAATTTGCAAAGGTATTTGTTTTATTTATAAAACTTTTCGACCCACTAGGATTTCTCCTGTATCGTGGGTGCGTTTACAAACATTTAAACTCACATACACAAATAGCCAGACCCGGAACAACTACCTGTAGGCCGTTCCGTGCGGGAATCGAACCCGCGACCCGCAGCGCAGCAGTCAATCGCGCCGTCAATGGGCAAAGTTATTAATGCCCAGAGAATGTCAACTTTGCTCTTCAACAATATCAGCTGTAAATGATTATTAGTTAAGTTTATTGTTGCTTAAAACTGTACTAAACATAACATTTTAGGAACCTGAAACTTTCCTAATCCCGGTCTTCAGCGAGAAGATGTAAGCAGAATCCAACAAAGCTCTATTCGCCCAAAACATCATCACCAAGTTAGGAAAAGTTTCTAGTTTCGGGCATATTGAGATTGTATTACAAAACGGATTGTTTCAAGAAGGGTAGCAGGCGCAATAAATAGTTCATTAGTTTAAACACAATTAATATGAACGGCGGCGTTCCGAAACCGTTGTTCCTAACTGAATATCGAATAGGTAGAGTGAGACGGTTTGTTTGATCTGTAACTTTGTTGTGATAATGAGGCTCAAATATTAATGAACACTGTTCTATGAGTAAAAAGAGGCTAGTGGAAGAGGTCTGTCCGTAGATGGGTGACATTATATGTATCATCATCATTTCAGCCGAAAGACGTCCACTTCTGGACATAGGTATATATATATATATATATAAGGTCTAACTATTTATACACGAAATATTTTCAGGGAATCATCTAATGGCTATAACGAAGCCATTTCAAGGGATTATTTTTTTTTATCTGAGTACATTTTTATAAAAAATAAATAATTTAAAATTACTTGACTCACAAAATAAATACTAGCTCCTTATTTTTGAACATCCATTAGGCTAGTTTACTACGTCGTATTTACCTAGTGTCATTCTTAGAATATGGGAGTAAAGACTTTATGCAAAAAGTCTCAAAAATTTTTAGAATTATAATAATTTCGTAAAAAAAAAACACTCAGATAATTTTTTTTTTTCGTTTCTATGACGACTTTACGACTTATAGAAGTTACTCTTAAAATATTTCGTGTATGAATAGTTAGACCTTATATATGTGCATTATATGTATATTAGTCTATAATATTTATTTTTTCTTTATTGGCCAATCAACAATTGTTTACATCTATATCTATACATATAATAAAATTGTGACAGGCCGACTTCTGTACATTGAAGATATCGCAAAAACAACAGATTTTAGATTTTTTTGTCTTTCTGTCTGTATGTTTGTACGCTCATCACGCAAAAACGACTGCATGGATTTGAACGCAGTTTTCACCGTTCTACTGCTAGATGCTTAACTTAAAATATAGCCTTCATTAGATATAGTTTTGGACCCGATAGGTGGTACGAAACAAGGGCGGGTCGCTAGTTGTAAATATTTAAAGTAATTGTCTACCATAATCTAAGGTTACTGTAACAATTTCTTACAGGTTAGCTCCGCATGCCCAATAAACACGTTAGGTGTGCCACTGAACTATATTTATGTCTAATTACTAAAATTACGAGTTTAATATGTAATGGATGCCACCCATCTACAGTAGAAATTGCCAATGACATTAAATCCGCCTCTGTACTCTGTGTTTGACGTATTAAATAAATAAATAAATACTTATCGAGACCCTTCCGTGCCTCTGAACGCACGTTAAGCTTTTGGTCCTGGCTTGAAATCATTAAAGTACGACGATCAGCATCACCAAAGCGTATCGTATTACCTAACTGGATAGTGGTAGTCAGACAGGCACTCGCTCCATATAAAGTACTGATATTCAGCTGAATATCAGCACTTTGGAGCAGCTGCTCCCAGTTAAAATAAGATAATGTAAACTAATAGGTGTGATGTTTATTGAAGTTTTTGTCTTTTCCAACATTATCTTGTAAACTGTTGACACTAAAAAGAATTATTAAAAAAAAAATGCACTCTGAACTTTTCAGTGAATTTCCAAATTAAAATGTTTTTAATACAATTTATACAGCTGTACTCAAAAGCCTCAAGACTTAACTGTTATGTTATAACATTATTTCCCAACACCCTATTACAAGTCTAACAAAATTAAAACTTCACAAACAAAAGACAACAAGAATTTGAAGAACAAGGTACGGAACCCGACAGAACACGACATGTTGTCATAAACAACTTGTTTGGAGACCAACTTCAGTTCTAGCTTTAAAACCGAGCACTATGTTCTAGAATGTTGCACTAGGTTGTACAGTCACGAGCATCAATATGTAACCACTTTACTACTTTTAAAAGTGTTTTTCTCCTACTGTTCTTATTAAAAATTCATGTTGTTACGAATATAGTATTTTGGAACTCATATTTTTATGAAAACGATACTATCTCCAAGTTACAATCGTTATTTCTCGCGAAAATTGCTTTTAAATTTAGGAAAGTGTATACGTTACAGTCAAAATTGTTAATCCGTCAAAACTACTTTTGACCGGTGAAAACTATTTTACCAATAACTAACATTTACTTAGAAACTAATTAGGTTTGTTAGGTATTTTTTGTGACCCTTTTGCAAAAAATTATGTTGTAGTAATTCTAGGACTAGGCAATTACAACGTTCTGAAACAACGTATTTTAAATGGAGAAAACGCATTTTAACATAATAAGGATTTTAACTGACACCAGTCAAAAGTGGTTTTGACCGATAAACGGTTTTGACTGTAACATAATACATATTGGTGCTCGTGATTGTACAACGTTCAGACTGATTGCACTAAACTGTTTGAACCGAACGTGCGTCGGTAGTGTGATGCATGGGGATTCCGGGAACTCCTTTCACGAATGGGGGGTAGGGGAATGGCGTTTTGTATTTGGAAAAGTTGTAGATTGGCTGTCATAGTTTCAAAAGCTGTGTTGTATGTGTTATTATGTATTGAATATTATGAAGTACCAGCTTAGGCCCGCGGCTTCGCCCGCGTTGTGTTCGATAATTGTCCCACGGGATCGTAGTATTGAGATAAAAAGTATCCTGTGTGTTCATTTTTAATAATTTGTTATACTACCTCGACTGCTGAGCATGAGGTCCTGGGTTCGATACCCGGATCGGGCAAAGTGATATTGAGTTTTTTCCATCAGGAATTACTCAGTAGAAGCCACGGAGTCTGGATTTGCGTCCGATTGATGGCAATAGGCTCGCCCCCTATTACATGGGACTTAAACATAACTGGCGAAATGTGGGTGTAATATTAGATACACCTCTACCTAACCCATCGGGGATTACAGGCGTAATGTTACGTTAACTTGTTAAATGAAAAAGCCCTAAATAAACTAACCTAACTCTAAGAAAATTACCTCATTAATCATTCTTCTCCTATCGACTAATAGCCCAAACAAAGTACCTACTTGAAATTAACTTCCTATTCTCTTTTCCACCAAATGCTTGTTTAATATTATGAAAGAATGTTTTTCGGAACTGTTTCATCCGCAAACAAGGTTCCCAAGTTGGCTAAAAGTCGGTGAGCTCATGCCATTATCCTGGCCACCTAATCGGGGGAGTGCGCCTGTGTTGTTGCTCGTAGCGTAAACTCCTTAAAGTTCTGGCGTCATCCATCGGTTTGCCCAGGTAACAAACAGCCGTAAAACATAATAGTATCTCAATTGTAAATAAAAATAGATATATACTACTTTTTAGTAAGGGTTTTGAAGCCTACTGTTGTCTAACTTTGTTAACTGTCATGGTTACTAACATTATGTAGGGTGACTAGTAATTAGTGACCGATGACAAGTGATTGTATTTATGATAACAAACAATTTTCCCAAAGAAACATTTTTTTTTATAGTCATTCACTTTTATCACAATAATACAATATACGGCTGTTCCGTATGAAATTCGCGCGCGCGCAAATGACCTATCAGCTGTTAGCTGCGTGACGCCGTTCTGTCTCATTACTATCGTACCGTGCAACAGTGGGTAGGCAGAGTAACGCGGCTAACAGTTGATAGACAAATCAGCCTACACTCTTTCTTGTTCGTTTTGTTCCAAAGAGGTTCTGAAATAGCGGGAACTCAAAACAAACAGTAAACATGGTAAATATCCCGTTTCTAGTGTTAATGATACTGTTGTCTAATACATATTAAACAATGTTATATGCCTATACGAAAATAACTCTGTCAGTCTGTTTATCTATTAACGGATTCCGTGAAATTTCGCACACAATGTTAGTCTGACACTTTATATCGAACCACTATGTGGGTAGAGCTGAAGAGTTCTGTATGGTGTCCGGACGTAAAGAATAGCATCATCCCATATCTTCCCGTGGGTGTCGTAAGAGGCGACTAAGGGACTTACCAGAGAATGGGCAGCAGCGTTCTCTGTGTTTTATAACAACCATACTGCGATCGCCAACCCGCCTGCCAAGCGTGGCGATTATGGCAAAACCCCCCTTCTTGGGGGAGGCCTATGTCCAGCAGTGGACGTCTTTCGGCTGAAATGATGATGATGATGTGGGTAGAGCAACGTGGAAAAGCTAGGCTCATATAAAGTTACCCATAAATGATTAGTTGCTTACTTGCTGATCGACTTATCACTGCATCTAATTAGATTTACTAAGCAAACACTTTATCATTCTTTCTGAATCGGGGAGAGTGTGAAAGAAGTTTGATTTCTTGCAAATAGTGGGGTGACCCTACTCAACTGCGAGTGCCGTGTTTATTGGCATGTGCAACATTCACGAGCTAACAACACCGATCACCAATTTACTTACATAGTGATTTTGTAAATATTTTCTCATAACATATATATTTATTTTACTACTTCTTACTTTGTTTTTGATCTCATTTTGATTTGTTGTGGTATTAATATTTTTTTATATTTCATGTCTTTTTAATTTTATGTCTTTGTTTAATTGTGTTGTTGTGTAGTTTAGTTTAGTTGTATATCATTTCTAGAGCCACTCGTTTTAATTTTATATTCTTTTTTTATGTTAAAACTTGTTTTTTGAATGCATGTTGACCAGTGATTGGTGACTGTGTAAGTCCAAGACTGTGAAACCTTTACGTAGTATATGTTGTGCACAGAAGTCTTACTAAAGTGTATCGTATTACCCAGTACTAACGACTGGGTTGTGGAGGTCAGATAGGCAGTTGCTCCATTTAAAGTGCTGGTATTCAGCTGCATCCGATTAGACTGGAAGCCGAAAAGGCTAGGCAAATGATGATGACGATGTTGTACACAGAAGCTGTTGGTAAATCTTTTTTAATAAATAAATAAATAAAATACAACATCACGCCTGTCCCTGAAGCGTTGCGCAGAGGAATACCTTTAGTACACACAAATTTAATGTAGTAAAGGACTAGTCTCTTGCCAGCAACCGGACACTAATCCTAACTCCAGGCTTTTACTTAGACATACATGATGGAAAACAGCCCATAATATATTTTCTCTTATCATTGAACAAAGGAAATTATTAAAAAAATATTATTGGAGGAGCTCGTGGCTAAATAATAACAGCAGCTCGGGTTGGTATTCAGGTTAAGCCGCGCTTGCCTAGATTGGTCTGTGGATGGGCGACCACCCATTACAAACCGAGTTTTCTCCATGCCTCGAAATCACGCCAAGCCGTTGGTCCCGGCTGTCAAATGTAGATCTTTTGAGTCAGTGGCCCGAAAATCTTACAACCAGTCTTACCAATTGGTACCGTATTACCCAGTACTAACTGGGTTGTGGAGGTCAGAAAGGCAGTTGCTCCATTTAAAATACTGGTATTCAGCTGTATCCAGTTAGACTGGAAGCCGACCCCAATGTAGTTGGGAAAAGGCTAGGCAGATGATGATCGAAAAAGGTAATTAGGTCAGGTTCATATTCAGCAGCAAAGAATCTTAACCTCAAGAATGTCATCACGAAAAAATATTGTCATCGCATACCTATCTACATACAACGCAGTTTATACACGAATCAATCTCGATAGAAAAATCTGGAAGATTCTTTCATCTCGGGAGTGTATTAGGGGACAACCCAAACAAATATGGAAGTAACGGATTATGATCACATTTCGCTTTACAACCTTCCATAGCTTTATCCTCCACGTATACGACTAAGGGCGAGTGGAAAAAAGCCTTTTCACATTCATTTTTTAGCAAAAGGGACCATATAGTGAGTAGGGATGCGTACATATGTCGTTACAATGACAAGTGTGTAAATATTTTATTATTCAGATTGGGATTGCATTTTGGGGATTAAAATGGCCGTTTTCTGCTTTTATTTTGTACCTATAGATTATTTGGTTATCCCTTTTCTTACCCTTGTGCTGTAACACTTTTCTTTTTGTTGAGAGCTATTTTTCGATGCGGTATCGTTTGTTGTACAGGTTTGTCTGTGTAAATCATGGTTATTGAGTAATGATAAACACATTTGGTGAATCTGTCTATCGCGAATCTCTATGATGTTAGAATTTAAATTTCAACTTAAAACTTTCCTTATACCGATGACTTTATCGGTATAACTATGTCTTAAATGCCAGATAAGAACTACACTGAACAACAAGAAATAAAATGCTAAACCAAATAAATATTCAGCAGGTCTTGAAAAATAAGTAAAAAAAAAATATATAATAATATATGTATGTGTGTGTGTATATGTATATATGTAATATTTTTTCTTTCTTTATATCTTGATATTCTGTCAACCTTGTATTGTTATAGTGAAATACTTACCTAAATAATATGATAAAGATGATATCCATGTTATTCGATACATGGCAGATCCTCATTAGTTTCCAATAAACCGACGTTGAACTTCGAACTTATTACCCCCAATCCGTTTTTTGTAACCGTAATATTTTATATTTTTATGAATAACTACGGAATAGTAACAGAAAGTCTCGCTGCCCTAGTGGTCGCGAGCACAATTGCTGACCGTGGTCAGTCTCAGTTTCGATTCCCAAGACAGGCAGTGTTATTAAATTTTTCCACTAGAATTACCCCGGTAGCCGTTCGTGAATCATCATCAATTTCTGCCTAGCCTTTTCCCAACAATATGTTGGGGACACTACAGACAGGCTATACTTAATTAAAGGTATGTGAACTTCTGTCTAGTTTTTAGGGGCTGTGATGGTGTTATGTTAGTTACACACATTTCTAGACGAGATTTACAGTCGCACCTAATAAATACTGATACTCGCCCATTCAATGGAAGTCGATAATGGTATTTAGTTACATGTGATTGTTGTTGTATAACTGCCATTTATAGAGTTCCCAGAAAACTGAAACGGACAAAGGACTGAAATCGAAATTGAATTGACACAACATTACCGGCTGTTTTATGCCTAGCCAATATATTCGTGGAATTAGACCACTGTGTAATAGTGTTTTCGATCAACATTTAGAGGTAAAATAGGGTATTTGACAAACCAATCAATTGACATACTTTTTAAGAGCTGTCAAAACGTGATTCCCGCTTATATTTTGAATGGAAATAGCACGCTATGACGTCACTATTTAATCAACTCAAAGACTCGACTATTTATTGATTTCAAAGCAACTAAAAAACGAATTTTGCAATTAATTAAAAATTAATCAGGTTTTCAGGTCTAAAATGAAATCATTTTTTAGAGAAGTTGTGTCTTGGAATTATTGTTTAATGGTGTCAACTACCCAATTATGATCACGGTTAGAAGTTCGCAGAATTTTCTCGAATATTCAATAGAATATACTAAATCTAATCGCGGCTGAGAGCGACAAAACTAAAGGATGATTTCTACCTAACGGCTCGCATCGCATCGGCAATGATAGGAAGAGCCGACATCGAAGGATCAAAAAGCAGGGTCTGAACTGTCTGTACGTATCAGCGACCATTTAAGGATGAATAGGTAAGGAAGGAGTGGCTAAATAATAACAGCCGCTCGCTCGATCTTAAGGTTAAGCCACGCTTGCCTAGGTTGGTCCGTGAATGGGTAATCGCCCATTACATGCCGAGTTTCTTCCGTGCCTCGGAAAGCACGTTAAGCCGTAGGTTCTGGTTGTCATTTGTAGATCTTTGACAGTCCTTACAGGTAATCAGTAGCCTGAAAGTCTGACAACCAGTCTTACCATGGGATATCGTATTACCCAGTACTAACTGGGTTGTGGAGGTCAGATAGGCAGTGGCTCCATGTAAAATACTGGTATTCAGCTGCATCCGGTTAGACTGGAAGCTGACCCCAACATAGTTGGGAGAAGGCTAGGCAGATGATGAGGTATGGAAGGGGATGTTCATTGTACAAGTTATTTCTGTGCTTACTTTGTTTTACATAATACGGGAGAAATAAATATATGATGAAGTGGCGCTTATCTAGGTAAGATTGATTTCAAAATAATGTTCTAGCCATGTAGACACCCTGTTACATATTTTATTAAACGTCCTCCAATCCTAATTCTCAATTAAACTTCTGGTAGTTTAGGCTAGTTTTTTCAAAACAAAGAAAAAGTTCATTTACAAAACAAGTTTATTTATAACCCAAAACCCGTCAAAACGTGTAACCCAGCAAGTCAATATATTAACTAAACACGAATCCGTCTGTACAATAATATTACCTGTCGGTAAACACAAACGCATATAGTATGTCAGGCTGCGGTTTGCGGTGGCCACCACAGACTATCGGCGGCAATACGACGCCTACCTCGCATTTGTAGGGCAAACAAGGCATCGGAATCAATTCCCAATTAGAGGTTGTTTTACATTTACGTACAGTAATTTTATTTTACATATTATTGAACTTTTGTTTTTTTTTCAAGGAGGGGTACTTATGTAAATAGACGGAGAGAGGACCTTAACGCAACGATTATAAGGGCATTACATTGCTCGATGACCTTGATGATTTGATCCCTGTACTTGTTTTTGTTGACTTGCCCCGCACATTTCGCAAAATTTCGGTTTTTATTTATTATTTAAAAATATTAAAAGAAATAACAGAAAAAAAACAATACAGATTGTTAAGTATATCATTACGTATTTTTTGTTACAAAATTCATACCGATCTATTCAGCCGTTACAGAGATAATTTACAATTAAGGTTGAAAAAGGACCTATTTTCTACGATTAACCAAAAAAAATTGAGAAGGTTTATTAAAATTTTAAACAATACAATTTATTTGTGATGAACTTAACTATAACATACTTTTTTTACACGGAAAACGCACGAAGGGATTCATCAACAAATTTCTTTGAACATACGCTGTTTTTGTGATTTGAGCCATGTAATGCCCTTAAAGCAGGTTATCATAAAAGCTAATATTTTACCATTCGTTTTCATTTCAATGTAAAATACTAAAGAAATAAACCAGTTTCTAATTAAAACAAGCCATCTAACCGCAGTTAACACGAAGACAAAGACGTCTCATTAGAAGTGTAAATTCTTTAATCACCATGTCGAACGTGTAACATGCGAACTGGTGATCACCATGTATATCATTAAAGTAAGATGAGCGCTACTGCCCATTCAACTGGCATAATCCCTTTCTCACCCCTAACGACGCCCAGGGGAACTAAGGGGGAGTCCCGAGACCCCTTGCCGGTACCGCACCGCGCAAAACAGAACGGGCCTCAAAATACACCCTATAGTTAAACCATCCAAATAGCGTCGCTCAAACGTTGTCAGTCAAAAAGCCTTCCCGAATTGGATTCCAAATAAATTAGAACCTTTAGAATTTCATCATTTAGTGAGCACTGTTATTGAATTTCATGAACCAAATCGTAAATTCAAAATTAAATTTAGTTGAAAGGAACTCGATAACACTTCATTTAATGGGTTGGTCCGCTAACATTTACATCTGGAGCTTTGTGAGCCGCCGACACGTCATTATCAGGGGGAGTTTATGCGTCATGTAAATAACGCTAAACACTCACTAACTAACGTTTTACATCGCGGCTTACAAACGTTTGCAAGTCGCACGGTTTCGCATAACCAACGATGCTCATAAAACAAAAGATAGACTACATCGATGTATGTGTTAAACTGAGACTAAACGGAGGTCAATTATCGCCCAATAGCCGTTACTAGTGTTCGGGAATACGCATCAATATCACCGTTTTGCGACCAGAAATTGCTAGTTCACGATGCTATATGGAGTTCAGCATTCGTGTGCTTCCCCCATAACGGTACTGCCAATTTCCAAAGCTATTTTTTGCGACGGACAGCGTCAACTAAGTCGCATCGCCGGTGTAAATTCCACCTAAGTCGGGGGTTGTTTTTATAAAGTCTGACGTCAGTCCCTCAACCCGTGTGAGTAAAGCATTTCAGGGGATCAGTTTTCAAAGAAAATACGCTTTGCGGATCCGGTTTACTAGTGTGATGCGGGCAAGCCTCGTCGAGCCGTCGAGTGGGACGAAGATTATGGCCGGTCTTTGTTCACAATTTTTTTCCCTTCATGTATATTTGTTTAACTGAAGAAAACCGTAAGCTCGGGTCCGTAAAGAATTTATTTACGCATTCATCCCGTTACTTATGTAAAGTCGGTAAAGGACTCTGTTTGGGTCAGCACCGGCTGAAGTGTTGAAAAATTATGTCTCTATTTTGCTTGAAGAAAAAATACAATATGGTAATTTTAGATATCCAAGAAAGATTGGAAAATTAAATAGGAATCTCCATCACTTTCCCCAATGTTTAATGAATATTAAGTACCCAAAAATAGTATACTAATAACGAGCTAAAACGTTTATTTTTATTATATGAACAACGTACGGTCTAAAGCAAATCCACTACAGAAAATGCGTCAAAAAACCGCGCCACTTGTACCCAATATACTTTACGACTACACACAATGACCACTCTTCACTAAAACGCCTATAAACTACAAATCCTGGCCACAAAGGTCGTACGTACTACATCAAGTGACGTCATCACTCCACACGCGCAGGACTCGGCACTGGATTATTCTTTTAAATCTTACACAGCGCACGTATTAAGGGAATTAATTTTACAGCAAACCGCGTTAGCCCTGTAAATTTAATCAGCTTCCAAACAAATGACGAAGGTGGGACCTACACATTACGATGGAAGCTCGGTCCACGGTTAATATGAAAATGCGGGTAACCAACGTGAAAATATGACGGCATTAATATAAATTGCACTTAGCGTCGGGTGGGGAAAAACAACTATTAGGGAGGAATAATGAGCAGTAGGCAGCACATAATGTTAGCTCGTTGCTGTTAGAGTACACCTGTAGGACATAATAATTGTTGGTTCATTGTCAATGTCAAGTTGGTTAATATGTTTTAATTTGGTTGGGAAAGTCAATGATTATTGTTTAAAGGTTGCGAGTGAGTGCATATGGATAAATTGGACACAGATTAGTGGCTACTCAATTGCGAGGGTTATAATGAAAACTAAGTGGTCACTTTTATGGATTCCGAAGGGTTAGCAACGGGGGTGGTGACTGATCAATACGGTACAGCGGAACCTATACGTTGGTTTACACATGTGAAAATAATTACGAGTCCATATTTAATTTCAATTTGCCAATAAAACCCTGTCATTGGATATAAATCGAATTGTATTCATCAATCAATCTACGTACCCTACGGCCACATATATATCCTCCATTTCCATAAAATTATATCTACATAAACAATGAATATACAAAAGCATCAAATTTTAAAACATTCACAGTTTACTGAATCTTCATCGCCGCGCCGCCGCCGGTTGGAATTTGATATTGTAAATGCCAACACAAACAAGTTGATTGTTTCGCCATCATGCGAGCTTTACTCCATTTCATTAATATTCCATTCTTATGACCACCGAACCTTTGTTCTATCCCGCTAATTCGAAATAACATGAACGAATACCCTTTTGTTATTTTATTGTTATACGTACTCGTATATTGTTCTCAAGAAACTAATTAATTGGCCTTTTTTGTCGTTCGTAATTTATGCGTAGCGGTTCAAGGGTTGTGAAAAGAAATTTTTAGGGCAGGTGCGGGGACATGGGTTTTTGTTTTTACTTTATAATAGGTTTTTTTCGTTTATATCATCTGAAAGAACAGTTTACAAAAGTTATGGGTAAAAATGCATTATACTTATTGCTATCACGTCTTTGCGATCACTTTTATGTTCTAGACCATACGAGAACCTTCTAGTTACGGAGATATTGGGGGTCAAAGTTCCAACGTTTTCGCAAGTTTTTTTAAAATACATGTTTTTATGTAAGATTTTTACTTTACACGCCTCCACGACCCCCGTACTATTCAATCCATGCATCAGCACAATGCTTTGAGTGCTTTCCATCGAGTCCTACCGTAAAACGTGATTATTCACCCCAAAAAAAAAAGTCGATTCCCAGCAATAATTTTTGCGTAAAGTTGCTTAGTTTGATGTACAGAATGCTTGGTTGACGGCTATGTGAAGGGTCTGTTTACACTCTGAATTATCTTCCCGTGGGTGTCGTAAGAGGCGACTAAGGGACTTACCAGAGAATGGGCAGCAGCGTTCTCTGTGCTTTTGTAACAACCGTACTGGGATCGCCAACCGTCGGTTGCCAAGTGTGGCGATTATTGCAAAACCTCCCCTTTGGTCAAGGCCTATGTCCAGCAGTGGACGTCTTTCGGCTGAAATTATGAGGATGATACGTGTTGCTAACATATTAATAAACATATTACACGGTACAATAAAAATTTGCTTTCAAAGACCTCCGCTGCTGGATATAATTTGTCACACTAATCGTAACAACAAATGCTTCTGACGAAATGTTCATTGCTCTTTATAAGCGAATATCCAATAACATTAAGACAGCTGCAATAATTGGATACCCATCACAACATTAAAATGTCTTTGAAAGGGTGGTTAACCAATTAATTCAGCCGTCCGTACAATAATTGGAAAATACCAATTAAAGACCATCTTTTGAGATAAATGGGTTTTATCTGTTTATCCATACACAATAATCTCAAGAACCATTCCGAGGAAAATCTCGATCTACAAGAATCGAAAACGTTATTAATTTTGAGGGAGCAGGTAGGTTACTGAAGGTATTCATTGAGCATTTATTGAAAAGCCGAGTGCACAGGTTTTGAAAAGGCGCGCCTGAATAGCTACGTGCTATAAGGCGACTCGACTATAGTTTAATGCCTTTTCATGCGTTGAATTTGTCGTTGGCTCTCAAATAATACTGACATTTATAAGGTCTCACGCGGAGAAAATAATGTTTAAGTGTACCGTCAATTTGAGCTGGCACGTGTACTTACCTAAATAAAATATCCATTGGTTTAAATTTCTCGCGAAAGTGTCATGCCAAGGTAACTGGGAACGATACTTAAAACGTTTTTTAGCTTAGACATGTTCCCATATACACTTGTAATTTGGGAGCTGTCCTATCGTGACATTTATAACGCTCAGTTACATTTAGTCCTAAGATACGTTACTCGAAATATGGAAAGCAATGTTGCCATTAAAAACAGTCTAGCAAAAAGCGTGAATTTTGGACTTATTTAACAAATAATACGTTAGACAAAGAAAAAATATAATATTCTGTACGTACTTGTAACGTAAAATTTTCCAGTAAAGTATAAGAGACAATTCAATAGGAATAATACTCCCCCTGAAACTGGATAATGAATTGTCTTTGTCCACTTGCATACAATACAATGATCCCTCTTCAAGTCGAGAGCTTTCTTTTCCTCGCTCTCCTGAGAAAACTCAACCTTGACCTGAACAACATATCTTCCTACCTTTTTGTATAATAAAAAAGCCGCAGGTTTTTCAGCTGGAAAGTATAACCTATTTTTATTTAATTATTTGAAAGTGTGCTTGAGATTTGTACAGACTATTCTAGTTCAAAAAGATAGGCAACGGAAATCAGTTCGGGGTTTTGATACCCCGAAGTAGTTGATTTGGTAAATGATAAAAAAACCCCGCTCTCCAAAAAAAAAATATTTTTGTCTTTAAGAAATGAATTAATCATTATAATAAAATTCTCAAATTGTATATAAATATTAATAATATTTAAAGAAAAAAAGTTTTGTAAGTTCAGGCTATCTCCGAGACTATTCATTAGATTTCAAAATTCTATCACTGATGGATAGCGACAGTGTTGCCAAGTGACAGGATAATGTTTCTTAGACCTGGACAAAACCGCGGGCAGTATTTAATGTTTTATTTCATAATATCAATATCAGCCTAGAAATGAAGCCGACCTTCCAATATGTGATTGGGTTTAAGCGCTGAGCTATGAACATTCTTCACGTTCCAAAGTGTCCGGCCATTTTACGACTTCATTCTATCGCCTCCAAATAATTCCACTTTCATTTTTAAACTTCGAACGAGGAAATATAGAACAGCTTTTATTTAAATTTAAAACAGGTTTGATGAAAAATTGGATAATGGGTGGTACACTAAAGAGTTTTGATTCTTCTTTTTTTTTAAAGATCATTCTATATACGGACTGTCTCATAGATCTATTTTTCTAAAACATTTAAAGCAGCTTCTCGACTCGCCTTTGGAATTTTAGTAAAACATTATTTATGTTAAGAATACGTTATACGAAATAATCCGTGAAATTCTGGATGCTGCGGAAGGCAGCACCGACCCCGCTATTTGTTGCTCGCAATATTTCGGTATGTACTAGCTGTGATGCATAATTTTCGACGATGCATCTTGACGTTCCGCGTTGGAGCACTTTGCCTTGTGTAAATGGAATTTTCTGGGTTCACGTTTATAAATGTTGGTTATTTTTTAAGTGATGTAAGCATTTTTGACTAGAATTTTTGTCGCCGGTAATGGGATGTGGAGTGAGATTTTATATGTTTCCAAATAAAGCAAAGAAGATGCACAATAAATTTAAAAGGACAATAGGCAAAAATGTATGGAACTTGGTCCAAGAGCCTCCACTGATGAGACTTGTGGGGAATGAAAGTACATTTAAAAAAAGAATCTTGCGACGGATTTTGATATTTTTTTGTCAGAATTATGTGACAAGTATATACTTTCATTCCTCACAAGTCTCATCAGTGGAGGCTCTTGAACCACTTTTGAGCATTGTCCTTTATGGTAGAGAGTTGCATATTCTACCACGGAATACATGAGCATACCAAAGTTGGTCCGCAAAATAAAGACAATTTTTTTACAGACAAATGGCATGCTATTTTTTATAACATAACAATAACAACAAATGACAATTGCCAGGTTACCAACCAAAATACAGGTAAAAACACGTAGTATTTGCCGGTGTTTTTTAAGTAATAATTTATAATAAACCTTCCAAACCAGGAACAACACACCAAAATTAAAAACAACAATTTTCTTGTACCAAATGAACGCCTAAACACGACCAAGTAACACTCCGCCATTAAAATGCAAGTCACAAAGTTCCCGGCGGTTGCAGGGAACACTACATAATCATGTTTATTAACCATTATGGCCCTCTTACACGCTCATTCGACGAAGTTAATGTCCCTACCCTTAACTCAAAACAGGCTAATTTTATGACAAGTTAAATTCATTAAATTAATACCTCGGAAAGGATTTGATGCGATTATAAAGAATGGTATGTTGTTACCCAACAAAGGGGTCCGCCTGGACCTTTCGTATATTTTCGTCCATTTTCGTACATTTCATATAAATTTTCGTTATAATCATGTCATCCCCTTAACGTTCATCTCGTGAAATGAGGAGGCTTTTTAATTTTTTAAACCTTCCTTCTAAGCAGACACCAAACATTTAATTTAATATGGGGAAATACTCGGTGCCAAAAAATTTGGGCTATCTCAATTTAAGAACTCATTTGATTTTTTCATGTGGGGTTACAATCCTTGTTAAATGACTAATTAAATCAAGAGTTAACAGCTGATATTTCAGGAAATGTTGCATGGTTTGCTTTTCCTCTTGATTTTACGTCCATTCTAATCTAGTCGCCTTTTACGAAACATAGAAAAAAGAAAGGACACTCCAATCTTTCCTACGAACAGTGAAAATATGCTTTCAGCAGGTGCAAAAGCCAAATAAATAGGTATAATAACATTTACAATCTGTTAGTTTGTAGGTAACGTGGAAGCGTATCTGCCACATAATGGTAAACAGGCAATTTATTATGACGTAACGTTTGTCGGAGGTACGCTAGAATTGTAGAATAGAGAGATACAGTGCTGCTCGTTTTATGTACTCGCATGCGAGATAATTTTTGATTTATGTGACTGTTAACACATATCAATGGATGTTCGTTATAGTTCAGGTGTTTTCCAACGGGTGGCGAAATACATGGATTTGTTTGGTACGGTTTAGTGCTTTTGAAATTAGAAGGTGTTGATTAGTTTTTCTGGTCGAAAGTGTTTATTTTTACAAATGTTACATTTTCATACATGATTCTTGCTTATAAAGCTGTTTCTTCATTAATACTACCTCAATAAGAGTAGAAATAAATTCTTTCTCACATAAAACTGTAGAAAAACGCCAAGATTGAAACAAATGATTACGATTATTTTCAACGAGCTTTTGGGGTTCCGTAACCAAATGACGTAAAAGAAATCCTTATAATTTCGGTCTGCCTTGTCCGTCCAAATGTTATACAGCCATTTTGTTTTTATTTTTTAATATAACAGAACTCATGACTGTGCGCCCGACACGCACTTGACTGATTTTTCGTCGTTGTTACGAAGTTAAATCAGAAAATGGTGCCTACATTTTTTTGATCAACGATGTATGAAAAAAAAAACCTTACACAAAATTCATGTTTAACGTAATGTAAGGTAATATAATTGTGTACGACAGACCGCCTCGGTTTACCCGTAAAGACATATTTTACGGGTGTTAACCCTTCGGGGTTAAATGTCGGAAAATGCTCTATTAACGGGCCCTACAATTATATTGTATCTAGTATAAAATATATCCGATGCTGTCATCATAGCTTAGTTATCTTTACAGCTTCTATAATAATCTGGGGTTTATTAGAATTAGGTACATAAAGGAAGTATTAACTATCGTATGAATTAATATAGAGGCCATGTTACTGTCTCTCGTGAATTAATATTTTAGTTGCATTTTTTTCTTAGTTTCTTTTAATTGTCTAGCATACGTTGGCGGTAGATATTAATTAGAATAAAATACCTAATTCTGTTTACTTTGTAAGTACTATTGCAAGGTATATCCTACTAAAATTCTAAAATTGATGAGGATGGATGGATAATTGTTACTCTTTCACGCAAAAACTACTGACCTGATTTGGATGAAATTTGGCACACCGATAGTTTTTAACCTGGATTAACACATTGGATACTTTTTATCCTGGTAGTACACACGGCGGCACATCAAGCTATACATTTCCAGTATATCATGGCCTTGTTTTGTATAGATTTCCTGTACAATGAGAGATCCGCTTAAACTGGTTTTGTATAGATTGATAGGCCGTCCTGCGTACGATCCCGTGGGACATAACCGAACTCCACGCGGGTGAAGAAGCTGACTTACCTTCAATAAGGAACTTTGTGATCTTAATTTTAACTCCTAAAAAATTCAATACTAATTGCTAAATAACAACCAAGTTTTTATACCCACATGTAAGCATTAGGATCCATTAAAATAAGTGCACCAAATTATAGATACAAGCTTTTAAAAACATTCTCACCCACTATTTGACACTTGCCTCCATATTTCGCTCGTCGCAGCCTCGTCACGTCCTCCCCGGACCATTAGCGGCAAACAGCGGGCAATGCCAACGTGCTCATTTACTGCACTGCTAACTAGCAGAGCATATTTTTGATATTATTTCAAACTGAAGAAAATATTTCAATTTTGTAGCCTGTAAACAAAATTACTAGTGAGAACTGGTCCAGTAACAGCTGTTCAAACCTAAACAAGTAAAGTGGCTCAGTGTAAAAAAAAAACCAAAAAGTTTCTAAGTGTAATTTATTTCATCACCACTGCTGTCAAAACAGTAAAAAAGGAAAACACTATGTGACAACCATCATACCAAAAAATCGAAGGCACGTGATATTCATCAACCCGTATTGGGCCCGCGTGATGGATTATGGCCCGTTCCTTCTTGCAGAGAGGAGACCTAGATGCTTCCAATGGTAATTTAATAGGATTCATGCTAAGTGACTGCCTCGTAAGTTTAGTGTTCGCAAGCGCGACCGCTGGGCATGAGGTCCCGGGTTTGATTACCAATTCGGGCAAAGTGTTATAAGGTTTTTCATTCAGGAATTTCGAAGTAGCAGCCACGGAGTCTAGATTTGTGCCCAGTTGATGGCAATAGGCTCATCCCCTATTTAAACATAACTGGCTAAATGTGCGTATACTATTAGGTACACCTCTGTCTAACCTTTCGGTGAGTACAGGCGTGATGTTTTGTTATATCACGCTAAGTCACTGATGTTATAAGCGATTTTAGATGATGTAGTATTCAGTGCTGATCCCCTCCCCCCCTGACGAAGAAACCGTTGCTTTGAGGTGTGAAAACTACAGACTGCTGGCCAAAGGATGTTTGTCATTAGTTACCGAAGCTCAGATGGTAAACTAATGCCTGTATCGATTTGTGGACTGAGCTAGCCAGGCTCTTGATTTTAAACAAAATTGTTTGGCCTTTGACAACCAACACCTCTGTGACAGGCTTTGCCGCTTTCCTGTATATTAGTCGACAAAAGCGGTGACTTGACATGGCACCCCTTCAAAGCGGAGCGTTTAATTGTAAACTATCCAGATACTACCACTTATCGATAATAGGAGAAGGTATTTTAGGAAAAAATCAAAACAAATTAAGTAGGTATCTATTGACGAAATATTTCCTTTCTAATAAAAAGCACTTTATTGTTATCTAGCCTCGTGTAACCTCATATAGTAAATCAATATTGACATAAAAATAAATAATCTGAAGTAAAACAATCCATACATAGGTATGTTTATTATTTACCTAAAATAATAGTTCATAGACGAGTGAACACAAGAGAGGAATATTAAATAAGGCGTCGTCGGTAACCATGAAACTGTACCTCCGCTCGGAATTGAATCAGATTATTGAATGAGTGTGCTGCGACATACGACGTCTTTGCTTCGACGTCGATGTAAATTGTACTAGATACGGCAGTGGAAAGTGAATTCAGGTAACAATATAGACGTAAGTAAGAATAATTCAATTGAGAAAGGTTTACCCAGGAATACAAGCAGCCACTTGCAGTTAATATTATCTTCTGAAATTCATAAAATAAACTGAAATAGAGCCTTATTTTTCTTACGTCTTTTTCTGTATTATTTTATTTTAGAATCAGCTGTTGGCCGCCACCTTCGATGGTGTGAAATTATTATTATTATAAAAATATTACTTCCCTATTTGCATCTGATTTTGTTAAAAATTTCAATTCTATTTTTTTTGCACGGATCCCTAATTGTCTTTCTAAACCCCGTCAAAATCAGTGTAGCCGTTTCGGAGATTAGTCGGAACAAACAGACAGACAAATCTTTAAAAAAAAAAGTTTTATCTGGTATTAGTACCAAATTTGCATTCAATAAAAGCTGTATTTTGAAATTGCAAATAGACACTTAAATTTTATTTATTTGTATAGAAAAGCTTTTCCTACAGATTTCCCATTTGCTTCTTTATCGTGTAGTTAGTGCCTAACCTGGTGTCAGGGTTTTATGCCGCCCATGGGCCTCTGACTTGGCTTTACATGCCGTCGTTTTTTCCACTGGCAAAAACGACGAACTGCCTTGAAAACTTTCATTCCCTTTTTAACTTCTTTACGATCTGAAAGTATTTTCAATTAACCTTCCGTAGGACGTGCAAAATTTCCTGTTTCTAGACCTAGTGGGTTCAGACTGTCCATTATGAACAAATTAATATAAACACTGTTTTAAGCTTTCATGGTTTACAACTAAACTTATATAGTCACGTACGGGATATCTTCCGTGATTGTTCATTTTTCATCCTTTTTTTAGATAATAAAAGATATCCCGTTAGTGACAGTATAAGTTTAAATTAATCAAAGTATTTTATTTAATAGATTAATTACGAGTGCATTAAATACACTAACACTTCAAAAACTTGCACGATCTCAGAATTAAATCTCCGTCTTTTTTTCTTAACCTATATTGTCCCATTGCTAGGCAAAGACGACACGTTTTGACGGCACGATTGGCGCAGTGGCTGAGCGATTGACTGCTGCGCTGCGTGTCGCGGGTTCGATCCCCGGATGGAACAAATACTTGTATGATCTACAGGTAGTTGTTTGTAAACGCAGGATACAGGAGAAATTTCTAGTGTGGGGGATTTTTTTTTTATAAAAAAGAGGTCTCCCCATAGCCTTCCACTCTTCTCTCCTTGCTGTCACCGCATAAATAATGGAAACCTACCTATTAAAGCAAAAAAAAACTTGTAAAACCCACATGCTTTTAGGCGGTTCAAAGAAAAGCTTCTACATTTTCATTTACCTTGTCATATCCAGCTTCTCATATAGCTCTCCAGATAATCACGTTAGGGGCAGGTCAGTTTGCTAGACGAGAGGTCTAGTTTCATGCTGGACGAATTCCTAACGTTTTGAATATCTCATTTGAATGCAGTACCTGATATCTGCTCTCAAGCGAGTCTTACTTAATGTCTTTTAGTGAAAGCTTAGACTTTGCTCCATTTCTGTCGTTTTGTTGTCGAGTTGCCGGTAGTTATTACGTTCAAGTTCTTCAGTCTTTTGTTTTGACGTTCTTTTTTTCTTATCTTTTTATCAAACTATAGCCTTCCATTAAAGTCTGGATGAAAGCAATTTTGACAAGTTCGAAGGGTAAACGGGACCCTATTACTAAGCCTCCGCTGTCCGTCCATCCGTCCGTCTGTCTGTCAGCGGGCTGTATCTCATGATCCGTAATAGGTAGACAGTTAAAACTTCACATAATGTGTATTTCTGTTGCCGCTATAACAACAAATAATAAAAATGAATTAAAAATTAAAGGGGGCTCCCCTACTACAATGGTACGGAACTCTTCATGCGTGAGTCCGACTCGCACTTGGCCGTTTTTTTTTACTAATAGCAACATTACATGGCTGTGTTCACCGCTTGAGATTTTCTCTTCTAATTTAATTCATATTTTTATTGTACGGCAATTAATATCTAAATAATATTATGTTTTTTGAACAAATTAACAACATATAATTAAACCAACATTGAATCAATGTCTCAAAATTATTTGATTTTTATTCTTCCAGTCTCTTGGGGACATTACCAGTTCACAGCGTTGAGAAGGAGTTATTTGACGCCATTTTTAAATTACTTACGTTAGGTTATTTTAATTTATAAGTGTATATAATATTGTTATATATTTAATCTATACTAATATTATAAAGCTGAAGAGTTTGTTTGTTTGGTTGAACGCGCTAATCTCAGGAACTTCGGGTTCGATTTAAAAAAATCTTTTAGTGTTCTATATATCCCATTTATGGAGGAAGGTTATAGGCTATAAAACTTCACGCGGACCAAGGTCGCGGGCAACATCTAGTCATAAATAAAACAACAAAGTAACAATGTATTAACCGTATGTATGTTCCAAACTTTACCAAATAAGTACAAAACATGATCCTTTGTTCTCCATGTCCAGTTTTCTAACATAATTCTGTTCTGCCCCGTCATACAACCTACCTCGAAGCGTCCGACCTTAACTATGTGCTTATAAATGAGAACAAACTTTGAATTCACGCTTAGCTCATTATATGCTGAAGTAGTTAGTTGGATTAGTTAGCGAAATGTAAGTAACTGTTTTAAACAATGTAATTATTACGACATTGTCTAGCCAGAATTAATTTAGTTGTTTTAGCGGGACTGTTGAACATTTGACTGCATCATTGGTCGAGAGGTCGTAAGTGCGACTGCTGAGCGTGAGGTACTGGTTTCGATTCCCAGGTCGGGCAAAGTGTTTTCAGTAGCAGCCACGGAGTGTGGATTTGTGGTTGATAGCATTAGGCTCGGCCTTTATTAGGTGAGACTCAAACATAGCTGGCGAAATCCGTAACAAAATGTGGGTGTACGATAGATGAACCTCTGCGTAATACTTCGGGGATTTAACGCGTGTTGTTATGTTATGTAATACTGAAATCTTAATTAATTATGCATAACAAAAGCAGGGAAGCGTCGATAGTCATTTTTTATGTTTAGATCTGTTACTTTTCTGTTATTATTTGAATAATCTCTTTCTCCATTCAGCGTTAGTGCGAGTACCTACTTAAGGTAGGTACCACTGGTGGCGAACGCAAAAAAGAGTATATTTTTATTTATTTAACACTTCAAGCACATACTACAGAGGCGGACTTAATGCTACAGACATTTTGTAGAGACAAACAGTGGTAGGTGTCTAAATCTGTCTACCCTCGTACCCTCTTTCTTTGTCTTTTGCTACGCGCACTACTGGAACTCGACACTAAGTCACGGCAAAACACTCTCACAGTATCACCAAGTTTTGTGGAGTGTGGTGGTTTTGTCTGCTCCTGACAATTTATTTTCTATCCACCCGCATTCTCCAGTCAAACCGCGATCATGGCGCTTGCAACAGCGTCGAAATATCGGGAACTCAAAGTAATGCACAATCACGGAAGATATCCCGTAAGTGACAGAATAAGTTTTGAAGTGTCTGTTTGTAATTTCAAAATAAAAGCATTTTACTGAATTCATATAAAACCTACGGTACTTATAACAAAACAATTTTATTTTAATTTTTGTCTGAAATTGTTAATAAAATCCGATTCGCGCGGACGACAGTCGCGGACAACAACTAGTTTACAATAAAGCAAATAGAAAGTGCGCTCAGTAAAATAAATTAAACAAATAATCATCTTCTTTCATACAAAATTTGTCCTGACAATTTCTAACACAACAACAAAAAAAATCACCCAAATCGATCAAACCGTTTTAAAGTGATAAACATTCACACATGCGAGTATTGATTTATATTTTTAAATATATTCAAGGCAAAAGATATTCTCTTACTAATAATTAAAATTTAATGATATATTTGTTTATCAACTACCCCAATTGTTAGTAACATTGTTCTTAAAAACTATTGTTAGTATACAAACACAGAAATAAAAAGAAAATAGTAAGGTTATTTGTGGAGTCTTCTGACCAGCAACGTTCTATGAATTTCTCCTGTATCGTGGATGCGTTTACAAACATTTCAACTCATAAACACAAACAACCGTACATTTTATGCAAATTTTCATTACTTTCTATTAGTACTTACCTTTACATTAGCTGAATGAGTAACGAGTAAATATTTTTTTAGAACTCGATAGAACTGCCAACTTGTATAAAATAAAATAACTTTTCAAGCAGTCACCGAGTTTACAAAGGTTATAAAGTGCAAATCTTTTAACTGAACGAATATATATTTTTACTTTACTTTATAACGAGTTAAAAGTAAAGTATTTACCCTCTTGTGCGATTTTACCTACATTAAAGTGAAGAACGCGTAAGAAAGTAGTACTTTTCTCTCGGTAACGAACCAGTGGCGTGCCTAGGGGCCAACATTACGGCAAACCCATAAGACAGGCAGACTGTTCAGAAACCCTAACATCATGAAGAGTAGCAGGTTATAAGGGCAAGCCAAGCTTTTAGGCTTGTATGAAAGTACCGCCACTAACGATGATCATCTGTCTAGCCTTTTCCCAACTATGTTGGGGTCGGCTTCCAGTCTTACTGGATGCAGCTGAATACCAGTATTTTACATGGAGCGACTACCTATCTGAACTCCAAAACCCATTTAGTACTGGGTAATACGATACCTCTTGGTAAGACTGGTTGACAGACTTTCGGGCCACTTACTACCTGTAACGACTGTCAAAGATCTACAATTGACAGCCGGGACCAACGGCTTAATGTGCTTGCCGAGGCACGGAGGAATCTCGGTATGTAATGGGTGGTCACCCATCCACAGACCAGTCTAGGCAAGCGCAGCTGCTGTTATTTTTTTAGCTACGAGCTAACGTTATCGTCTTGAAAAAAATACGTGCCTTTAGTTTCTTTTAGGCATTTTTAGATGTCGTATAATTTTACCTACAAAACAAAAAAGTAATTTCACTTTTCTACGTCCAAACATATTCTAATTTCTTATTAATTAAATCCCTCCCGTGAGGGGACTTAATCCATTTTGTAGCTTACTAATACGTGAGCAAAGACGACCCACATCTCAGTTTTGACGGAGGTACGCATCTCCTGGCTAAACGTGAATTTATTTGCATATAATTATTAACATTACGACGGCCCCTTAATTTACGTGGATATATTATGCATTGAACTTTAATTATTTAGGCTTCTGAGAATTTAATTGAATGCTTTTAAGATTTTTATTTTTTTTATTTTACACTTAGTTTTCTTTAATAAAATTTAATATTAATGAGTAGAAAACATAATTATCAAGAATTTTAATTTGTAATTTGTACCATGCGTACTCTCTATTAAAACTTTTCGTAGTATACAAAATTCCTCCCCTCAAAATATTGAATAGGTCAGGCATCAATTCAAGGCTGGAAGCCACATCTAGCAAACATGGAGAGTTGAGAAGGAAAATAAAGCGTAAAATTTGTTTTTTGTAGAAAAACCATGACTACCGGATCTGAAAGTACCTAACAGTTAAACAAACGTATACCACCTGCGGCTACGCATGTGTATAAAAATCTCACGCCCTAATAAGAAGGTAGGTCCTAGGGTAAAGTACTATCTTTATCAAACTTCAAAGCCGTCGGTCCTTATAAAGCCATAAAAAGTCCCTTTTATAATATTAAGTATGAGAAACTATTGTTACTGTACTGCAATGTCGGACTAGGTCACCCTAGTCTTGCAGAGTCATTTATTTAGAAAATACTATGTTCATTCAATAACAACAACATGGCGGAATATTTTTTTAAATCTATCAAAAACTGGCCAAAATATGGCTATTCAATTTTATAAAAAAAAAACTAACATGAATATTAATAGTACTAACTATAGCCCGTGGTTTCGCCTGTGTGGAGGGTAGAAATTATCCCACAAGAACGTTCTATCGATGCGTAAAAGAAGGATAGAAGCATTATGGATGTTTGTCCAATTTTAAATTGTACCACAGTAGACCAAAGTGTTATTGGGTTTTCCATCACGAAATTCTCTAATTGATGGGAATAGGCTCGCCCCTATTACATGCAACTAAAACATAACTGGCAAAATGTGGTTGTAGCACACGTCTTTCTAACAATTCGGTAACAACATTCGTCATGTTATGTTATTTAAGGTCTATCTTTTCATACACGAAATATTTTAAGAGTAACTTCTATAATTCGTAAAGTCGCCATAGAAACGAAAAAAAAAAATATCTGAGTGTTTTTGTTTTTACGAAATTATTATAATTCTAAAAATGTTTGAGTCTTTTTGCATAAAACCTTTACTCCCATATTCTAACAATGACAGTAGGTAAATACGACGTAGTAAACTAGCGTAATGGATGTTCAAAAATAAGGAGCCAGTATTTATTTTGTGGGTCAAGTAATTTTTAATTAATTATTTTTACAAAAAAAATACTCAGATAAAAAATAAAAACCCCTTGAAATGGCTTCGTTATAGCCGTTAGATGATTCTCTGAAAATATTTCGTGTATGAATACACAGAAAACAAATTATTTTCAAAGCTTTATGAAAAACTGCCCAATATACCAAAAAATAATCTTACATGGTATGTGTGTAGTATACAGCTGTAAAATATTCCAAAAAAATGCCATTTCCCACATTGACGTCAACGTATGTATCAATAGCGGAACACGGTATGGTTGATAACAGCTCGTTGGGATGGCAGTGTTCAATTCCCAGATGTAATAACTCGTAAATTTATATTACTCCGCTGAACAAGTTCAAACACATTATCTATGTATGTATGGGACAGTTTACACGGGTATTTGGTGTATGGTTTAATTTAGATCAACTGTTCAAGTTAGGTACTTGACCAGTTTAGTATAATCAGAGTTTAAAGTTCCCACTGCTGGGACACAGGGCTCCTCTCGGTAAGTAGGACGGGGCCGTAATCCCTGTCACATGTGTCTTTTTCCAGTCCTTGGATCCACTCGGTCACAGCTTTACTCCACCTGCCATCACCGCGCCTTGCTAGGTGCCCTGTCCAACTCTTGAAAGAAATTTTTTGAAATTTCTTTCAAGATTTTTTGAAAATTGAAAGAAAAAAAAAAACCTGAAAAAAATATATAATTACTACTAATTACAATTTTTCTTTCAGGTTTTTTTTTTTTGGTATTAAAATAGTACAACTCTACAGTTGTACTATGTGACTGTGCTCTTATCAATTCCACATAATTATATCTTCTTTTCTTTAAAAATACGTATGTTTGTAAAGTAGCCTGAGCACCACAATTTAACCTAATGGACGTAAGTTGGAAGCTTACGGCCTCAAATATTACTTCCATACGTCTCTTTTTTACCCCTCAAAAAAGGAAATTCTGAAAACAATCCACCTTCGAACTTGCCTTACCACACTGTCAGCTGTCAATGTCAGAATCAAAACTTTTCGTGTTCGCTGTAGATACAAAAGAGAATTCAATACCGCACTATTTTTTTCAAAACAACCTGCGGGCGAAACTTACTAACTGAATATTGTGGATGCTTCCATCGTACGTACTGCTCTTAAGTTAAAATCATTGCACTAAACACTAATTAAAATTACTTGCTACATCAATTAACTACAGTCAGTGAAAAAAGTTGGGGTGACGCATTAAATTATTTTAAACAAAGCACATATTCAAGCACCAAAGTTTTGCAACTAATCAAGCAGTTTCACTTAACTAAGCGACCTTCAACTATACAGGGTGTAACAGAAAGGGTATAGACATATGAAAGAAAAAAAATATCAGCTATCCCATACTAAATTTCAATACCTACTCGACCCAAATGTATGGGACAGCTGATAATTTTTTCGCATTTACGATAGTGGACGCACGGAGGAAATTTTTCAGTTGAAGGTTGCTTAGTTAAGTGAAACTGCTTGATAATCGTAAATGCGAAAAATTTATTAGCTGTCCCATACTAAATTTCAATACCTCCTCGATCCAAATGTATGGGACAGCTGATATTTTTTTCGCATTTACGATATTGTTTTTGTTTTAATACCAGTTACTTTAAATACCTTCGTGACCCATTTACTATTTGATGCATCCATCAGCACAATGTTTTGAGTGCGTTAACGGAGTCCTACCGTAAAACGTGATTTTTCACCCCAATAAAAAAGTCGTTTCCCAGCAATAATTTTGCATAGGGTTACTTAGCTTGATGTACAGAATGCTTGTTTGAGGGTTTCGTGAAAGATTCGTTTACACCTTGTATAAAAAATGTTGTAATGAGGCTTCGAATTATTTCAATTTAAACCTTGGCCCCAAAATAACAAAATTCACTTTCAAAAACCAAAGTTTTCAGCAGCTATCGACCGCGACTAGTTCAGCAGTTAGCTAAAGGACTATAAACTTCTCTAACTGAACTTGTGACACATATTGGTAACAACATCTCAATCCACTTGTGTATTTACCAACTTCAACGTAAATCATGTATAGAAACGTCACCTACATTTAAGTCCTTTGTCACGTTTGAGTCAGTTTATATACTTACTCGATACGGTTGAACATCAGTAGCTGAAGATATTCTAACAAGGAGTAAGTCACTACTATAATTTAGTGTTGTAGTGATACCTCGATCTTACATAACATGACATCACGTCTGTAATCCCACAAGGGTTAGGCAGAGGTCTAGCTAATAGTACACCCACATTTTGCTAGTTATAACATAACATAATATTGATTTAATTGGACAACATTGGTCCACTTGTTAGTACAAATACAAACGAATCAACTAAGTGTTAGTATTTATTAATTAAGTACACATAATTATTCTTCACTCCTGCCGCACGAGCAACCGGACAGCGTGTCTCAACAATGGTGCATCGTACTGTTCAGCTAGGGTTTTCAAAATACTGGCTAGCCCTCATTCTGTTCATTAAGGATGTAGTCTTTTTCCTAGTCCCATGCAATAGAGAGCGAGTCTATTGTCATCAACCGAGCACAAATCCAAACTCCATGAATGCTCCTGAGAAAACCCGATGGAAAAATCCAATACTACATTCCCCAACCTGGGAATCGAACCCAGGACATCATGCTCAGCAGTCGCGCTTGCGACAACTAGACCAACGAGGTAGTCAAACCCTCAATGTTCTCTGTCTAATATTTCTCAATGTTAATTTGTATTCAGAGTAGATAAAAGGAGCCGTATCGTTATATAACATTGGTTTATTTTGCTTCAAAAAAATTGTTACTGTAATATAAGAGTCGCGTTGATTCCAGCCGACAGTTTTGCGTCCGCGGCTCATTCGTGGTTTTTCTGTGACCCTTTAATTCGGCGCTCACGTTCATTGTTTAATACGACGTCATTTCATCGTAACAGAATAAATGAATATGGTATTAAATAAAACTGATGAGTTGAATGTAACACACCGAAAAAAAACATTAAAAAAAAATCCTAATCCGCGGTCGTAGCACTATCTACGCAAGCCTACGCCGTAGCCACTTTCGTAGCACGGTAGATGCGCAAGCGCTACGACAAAGGCCTTTGTAACAGCTAGTAGAGTGTTCAGAAAATATGTATCACTTATTTTTGTTTATATTGCTTCTCAATTTTCAAAAACACAACTATAGTTCTTTGTATTGGTAAATTCTAGAAGCTTACTACACTTACATCTCAAATTTCTAATTTAATACCCGTACCCGTACCCTCAATCTGTTCCTAACTAAAAACAGTACTTACTATTTCTTAGTATTTTGGGTTTATTGACCTACCAATAACCAATTAGGCTCGACCCAATGTTTCAAGATGTACGTAAACAAAATTTATTAGCACTTAAATTGGCCATTAACGGTAATCCCCGTTTACAAGCAAGCCTAACACAGTTCGTAACTATCAACTCCCATTTTTCATTTCGGAATCTGAGTTAGATAAACTTTATTTTATGACGTGTAGAAATATTTAGAAGAAAGTATTTTTTATTTCAGTGGAAACTAGTACGCGACCTTTGCCCGCGTGAAATTATTATAAAAATATGTCTTCCTTATTTGAATCTGATTCTGTTAACAATTTCATGTTTTTTTTTTGCACGGATACCTATTTATTTTTTCTAAAATCAAAGAAGAAGGAGTAACTTAGGCTAGTTACTCCTTATAATATCAGGTATCTGCCAGTAAAATCTAAACCTGTCAAAATCGGTCCAGCCGTTTTGGAGATTACCTCGGACAAACAGCCAGAGAGTCAAAAATTAAAAAAAGTGATTTTTTGTTATAAGTACCGTGTATACTTTCATATGCATGCATTCAGTAAAAAGCCATTATTTTGAAATAATAAACAGACACTTAAATTTTAATTTATTTGTATAGATTTATGTATTTACCTGTACATGATGAAACAGGCTACTGAAAGGTGTGAAGTTGACTGCGTATTTATTGATGTGAACTCAGATAATCTATCCATAATTTCCTCACCAAAAATATTTTGCAGTTATCAAACCCACTAGTATATTTTATTGACTTATGCACATGCGCCACAACGCACGGTTTACGGTCAAGAGTCACCGCCATGAGCACTAAAACGTTATACCATCAATATTAGATGACCCATCGCTACGGCACGTACTCGCTCAAATGGACTTCTTTACTATTATTTTTAGGTATATTTTATTTGAGTATTGTTTCTCTGACACTGGCATTAATTTTTATTTTTGATTTTGAGAGCAATGTCTTTTACAAAATTTCTGATTTTTTTTTGAGTATTTTGCTATTGGTGCCTTGGAAACCACGCTCTGTTTTTCATAGATCTTTGAAAGTCGTTATGGATGGTAAAAAGTCCGAAAGTTTGAATAAACAGTCTTGCCAACCCACTTAGTTGTATTGGGTTGTGGAGGTCAGATAGGCAGACGTTCCATGTAAAGTACTGATATTTAACTGCATCTGGTTATACTGAAAGTTGTTCCTTATTATAGTTGGGAAAAGTAATTCCTTATTAATGTTAGGCAGATAATTAGGCTTTAGAATATTTATTTATTTTGCTATATATCAAATCTTCTTCATGTTCCTTCAGCTCACTTAAAATACAACACCACTATGCTTTCTGACGAAGATTGCACCTATGTACCTAGATATCACGCATGCCATGTAATCTAGTACCACAAATACAGTCTCTATAACAAACAAATAGATAAAAGTGTGTCACAAGCTCAAAGCGTCGACATAACCAACATAGAACAAAACGCAACATTAAAAAAAAGCTTGTTAACAGACTACACGTTACATGCAATTGGTAACCCTAGATACAAAAAAATTCGCAACGTCAACACGTTTGACATTGTTTTTTTGTTTTTACAATAATTTTTCGATGACTACTAGCGCTTGTTGTGTCACGCACGTGTCATGTTTCGTTGTAAAACATATGAAAAGATAATAAAATTCAAAAGTGTGTCAGTTTTTATTATTCTGTTAGTACAGCAAATGGGAATAAAACATCGTCAGTTAGGTTTATATATCTGTGGGTTTATGCAACATGTTTGTACTAAATGACTATTTCCTTGCCTCGTTGGTCTAGTGGCCGCAAGCAGTAGCTAGGTCCTGGGTTCGATTCCCAGATCGGTCACGGTGTTATTGATTTTTTCCTCAGGAATTTCTCAGATCAAACTCAGGATATGCACCCGGTTGATGGACGGTCTTATTAAATAGGACTTAATTAAACAAAACTGGCGAAATGTAAGAGCACTATAGGTACACATCTGCCTAACTCTTCGGGAATTATAAGCGTGATGTTTTTTATGTAATATCTTCAGTAACTTTTTTTTGCATTTTCGAAATAAAATTAATTCAGATTGGGTCAACTAGGTCGGGTTGAGTATAATCGGAGAGGGTAGCGAGTTACGAATTGTGCCTAATGATTGGTTATAGGATCTGTCCTAATCAAATTTAACCTCGTCTTCGGGTTGCTTTATACAATTACTTTTGTAGGCCCCTTCAATGATTTATAGATATATAATATAGGATCTGATCATCATTCTCCTGCCCTTATGTCAATTTCCCAATTTATTGGGGGTCGACGCAGCATGTCTTCTTCTTCCATACACTTCTATAAGTCATCATATCTCAGCAGTCACCGCCTTTCTTGTCTTGCACATGGATCCGAAAAATCAGAGGTGCGTGTCTTGGGTTCGAACTTGAGAACTGCTATCCCTTTCTAGTAACATTATCTTTCACACTGCCAATATTACACGTGTCATCATCTTCTTGTCCTTGTCCCATTCTATTTGGGGTCGGCGCAACACGTTTTCTTCTTTCATTCTCCCCTATCAGACGTCACGGCATCATTTACTCTTTTCTCTTTCATATCTGTCTTCATTCTCATCATTTACTCTTTTCTCTTTCACACAATCCATCCAACTTTTCTTTGGCCTTCCTCTCCCTCTCGATCCATCAACATTCATGTCCATCACTCTTTTTACTCAAATGCGTTTCATCCCTCTTCATTACATGTCCAAGATTACACGGCCAATATTACACGTGTATTTTCGAAATATTCAGTTCATTATCGCACATTGTTTTTCCTCGTAAAACACTCAACAACATAAAATATGAAAGGTTGCACAACACTAGGCAGTGATGCGTCAGTTTTCGATGCAAAAGGCCGTTCGGCGGGGAACTGGTTGCCGCTAGAATTTCCCTATACATATTTGATCGGATTTACTCGACAACACTTACCTCGTCCACAAACTCCCGCCAAGGTGCTTTATATATCGAAAAATTCTCTTTGGCAGCCATATTTGGTAGACTAGAAGATTTGGTGCTATGGCGAAGGTTTTAGTGGATATTGTACTCATTTTGTGGAGTGCTTTGTGAGTTCTTAAGGGGTTTAGTTTAAATTCTTTTATTAGAATGGTTTTATGGCGTCTAATCAATCTGTATAGCTGCTAACAGCTGTCTTGGATTAGTCTCAAATAACACCAATCTTAAAAGGTAATCTAGTATAATAAAGTTGAAGAGTTTGTTTCTTAGAGCGCGCTAATCTCTTGAAGTACCATTGATTGATTGATTTGAACAAATATTTTTGCATTTGATAGCTCAGTTCTTGAGGTAGGTCATCACGCTACGATCCTCAGGAGCTCAGCAGCGGTGTGAAAAGCCACGAGACTCAATAAGTCAATAATAGAATGTAGCCAAGATAGACTCCAAAATGAATAGACTGCTTCAAAAAACATTTTATTAAACTGTTTTTAATTTGCATAGAATACCACTAAATCATCGCACTGTTTACTTCCACTTCACCGACTAAATTCGATTAAAACAACAGACTTATCAAAACTGCATTATTCATAGCGATTGTGAACTATTAAATCTGTTGGGTACAGCAATAAGCCACGGCACTAACTTACTGTAACTAACTGCAACTTGATTCCTAGCTACCAGATCCGAAGTCGCTAGTTTATACTCGGTTACCAAGTTTCATTCAAACATTACTTCATCTAATATTCTAGCTAACGTTGTGTGTCTTTCATCTGCTTCTTAAATAATTGGTTTAATAGTGGAAGATTTTGGAGATGGGTGTAAAAATATTCTTAACGAAGCCACTAAGTAAGGCACTAGTTCTCCCCATTATTGCGATTATTTTTTTTTGTTCTAGTCCATATCTGGGAACTTTCTAGTTACGGGGATATTGGGGGATATTTACTCTACAATCCCCGTACTATTTAATACATTCATCAGCACAATGTTTTGAGTGCGTTGCATTGAGTCCTACCGTAAAACGTGAGTTTTCACCCCAAAAAAAGTTGTTTATCAGCAATATTTTTTTGCGTATACTTACTTAGTTTGATGTACAGAATACTTGGTTGACGGTTTCGTGAAGAGTCCGTTTATCCCTTGTATAGTAACATCGTTCTCTTATAAAAAAAATTGCCTTTCATCACCAATTCCATAATTTTACCAGCAAAAATAAAACGGGATAAGGGTGGACGCACAAAATTGAGAGAAACAGCAGCAATAAACAAACTTGCAAAAGAAGGATTTATTAAATAATTGTCCTTTTTTAACACATCAAAATGCTTACCCCAATTAACCCACCTGTTTAATATCATCAAAACATTTCACAAAAATTCCTCGAGAGTAATTTCTTTCAACGCGATTTGTACTAATTAAGCTTGTTTTCCCTTCTAATTATCTCCTGAATATTCACGGAACGAAATCACTTGACCCCAAAATTGTTAGAGATATTGTTTGTTTACTCTCCAGAGGCCAGGCGGAAAACAATGAATACTTTTTTTGTTAGCAAGAGGCGATGGGAGCAGGTAATGAATATGCTGAAACAAAGAGCCTGATGCGGGGGCTCATTAGGCATTCAGTCGCTGTGCCTGCCTTAAAAATCATTTACAAAAGTCTTGATGAATTTTAGCCCTGTTTATTTCAAAGAAAATTCTTTAACATTTTTATTATTGTAATTTTTCTTTTTGTAAAGTTGTTCGTTTACATCATGTTTATTAAAGTGGTGGCATGTAATGTTACGAAACATTACAATGAATTTCATAACGAATTCTCAACTTGGATTTGACGACAGCTAGCTGTCTGGGAAATTACAGAAATAATTGTTATGAGTTGTGGAAGGCGGATAATAATGTGACGGCAGTATGTATGTAATACTAGTAGAGATATATTTTGTAGTTAATTAAATAGTTCAAACTTAACACGAAGCTAACTTCTGCGTACCTACAAAGTCGCTACATTCTGAGTATTTCCACAAATTCCTACTTTTAATTAATAACTTAACATCACCGGTGTAACTTTTTTTTTTTTTTTTTAGGATGGGAAATCATGAAATGACCCCCCCCCCCGCTCGCGGAAGGAGTGTCAGACTAAACTTGTACTGACTAAAACCCATCCATGTTCCTTCTTTGCCCTTTGTGTTCCAGGGCCGCGGTATCTCTTTCGAACAGTCCCGCAGCCCTGGCAGGCATCGGCCCGTGCGGACCCCTACGTGGTTGCTGACATCTCTTTGAGGCGCGCGTGGAACACGAACGCGCCGTCGACACGGCCTGTCGTCATAAGACGGCTGGACGGCGAGCTAGCCCATAACTCGCCGTCCACAGGCCCGCGCCTACGGTGGCCGGGGGCCACCACGTGACTCCCGACGCCCAGGGCGTCTCCCGCGGCGGCTGGGACGTGAGGCTCTTTCCCTCTCACGTTCCGCCACCTCCTTCACTAGCATGACTGCTTCGCATAAGGAGGTGACGGCTTCCCATTCCCTCTCGCTCCGGACCATGGCTTGAACCAGGGCCGGGCGCGAGAGGTCACCGCCGCCAATCGCCTCTACGAGGACACGGCGCTGCTCCGACCAAGCGGGGCAGGCCTCCACAGTGTGCTGCACCGTGTCCTCCGGACGATCCTCACAATGGAAACACCCGGGCGTTTCCTCCCGCCCGATTCGGTGCAGGAACCTCCCGAAACAACCATGTCCGGTGAGGACCTGCGTCAGGCGGAAGGTGAGGGCGCCGTGGCGCCTCATCACCGGTGTACCTAGTAGTACACCCAAATTTAACCAGTTATATTTAAGTCCCATATAAAAGGGGGCAACCCTTTTGCCATCAACCGGGCACAAATCCAAGTTCCGTGGCTCTTACTGAAAAATTCCTGATGAAAAAACCCAATAACCAGTTTGTGCCGACTTGGGAAATACATGACCATGCTTAACAGTCGCGCTTGCGATCATTAAACCAACGAGGCTGCTTGTTAAATAGAAAAACGTAAACAGAGTGTAAACAGACCCTTCACGAAGTAGTCAACCAAGGATTACGTACATCAAACTAAGTAACTTTACGGAAAAATTATTGCTGGAAACGACATTTTTTTTAAACTTGGGTTAAAAGTCACGTTTTACGGTAGAACTCAATGTAACGCACTCAAAACATTGTGCTGATGCATAGTTTGAATAGTACGGGGGTCGCAGGTGTGTAAGGAAAAAAATTTCCATTAAAAACATGTATTTAAAAAAGAACTTGTCAAAAAGTTGGAATTTGGACCCCCAATATCTCCGTAGCTAAAAGGTTCCCAGGTATGGTCTAGAACAAAAATATGATCGCAATGACGGGGAGGACAAGTGCCTTTCCGCTTCTAAGGGTCTATTTACACCCTTTGTCTCGCCTAAAAGTAAAAATACACGCTCGTTTAAAACAACAACATTGACAACAATACAATTATCTCGTCACCAAAGTTTAAGATCCTGGATTTGAAGGACCAAAAACGATTAAGTAACAAAATTCAATTTTGTCGAGTTACCTTTTACCAAAACACTGAATTATGGACTTACTAAAAGACATTGAAAGCTTTCAGTGGAGTTTGCGGTATAATTACCGTAAAATATGTAAATCGATGTAAACAATTTACCTTGTTTACCTAAGGTAAAACATGATAATACCGCTCCATTGATGCTGAGGCTATGAACTGAGAGAACAAAGGTATTCTTATATTATGTCTTGTGGATCTACGATGTCAGTTTCATACGTTTTATTGAATTTTCTTCGGAATAATCATTCTTCTTCTGTTTTATCGTATGTGTAATGTTTAATCTAGTGTCAGAGTATTTATGCCACCCATGGGCCTCTGAATATCTCTCAGGCATGCTGGTTTCCTCACGATGTTTTCCTTCACCGAAGCAAGTGATAATTGTACGCACATGAATCAAATAATCATTGAAAAGTGACGTTATTAAGAATGGGGTTCGATAAAGAATCCATCGAATTTGTCATCAGCTTCTTTTTTTGTTTATTTATTTTATTTATTCGCCAGAAACATGGTATGTTTACAAAGGTGTTCATAATATTGCATAGTGCTACATGTCTCACCGTTTTAACGGTTTGCAAAATGAATTTATAAGTACATGATATTACAATTATCATTATTTACATCACATTCGTTTTCAATTAACATTCATAGTTACATTATATGTTACCCTTTGAAACCTTAGAAATACCAAATAACCTACGATTAAAAGCCGGACTTTACTAATCGTATCATTTACGAATTAATGTGGCTCGTGGCTAAATAATAACAGCCGCTTGGATCGATGAAGCAAGCGGCTCTTAAGGCGTGCTTGCCTAGGTTGGTTTGTGGATGGGTGGCCACCCGTTACATACCGCGTTTCCTCCGCGCCTCGGAAAGCACGTTAAGCCGTCGGTTCCGGCTGTCTTTTGTAGATCTTTGAAGTCGAGTCGTTACAGGTAGTCAGTGGCCCGAAAGTCTGACAACTAGTAAGAGGTATCGTATAACCCAGTACTAACTGCGTTGTGGAGGTCAGATAGGTAGTCGCTCCATGTAAAATACTGATATTCAGTTGCAGCCGGTTAGACTGGAAGCCGACCCTAACCTAGATGAAGATCGTCAATTAACGCCATGATCCGTTTACTATTAAAGCATCCATCAACACAATGTTCTGAGTGTACTACACTGAGTTTTACCGCAAAACCTGATTTATCACCCCAAAAAAAAAGTCGTTTCCCAGCAATAATTTTTGTGTTACTTAGTTTGACATACATAATGCTTGGTTGGCGGCTTCGTGAAGGGTCAGTTTACACCCTGTAGATTAAAATTTGCTTGCTTATAAAACAAAACCTGTTTAGTTCCTCATGGAACTTTAATCAAAGATCAATATACCTACTCGTTTACCGTATCGTTAAACCCCCAGAGGTTCAAGTTTGACTGCCGCACTGCGTTTAGTGATTGCAAAATTTAACTTTCAATTGAAAACTGAGCTTTTCCGCTTGTGTATACTAATATAATTTAAAGCTGCGGCAAAAGTTTGTATGGGGGCGGGATACTCTGAAAATATGACACACTCTGTATATTTGCATGGAGACTTATAAATGCGTGTATATTTTCGGTTGTATAGGAGAAGAGTCACTTGCAACTTAGTTTTATGTAATATTGAAAGTAAAATAAGTTTTTTTTATTTGATACCTTTTCACAGGACAGGACAGTTGCAAATTAATAAGCCCAATGCGACGGTGACCACTTTACTTTCAGAGACAACTATGTCCAGCAATAGATTCCACTAGGGTAATATAAAAAATGTAAAAGTTAAGACCGTAAGTTATAACAAACTTCATTGTTTATTCGCCTAAAGCATTTCAAACGACTCGGGTCTAATCATCAGCATTTTATCGGTCCACCTAGTCTAGTAGGCCTTCGAACACAACGTTTTTTTTTTTTTTTTTTTTTTTAATTCTGTATGGGCTTACTCTTGACCTCAATCTAGTCCAGGGACAGAGATGAGGTCGACGATGGAACGAGCTAACCCAAAAGAAGCCTATTAACTCGCGATTTAAATAGAATGGGGTCATATGAACTTGGAAACACAGACGTAGGCAGGGAATTCCACTCCTTGGCTGTGCGCATAATAAATGATGTAGCAAAGCGCTTCGTGCGAATGTGTGGAACATCGACAAGGTATGGGTGATAACCTGCAGTACGTCTGGACTCCCGATGGAAGAAAGGAGATGGTGGAATGAGTTCATGGAGCTCTTGAGCACACTCACCGAAGTACAATCTGTAAAAGACCGACAAACATGCAACTTTGCGCCGATGGGCCAGGCTATGAAGCCTGGTACTAACCAGCTTATCGTCACCAATGAGCCTCTTGGCTCTGCGCTCAACAGAATCGAGTGTGGCTAATTGGTATTTGGCTGAGCCATCCCAAAGGTGACAGCAATACTCCATGCCGGACCGAACTTGAGCTTTATATAAGACTAAAAGCTGTCCAGGCTTGAAGTAACGCTTAACCTTGTTTAGGATACCCAGCTTTTTTGCCGCAGTTTGGGCTTTCGACTCAATGTAGGCACCGAAGTTCAGATTCGCACTCAACTTCGCACCAAGAAGCTCGAGGCTGTCGGTGACTGGTACAGATGTACCCCGGAAAGTAGGAGCCAGATTGAACGGACTCCTTTTGGCGGTGAACAGGCACACTTGTGTTTTGGTGGCGTTGAAAACAACCAAGTTCTCATCACCCCACTTGGAGACGAGACTTAAGGTTGAATTCGTTCGCTCTACCATGGCCTCTCTCAATAAACGCACTTCATCACCGCTGGCTTTCGCGCTGGATGCATAACTCTCCATGACAGTACTGTCGTCTGCGTACCCAACAATACCAGGAGCCAGAAGGTCATTGATGTGCAGCAGGAAAAGTGTCGCGGAGAGAACAGACCCCTGAGGAACTCCGGCATCAATAGCGATAAGGTCAGAGGAGCAGCCATCAATGACCACTCGGATCGACCGTTCACTCAGGAAGTCAGATATCCAGCGGCAAAAGTCAACGGGGATGCCGTATGCAGGAAGTTTGCTCAGCAGACTTGCGTGCCATACCCTGTCGAAAGCCTTCGAGATGTCGAGCGAAACGGCAAGGGCTTCGCCGTGTTTCTCGATGGCCTCACCCCAGCAGTGCGTAGCAAACACCAGAAGATCCCCAGTTGATCGTCCCCGGCGAAAGCCATACTGACGGTCACTGAGTAGGTCGTTTGCTTCTAGGTATGCCAGCAGCTTCGCATTGAGAACCCTTTCCATAACTTTGCAAAGTATGGAGGTGATGGCGATTGGTCGATAGTTACTGGGGTCGGCACGACTACCCTTCTTGGGTACTGGTTGTACATTGGCAACCTTCCATGACATCGGAACCGTTCTGGTTTTAAGAGAGAGGCGGTACAAGCGTGTCAACACAGGAGACAACTCAGGCGCACAGTTCCTCAAGACTCTTGCTGGTATGCCGTCAGGACCGCTAGCCTTGTTCACGTCTAGGCTATAGAGTACTCTACGAACCTCTTTCATGTGTATTGTGATCTCCGGCATCGAAGAATCACAGTGAGGAATCGTTGGTGGCTGTTTAGAGTCTGTATCTAGACGTGAATTGCTCGCGAATAGAGATGCAAACAGGTTTGCCTTCTCGGTAGCGGAGTGAGCTAGCGACCCATCCGGTTTTTGCAAGGGAGGTAATGTGGGCCGGCAGAAGTTGTTTTCGACCGATTTGGATAGGGACCAAAACTGTTTACTACCAGAGGGGTAGGACGCAAGTTTAGCCCCTATACGGCTGACGTGGTCGAAACGCGCCTTTCGGATCACCCGCTTACACGACTTTGCGGCAGAATTAAAAGCTCTCTTCTTCGCGCGAACCCGTCGAGCTCGAACTTTGCGGTCACGTGCTTGCACCCAGGCTTGGTATGCAGACTGCATTCGAGCCTCAGCACGAGCGCAGTCCACGTTGAACCATGGACGGGCTTTGTGACCGAGCGGTATGTCGGAGAATGGAATATAGTATTCCATTCCCTGCCGTATCACGTCCGCAACCGCTTCAGCTGAACAAGTGGGGTCGCCCGAAGAAAAGCACACTGGACGCCAAGGGAAGGACGCAAAAAAATGCCGCATCTCATCCCAGTCTGCTGATTCGTATCGCCAAACTCGCCTCTCGCCCCTAGGGCTATCATCTGGAGGAGAGCTGATAGACACGGACTTCACCAGACAGTGGTCGGATGTTCCCAGTGGGGCTGATACCGATACTGAGTGCCTGTCTGGGTCAGTGGTCAGCAGTAAGTCCAAGCAGTTGGGTGTATGTCCGTCAACATCTGGCACCCGCGTAGCTTCAGTCACCAGCTGGGTGAGATCCAGCGACAATGCAAATCTGCGCGCCTCTCTCCCAGCATGGTCAGTTTTCTGAAACGGGAACAACCACTCATCGTGATGGGCATTAAAGTCCCCCAGAAAAAGAAGCTCCGCCGTCGGGTACCGCTGCTGGGCACAATCCGCCATCTCCATCAGGTGCTCAAAGAGCCTGGTCGTCTCCTGGTCACCGCTGTGCGACCGGTAGACACCGACGTAGAGTGATTTCTCCACCCCGGTATCCACCAGTATCCAGATAGTAGATAACCCGGAATTCTCAAAGCAACGGAGACGCCGAAAGCATATGTCATCGCGGACGTACACACAGACCCCAGCTCGTTTTACGAACTTATGTTCAAGCGAGTAACCTGGGTAGTTGAGATACGCCACGTCTGACGGAGTCGCAATCTGCGTCTCCGTTAAAAAGAATAGGTGCGGCTTCTCGGTCTCGAGGTGGTGGTGGACTGGATCGAGATTTGAGTGCAACCCCCTGGTATTGATGAGGTGCACTTTACGTGGGAGGAAGTGCTGCCGCTTCAAAACCGTTTTCTTTTTATGCTTATTCATGATGTTTTTGGAGTATTTTTGTGGGGAAACAGAAGGTTGGTCGAGACGCGGCTCGGTTACCCAACGGGCCTCTTCAGGTCATCCGACCTGAGGGAGACTCATCTGGAGACTGCGGGGACGCCCGAGCCCCCCCGAAATGGCCACCGGGTCCTCCCGCCCAGTCGCCAACTGGCACAGTGGAGCATTTCGGGATTTTTCGCGAGTTGGCGGGGCAGCCTTTCCCACGTGGCTGGCGCAGTACTTGGGCCCCCTACTAACTGCGGTCGGCCAACGACAGAGACCGTGCCTCGGATCCCGCTACCCTCCAGCATGAGTCCCCCGGTACAGAGTCACATAGAAACCCAGACTGGTCCGAAACCGCGCAACTGACCATTTCCATCCCCCAATGGCACTGGCACTCCCGCTCACCGACGGAACACAGACAAGCTGTTTGGCGCCGGACTCCGGCAGGAGGGTGGTCGCGCGCCAGGCGGCCGAAGCCTACCACCGCTGTAAGGGATCTTCAGCCGTCACCACAGTCCGTGAAGACGCGTGGTGCCGTTGCCCGGGGTGGACCGCTAGAAGGTAGATCCCAGCCACCCCAAACGTCTTCCAGTTCGCGGTCGCCACTCTAGAACTTTTCGGCCCATCGGTGATCCGTTCTGCGAGCAATGTGCCCTGCCCATTGCCACTTAAGTTTGGCAATTCTTCGGGCTACGTCGGTAACCTTGGTTCTCTTTCTACGGGTCTACTCAAGTCCAATTCGAACATCGTTTCTTGTAGACTAAACATTTTTTCTAACAGAATACATATCACGCTTGGAATCCATGTGGGGTAAGGCATTTACACCTCTGCCTTACCAGTTATGTTTAAGTCCCATGTACTGGGGGAGAGCCTATAATTGCCATCAACCGGGCACAAATCTGGACCTCGTGGCTGCTACTGAGAAATTCCTGATGGAAAAACATACTAGACCAACGACCCAGTCACTTTTTTAAACTATAGGTACTCACCCAAAAATATTTACGACATTAAACGTTAAAAAGTAATATGAGTGCCTATTGAATAAAATATTTTGGGTCTCATTACGCACACCACATGTCGCCGATATCCATATTTTAAGGTAATCACGTGCCACTTGTATCGTTCTCTCAGTTACCCGCATATACGAGTACATAGGTATAATATGGGTGAGCGATTCCTCGTATTCCTTCATCATTAATATAGAGAAGGAACACGCTTCAACCATTCCAGCTTCATTCACGCCAAGGAAACGATACTGTGAATATCGTACCGGTAGTAGTACTGTTCTAGCCTTAGTGTATAGAAAATCGGTCATGCAATACCAGTATAAACCCATCGTCATCATATCAGCCGAAAGACGTCCACTGCTGGACATAGGCCTTTACCAAGTGTCGCAACATTGACCGGTCCTGTGCGACTCACATCCAGCGGATCCCCGCAACCTTCACCAGTTCCTCGATCTACCTAGACCCTAGTAGGCAACGTCTTTCGGTTCGCGGTCGCCACTCCAGAACTTTTCGGCCATTTCTGCCGTCCGTTCTGCGAGCAATATGCCCTGCCCAATGCCACTTAAGTTTGGCAATTCTTCGGGCTACGTCGGTAACCTAGAATAACCCCGATAGGATATAAATGAAATGGTTACTTGTCTGATAGATTGTAAAGATATATATATATACAAACAATTATTATTTTAATGACTTCCGATCAAATTTTCGGCTCTATTTCATCTAGCAATTATCTTAAGAATAATAAACTTCAACGTAATTATTATGACCTAGATTGAATACCCAGAAATATGAACGTTACCGAAATTATTCTCAGAAAATAGTGTAAAATAAAAGCCTTGTTGTGCCAACTTAATTCAAACGGAACAAAGTGTAATATTTTCTGCTCGTAATTTACTTGTATTGTTAATGCGAATACGATATCTTGTAAATTAGCATGCTGCTCAAAATTCTGTTTGCGAAAACTCACTTCTTAGAGTTAGCCAAGTTTACTGAATGAGTGCTTTCGCGACGTAAGAAGTACAAATTCAACTTCTGAATGCAATCAACTGAATTTTTACGGTTCTTGAGCTACACAGGACTTCTACATCTAAAAAACTGTTCAGAAAAAGTTAAATAATACATTCTTAAACAAAATTTTACATAATAGCAGGTTCCTTTACAATTCAGAAAGATTCGTCGAAAAGTAATTCGGCATTGTCTATTCGATTATACCTTTTTCAAAGTGTGAAATTAATTCAAATTAATTAGCATTCAAACAAGGATTATTGTTCTGGGAAACGCGTTTAGAATTTCTTAAAAATAAAACTCAAATACAATTGGGCGCGTTTATTAAGTTACTGAACTTTTCAATGTCCCTTGTTTTGTTTTATTATTAGACCGGCCGTTGTAAGTGGGACATTGGGTCTATCATTTTCCTCTACCTTCTTTATGGGGAACAAGACGACTGGCTACTTACCTGATACAGAGCGAATCAATAAAATCAGTGAAATCGAAAGCCAATGCATTGCTGATCTTAGAGGCAGTTTCTTGGTGAAACTTTACCATACTCCATGGGGTAACCTTGATTGCAAAAAAAAATTTTTTTTTGGCAACCTTGAATGAAAAAAAAATAATGAATCCATCATACCCCTCTCTATTTTTCATCATGGTTGCGATTTGAGGAATAAACATATAATATTTTTAATTTGAATTTGTTAGCAACTAATGGTTGAAATTCGAGGAATAATTTAGTTGCGCATAGTTGGTTGCACTTAAAAATAGTTGCACTTTGAGGAATACCCCGACTCTACGAAGTTTTAAGGGTCTAATAATAATATAAATAGGTCCTTGTCGTGTCATCCCTTGACAGAAAAACCTTTTTAAAAAGAGCTTTCAATTAATAAAACACTGTCAAAACCAATAAATTAAAATAGACCTCACAGCATGAAAATGAAAAATATTTACGTTCCTACCCTACCTAGATCGTATACGCATACTTTGATCGTAAAAACAGAGGGTTAGTGAGAGGGGTCGCGTGTATGCCTGGCCATATGCAAATGTAACGATAACACGCCTTAAGGGTCAATAAACTGTTACCTCCTCAGTTTTACGACATGATAAGTGTATTGCTTGTCTTATATCTTTGCCCGCCATTAGTTTTTGGGTCACGTTGCCTCTTACTGACGTTATGTATTGTTTTTGTTACAGATTGGTCGACGGGATTTACTGTTGAGGTAAGGACTTTTTAGCCTGAAGCTTTTTGGAGGATTTGGATTTAATCAAAATATTGTGTGTTATTTTACTATAAGACGTGAAAGTAAATACTTTGGTACTGGTGTTTTATACAGTGTGCATAAAATTTTCTTCGATTATTAAAAAAAACTGTCTCGTATACATGTGACTTTCGTAGTCAAAATGTATGGAACAGATGAATGATGTGTTAAAATCTTGGACAATTATTTGATTTTTTGATTGAACAATTTACGCGTCGATGTCTTTATACAGTGTATTTAACATCATTAAAAGAAACAACATCAATGGCACGAATTAAGCTAGCAGAAATTGTTATTTTAAGATTAAATTGATTAATTTAAATTGTTTATTTAATTGATTTATATTAATTGATTGATTTATATATTTTTTTTACTATTGTTATTGTAAAGAAAACCTTTACAATATTGAAATAAAAAATATATCAAAAGGCTGATTTAATTAATTGAATTGCCATTGTGAGATCAAAACAAAACACTGCATCATGACGTTATGAATAAATGCGAAAATGAATACCTATAAAATAATGAAAGCTCTGCTGAATATTAACATTGACATCAACGTGCTTATTATACACCAAGTATATTATTGGAGGATTAATAATGAAACACAGTTACAGCTTTCAACTTTTGTTTTTTATTTTAAATATTAAATGGGATTACTCTTGACCTCAATCTTGTCCTGAGGACAGAGATGAGGACAACGATGGAACGAGCTAACCCAAAAGAATTTCTATTTTGTAACCCTTATGGTGGTTGTGAGACCAAGCTCTCTCTATGTCACCCCCGAGACGTCTCGCTTTAAACCGAGAAAAGACGGACAGCAAGCGAGGAGCACCGAGGCTAGTGACGAGTGCTACCATATAAACTCTCGCACTCGCCCTGCCTCGGAGTGTCTCGGACTTTAGAATGTTTTTATTTTAAGGAAATAAACCAAAATTTTAATGATAAAAAAAGACCTATTCCCAAGTCATATAGCTATATCATCCCCAACTATTTAACGTAATCATGATTTTAGAGCAAGTCGGCGTCATTCTTACAAAGCGATTACCCAATTTTGTCTGCCTTATTTCTTACGTTGAAACAATGTAAACAAACTCACAAGGATACATAGTTTCACACAGCTGCTAACAGCGATTCAATACGCTTGGTCGAGATGCCATATGAAGTGGCAACGCCGTATTAGGGCCATGCTCACAGAAATTGACGTAAGGATTAGTTCATCAACAATATTGATTGTCCTTGTATTGTGAACGTTGGATAGGCCGCTATAGTTGTGTTTAATTAATAGCGCTAGATCATTTAATTACTTTTTGGTACTAATTAGTGGCTGTTACACAAGACAACTAAATTATTTAAATAGGTATTAAAATAAGCTCCGAAACAAAATGAGCGTACTCAAAATTATTTAATGTTCCGAAAATCAATACAGCATTTGCTAACGTCATATTTTTCCACCATCTTAAATTGCGTTTTAACCTACAAAATAAATAGAACAGGAATAAAATCGACGTCATGATAAATGTCAAATGTAATAAGGCGTAGTCGACTTAAACCCGCTACGCGGGGCTCCCATTTCTGTCTGCAGGGTTTAAAGTAACCCAAAACGAAGGGGATGGCGGGGTCTAGAGAGCGAGCTAAGCGAGCGAACTAAGACCCCTAACCTAACCTGTCCGGAGTCGGGGTGGCCCAAGGCCCGAGCTCGCTTTGCTCGCTCTTGCATCCTAAGTTATAGAGCTTAAAAAAACAATTAATTTAGCAGAACATATTTTCGGAAACTTGATATTTTTTTTCGCAAACTTAGTATTTTTTTCGGAAGTTTTGGTATTTTTTTTGAAATTTAGTATATTATTTTCGTAGAATTGTAATTTGAATAAGCTCATGTTTGTTTGTTAAATACAACATTTGTGGCCGGTTAATTTTGTATTAATTTTTCGGTAAGTCATTTTAGGCAAGCTTAGTATTACAGTCGACCACAGATCGTTGGAAGTTTTTTTTTTCGGAAGCTTTATTATTTCCCATTTAAAATTAAACAGCTGAACATCGGTTGAAGTTAGACTATGGATACTGATGATGACAGTTAATTTTTTTGGGGATGTTAAACGGATTTAAAATTATAGGTACGTGGCTTTAAGAATTGAACCAAAAGACCTAACTGAAATAAACTTCACTTTCAAAGCCGCCGAATAAACTTTTAACTATAAACTCTGTCTTAAAAACACTTTCCAACGTTAAACGATGCCAACTGAAAACGAAAACATTAATATAAATGGCATCTTTGCCCACAAATGTTGACAATTAACGTGTAAGTCATAGTGCACAGTTGCCAGTTTTTGCCACTTCTACCATTTGTCTCCATCTGTCTGTGGAAACACATTATGGCACATAATGGAGTTCGCGACAGATTTTACGATACTTTTTGTTATTTGCCAGTGTCTGAACTAAATTTTTTTAGACGGTTTTTAAACAAGAAACCTTACGCTTCAATTTACGATAGCTGCATTATGTCTGTTAGTTCCTATCTGATTGTAGAGCAAAGGCTCATTTAAGGCTAAAAGCCATATTGTTTTTTCACTGCTGAGCAAAGATCCCATCATAACATTTATCTTTCCTTCAATAATCTTTTTAAGTAGTTAGCAAACTCTTAACATTTTCAATAAACTCGCGTTCTTTTAAAAAATAAATAACAAATTCGATTGGTTGCTCAAGAAGCAAATAATAAGTCTTAAAACTTTAAGATCAGTAGTCACGGAAGCAATGAGCCGTAACATCCGTGTTTATACATCTGCACTGCAAGCGAGTAACGAACGGGAGCAAAAGAAACTGGAGAGAAACTTGCTGCTTTTATACAAGCGCCTTTTTTCTCTTACGACCTTTTAATGCAGTCAGAATAACGTTTTCTCAAACGGTTCGGTTGGCAATAAAATGCAGTAAATATTTACTTATGTAGAAATTAAAAACTGATTTAGGATTCTTTTTCTAGCATTTTAATCATTAATCAGAAAACCTATTTACTAAAGATTGTGGTACCTAACTATTTATCAATTAATTCGTATTTTTAATTATGTGAAGATTTGAAATGTAGAAATGTCAAACATAAAAAAGAAGACGTTGGACGGGTATTGCCTTTCTACGCTCTCTGCGAAAAATATTCAAAATAAATATGGTTAGTTTTCATAGTCGACCGTTATTTTTAGTATATGCGAAACCAGAATATAGTTTGTTCAGAATAAGTAACTGAATCGATGCTGAATAATTTTTAAACCATGTTATACTTTTTACCAAAAATATTTAAAAAAGTTTAAAGTTGGACACCGAGCGACTTTAAGTACCTATCGCAATAATTTAGGTACCTACTGAAAAATTATTATTATCAATTAACTCAAGACGACGCTGGAGGCGCGCGCTGCGTGGTGACCACGATTTTTGCGGACAACTAGGTAATAGAACAAGCTTATAACTTTGTGATTTTTCATGATACAGTTTTCAAATTTTGTACATAGATTCTTGACATAAAAATCCTAGACACGTGTATCAGGTTTCGCATGTACTAAAACTAATGTTGTATAATGCATTTACGATTATGAACATAACTGAGAGTCATTAAAGAACCCTGTCATTCACCCTGTATTATAGTCATTTAAGAATGCCCGGTTAACAATTAATAACGTTCATCACTAAATTAATATCACAAAACATTGACTACGTAACAGTATGAAGGCATTAGTCTTGACGTGTGGTCGGCTAGCGAGACAGCTATTGTTGCTTGATAGAGCCGTAAGCTCGCCTGGACTTCAATAGACGTTCGATGTTTAATTACCTCTGGGACAATATCCATCTTCACGTAGTTCCAAACGTTTATCAACAATTAATCTACATTGTGTGCCCGTTTGTTATTGATTTTGATCTTCAGCGATTAAATCCTTATGAAAGGTTAAAATGGTCCTTCGAGCCGGATTTCGTTCAAGAAAAAATTGTAGAAAGTTTTAGTCCTGACGTGTACTAATAGCAAGGGAACTATTGTTGCTTGATAGAACCGCAATACCTAAGCACGCCTGGACATCAATAGTCGTTCGATGTTTTATTACCGCTCACACAGTCTGCTTCTTCACTATATTTCAAAACGTTAATCAATAATTAATGTAAATTGTGTGCCCGTTTATGATTGATTTTATGACATTCACATGACAGGTGGAAAATGGTCCTTTGATCCGGATTCCGTTGAATAAATGCCTATTTTTTGGTTTGTGACTTGATCACTCTATTTATAATAAAGATTTGGGTAGGTTTGTTGTGTTGAGATGTTGACGAAAACAAAATAATCAACAATTTTACTTTATTTCCTTAATTCTTAATTGTGGCGCTTGACGCCGTAATGTCTCCAATAAACTCGACTTGTACAACGAAATAATTATTTACACAGCGGACTCCACTCAACGAAATTGTTGAATTCGTCTTATCGAAATCCATAGAGTTGAGAACATCGCAGAGAGACAGACGATCCGATATTGCGAATTACGCTTGAGTGAAGTCTTTTAATTAAGGCGGGGTGGTACGTCAGTGCACGCCGTTTGGAACACCCCATCAATTTCTGCTTGACTTCTGATTGTTTGAAGCAAGCTCGTTAGCAAACGACGTACGGCTAACCCCTACAACCCTACTGACAAGGACCAAGGTGCAACCCTACCCACACAAGGAACAAGGTGCAACCCTAGACGACCAATAACACGCACTGGCCCGCTTTTACCTTCATCCCAGTTCATTGTTTATGCTTGACGCGACGAAAGTAATTACTTATTTGATACTGCTACTGAAGTAATTGTCAACTTTATTGCTGTAGGATAACGATGACAGTAGATAGATTACGCGATCGGTTTTTCAAGTGTTTATTTTACTGTCGAAATTTTGGGTAATGAAATTATTCCAGGGCTTCATTTGTTTTTTCCGAAGCCGAAAATGATAAGCTGAAAAATGCCTTGCCTAGCCATTTTATGCAAAATATTTTTTGGGCCTTGGACCGACTTTTTCACCTTTTAAAAAAAATAGTAACGGTAAAGGTAAATTTTCAGTTGTCATCACAGGGCTGTAGGCTAGCTTTGTACCAATTTAATATTCACGCCATTAAAATTCTCTCACAGCCGCTTTGAGCCCTTGACAACATCTAAAACTATGTATAATTTTTGTTCGCACAGTTACAAACGATAACGGACTGCCTATGCTAGCATGGTTTGTTCACATAGGAAACTCAGTATGTAATGATGGTCACCCATCCGCAGATCAACCTTGGCAAGCGCGGCTTAACCTTGAAGATCGGTCCGGGTTGAAAATGCTTCTGTTATTATTTAGCCACGAGTTCCTCATTTTCTTTCTTTGACATGAGTAAAAAATACCACTCAGCTAATAAGAAAATGGTGGGAAAATGCAAATATAAAATAACGTTACTACACAATAGGTACGTCTTTATTCACGATATTCAATCTCTGATGCCCGCGGCACTGATCAAATATTAATACAGAGTAGCTACTAATTTATTAAATTACTTCGACAAAGCATTGCTCTTACAAAAGTTATAACTAAATTATGTCGGGGTCTTGATGCTTTTCTAAGAGACTAGCTAATCTGACCTCATGAAACTTGCATTCCTTTCTTTCACGTCAAGACGAGTTTTGTTAAACTTTTCGGAAATTCGTAGGGTCTTTTATTTGTCAGTCTATTTCCAAGTATTGGTGGAAGACATTAGGTTCATTTTCAAGTATCTTCTTACATGACATATTCAGGAACTTTGCGGATGTTACCTACTTTTAAGGTAAATTGAAAGAATGTTTATTTCACACCTCCGATTAGGTCATCTGCAGACAAAGACGTTGCTCTCAAAATTTAAGGGTTGCTCATTGAATATTTTATTAACGTGCAGTGATAAGAATACTTAAGAGAACCCCTCAGCCCTACAGACACCCTTTTATGCTTATAAGCTAGCTGAAATGCTGATCTAACAACTTTCTTTTACTGAAAATAAATTTTAAGAATCGGGTTTTTAAAGCGGGTGTTTCTATCCATATCCATACTAATATTACAAAATATGCCAAAAAGTAAGTTTGTTTGTTACCTTTTCACGTCTTAACCACTGAACCAATCATCCTGAAATTTTGCATATACGTTGTCAGGTGTACAGAAACGGACATAGGACATACCTTTCATCCCGAAAAAAAGAACTGTTCCCGAGGAAAACAATAATAACGTTCTTATGATAATAGATGGCGCCACGTGTCTTTCGAATAATGATTTAATTATATTATTACAAGCAGAGTACAACCCGAATTGATTGTCAAATTCTTAATTAACGCGAGCGAAGCCGCAGGAAGAAGTTATTAATACAATAAAATTATCCTTTATTGTAGAACGTTAAATGTTTCAACATACTTATTCGTTATTTTTGGGAAACCTCTTTTCTAAAACCCGGATCGTGCTTTTATTCTCTTTTATCCAATTACCGAAATTGTTGTACAAGCATACAAAGCTTGTGGTCCTTATTCGGGTCGCAACACTCGCAAGTTCGCAACGTATTTCATATTCATACTTAGATTTATACACAAGTATCGAAATACATTTTCTAGCAGTCTCTTTGTAAGCGTATTTACTTTCACATAAACCTAAATTGCGTTCTGTTGAACACGTGGGTACATACGAGTATATCTTGGTTAATTATTCGCTAACGTATGCAGCAAAGAGAGTTTCTATTTAAATATGAACGAGTGTCTGCATCAAAGTGTTATGAACAGGCGGGTAAACAGTGAGTTGTGAACCGAGTCACGTCTGGGCAACACACCGGTCAGAAGGTCAAGGGACCCTTTGGCCTGGCGCCACTAAATCGTCTGCGAATGTCGTGGGGGTACGTAAGGGTTGCCCTCTGATAACTGGAAGCTGTAAGCTCTGCCAGATGGATAGCGTACATTGTTTACCTTTGATATAATTTGCATTTAGTATGCTTGAATTAACTTGGTTCTTGGTCGGTACTATATGTTGCTTGGCCTTATTGCTTACAGTAGTAGATACTATTGTAAGCAATAAGACCAAGCAGAGAAAGCAGAAAGCCCTCTTTCCTGGCGAGGGCCCTATCTATCATGAACTTATAAGATTTATTTTAACGGAGTTTAGAGTGGGTGCGACAGGGTTCGTACAGAAATCGAAGTCACATCGAAACCACTACTTTTGATTTAAACTATGTACTTATACTATTTGTAATTCTGTTACACTTTAAATATTAAGATAATACCTACTTCGTTTTTTGGTCTTACAGTACGGTCACAAACTAACCCGCAAGAGAGATGCTATTTGCATTATAATATTTCTACAAAGTACAAACAAGAAAAGGATAAGAAGTTCTTCCTTAAGAGTAACGAAAACATGCAGCTTTGCTCTTTGTCATACTAAGATGTTAACTATTTCATTTTATTAAGTTAAACTACCTACTGAAAACTTTACATTTTATTTTTTGTTAGCCTCGTATGTCCCACTGCTGGGCAAAGGCCTCCCCATATCGTCCCAGGTACTCTTCTCCTGCGCCACCTCGAACCAGGGGTTAAAATTTTACCTTTACCTTTAACAAAACTAAACATAATTGCAAACTTTGTTACAGAAATCTAAAATCCGTTATAACAAATTCATAATCAATTCTAAATCGTCCGAAAAGATTGCACGGAGATAGACATTTAATAACCGAGCACATTTCTTGCTTTGGGCTATTTACTGGTGAATTCGTGAAAGAAAAATGAAGTGACTGTAACACAGTAACATCCAGCTTAGTCACGCTTGTACAAACTTGCTAGATAAACGATGTTCTTGGTATGTATTTCAAAATCAAAAGTTTTTGATTCAAATCCGACGAAAAATCGGCTATTTTTAAATAAACAAAGCCGTGTCCTAAGTAATTATCTTACAACATACAAAAGAGACACCACAATCGCACAGAGCTTGCGGTAACTACTGCAAACTTAAAAAAAAACGTCGAGACCAGATGGGGTAAGTGCAAATTTCCAATGTGTTCCAGTCCATTAAGCTACTTGCTACTCGTACAGTCTCACGCATCGAGGATCCACCTTTGAATCTTGATCGCGAATTGCTACTGGTGTGATTCAAAAATAATGGGCGTAGCCCGAAATAAATGCTATATATATATATATATAATAATAATAATGAATACGGTCCCTGGGTTTAAATTTTATAGAATGTTTTTTTAGATATTAAATTATAATTACTTAATTTATAGATAAAACAATGTAGTGAGGAAAATGTCGATGGCTATAAGAGTAGTTAGGAAGAAGAAGAAGAACACAGAAGCGATGGATGGACTGTGTGAAGGATGATATGGCTAGAAAGGAGGTGACTGCTGAAATTACGAGTTATATAGAAGTATGGAAGAACATGCTGCGCCGACTCCAAATAAATTGGGAAAACGACAGGAAAATGACAGGATGACATTTATAGATAAATATAGGTTGTCAAACTAGACAAAAAATAATAATAGATTATCTTAATAGCATTGTGCAATGACCCTCTGAAGGGAAAACATACATAGCCTAGAAAATGCTACCAGTCCTCTCACAATCATCGCTTTTTCTGTAAAACAATGCCTTTTCTACCTACAAGTCTGTGTTACTATGGCTATATTACCATTTGGCTATTGTAAAATGAAGTAAACATACATTTCTACGGATAAATAGTAAAAGAGAATAACCGTTGAGTACAATAAAACAAAACGATTAAGCACCCAGTATGTAGCTGTTAAGTGGTGTAACACGGTCGAGCTACTGGCTAGTAGTGATGCTGCGTTTAATACTAGTAATCAAAAAACAAACATGTCATCTAATTAACGTAAATACATAGATTACGTTTAATTTATTACATTACACCTATAATATTATCTCTGCGTCAACAAATAGTTTACAGCTATCGTGAAACAAAATCCATCAGGGGAAATTCTGATTAAGTTTGACGAGTAGCATGGGACATTCCAACTTGACAACTCATCGCTAATCCCCTGGTGTTTGAAGACGTCTTTTTCATCAAACATTTTCCATCAGGTTGATCCCTTGTTTGATTACATCAAATAAGACAAACTAAACAGTGACAGTTGGATTAAGAACATACATACATGAAAACAAATAATATGTACATAATAAATTTAGTTACAAACATCTAAAGCCAGTATGTAAACATTGAAGACCGTATACCGTACACGAGAACAGCGAGTTCCCGGTACCTCGTATTATTTCGTACCGCACTCGTCTCGACGACACTAGATAACAAATACTGTCGCAGTCGAGTACTCGAGTGAGCAGCTCGCCCGTTCGAATAAACACTAATACCGAGAAATGTTGTGCTAATCGGCTCTGCACTAATGGCGATTCCCCATTTTCTTTTTAAAATGTTTTTGTTTTATTCTGTTCAAAGCTCAGGAAAATATAAACTGTTCATTTCGTTAAAATATATGGTGAACGATGATATTGCTTGGGAATATTTACGTCTTACAAAAATAAGCTTTGATTGAGATTTTTCTTTTGAATTGGGAGATTAGGATTCGCCATTATTTACTCATAAAGAATTCCTCATTCATTTTCTTAAGAAGTAGATAGGCTTATACTAGGTACAAAACTAAACCCACGTAACCTAACATAATTTTATGTATTTAATTTGTTTTAAGTTAGTTTTTCATAGAACACGCAATCTGTATTAATTTGAATGTAAAACTTTTCGTGGTGCTGTGGCACCACAAACTCTAATATACGCTTCAGTAATTCTGTAATGTACTTACTTGTTCAAAATTCTCGCAAAAACGTTTACCGCGTGTTTACTGTAGGTTTCAGTGTTTCAGTACTACACTAAAAACTTTTGAGTAAGTGAATGACGTGGAGAATTATGTTCGGGACTAAAATTAATTTGAATACGAGTAAAAACAATCGGGTATTAAGGTCCCGTGACCAGCAACTCGTTTAGTTTCCAACTCGCTATTAGACCATCTGATCCAGACGTGTGTAATTAAAATTTTAATTATCTTCCTAGTCGACGCATGGCGTATGATGATAACAAAATATGTCTCCGACAGGTAGCGCTGAACAAATGTAATTTGTTTTGGAATTTTCGAACAAAAAGTGGAACATTGAAGAAGAAGAATATGAAACAAATTAATGTTTAGGCTCCGGTGCCCGGAATGCCGGCGAGCCGAGCGTTTTCACTTTCATTTAGATAATGGTCTGTAATTCAGAAATTTGCCGCAAGTAATTAAAATTGATAGAGTCCTACCATTGATATTTAGTTGCTTTCAGAGGAACTGTCGGACTTGGGGTTGAGTTTCATCCCTGCGAGTTTGAACTTTGTTGAAACTTGCCAACTTCACCGTTTTTGACTTGTTATTCGAGATGGGGTTGAATTTTACAATGACGAGGGCGAAATGATATGAGTTTGTGAAAGCTGAAAGTTATCAAGATATCTTTTGACGAGGGTTTTGTTAAAAAGGAACAAATTGTAGTGGAATCTGCATTAATTCCATTAGCCGTGAGTCTGGTAGACGAGTGGTTCTCATCAAGTGTTGCGGGTAAGTCAGTAACGATTTTGCTAATGTCTGGGAGTAGGGTCGTCTCGGAACTGGTCACTTTACCTTTCGCCCGAAGGTTTTGACGTAGATTAATGGTTTCGCGTTATACGGTAATATTACGTAAAACAAACACTACATCTATACAACATTAGTTTTAGTATAAGCGAAACCTGATTCACGTGTCTAGTATTTTTATGTAAAGAATCTATGTACAATATTTCAAAACTGTATCTGAATATGTAAAATCACAAAGTTATAAGCTTGTTGTTACCTAGTTGTCCGCACAAAAACCTGGTCACCACACAGCGCGCGCCTCTAGCGTCATCTTGAACTTATTGATAATAATAATTTGGCAGTAGGTACCTAAATTATTGCGATAGGTACTCAAAGTCGCTCGGTATCCAACTTTTAACTTTTTTAAATATTTTTGGGACAAAATATAACATGGTTTAAAAATTATTGGAATTATATGGACGACATTTTTGCCATTGCGGGAGTATCCTGGATGAGGCTTGCACAAGAGAGTGGACCTTGGCACTAGCAAAGAAAGGCCTATACCCAGCAGTGGGTGAAGTCGGACTGTGGATGCTGATGATGATATTCTATGGAGTGTTAGTAGTTGGGTTTCGTAAGACTCTTCAAAAAGTATATGTTATGAAATATGATATTAGCACCTAGGAACAAGTACACAAAGTCGGCTGTATTTTAGATCTAGATTGAAGTCTGTTATTATTATGTTATGTCTTGCTGTTTAGTCGATAAGTTATGTTACCAAGAGAACTAACTTCTAGAAGTTCTACTGAAATCAAAGCGAGGTTCATTCACCCTAATAATAATTGATCTTTGAAATCACAAAGATCATAAAACAAGTTTAGTCGTGTAATGCCGAGAATTTTGGAATACTATTTTGTAGCAACTTGAATTACTTCTTCTTCTATACTACTTCTGTAGGTATCCGCTGCTATCAAGGTAGTAAAAACAAATATATTTTGGATACCTACTACATGATACCTAATTAGGTCAATCGGGTTACTACATTGCAAAATCACTACATAGTATAAAACAAAGTCGCTTTCTCTGTCCCTATGTCCCTTTGTATGCTTAAATCTTTGAAACTACGCAACGGATTTTGATGCGGTTTTTTTTAATAGATAGAGTGATTCAAGAGGAAGGTTTATATGTATATATTGCACCCGTGCGAAGCCGGGGCGGGTCGCTAGTCTTATAATATACATAACATCACACCTGTAATTAGTACACCCACATTTTGCCTGTTATGTTTTAAGTCTAATTTAATAGGCGGCTATCCTATTGCCATCAACCGGGCACAAATCCAGACTTCGTGGCTGTTACTGAGAATTTACTGATGTAAAAACACAATAACACTTTTCCTGGTTCGAGAATCGAACCCAGGACCTCCTGCTCAGCAGTCGTGCTTGCGACCACTAAAGCAACGAGGCAGAAATCGTATAACAAGGTTAGTAAAAAGTAACTGCGATTGGCTAACATCACTTGAGTTATGTTATGATGACTTATGTGCTGTTAAAGTGATATTCTGTGAGTCTCTTGGTTTATCTTGTTCAGATTAAAATAGTTCAAAGGTACGTAATAATTTGAATTTAACCTAGGTGTACTTACAAAATCCCATTAAATTTTTAAACAGCTTTTCCAAATAAATATTTCTGCCGCAGAAATTGAATATTAAAATAACTGGGCTTCCATCTGAAACATAAAATTTTATCAACCAGCCGACCACAACATACGTTCAAAAAAATGCACTGAAAAAAAATCCCTGCTGTAAAACGTTCGTCCATTTGATAAGAGTGCTTGGTGACATGTTCAATTTACTCTGATTGACTTGACGGCAGACTCGACACTCGATACTTGCTGATTGAAATCCCGATTCCCGACGATAAACTCGATTTAGTGTTTGATCGTATCCGTAACTAAAAACGGGGCGAATTAGGCTCAGCTGTCGGAACCGGCCCTTAAATCGATTATGAATAAAAAAAATCGCCGATATTTTTGTTCATCTGCCTCCTTGGTCTAGTGGTCGCATGTGCCGCTTGCTGAGCATGAGATCCTGGGTTCAATTCCCAGGTCGAGCAAAGTGTTATTGGGTTTTTCTATCAAGAATTTATCAGTAGCAGTCACAAAGTCTTGATTTGTACCCGGTTGATAATAGGCTCGCCCCCTTTTACATGGGATTTAAAGATAACTGGCGAAATTTGAGTGAGCTCCTAACCTTTTGGGGACTACGGGCGGGAATTTATGATATTTATGTTATTTTAATGCGATTTTACTGCTGTAGATTTTACTGCTGAAAATTTCTCAACATGTTTTGTACAGTCTTTTGTCTTCGATTTGTGGTTGAGAGAGTATCTCGCTGCGTTGTACAATAAAAGTTAGATTAAAAGAAACAAACATGACGAGTTTTAGTTTTCTTCATTTTACATACTTCATTTTATATTGAATGTGATACGTAGAAGTAATTAATTTACAGCGTTTTTTTTCTAAAGATCTATTTCGATTCCCAAACAAACATGGCAATGATTGCCCTTCAATTCCATTAATGTAAGTCGCGGTAAACGACATTTGCCCACTCGTGTATGTGAGCAGTGTTTGCCAATACCTGTTAATGTCAATAACATCACATATTGGAGATTTCCTCCATATATTTTTATACACGTAACGAGCTCATTTTCGTCCGGAGCGCAAGCGTCATGTTCCCGCTAACAAGATTTGTGCAAACAAGTCTCAAATCAGTATGGCAATGAAGCCGTATGTTCTACATAAATGAATATTTGATTTTGTTTGTGATGCTTAAAAGTTGTGCTACCAAAGAAATTTCGTTGATAAGTAATTTTGTCTTTAATATAGCTCCGTTTTCGAGAACCTCATTCTGCCAGAAATAAGTATTTCTATTTACTCTTCGTATTGTGTTGAAAATGTAAAGATGGAAAGAATATTGCGAAAACAACTACAAGTATCAAGTAAATGTAATCATTAACACTAGCAACGGGATATTTACCATGTTTACTGATTGATTTGAGTTCCCGATATTTTGGCGCTGTTGCAAGCACCATGATCACGGAAAAAAAACACACACACACGTGGTTAATATCCCGTTTCTAGTGTTAATGATAATGTTAGTGGCCATGATAGTTTAAAATCTTATATCAAGTAAATGTAGGTAATAAAATTAAATGAGATAGGACAAGAAAATCTAATACCAATTATACGATAACCACAAAGGAAAGGCAAGCTTCAGTCACGAACACACAGCAAAGAATACATTAATTTTCCCTCAGGGCTAGTAATAAAATTCAATCCAGTTAATAACGGGCAAATGCTCTTGATTTTATCTGCAATACTAATTAATTAAGTCTTATTATCTGTCGATAGCGACTTTATTCGATTCATATTAACGTGGTGCTCAATTTAATTAAATGATAAATCTCCAATACCAAGGAAAACCACACTATTGTATTGCTTTATATCATCATACAATCGTACAGGGGTATAGCACCCAGTCAGCCAAGGTAACAAAATGTTGTTTTGTGTAGCTTTAATAAGTTACATTAGGATATTCCGTTGTTTTGAACTTTTTTCTTTGACATGAACTAAATAAAGCACCTGATTGTTTACCTACATTTATTATTCATACTTTTTAAATGTAATTAATACAGGGTGTAAGGGACAGCCCTCCACAAACTGATGGGGTGAATTCAGTATATCATACTAAGATGACCGGTACAAGAAATTATTTCAGGAATGTTATGGGAATCCAAAAAATTTGATTGGTTTTATTTCCTCATACGCAATATATCGTGACCTTGGTAAAACGCACGTAGCGAACGGCGAGCGCGACGACGATTTCGATGAAGTCTGTAGCTAGGCAGGAAGTAAACAGCAGATTTCACGCGTTCGTTAGAGTATTTCAACATCCATTGTTATTTTTTTTTATTTTAGCCGTATTATTAAATACATTGAAATAAAGGAATAGTAAGTGATAAAAAAAACCCGGTAGAATATTATTCAAAATAAGGAGCTGAATGCACCCTGTCAGTTTGTGGAGGACTGTCCCTTACACCCTGTATAGTACCTACTTATATTATAGTATCAAGTTCACTGACGGTCTGTCACTTTTCACCCTTATGCTTGTTTCACACGAAGGCAGAACAGTGAGGCAGAGCAGTGGCAGCGCAGTACTGCTACTATTTAAACACACAGAACAGAACAGAACAATGCGTTCAAACAGTAGCAGTACTGTGCTACCCATTGCTCTGCCTCACTGTTTGACATTCCATTTTTATTATTATTTTTTATGTGGATTATTACTGTTTTGAATTTGTTATTCCATCTTTGACATGTTTTTTGATTGTAATGTTTTAATTTTACTTTTTTATTTCACATTTTATTTTTACTCAATTTCTATACAATGTATTTTGTTCTGAAATAAATGACTTATGACTTATTATGCGCTAAAACATACATTTGCAAAGTTGCAAACACCATATTCAAAAAACAAGCAACAGAACAGAAAAACAAGATTGAAGAAGAAAAATCAAACTAGAAACCTCTTAAACGCTCTTGAACGGAAAGTCTTTGAGAAACAACTAAAAAATTCTAAACTTGTCGCGATCGTTCCTCTCACTTCGTTAAATTGAATAAAAATGTGTTTGTGTACAAAGTGAGCCGATAATCGATTCTGTTGAATATTTCAAACACTGAGGAACGTGATGGAAATAAAATATACGTCTACACAAGTATACATGTATATTTTGTATAATGTCCGCGGTCTCGCACCTCTAGTCTATTGTCCTGCATTTTAAGACCAGCTCAAGTTTGTTTTGGTAACAATGCTAAACAATGCTAATGGTTTTCATAATAGCGCCCTATTTTAAACATTTTATAAAAAGAGATGCTTTTCTTCTACTATTTGTAAGGAGCATTATTTATGATTTTATGCTTTATGTAAGAATGTTTTTTGTATCTTTAGAAACGGTTTTTTCCAAGCATCCGTATTTTTTTTTAACATTGCCCTACACTAGGAATTTCTCCTATATCGTGGGTGTGTTTACAATATTTAAACTCACATACACAAACAGCCAGACCCGGAACAACTACCCGTAGGCCATACAAATATTTGTTCCGTGCGGGAATCGAACCCGCGACACGAAGCGCAGCAGTCAAGCGCTCAGCCACTGCGCCAACCGTGCCGTCATGAATGATTTTCGATTATAAAAAGTTGAAAACTTCATTAAAATTTACTAAAATGAGTACAATAAACTGAATTTACCTCGTTCGATTAATATTATTCCACAAGTTCAAAGCTGTGAACGTCGATAAACCACAAATAACATTTCGATGAGTGGAGGTGTCACATTTAACTGCTCTATTCTAACTGAATCTAAAATTAACTGCGATTATGTATTACGAATGTTGAAATCGAAATAACTTTCCCAAGAAACAATTAAATAAAACCTTAAAATATTAGATTTGTTTATCGCTGGATTAGTTGGTTATACAAACGGATTAAGATGATTTATTTACTTATATAATTAAGCTGTAGACTTTATATGTTTGTTTGTTTGGTCGCGCTAATCTCTCGAACTACCAGTCGGATTTAGGAGGACGATTTCGGAAGGTAATAAGCTATCTAACAATGCGCTATGAACCGTAGCAGCCGAACAAAAAAAAACAGTCAGAAATGGCGGGTGAAACCGCAGAATCCGTCTAGTTAAAATAAAAAAAATAAAAAATAACATCACTCCTGTAACCTCCGAAGGGTTAGGCACAGATATACCTAATAGTACCTACACCCACATTTCCCCAGTTATGTTTAAGTCCCATGTAATAGGAGGCGAGCCTATCGCCATCAACCAGGCACAAATCTGGACTCCGTGGCAGCTACTAAGAAATTCCTGATGGAAAAAGCAATTGTTAATAAAATTTGCCCAACCCGGGAATCGAATCCTGTAACTCATTCTCAGCAGTTGCGATTGCGACCATTACACCAACGAGGCAGAAAAATAAAATAAAATTTCAAAATTGTTTCCGCATCAGAAACTCCATACTTCGCTCTAAAACTGAAATAGCTGATGCTGGCCTTACAGCTGCTAGGTTGGTCACGTCTGCCGCATGTCGGAGGAGCAATGGTCAAAAATTACCACTCAGTGGATACCAAATAGCAGGAAACGACAACGTGGCAGGCCCAGAAGGAGATGGCGGGATGAGCTGGACTTTTTCGCAAAGGATTGGCCTACAATCGCACTAGACCGCGAATGTGGAAGGAGGGAAGGGAGGCCTTTGCCCTGCAGTGGGACAATATAGGCTTATAATAATAATAATAAAAATTAGTTAGGCAGCTGGATCAAAGGCTTGATTCAGAAAGCGGTACTCCTAGACACGGCTTGTATTGTTAGGAGGTTCCTCTCTCTGGAGCCCTGACCGCCGGTAGCTTGAACCCTGTTCCCGATACCGGTGGGCTACAAATTTTTATATTTTTAAAAGTTTTTTATATTGTTTTTTTAAGGAATATTTAATTTGTAAAAATATAAATAAAGGAATAATAATAAAAATTATCTCCAATAAGTTACAACAACAATTCAATTGTAATAAATAACAAAGAGGGTTGAATTCAGCTCCGAGGTCACTCTAAGATTTGTTGTATTTTCCTCAGCATAGCGAATTTTCACTGCGCTTTTTCCCAACAAAACTTTGACTTTGACCTTCATTTTCATACAGAATTTTCACCAGGTAATAAGAACGCACTCAGAGATTTATGTAACTACCTGACTCTCTCTCTATTAAAGCTTTTACGTCCACATTTTCCTTATGAACGTGTAATTTCAATTGTATTAAGGAAATGTTCACAGAAAAACACAACGTTTTTTAAAGGCATTAGAGGCTATTTCCAAATGTTAATTAATTTAACGGGAAGTACTCAGTATTCCAGTACCTGTTACACGGAAAATACGTCATCATTACCGTGTTTATTACGTACATTTAGTGACAGAGTAATGATACAAATCGTGATACGTTTATTTATATCATGTACGAACTACCAACTCGCTTACATCGTCATTTCGCGAGTGGTATCCGTGGCGTATAATTTCTAAACAGAACGCACAGACTCCCGTCAAAATATCGTCTGTGTACCAATGTGTGACGTAAACACACAATTGTACGCGTGTGTGTGTGTGGGTTATTGATTCATGCGGCTGGAATTTATGCCTGCTCCCTTACTCTTAATCACAACTACGTCAGTGTAAAAGGGAAGGCCTACCTGGTGAACTAACTACGTGGCTAAAATACCTTTGCTGGCTGAAGTTGTGCTGTTATCTTGCATGCGCTATGGAAGGCATTTTTAAAGTGCAGCTTTTTTTTTGGAATTCACTGGCTGGTAAATATTTTGACTTTTCATTAAAAGCATAAAGTCGATCGACATCGAGGTTTTATTTCAAAATTATTGGCTCATATTAAATTATCAGCTCACATTTCAGTTGGTAAAAATTTTACACAAAATAATCGAATAAAAATTTCACCTAGCAACAAGCACAAAAGTCACGTCCAAACAACGAAAATTCTCGAAACTTATTAATTATTATTATATTAAATCATAAATGGTGCCCTTGTATATAAATACAGTTCTGAGGGAACAATAGCCTGTTCTTGGAGTAACATGTTCGGTGCTTGTTAGGGCTGCTCAATGTTCGCGAATGCCCGGAGGCGACAAAGCAATCACGATGTTAAAACAAATAGTCTAAACGGCTAATTAGTTTGTTCTATCGTAAGAGGGCACGCGAGTGTTACACCCCTGCATTCGGAGCATCCACAGCGTACCCTTTACCTCATCCACAACGCATATCTACTTCAGCTGCCTGTTACACAAACAGTACAAACAAACAGCCATTGTCTTTAATTCATTTATTGAATTGTATTGCCTCAAGCGTAATTAGTAATTGGAATATAAAATCATGCCAGCTTTAAAGGCTTGACGTGGCCCAATTTTGACAGTACCTTGTTCGTACATACGCATTCTTGGGTTGATTTCCCAGATGTATCAATATTGTATGGTCTGCAAATAATTGTTTATGGTTCTGAGTGCTTTGGTTGTCAGTTGTAGGACCCGTTTCCGTACATTCAGGAGAAAACAAGCTTCGTTCGTTTAATAAATAAAAAATATAAAATTTATATATTTATAATAAAATTAATAACGTTTCAAAGCACAGATATCGGAAATTCTATAATTACAATGAGAATCCATGCTGAAAATTGTAATGCTATGATTTTGTGTACGAATTAATTAGTAATTTTAATACACCAATGTGTTTTATTAATCGAAAATTAATATGAATACTCAGTCGACCTTAAAACCGTACAATAGAATTAATTTACCCTTTTATAAATCTGTAGGTACAATACATGATTAATGTGCGTAGGTATTCGTAAGTTCTTGTGTTTGAATAGAACAATAGAATAGGGCTTATTCAGTGTGTTTCAATTTGATGTGGTTATCATTTTTGTGAATACTTTACTTGCTTACAAAAAGTCACATTGGGTACTACAACTTGTACGTTATTTGTAAGGAGTCACGCACGGGGTGCGGGACTGTTCGAAAGAGATACCGCGGTCCTGGAACACAAAGGGCAAAGACGGAACATGGATAGGTTTTAGTCAGTACAAGTCTGACACTACCTTCCGCTCCGCCCAGAGCGGGGATGGGAAATCATCAAATGACCCCCTCATTTGATGATTTCCCATACAAAAAAAAAAAAAGGAGTCACGCAAAATTTGTTTTTAAGATTCCGTACACGATGGGTAACCAACGGGACCCTATTACTAAACCTCCGCTGTCCTTCCGTCTGTCTGTATCTCATGATCTGTAATAGGTAGACAGTTAAAATTTTCGCAGAATGTGTTTGAATGTTTCTGTTGCCGCTATAACAACAAATAATAATAATAAATATGTGCCCGACCCAGTTCTCGAAAATGGCAGTATCACATTGTACTGGGATCAATCCATCATCACTGACAGGACTATTGTAGCCAATAAGCCTGATATAGTGGTGGTGGATCGATCAGAGCGGCGCGCAATGATTATTGACATAACGGTCCCGCATGATGAGAACCTCGTGAAAACCGAGAAAGATAAGAAAATCAAGTATCTTGACTTGGCTCGCGAGGTTGTCGACATGTGGGATGTGGACTCAGCGATCATTGTGCCGATAGTCGTCTTAGCCCATGGCTTAATTGCCAAGAGCCTCGACCAATACCTGAGGAGGCTCTCGTTAGGCAGCTGGATCAAGGGCTTGATTCAGAAAGCGGTACTCCTAGACACGGCTCGTATTGTTAGGAGGTTCCTCTCTCTGGAGCCCTGACCGCCGGTAGCTTGGACCCTGTTCCCGATACCGGTGGGCTACTATTGTTTTTTTTAATGTTTTTTATATGGTTTTTGTTAAGAAATATTTAAATATGTAATTAGTGTGTAGGAAAATAAATAATGGAAATAAAAAATTTGAAGGGGAGCCCCCCTTCAATTTTCCTTAAGATGGTACGGAACGTACCCTTCATGCGCGGGTCCGACTCGCACTTGACCGGTTTTTATCGTGTCATTGTTATTTTATGTTTTCATTTCAAAACAACTCGTTTACTAAGTGATACCGATATCCTAGGCCTGCACCGATTTTCAGAATTTCAGGCTTTACCCAATATTCGTGTGAAAATAGCTTAACGTGCTCTCTGAAACGAGAAGTCATAAAGCAACATTTGACCTCAGTGTCGTCGGTGTAGCAAGATTGATCTGCGTAGTCATTCACCCCTTGGCCTTCATAAATTACAATGCACAGGTAAAAAGGCCGTAAGGAAGCGCTTCAAACCGATCAAGAGGAGCTTAAACGTGACGTCACAGGACCCCGGACACCGGCCTGGTGGACCTCATTAAAAATTCGCAACAAATTAGCTATGCTCAGTGTTGGCTTCATTTCTCAAATTCCTCATTCTCATAAGTTCGCAAGAGCATTAAATTTTCACGAAATTGCTTTCAAACTTTTCCCCTCTCAATAAGCTCCAAACTCAATTTCCGAAGGCATAGTTTTGATCACATAGTTCGTTGTTGTATATTAATTTACCTGGTTACGTTGTATAAGTATGCTTAGTTAACTAGTTAAGTAATTATTTCAAAATCTGCGTTGAGAGTTGGCTAACTTCAAACATTCAATCGTTTAAAAGGCTCTTTTTTATATCTAAATTGCCCACTGCGGCTTATATTCATTCAGCGACCACTTTATCCGGGTGTCAGAATTGAAAATGAGCCGGGTTCCGTTTATGGAGCACTACATACGTAGGTATACAGTCAGACGTTGACTGCCGACGGTACGAATATAGAGGCAGCCGGAGTTGCCTTAATAATTCAACAGTGCAATGCTTTTACAAAACCTGTCGGCGTCAATCCTAATTTAGCGCCACCGATCGACTCGCTTTCGGAAAGTGTCGCTAGACAAACGTAATGGAACTCCGCTGTTCTAGCAGAGCAGCTCATTTCGTTACTGATCGCTTGGCCAGTTTTGGATAAATTATTTTGTATTCAGCACGAAAAGTGTAAATGGTTTGACTCCACTTATACGGTTTATGCTTGCCTATTTCTGGTTACTTGTCCATGTTTAATTATAAGTTATTGAATCATAAACATAGTTTACTTTATTATATTTCCATGACATATTGACTGAAGTATAAAATAAATACTATGCTGAACAGAGCACGGAGCAAAGGAAAACTTGGATGTGAGAGAAGAAAATTCGACTTTCCGCGCGCATTTATCTTGGTAACAGTGACGTACGGATGTTCGTAATATAAATAAAATATGACGTAAGACACGTATCAAATATTTGGAGGATCGTTCTGATGTGGGGACGAAGGTAAAACATATTAGGATCAGCTGGTTATTATTCCGCTCAATTGATAAGAGCCATCTGGGAGGAATTGGATCCGCGAGTAAGTAATGAGCTACTTTATGTCGAAGTATTATTGCAGACGTAGACTGAATTGGACCTTTAAGTATTTAATTATGAACGTGGTTACAACAGTATCGATTGATACAATTTTACAATTGTTTATTTGAAAGATATTCACTATAAAAAAACTTTTTTGCAAAAAATAAAACCGACTTCAAAAACTCAAAAAAGTGAAAAATAACTTTAGTTTAACAAATCAGAAAAAACTGAATGAAACAAACAAAAGTCACCGACTTCTTTTTTGCAGAAAAGTTTTTTATTCTTCCATTTTTAGTTGTTACATCCTATACAATTAATATTTGCTATGCATGGATTTTACATTGTCAACAAAAACAAACAAATCTGGTTGTACTGGAGACATCTGCGGACACCCTCAGAGCATACAGGAGTTATGTTACGATATTGTGTAAACAATTTCATAAACATCTATACGATTGCAGCAATCACGGCATTTTTGCTGTCTATAATTCAAGAGTTCCATTGTATATCTCTGAAAATCAGCATCAGATCTTCACCAAATTTAAATGGTACCACCGCCGGATAATATTCTTCCAAATAGAAAAAGAATCATTGAAATCGGTTCTCAATTGGCGAAGAAATCGCTGAACATATAAAAAAAAAAACAAAAAAAAAAATTCTCCTACTGGAAGTCATTTAAAAATAGTACGTTCCCCATATTTGATCATCTGAAACACTAATTGTTTCAAATTAACAATAACGATAACGGAGTCTATAATCAAACTTTTTAAGCAAATAAAACTGGTTAAGTATGATTCATAAAATCAACCGATCATATGAACGAAAAATTATGACGTATTTTTTATTCAAAAAATAATTCTCTCACTTACAAAAGGTACTCAGTCAGCAACTAGCAAACATTTTCAAACCAACACACAAAGTTGACAAAGGCACCACAAACGACACTACGTTCAAGACACAAATCCAGTTTGGCGGCGTAAGATTGCTTAAACTTCTGCCAAGTCGCACACCTGCAGTTGCTCCTCAGTTCATTTACATTAACTTGTGACGTGTCAGTGCTTGAGAACTTATTGTGGACTTAGTCGCAGTAATGACGTTAATGAACAGCTTAGTCTTTTTTTGTGAGAAACAATTAGTATGTATGGTTAGGAAAATAAGTTGTCATTTTATTAATTGTCTGTTAACTTTGTCACATAGTCTGTTAACTTTGTCACATTGTCTGTTAATTTTGTCACTTTGTCTGTTAACTTTGTCACATTGTCTGTTAATTTTGTCACTTTGTCTGTTAACTTTGTCACATTGTCTGTCAACTTTGATTTGTCTGTACAAACAAATCAAATTTTGTAAAAACATCGTATTAAATGGCTAAAAACTAAACTAGTCGTCTCAACCGCGGTTGCTGTGCGGTTGTTGTTGTCTTGGGTTCGATTCCCACTTCAAGCTTAGTGTTTTTTTCCATCAGGAATCTCTGATTGACGGCAATTAGCTCGCTCTCTAATACATACGACTAAAAAAATACATACGTACCTGGCATAATGTGGGAGTACTGTACACCTCTGCCTAACCGTTCAAGAATTACGGGCGTGATGTTATGTAAAACTGAAGTTTTAAATGGTAGTTCAAACATAATAAATATCGAAAAGGAAACAGGATTTTACCGACATCACAAAAACAGGTTTTTAACGAGGTCCATTACATTCACTAAACATCTATTTCATGATTATTTAACCTGTTTAAATCCCGAAATATTTAGGATGTAATAATAGCCTTACTTTCACAAGACAAGATTTTGAAGAAAATTACCTACAAACAAAATAATCAGCCTCCAAACATCTATGTAATTGTTCCTATTGTTCCAGAAGTACTCTAATAACAAAGTAAACAAGATAATCACAGTGATTCGCCCATTGTCCTTATAGCGCTAATTATCCGCGATTTAAGAACGTAACACAAACATTTTAATTAATATAATTACAAATGACTGTACAATTATTGAGATAGCGACTGATGAGGGTGGGAATTCTTGAATGTAAACATTAAGTTCGTCAAAAGGTACAATCAAAAGGCGTCCCTCAGATGGCCCTGTAACAAGGAAACTCTAATTAATTGAAATGTTTATGATCTCTAGTCTCAACCTTCCTGGCTATCAGTCTGCAAGGCAATTCGTAGATAAAATAAACAAGTTTTGCAAAGTTGGATGAAACTCGTATCTAAAATCAACAAAGCTAGTTTTGTAAACAGTATTGTAGTGTTTAAAGGGTTAATATTTACTGTTAAACAGGTGGGTTTCTTAAGCTAACTTTAGTTATTTAAGTGTAATTTTAGCTGGGAATACTCCGGCGGGTTTGATCACGTTAGGCGTTAATTGATACACAGTGATAATTCAGTGACTCCAAGGAGGATTCAAATTGGTTTAACACTGTTATTACATTTGGCTATCAAATATTCCTTACTATCCCCGATCTATTCAACTGGTAGATATTTACATATTTATATCTACTGCTATCAAATCTGACTTTACTACTTGATATGGGAGATTAGATGTTTGATTGGTTACGCAATCAGCCAGCGATATAATGATTAAATTAGAATTTCGTACAAAAGTAAAACTTCACCTACTTTCATTTGGAAAAATTGAAGTAATCTTGATTGGGCGGGAAAATATGATGCAAAAGCATGTTTTGTCCTTGCTTTTGAAGCAATATTTTAATGATTTCTTGTATTTAAAATAGCCATTGAGCTTTTTAAAAATAGAGAACCTAAATTGCGGCAAAATATATAAAATACTAGCTTATGCGCGCGGCTTCGCACGAACAGACTTCGTTAATTATCCCACGGGATCGTACTACCGGGATAAAAAGTATCCTTTATGTTAGTCCAGATTATATAGTATCTGCATGCCAAATTTCACCCAAATTCAGTCAACCGTTTTTGGGTGAAAGAGGAACAAACATTCATACATACTTACTTTCGCATTTATAATAGTAGTAAGACTTACAAATTTTGTCTATGCGTTGTTCAACCTATAAGTCAACCACATGATTCACACCCCAAGTAAAATATTTAATTCCAAAGCTTAATAAATATGAGAACAACTACCTACTTCACATCCTTTTGATGTCTATTTTCCATACATTTAATTCAATCAAAGAGAAGGTGGGGCCATAAACACGGTATGTAATCCCCCGGAGCCACAATGCAAGGGTTTTGCTTATAAATTCTATATTAAAATAGTTCCGGATTTCCTTGACATTTGCTAAGCTTAATGTTACGAATAAGGGTGTTATCCTCGAACAAATGTAACAGAATTGGAGAATATTGGTTTAAGTTATTTGTTATGATAAAATAGGTAGGTAACTATGGATTCTATATGCTATGTATGGTTTCATTTAAATATTTAAACAAGGAGTATATTATCTAATGATCTTAACTTTAGTCATTGATAGGAAAGCCTAAAAATATTTAGATTTAAAACAGTGTCCATGGAGTTTCTTGCCCATTCTTCTCCATAGAGATATATGATTTGCAATGGAATGGAAACAACAGTACTTTCACAAGTTATTATGCCTTGTGACTGTGACTGTAGCTTTGTTTTGTTTATTTTCGTGACATTTAAAAGTGCCTGTAATGGTCTAATTGAAATAAATGCTTTGAGTTTGAGTTAAACAAGAAATACATTGCTTTTCACAGTTGCGGAAATTATTTTATGATGAGAATTTTTCGCAAAATCGTTTCTACGTCCAATTTTTACACTTTGTACTTTAACAAATCAACATAAAATAAAATCCGTATTATATCCCCATTTCTTTCATCTTTCAATGTAACGCCAGGTAAAATCATATTTTATGCCCCTTGAAGGGAGTTTCCTTCCTTGGGTACGTGTCGGTTTTTTGTAAATAAGGCCCATTATCCCTTGACGGTTCCTTTCGAGGTGTTTAATGTAGTGCCGAGCTGGCCTTTGCCTTTGTACCATTAATAATAGTATCGCGCAATCGAAATTAACAACCCAAATTAAAAATCAATACATTCGGAACAGTTGAAAATACTCGGGTTATGTTTAGAAGTCTACCCTATATAATTATGTGTGTTTGTCTCACGAATGGGGTTTCGTATTTCCCAGTAACTGTGTTGTGGAGGTTTTGAGAGTTTCTCCGTGTAAAATGACGGCACGGTTGGCGCAGTGGCTGAGCGATTGACTGCTGCGTTGCGTGTCGCGGGTTCGATCCCCACACTGAACAAATATTTGTATGGCCTAAAGATACTTGTTCCGGGTCTGGCTGTTTGTGTATGTGACTTTAAAAGTTTGTGTAAACGCACCCACGATACAGGAGACTTTCCTAGAGTAGGGAAACGTTTAAAAAAACATAATACTGGTGTTCAACTGCATCCCGTTAAATTGGAAGCCAAGCCGATCTCTATGATCGGAGCCATCCATGAGCCGATCCTAGTCGTGAAAAGTTCAGACAGATAATGATTCCATTAATGTTTATCGTCTAAAAGGAATTATTCTTGCTATTTAAAATTGAACGGACAGGTATATTTTTATGTAGGTAGCTTTCACAGGTACACAACGGAATTAAAAATATTTTACAACATGCTGAAAAACTGAAATATCGCCCGGTAGAGCGACCGATGCAGCCAATCGGCCTAAATCCTTCATTCAGGAATTTATTATTAATAAAAATCAGTTTCCTGTTCGCAGTTCTGATATACGTGTTTCGCATTATAATCGAAAAAGGTTTACAGATGAAATGTAAAGCAAACAAGAGAGATAAAAAAAGAAAAATGTTATCAGCCAGTCCTTCCGATGGAGCATAAAGAAGGCTGGGATCAAAAAGATCACTGTTTTCTTTGGAAATGTTTAATGTTATACATTCCTGTACAGTCAGGTATTTAAGTACCCACTTCGGGAGTCTTTGAAGTTTTATTTTTGTATTTTTTTACCGACCTTTCATTAGATATAGCATGCCTTTTTGTAAGATAAAACTGTGGAGGTTTTCATCTTTTTTTCATATTTTCATATCAAGTTAGTGGTAGACATGCGAACGTAAGTAACAAGTGAAACAACGGGCGGCCGTGTGGCTGGAAACTGCCTAAATGCCTATATTTATCAAGAAACACGACTTAACAGGAGTGAATGCAACCACCGTGATATTTGCATATCAGTTAGATATTCTACGTTAAAAAAAAAAACATTATTGCATTCAGTGATAAAATAATACAAAGCAAAAACATGCCCTCAATCGACCTTTAATCCACTACTCAAAACAAACGTTATTTATTGATTCGCGTAAAACAAACATTACATTCAGAATATCCGGAAACAATATTTTATTTGTACAGTGTAAACTATGAAGAGAACATTATAAATCGAGATTCTTTGAAACTGATAAAAGTTGAAATAGATTTGTTAGCTAAGCTACAAGGTGTACGCCCAGACGGATCATGTTCGGGCGTAACGAGACTTTAACAACGGATGCAGGTTTCAAAGAATAACATCACTGACTTTAGAAAGTATTTTTCAAACTATATTTGTATTTTTTGTATTAGTTTTATTTATTTATCACAAAACTGATGGATTAAACTGCGCTTTAAGCAATTCACGTAAGAGATGCTCCCTTACGATTTCATTTTCTATTAAAAGTCATAATTGTGTATACACGGTTGCAGTTGAATACCAATATTTTACATGAAGCTGCCTATCAGATCTTAACAACCCAGTTAGGTACTGGGTAATAGCATACCTCTTGATAAGACTGGATGTCAGATTTCTGGCTTCTGACTGCTTATAATGGCTTGAGGTCGACGAATGAGGTTCTTAAATTCCACGGTTGCAAAGATTTTTATTAATAAACAGCTATAATGGGTTTAAAAGACCCCTAAACGAAGCCGAAAGGCACTTGTTCTCCGCTTCCGTGCCATTGCCATAAATTTTTGTTATATACCATACCTGGGAACTTTCTTGTTATTGGAGGTCAAAGTTCCAACTTTTTCACAAGTTCTTCATACAATTTTTTAATGTTATAACTTTACTTGCATCCTGTCTTATTTTTATCATTACTTTAGTTCTTTTTAGTCTGTATATAATGTACATAATAAATAAAGGAAATAAAACAAAATAGTATTATTCAATGCATTCACCAGCACAATGTTCTGAGTGCGTTTATTTGAGTTTCACCGTAAATCGTGATTTTACATCGCAAAAAAAAATCCTTTCTCGGCATTAGTATTTGCGTAGAGTTACTTAGTTTGATGTACAGAATGCTTGGTTGACGGCATCGTGAAGGGTCCATTTACACCTTGTATATCGATGTAATACTCAAGTAAAAGCTTCAGCTGTTTTACACACAAACTACACATCCCTTTGTGTGTCTAATACGATAAACTGCAATCCTTTTGTTTCTTTAAACTTTTTGCACGGCGTTGGTCCGACATGTCCTGTGTCCGCAGCGCAGCGTCCTATACGATATCAATCTACTCCCTGAAACGCACATCAATCGGAAATATGAGATTTTTCCGTGAAGCCGTGTCACAAAGCAAGCAAATAAAGTTTCCAACGTTTCCAAACTTACTTTGTGAAAGCTGACTTTCGGCAAAAATCTCGAACTGAACTGAATTTTGGCTGTGTGAATTTGTGCGGCAAAATATGGCCACTCTTTCTCGTTTAATCGCTGATTAAACGAGAAAGAGTGGCCATATTTTTAATGATGGTTGACGAAAAAAGAGGTACCTAGGTTTCTGTTCTCGAAGTCTGGGTAATAATTTCCAAGTCTGATGGGTTTTTTTTTAATTTTTATATTTAGGATCTCCAACAAAAATAATACAGAAAACAAGCCATTTAAAATAATGGACAGTAAAATTATTATTACGTAGGCACTTGTTCTTTGGTTTCTATTTGCAAACAGTCAGATTGCAATTTACAGTAAATGCAAGTAAAACATTAATTTCTCAATAGCAACCATGGAGTCTGCATTAGTACTCTGGTTAGTGGCAGTAGGCTCGCCCCCTTGGACTAAGACATAACTTTTTTTATTTATTTTTTTATAAAAACGTTGCCGCACACTAGGAATTTCTCCTGTATCGTGGGTGCGTTTATGTTCAGTCAATCGCTCAGCCACTGTGCCAACCGTGCCGTCTAACTAGCGTAATGTAGTACATATTATTATATGTATATTATATTTATAGACAGTTAGTATCTGCATTACCTGTAAGAACGAGCTCCCAAAAATGATTTCTCGATTGAAATTCAGTACGTAATAGGTTTTATAAAGTGATTACGGAACTCATTCCACTTCATGCATGTAAGTCTAGAAACTTTGCATTCTCGTTACAATGTGGGGAACAGGGAAATATGCTAACTTGAGTTTAACTTATTATCTGATTAAACTTTTACGGAACGCATTTGATGAAGTTACAAGTTTAAGGCTTAAGTGAATATGTCGGATCGGTCATTTGCAAACTTTTGTTGGTAGAAATTAGGTACATATTCAATTACAATTACTGATACTGTTAGCCTGCATTATCCCACTGCTGGGCAAAGGCCTCTCTCCAGACTCCAGAGACTTCAGTTGTTGTGTCGAGTGCAGCTCGTCCCGCCATTTTTTACGAGGTCTGCCTCAACGTCTTCTGGCTGTGTCAGGGCTCCGGAATGTGGCTACAACTTATTTTCAGGTCTAGGTCAACTATGGTGTATGACACCTGAAAGTAATGCTGAAAACACAAGGCGTAAGGGACATCAACGCGCAAACGGTTACCCTGTGATGAAATTTTTCCTTGGTTATAAAAAAAGGCAGCTATTTATACCAAAGAATACCATACACCGTCAAAAACTTCAAATGTTTGAAATAGTTGGTTTTTCTATGTATTTTGCATGTGCTGAATATTCCTAGAAACAGTTCCCACGTCACAAATAGAACTTATAACCGAAAACCCTCATTCTTGTTCTCTAATAATTATGACTACATCGTTGGTCCAGTGACCGCAACCGCGACTGCTGATCATGAGGTCCTGGCTTCGATATTGGGTGGTATTGGGTTTTTCCATCAGGAATTTCTCAGTTGCAGCCACGGAGTTTGGATTGTTACCCGGTTGATGGCAATAGGCTCGCCCCCATTACATGGGACTTAAACATAACTAGCGAAATGTGGGTGTACTATAATTAGGTACACCTCCGCTTAACCCCTCGGGGATTACAGGCGTGATATTTTTGTTCTCTAATAAAAAAAAAAACAATCTTATCGTACGATACAAAACATCGTAACTCACATCTTACATTACATTCTACCCAATTCATTACCATAGCTGTGAGTGAAATGCTGTGGTTACTTACCAGTTATACAAAGGGTAAGTCGAAGACGTAGGCACAAATTGCTCTCAGCAGTGGTGATGTACTGGTAAACGCATTAAACGTCCTGATGGAGCAATCAGCCCGACACTCTAACTTTAATGGACTAGATTAAAAATCAATGTCGTAAGTGACGCGATATACCGGAGCAGGTTTCGGCAAGTTGCTTAAGGATTTTCTTAAGTAATGTTCAGGCAAGTTAGTTGGATTTTGAGGAAATGTGCTGTAGGTAATTTTGGGGTTATAAAGAAGGTTGGCAACGCCTCAAGCAATCTGGGAACCACACTTAGAGATCGCGTTCATTCGTAAAAATGCTCGCAAAAGATAGGTCTCAGTCAAATTAAGATAACAAGGTAATCACCGCATATTTTTAATAGCAATACTAACTTATTGAAGGAGAATACAAGACAAGTAACATGATGGGACAAGGGCAGGACGATGATTAGGACTGATTGCTTGGTATATTCAGTTTATGAAGCCGGTTTTGCCAACTTGCTTTTTGATTTATTCTTTATTGTAAGTTGAATTTTGGAGAAGTGAGTTGTGGGTGTTTTAAGGTTTCATAATTAATTCTTGTGTGCCGATTTCGTCATAAGGGCTGTCGCTGTTAATGTTCCGTAACAATAATGATACTGACTTATACTTGACTCAGCGATCATTGTGCCGATAGTTGTATCAGCCCATGGCTTAATTGCCAAGAGCCTCGACCAATACCTGGGGAGGCTCTATTTAGGCAGCTGGAGCAAGGGCTTGATTCAAAAAGCGGTACTCCTGGACGCGGCTCGTATTGTTAGGAGGTTCCTCTCTCTCCAGAGAGAGGAACCTCCTAACCGCCGGTAGCTTGGACCCTGTTCCCGATACCGGTGAACTACAATTTTTTACATGTTTTTCTTATATTGTTTTTTGTAAGTAATATTTAAAAATATAATTGATTTGTATAAATAAAAATAAAAGAAAAAGTAATGATACTGGAAGCTCTTCAATGGGGTTAATATGTGCTCATCACCTCCAGTTTCATAGATAAATAATATTGTATTAAAACACGCTTTAGAGTGACGCCATTTTATTTCTATCCCCATATGCATAAACATATTACGAGAATGCAAAAAAAAATAACTAGTCCACCATCTTTGGGACTCCATATTGGATTAAGAATGATGTAACTTAGCTGCAAGCTGCATTGTCATCCAAACTAAACATGTAAGCAAAATTTCAGCCAATCGGAAACCAAATTAAAAAAAAAAAAATTGTAAGATTTTTTACATAATTAGTTAAAGCGTGTTTAAATTACCCTGACTGATTGTTTAGTTCATAGCTACTTACAACTTAGTCTACAGACTTACGTTGTCATCTGTATTGTTACAGTTCAGTTTTAAATATTGTAGAATAGTCACCGATTTCTGAGAAAGCATTGAATAAGTCAGGCAATAAAAATAATGAACTAAAAGTTTCCTTGTCAAGCTTGCTTTTCTAGACTTGTATTTAAAAGGTTCCATGTTATTTACTTACAATGTTTTCCATTACTAAGAATTTTCTTTGGATTTATTCTATTTTTTTTTTTCGGAAAATATCGTTTCTACATTTAAAATTTACAGCGGGTCACCTCTCGTCGTATATATTAGTGAACGGAAATGAGAGAACTTCCCTTTCTATCGAAAAGCGTAAAAATTTCACATCGCGATGTAACGATCTTACCTATCTACACTCGTATATTATGTGCCAAATAATAATTATAACGCCTTATTTAAAAAATGGTAGCGCTACGATGCTAGACCATTTTCAGGGGATAGCGAACTAGATAAGTTTCTAGAAAAGTTATCTTTTCTTTTTATTTTAATCAAATTATTATGTCTGCAATTAGGATTTTTTTTCAATTATAACTAATTTTCTTGAAAAACAAATGCTTTTTCTAAAAAGTTAAATATATCTACCATACAAAAATATCGCTTTGAATTTCACTATACCTCATTGTCACAGTTTCTTCAATAAATCTGTCAGACACGACGCACTCTGAAATTAACTAAAATGACTCACATGCCCAGAAAACTACTCAGGTGGATCCTAAAACAAAACCGCATACCATAACAAACATCATAAGGTTAGAACCAAGCCTTCTACGAGTTATTTAACGTTGTTCCCAACCAACATAGGTAGGTACAGTTACCGGGTGCTAGCACAGAGGATGTCTCGTGGAGTGGCGCCCCGAGCGACGACTCGGAACATTTGTGTTGTGAACCCTCTCAGCGTTTCACCTACATCCATCGTGCAACGTAGCTCTATAGGTACTTGACATGTAGTCAAATGTTTACATCGACGTGCGACAGTATACACCTTAATATTTCAATGGACGGACATCTCTGGGTGCTTATTTAGACGTAATGGCCGAAGTGTACCTGTCGTACCTACACTGAAATTTTGCCAGTTATAAAAAATAGGAGCTGGTGAACCATCCATGGAACCTAGAAATTAATTTATTAATTTAATGACATGACACATGACAGGTCTATAACCTAACGCAATAGCCAAGTCACACACACAAAATTAAAATTAAAGCACAACACATCTCAAGATCATTGTTTGTAACAATTAGACCTATTGAAAAACGAAAATCCCAGTAACACTATAAATTCCTGACCTAGGAATTGAACAGTTGCGTTGGGAAACCTCTGTACTTGAAATACAGTCAAATGTTTACATCGCCTTAAGACAGTGTGCTACACCTTAAGAATGTTAAGGTTTTGATGTAGGTACGTGGCTTAGTTAGACAGAATATAACGATATCTTAAATTGTACACTTGCACCCGAACAGAGCCCACATAGTGGCTTATGGCCCACTCCCTCGTAGAGAGAGGAGTCTTGCGTCCCAACAGTAATAATAAAAATTAAACCCATTAAAATAATCCTACCCTCAACAACTATTAAGTACAATTTGAGCTGGCAACAATTTCTACACAAAATTCCAACACGACAAAATCGTAATTGAAAAACAAAATACCTTTAAAAGTTACATAAATTAGGCCTTTGAAGTAAAAGCCGTCTAAAACAGTCGTATCTGTAAATCGTACAAAAATAAAATCCCGAATATTTTTTTTCTTTAATCTGTAATAATCTGTAATGTCGGGAGCATGGTTACCGTCTTGTTTTTGATGGTTTGACAGTTATAATATCCGTCGTTGTCTGAAAATGTTTCAGCCTTCGCGAGAGTGGCTGCCACTCTGACACTTCAGTGAAACAAAATGGTGGAATGACAAAAATCACTTGCTCTACTTAGCTTGTTACTGAAAAGAAAGTTTTTTATCCTGACTACTTACTGAATGCTTCAACTTAAAGATGTTTTTTCCTTAGTTTTGTCGTCATTTTTATAATGTTTATGTTGTTTTGTTTCAGGTAAGACACGTTCGCCAGTTACCTTCTCAGAATTCACTTTAATACAGGTTTTGTAATTATTAAAATATTTTGTAACTGACTACTTTGAGCATTGTTTTTTTTTTTGGGGGCTTTAAATAAATCAATGTAAACCTAAATAACTAAGTTAGGCTTCTCAAAAAAACTTAATTTGCACTTACTCCATAAACCGTAAGACGTCTTGTCAAAATATTTCAAAAAAAGAACGACCCGATTTTCTATTAGGCCGTTCTACGTCAATATTGATCGACTGCAGAAGATCAAATTAATATTCGGGTTACAAAGGAAAACTATTTAAAGAATTATGAAATCTGAAACATTACGAGGGCATTGATCTTTCGTTAGTTAAATAATATTGTCACAGTATTAACTCTTAATATCTTGAAATTCTCAGAATGAGCTTTTCATCACATTTTAAATAAAGCAATATTGAAAACAATAAATGTCGAAATTAATCTAAATATAACGTCGATTAGCGAGTTTAAGCCATGGAATTAATTAACCGCACATTTCATTAAGATTCTAAGAAACCTGGAATTATGTGAATGTTTGTGTTCTATTACATGGAATCATAAACTATTTAAAGTGTCTCTTAGAGTGGTTGTAAAGCTTTTATATCGGAATGGAAAACAGGCTTTCAGGACAGATATTGGACATTACTTGACGACTTAGATAAGTATCTATCATAACTTAAGAAAGAAATTACTACTTTTATATCTGAAAAGGAATTTACAAAGGCATTATACAGAGTGACGCGGGTCGGCCATCCTTCTTGTATTAAAATATCCGCGTTTAAAACTTCTGAAATTTAAAATGAGGTTTTCCTTCTAAACCAAAGAATTTTATAATGAAATCTCTTTGGATAAGACCTTTTTGAACGCTTTTCAACTTCCGATCTCCGAATGACGAAGTAAAGGTTGGCAGTTCTTAATACATTTAACAAAGACTGAAAGGCTTGAATTATAAATTTTGCTTTCCGTCTTGAACTTAAAATGATATTTCTTTAAATAGATCTGACCTTTATCTAAGTCAAAGACTAAGAGAGATGGCGGGCTTTTTACCCTATCTCTTAGAGGAAAAAGTGTTAGTTGATGAAATTCTAAAGAGCGTGTTTGAGATCAATCGAATAAATATAGAAAGACACGAGCAGTAAATTTATATCAATTCTTGATTGTACCCACTGCTGGGACACACTGTCAGAGATGCCGTAATCCAACAAACCGAATGTTGGTTGTTAGATGTCACATGTCTTCGAATTTTTGGTTCTACGACATGCTGGTTCCCTCATGAATTTTTCATAAACGTGTTAAAATAAATTACACAAAGTTGTGTCGAAACCACTACAACTCATACGTAAGCGGGACTGTTACCCTGGTCCACTACTAGTATCGCCACAAAACAGTAAGGACCGTAACTGTAATCAAGAACCTTCATAAAATCGACGTAACAATGTCGACTTTATTCACCACTCAGTCTTTACAACTGTACAAATATTCGCATATCATTTTAAAATGCCGTAACTTAGTAGCACGCGGCGTGAGACGCGAGGAGGGAGGTAGGCGTATTGTTACGACGCGCGTCTTATCAGATAGTTTGGATGCTAAACTTCGCTAACACTTCCTTACGGCAGCTTTAGCACGCACTACGTAACATTGACGAGATATGTGTCACGGATTTTGTCGTATTTTGTACACTTCGTCGCGTTGTACTAGATAATAGTGTTATATATACAGCGAAAGACTTTTTTCACTGAAAGGTAATAAAACGCTTAAAAAAACGATTTTATAAATATTAACAACTAAATGTTTCCTTTAGAGTAGTATTACGTTCAAGCGACCCGCGTCGACTGCGGAAAAAACAAATCAAAGAAATGGTTTAGAGCGTGACAGTACTTAGCACGCGCTTCTCCCGAAACCGTGAACGAGGTCTAAATGTACTATGGCGAGGACAGTACTTTAGCAGTGGGCACGCTTAGCGTCACCCGGCGTCACGGCCGGAAGCGTATTTGTTTACGACGCCTTATCTGTCACGCTGAACGACCTAAACCAATTTATTTTCTAAATCCACAAAACTACACTTTCCGTCTTGCGACAGAGACTGCAAAAAAAACAAATGAAAGAAGAGCAGGCCACGGCTCATCGCGAGGCGACTTGCGACGCAGCGAAAGTATGAAATTCAATGCGGGCATTAAAATGCGCGAGCGCTAATTTTTATACTTAAAGGCGATACGGATACAGTCTTTTATTCAGTAACATCAAGAAAGTACGCGTGGATTTTCCGCTGAAAACTGACCCTAAGCGCACTACAGCGGCGATGGAGCTGCTACGGGTACGCTTAGCGTCACCCGGCGTCACAGCCGGAAGCGTATTGTTTACGACGCACCTCTTATCTGTCACGTTGAACGACCAAAACATAACTCCACTTCGAATTTATGAACTCACTCAATATTCGCTTGTAGAGCCAGTGACATTAGTAGTGAGTATTTTATGAGATTTTCCAAAGTAGTGTTTAATTGATTTATTAGTTAATTTACTAATAGCTTTTAACTTTGATTGCTGTCTTTCGCTTTCTATGAAGTCTAAAATTAGTTTGTTCAAACATCCAGACCGATATTTGAATTCCGAAACGAAGTCAGTCAGTCTGTCTGTTACCTTGTTTTGTCTGAACAAATTTAAGTGAAATTTGACACACATCTGTGTGTCAAATTTAGCCTAGAGCCTAGACCATGACCTACGTTAGGGCATACTATATTATTATACCGGTAGTACGTTCACATGAGTTAATTTCAAACATCTTCCACCAAGCCGCAGGCAAAAGCTATTTACAATTATGCCAGATTTAAAATAATAAAATAAAAAAACAAATAAAAAAAGAAATACTTAAAGAGCGTACACAATCAACTAACAGATGAGCAATTTTGTGTGTTTCAACCTAAAATTTTCCCACCAATAAACAACGCAACCAGAAGTTAAGTCATTTACAAACACAAAAGCAATGTTCTAAATACGAAAGTATCCGTTCAATAATAGACTATGAATTTCTAATACTATTTCTGTAGCTCGTCGTTGCCAGCTGAGGGGGTGTCGGGACGAGCCGACGGGGGGAGGGAGGGAAGTAACGTCTGAAAGCATAATATGATATTATTGCCAAAATAATATCGCGGAGTAGACAACACCGCATCTTCCCCTGTTAGGGCTGAGTTGCGTACGTCAGTTCATTTTGGAAGTAATACAGCAACATTTGTATATGAGGGTGTATCCTGTAATTTTAGTTAAGTGCGAAACTCTTGCATTTGTGTTTTCGAAAGTATTTTATGATTTAAATGCTTTTTTATCCTAAATTACTATTTCTGACGTTACTATGAACCAGCGTCATCCCACAGCTGGGCTAAGGCCTCTCCCCGTGACTTCTAACTCTTTCGACCCAGGGCTAATGTGGATCAGTAGCCAATCATGAGTATTGCCGTATTAAAAAAAAAAATAAGAATTTTTTCATTAGTTTTTAAATAATTTAAATTCCGAAACGGTTCAATTAAAAACGGTACACAGCTATGCCATCCCTGAAGATTGACTTCAAAATTAAACGTCATAGATTATAGTGGACGGCACGATACGGCAGAGTTTAATCGTCGCACAGGTGCGTGTGACATGACCGGTCGGTGGGTGCTATAGGATTCTATTTATTGCCCTTTGCAACAGTTAGCGGCGTTCCCACTAAGTATCCGTCACGAACTATCAATTTAGCGTTTATGGTGACACTTACATTACCATTACAGTTTATTGTTTAATACTAGAAGTTAGTTTGCCTAGGTGGGTTTGTGGATGGGTGACCACCCGTTACATACTGAGTCTCCTACGTGCCTCGGAAAGTACATTAAGCCGTTGGTCTCGGCTATCATTTTTAGATCTTTGACAGTCGTTACAGGAGTCAGTGGCCCGAAAGTCTGACAACCAGACTTACCAAGGGGTATCGTGTTACCCAGTACTAACTGTGTTGTGGAGGTCAGATAGGCAGTCGCTCCATTTAAAATACTGGTATTCAGCTGCATCCGGTTAGACTGGAAGCCGACCCCAACATTGTTGGGAAAAGGCGAAGCAGATGATAGTAGAAGTTAGTTACTGAAAATGAGGCGGGTCTTTTGATCCTAATTGACTCAAATCCGTTTGGTTTCTTCAAAAGACGCAAATCGGCATGTTTCTCACAAGATTTGACCAAAACAATGTCTGGACTTTAAAACATCTAATTAGTTTTGGTTTCTTCTCAGAATAGTCACATATAAAACTCGGACCTCATCAAGTTCTTAAAAATGTTGAAGATTTTAAAAACCTATTTTCAAAAATAAATAGCATTCTATTTCATTCCATTCGTAAAACATGAAAAGGCCGATAAGATTTTCGTATCCTCCTTTCAATATTTAAAAGAAATGAATTTATTATTATTTTCGAAACGCAAAACTTTTAAAAAGTCCTTCCAAGAAGGCTTCTCTCAACGAGTAACAAAATCCGAACGCCTGTCACTCTTCGATCCTTCTAAATTTAAACATTTAAACGGGTGACGTCATAACAGAGTTGACGCGTCTCATTCCGCGACTTCCCGGCTTGTCAGACACAAAATGGAGCGGAGGCAAGGCCTTTTGTACTTGTAGGCTTTGTGTGCAAAGTAAGCTTCCTACCGAAGCATCTGTGCGATGATGAAACTTGCCAGACAACGCTTTTAAGCACGCTTTATGTCTCGAATTAAAACTTTAAAGGAGGAAATTAAACGTCCGAAAAATTGTGCATGTTACACTCACGGGCTGTTTGTTGTTCGGTTTCGGGAGGGTTGAGGTGAACCTACTTTTTGTGACAGTCGTGTTCGCGTACAAGTGACTCGCTCGAATACGGACTCACTTGTTCGCGTGGAGACATCGTCTAGTCAATATCTTATGAAGGGGTGTAGCACCTGAAAGTAGATGTATAGGCTTTGTTATAACTAGTAGGAAAGAAAGAAAAAGTATTTATTGGGCAGGATGAACAATAAATAATAAAATATGAAGAAAAAAAAGCATATAAAATAAAACTAAATTTATAAATTAAACGAATTTATTTATTAAGTAGATTAAACTAACTATATACATTATAAATTAAAAACTATTAAATAACAACAAACTATAAGAGGGCATCGAAAAACTCCTCAACGCTGTCAGCTGGTAATGTGCCCAAGAGACTGGCGGCGTTGCCACATTGTATGGCAACACTTAGCCTCTGGCCAAGGTAAAAGCCAGCCCTTGGGTCACGGGAAGCGTCAACTAGGCGTTTCGAAATTTCCTTAAACAGGCTTCGAGCACTCGGACCCCACGGCCCCAGAGTTTCAACCCAAAACGATTCAAAAAAATTAAACTAAATTTATCACACCATCATCAGTAACAGACTATTATCGGCAAATTTTTACTCACTAATAACTACTCCCGTGTCGGTAACTTTTGTTATAAAAGAAATAAAAGCTACTAACCTTCAAACAAAGTTACATAAACAACCGTCACTTAAACAAACACGAAAACACAAAAACCTCAACCAAGTGAACTAACAACTGAAGCTTAATCAAAGTACCACAGTTTCACAGCAGCAAAATTATCATTTCCGAGATGTATATTTCCAACCCTCTCTTGCAGAACAAATTCCACTTGTCAAAATGTTCACGCTATGTACACGGGAATCACAAAGCGAGACGCTCACAAAGAACGGGCCCTAACAAATGGTTCCGTCGAGCCGGTGTGTGTATAATGCGCGGTTGGACGGCATACACTATCAACTGTGATATTACACATGTTTATTTTCAACACGTAAACTACGGGTAAACGTCCTGTTAATTTGGAGGTGTTGGCCATAGGACCAGCGTGTAAACGTTTAGGCTCCGATTTTGCGGATGGCCACGAAATAGGTTGGCGACTGTTTGAGGGTTGAGTACTATGATAGTCGGGATAAAACTTCTTCTGAGCGGTTTGCCTCAAGGTTGATCCAGGCAACAGTCTTGTCTAGACTCAATTAAAGGTGATGTTTCTGTTGCAATGGATACTGGACAATTATATTGCAACCATGTTATACCATAAAGACTTCTTTACAGTATCTACTTGATGCCTATCAAAGCGATAGTCATTTGTTTGACGTTTCGTTGCATTTCTAGCGCACCGACCAATCAGACAGATTGTGAGAAACAGATTGTGTCGACACAATGACAGATTTCTTTGCACTATCTGTCATTTTGTCGATTCTTTCGTCAAAGAAATCCTTGTTTACGGTGGTCATACTACGGGGGCAGGAAACTGAGTTTTTAAGGACCTTATCGGAAACTCATATAGTGAACCAAACCTACCAAACGTTGATAATACACGAACGATTTCTGAACTGAATAGCCACGAAGTACAAATCTACGTAATGTTCCATGTATTTGGACAATCGAGGAGATGAACTGGATATTATGGTTTGTTCGTGTACTTAACAGCAGAAGCCCTGAAAGTTTCTTCATTAGAATTGTTTATCCTACTCGAATGGCTTCCACGAAATGCTAATTTATTTTCGCAGTTTCCTGACTGAACATTATGGATGCGTCAGTTGCTAACTACTTTTTTAAAAGGATGTTTTGTAATTCTATGGAGCTCGTGGCTAAATAATAACAGCCGCTCGGATCGATCTTTAGGTTAAGCCGGGCTTGCCTAGGTTGGTCTGTGGATGGGTGATCACCCATTACATACCGAGTTTCCTCCGTACCTCGGAAAGCATGTAAAGCCGTTGGTCCAGGCTGTCATTTGTAGATCTTTGACAGTCGTTACAGATAGTCAGTGGCCCAAAAAGTCTGTCAACCAGCCTTAACAAGGGGTATCGTATTACCCAGTACTGGCTAGTTGAGGTCAGATAGGCAGTCGCTCCATGTAAAATACTGGTATTCAGCTGCATCCGGTTAGACTGGAAGCCGACCCCAACATAGTTGGGAAAAGGCAAATTTAATGAGTCCCACAGTTTATAGATAGCTTGACAAACAACTAAAGCTCCTCATTTTACTAAACGAATGCATCAAAAGCGTCCTACAAAGGTATTTTAATATACGTAGAAGAAGTATAAAAAAACCGTGAAGTTTTCTTATTACCAGGGCGCTTTCTATCTCGTGTCACATTTTGTACAACGTGAAGATTAAACGTATTGTTCTGTCACTCAGAGAATCGCGTTACTGACATTTTTTTCTCCATGTTACACGAACTGTGTAACCAGAGTTTTCTCGTCCCTTACCTATTTATAACATGGTTTAGCCCATTTCCACACTGACAGTAAGTGGATCTTGATGTACTTTACCTACATAACGTGATACCTTGATATTAGACCGCTACAATTTGTCTCGCATGTTTCATACAAGTTACGGAACGCTATTATAATATATGAATAAGATATGGTACAAATCTTAGCGTGTTGTTGGCGGGATGCCAAAATGTGACAGAGTTTCGGACCACCGCGCGGCTGACCTGTGCCATTACCAGCTTTCTCCGTTTAACCATTTCGTGTTTATATCTTTAATAGTATCGGGTATTTGTAGCCTATTTCAGAATGTGAAAGAAGGTATCTTGAAATTGTTATTGGAATAGTTACATCTGGCTCCCAACCAAGAACACTGTTTTTGTAAGCGATGTCTTTGAGAATGGGTATAGAGGATGAATAGCATTGTCCTTTTCTGTTACCATCAACGGACTGCCAACCGTAGTGACTGGTGAATACGAGAGTGTTCTCTTTGACCGTTTATACTACATCATTGGGATAGTGCCTTGCCTTCCGTGACTGCTTAAGATGATACCTTAATATCAAAAAATGTTCCAGTACTGGTAAGAAGAAAATGAGCTTCGGAATTGCAGTCACGCAAAAAGATTCTGTAGTTCCTAGCAATAAGATATCATCTGAAAACGCAGGTGATCTTGCCAATCTGATATCACATACCGTCTAGACTGGGATCAATGAAGGAAATTTGCATTTCTTGGATGAAATTAACTGACCCGAAAAAAACAAGAGGCATAGACAAGTGGCAACGGCATTTAAAGCGTTTCTTACTTCTTCAGGATTGTCAAATTAAATTTTTGTTAGATCACATCAATCCAATACAGTTTTGACATTTTGTTCTTCCTGATATAATGCCACTTTAACATGTTGCTGAAATCATACATTTTTCCAATTTTTAATAATAATAAGTTGATTTATTGGCTCAGAAAGTAGTTCCATGTTAAGGTATTATGGCACTAAAGTTCATGTTCGCTGGGTAAAGGATAACTCCTAATAACTATGATACCCTGGTAGGGAAGTTGTCGATGCACTAAATAGTTTAAACCACAGCGGTTTGTCAGCTAATATACTCGATCTTCGTCGATAGTTGTAGCAATCTTGGCGTCAGAGTGTTGTGCTGAACATGTATACTGCTATATTAATGACTGTGGAAGTTTATGGTCCTCAAAGTATAGCTGAAATAATGAAAACTAACAAAGTTTATCGTACTCATCATTATGAATAACTTTACTACCAGCCTTCGGGTGTTACCACATCAATCAATCAATCGTCGATCGAGGCCATCGATCGATGGTAGAATGGATAAGTCGACGTCGATCGACAGTTTCTACTACAGCAATTAATCGATCGTCATCATTTCTACCATCGATCAATTGGTGATCGGCGATCGATCGATTGGTGTGGTAACACCTTAACCAACACTAAAATCGCTAAAGAGTGAGCGATCCTCCTCCTCCGTGTTCGCACAATACGAACAAATATTGGGGCTCTCTGATGTTTCCTTAGACGATTTTCAGTTGTGGCAATTTACGAATAGGGCATTATTCGACTAACCCGTTTCAGCCAGCATGATTGACAATAGTGTTGCCAGCCCAGAGAGCACCGAACGTAGACCGGTACTTAAGTATCCTTACTCGTGGGGCATAATGCACCCCAGGACATACAAACTCATTAGTCAATCAGCATTAGTGGATACTTACATGGCAAAATTATCATCCATCATACAGGTCCATGCAGTAATTAAACAACAATCTGCTATCCATGTACGCATTAATAACAAGCAAACATTAAATTCGTATTGTGGAAAATTACATTCACAGAAATGGGTTTAATAAGATCAAAGAATTCATTTTACTCAACGATTTTACCAAACACAAATAACAACAAATTAACTGGAACATAATTCACTCCAAAATGGTGAAGGATTATCCCATTACCAGTAGTCTCAAAATCGATGAAGGAAAACGTCGTGACGTAATCGGCATGTCCAGAATCGAAACATTCGAAGACATTTGTGACATCTACCAACGTGCACTTGGTCCGCGTGGTGGATTACGAACCTTTCACACAGTTGAAGACTGTGTACCAGTATTGAAAATATTATAGGCGGATTATATCTCGGGACGAACGCTTTAGAGAGACTACGACTTACGGCATTTCATACAAACTTGCAAGTCCTTGTTTTTCGAAATGACTGAACCGATTTCAATGAAATTTCATACGCATAAGCAGGATACATAGGTCTGTCTAAATGTTGTCAGAGAACATTTTCGAAAAATAGTGTTACAGCTAAATTAGACCGATTTTAGATTTTCCATAGAAACAATTTCTGGAAATTTCCAATTATCTTTTTTTTTTAAGACATTTTTAAAATGGTCTCTGTTAACTATTTAGACCTATTTATCCTGCTTATGAGTATGAAGTTTCATTAAAATAGGTCAATCATTTCGAAAAAAAGGACTTGAAAGTTTGTATGAAATGCCATAAGTCGTAAACGCTCATAAATTTGTTAATTTTTCTACTAAAAGGCTAATCAGATGACTACTAAAAAATGATAAATGTGAAACTTTGGATGGATGGATGTTTATTACTTAGTCACGCCAGAAAACTAAACGGATCAGGATTAAATTTAGCACAGAGATAGATTATAGTCTGGAAAAGCATATTGGCTACTTTTTATCCCGGACATAAGTCATACATATTTTTCAGTTTTTACTTCTTTTGGCAAACATTTCCCCCTCTTACTTATAAAAGGGATCTTCCATTTCCAGACATATTTGCCCCATCGTATCAATTTCGGCGCTTACCGCAAGTACAAACTTGAACGATCGTGGCAAATTATGATGAATGGACTACCCAAACCCATGTCATCATAATATATTGACATGATAGCTTCTTTACTAACACGCCACATGCTACTCCGGTAGGTAACTACTTTTTGTTATTTACTCTCTAACTTCGCACATATTTGAAGAAGTATTGAGCTTTGGTCTAAGTAAACTTTGGATGCTAATGTTCGTTTTCACTAACATTTTCGTTTTCATTGTTATGCCTAAATAAGGCGGTTATCAGAAGACGCTGCTTGTCCGCGCGTCCGGGCGGTGAACTGGATCTCACGTCGCATTGGCTTATATGAAATCCGTCGATACCTAACACACGTAGATATACCGCCCGACCGCGCGGACGAGCGGCGCTCACCGCTTCTCCGCGCGGTGCACCGCCAACAAAACCTTTGTCGCCTCTGACGGTGTAATCTGAGAATTGCATCCAACTTGACAGCGCGCTTTCATCTAGGCATTCATTCAGGTATCGCTTAGTGTTAATGAAAACAGGTATTATTTATATCTGGAAGCGAAGTCCTACTTTCTCATTTACTGAGGAGGAAATAATAAAAAGTAGATGAATACGATGATTTTGAGAACTTGGCCGTTAGAGTGAAAAGTGCCAAGATAAGTTAAGAAACCATTATTATAAAACAGCTAAAATCAATCGATATGCATTTATGAATTTAAACACCACTTTTTAACTCACGAAAACCATTTCATAATCCTTCGACCACTGGTTAGCTGTAATTTATTTGCAAACTAAAGCAACTGAATGCCCAGTTACCACAGGAGACCGCATACGGCCATAATTAAGTTTTAAACCACAATGCTGCCTAACTAATAGCGCAATAAGACTCGCTAGTTACTGCTGTAATCACGTACCTGGTAATCCTTTAAAGGGAGAACATGAGAACTGATTGTGGATCAAAATGGATGTATGTTTTGACTTGTCTTGTGAATATGGAAGTACGTTTCAGCTTGACGAATTCCTTTGTATCTTAGCAGCTTATTTGGAACACAGTTAGTAATTAAAATTAAACAAATACACACTTGTGCTAATTTCAATTAGAAAAAATCGCTATAAAATGTACTCTACTTCTCGGTGTAAGAATGTCAAAAAAGATAAAAAATAATTAGGCCAAAATTCAGCCATCAGATGCACAAGTAACAGGCCCATGTATACCATTTACGAGTACGCACACCCAGAAAATAAAACATGAAATAGAAAAGTACATGACATTCCTGCAAAGGACAATTTGAAAATCTCGAACAATCCATTATTTCGGCAGTGTCTGGAAACACAAACTTTTATACTGCAGTAAGTTTCCAGTCATCCATGGAAATAAGAAAAAACAACTCGCCCTTCCCCTTTGTGATATCTGAGCAGCCAATGTCAATAAAACATTTTTTTCTTTCATCGAATCATCCGCGTTTAAAGGCTTTGTTGTCATTTGGATATCGGTTTTTCCATTGGCTGTTAACTGATCTAGTGGCCGTGGTTCAGCAATCTCGGTGATTCATAGTAGAGTAAGGTCCTTCGCCCACGGCGTACTTTTTGTAGCGATGCGGTCGCGCGTTTCTCAACGCGCTTTTTATGGCTGTTATTGCGCATTAGTCGCGACAGAAGCGATGGAAACCTCCGTCAGTCAGTATTGCATCGATGAAAATTCGGGATTGTTGTCTTGCCGGAGTCCATCTTGCTGTAGTGTAGGTGCACAAACATTCCTGTAACAATGCTGTATCGCGTTTGTATCTCAACGATAGAGAAGCAAAATCGTGTTTACGTGAGAAAAGGAACACAGCCAGCGACAGCATCGCGACTGTGCCTACCGTTTTGCGTTTGCATCACTTACTCGCTTATCTCTGCAAAAAGTCGCAGTGAGTGAGGGCCTTAAACGCGGGTACGTGAAAGAACGGACAGACGGTCGGCCCAATCAATTACAAACGGATTTGAAGCGGCTGCCGATCGTTCCGACGTATCCACCGCCGAATAATGCACCTGCCTGAAATTGGACTCTGAATGTAAGATATTAATATTAGTATTCATTCTATTGACCCATCCGGATTTAAAGAGAATTATTGGTATCCACCGTTGCGCAATACTTTTGATAGGTGTGGTGTATATTTCGGCGGCGAGATGGGCAGACGACATAGTTGCCATCGGGGGAAAAACCTGGATGAGGCTGGCACAGGACCGTGGGGATTGGCACGAGAAAAGAGAGGCCTATACCCAGCAGTGGGTGAATTCGGGCTGTGGATGATGATGATGATGATATTTCGATATGTTCCTTGTTATGGTTTATTGCCGTATAATGTTTGATGTCCTATTTTAATATCCTCTGCGTAGAAAGCAAATATCTATAACTGGATGAAAATGGGGAGTACAATGAGCTCTTTCTTACTTCGGCCTAGAAGTGCGACTCTAGGACCTTCAGTGGAAAATGCCGTATCTCATCCTGTTTAGCGATTCTCCACCTTTTTCTGCCCTCTGAGCTACAAGATGTATAAGTGCACCACTGCACTCCTATTGACGACGTCGTGGAAGAGGAAAAGTTTTAGCCGAACAAAATTTAAATGACCGTCGTGCAAGGTTAAGGTCATCTTTAAGGTGCATGGCATCACAAGGTTGAAGTGTTGTCATTTTCCCTAGCGTCATATGAATCCTCGTCTTTCCTAAAAGCTAAACATGTGTGAACCGCCTGTACATTCTACATACAATGACATATACCACAGGCAGAATAGGTACGACTTCCTGCATGAAGTGTAGTAACAAACGATTATATTCCGATGTGGAGCTCCATGTCTACATATTTGATACTGAGCTCGTACGTGCTTGTTACCCACCAAAATGTAATAAAGTAAATGGAGCCGAAAATTATCTCATGCTCTCTCAAATTCAGGGGCGTTACATGAACATTCTTATCATAATTCTGTTGTCTATTACAAATGTAGGAACCTTTTGTGGGATTTAACGAGCGATTCTGTCTGCGTTCGGGAAATAGGATCCATTATGGTGCAGTCTTTTTGAATATTTATTGATGGTTTTTTTGCATTTCTTTATTATGTCCTTTATTTATTTCTATTCAAATTACATACATTTTAAATAATCTTTTAAATATTCCTTTAAGAAAACAATATAAAAACTTTTAAAAATATAAATAATTGTAGCTCACCGATATCGGGAACAGGGTCCAAGCTACCGGTGATCAGGGCTCCAGAGAAAGGAACCTCCTAACGTTACGAGCCGTGTCCAGGAGTACCGCTTTCTGAATCCAGCTGCCTAACGAGACCCTCCTCAGGTATTGACCGAGGCTCTTGGCAATTAAGTAATTGGTTGATACGACTATCGCCACATTGATCGCTGAGTTCACATTTCTTGGGCACTGTTGATTTTTAAATTTATTTTATGAGAGGTAGTAATGAACACTCGAAGTTTCATAATATTGAAGACAAAATGAAAATAAGCGCTCCCTCGCAATCTGTTTCTAAATCAAAATTACTTCTCAGAAGATACAGGTTCGAATGAATTTAAAATACGTGTTTTCTTCACAAAATATAAAACTCCGTGATATATTGGAGTCGAGGGGCTATATCTTATCCCGGATCCCCCTCGAGGATCAATCATTTTCAATAACTAAACGTCGCATGAAATGACAAAAAATAAAATGGCTACGCTCTTTCAATCTTTTCTTTTCTCCTTCAAATTCAATGATTGCCGTAGTTAATTAACGAAAGAAATTAAAGAAAAAGAAAGAACGATAGTGAATCTTGGTGAAGTGGTCTAATAATAATCTTATAAAATGGTAAGAGGAAGGAAAACGGAAGAGAAATAATGTCGGCGGTAAAAAGTGGTCGGTTGCAAATAGTATTAGCCCGCAGCTAAGTGATTTGTTGTGTTGCGGTCAATCGCACTTTGCGTTGGTTTCTTATAGTTCCTAACACCAGAGTGACTTCGAAACTTTGACCGCTAGACTATCGTCGTCTTAGAAAATGGCCTCGCATTTGATCTTTATTTTGATTAAATACTTTTGTCTTTTTTTTAGTAGTTTTTTTTTCCTAGGTTATCTAATTATTATCGTAAGTAGTGGCTATCAGAAAGTCATTATCTTTCAGGCTGTCTTTACACCAATTTATTTGGGATGACTGTTGCTTTTATTATTTTGTACATCACTCAGTAGTAATATCAGAGTGTATGTGTGCCCTGACAACAAACAAACTCCCCGGTTTTTATGTTATTTAGAAAAATGGATTAAAAACATTAAAACCTTTTTGGGAAATATAACAATCAAATAAGATGAAGTCGGTCAACACGTTTACAGGGCTACCTTGAATTTAGTATTTAAATATTAATCGGATCGATATTTGAATTTGTTAAAGCTTTCATCTCTAGAGAACATAAATAAAAAGCCAACAACAATTTCACTTTGTACTCAAATACAGTCGCCAGCACATCAAATTACTACAAACTATCAAATTTTCTCATTAGATTTTGAACTTAATCACCAACATTTTATGGTTTAAAACCATTTGGTTTGTGGTAACTTAATGTGCTGGGGACTGTACTTTGAAATACATAATTTTAAAGTAGGTACCGATTTAAGCTGACGTTTTCTCATTTGACCAATGCAAAGTGTTCCGATGCAACACTAAGAATGAAAGAAAGAAGGCTTATATTCCATTCATTCAATATTGTTATAGATTGAAAAACAATAACTCTGTAAAGGAAAAATGATCTTTTTCATCGATGAGACGGAAAAGCTTAAGCATTTTATTTGATTCATACTTGAGGCATTTTGTTCCAGTAAATAATGACTTTACTATTTCTTTAGACACATCTATTAACAGTTGCAAACTATTGAGTATGTCGGATCCGGTCGTTAGTACGGACATAAAATGAAATGGAAAGCGCGCCTGTGTGCAGTAGTGACATCACACGATCACCTTACCAGTCTACCCGCAACACAGCGTGCTTCTACAGAGCCATGATGTTCAACTCGAGGCGAGGGCGACCGTTAATGTCTGATCGCAACGAAGTTGAGACGTCTTGGATTTGTACCCGATTCATTGTGCCCCGTGTTAACTTGTAATCTCAAGTAATTCGTTAGTTTTGCTAAAAACAGTCTATCACACCCAGTGTGTTTTCATAGCACGAAAGCCATCGTCTGCCCACATGATGTAAGAGTCTAACGGAATAAATCCTGACATATCCGACAAGTAGATAAAACTTACGACCTAAAAAAATTCAAAGCTGACCTATGGTTAAATATGGACACAAAACCAACTAAGTGTTAACTTACTATGAGAATAACTAAAATAAGTTTCATTAATTATTACAGTAGTGTGCTGTTTATTCAAATCCTTATTTCTAATTGATGGCATAACCACTCAAAGAAATATCAACTCAAAGCAAGTTGATTTTAAAGTGTCTAGTGGTATTGAAAAAGATAGAATTTGTTGATATTGAAGCGCAAAAGGTCCAGTTTCGTGAAGACATTAAAATTATTTTTCCAAACATATTTGTTTACATTTTTGAAAACTAATCATCGAAAGTATAATATACATTCAAGACCGCTGATTCAAAATGGCTGACCTATTTTCAACCCGGAATACACGTCACAGCGAAATAAAAAAGAGTAAATATTTAAGTTTAGAGGAATAGATAAATTGATAGTCAGGTGCCCGAAATTCAGACATCAAGTCCTACCAAAGGGTCTACCTAGTACTACTTACAACACAGTTGCGTTGTGGATGTCAGATAGGCAGTCGCTCCATGTAAATTACTGGTATTCAGATACATCTGGTTAGACTTGAAGCTGACCCCAATATGAAAAGGCCAGACAAATAATGATAATGTCTGTAGAAAAGATAACATTAAATCAAGTGGGTCATCAGAAAAGATCAATTAAACAAACAATTATTTCCTCACGTTAATTTCGTTAAGCCTAGGACACAACAGCGCACTATTCGCCAGTGTACCAACACGGGCCCAACGCTCACGAACAAAGAAAACGGATAATTAAAGCCAAGCAACGAGAAAAGAGATTTTTAATGAGCCCCGACGTTTGCCACGTAATAAGACTTTATTATAACCGTAAAAAATCCAGTAATTAAATAATAAAGATGGGGAAGAAATGCTTCGGTACACATTTTGACATAAATATTTTGTGATTCGTCAAGGGAAATTATTTTCGATAAACATGTATTTGGATGATATTGAAATTACGTTTGAAAGATACACGATGACACGTAGGTATTCGATGAATGTTTTGTTGATGCATGCAGATATTATTTATTTTGAAAAATATCTCTGAATGAGCTTCCCTTCTCCTTTGTTTCTTACTTGTAAGTATATTGATACCAGTGATGATCTAACCTGCAAAGACGACTAAATCAAGAAAAGCTGAAGAAGCTGTTTTTTTTTCAAAATAGTTCTTAAAGCTACAATCTCGACGGATCTTAATTGAATACACTGTCTCATCTACTACATTAAATTATAGTTTGAGAAAACCGATAAAATTTTTGGAGGTGCCAAAGGCGTCATCGCTTCTCAAAGGCAACCTGTTCGCATATAAATTGACGAATTTGCCTCCATTTACACCTTGCTGTCATGCAGGCCGCTCTCTCTGAGCTCTAGCTCGTTAATAATTTATAATCGTTTCAGATTATACACATGAATGCTTCCTAGCTAATTTCGCAGGCTACGGAGGTAAAATAGACCCTCATCATGAAAAGCATACATTATACCGAGCTCATACAACGCGGGATCCATGCTCCGTATTATTAAAACAACTTTTACGAACAACACAGAAAGCTAAATAATCAAACCATAGAAAAGCAAATAATTAAGTTGGTAAAGAATTTAACCTCGTACAAACAAGGTACTTCAAACATAGACCCCAATTTTACGCAAGAATTATTATCGTGTGTATTTAATAGGAGCCTTATTTGGCTGCCAAGCACAGAAATTAATGAACTGATCGGAATAATTAGTACGTTATACTTTGCTGGATCAGTATCGGCTCATAGTAGCCGTGACCCGGACGCATGTTTAGCGGAAAAAAGCGAAATTAAACGAATGGTGGAATAAAGGACTCTCCAGATTGTGGCAAGCAGACGTGTTCAAGTAGCAGGTCGTGCAGGCTCATAATAAGAGGGTTTCATCAGGGCAGCTTCGGAACACGCTGCGACCCTCGCACCTTATCTTCTAATCATAAATCTCCACCTTTACTGTTTTCAGCCGACTTCTAAAAGGTGGTTCTGAATACAATGCGTATATGCCTATAGACTTGAGTATAGATACCTACCAGCAAACAAAAGTGCTGGGTTTTTCTCACTGATTTTTCATTTTCATGTTTTAGCTCCTGTGCAAGATATTAATAGTAAAAAATAAACTAATACTGTCACTTACGGGATTTCTTCCGTGATTGTTCATTATTTTGAGCTCCCGATTTTTTTTTTATTACTTATTAGCTCCCGGGAACTCAAAATAATGAACAATCACGGAAGATATCCCGTAAGTGACAGTATTAATTTAGTTGTAAACCGTGAAAACTTAAAACAGTGTTAGTTATAAATAATTTTTAAAAATCTTAAATAATATGTAAAAAAATATAAGGAAAAGAATAGTCTTTTTCTTTCATCGATTTAGAAAAATGGTTTTCATTTTTTGTGAATTTTGCCGGTATTTACGTCTAAAAGAAAACAATTGGTTGTTTGTAATGTACAAAAATTAAAGACAATGTGGCTGAGAGACTGCAGACTGAAGACTTACACAGATGTTGTGGGTCTGATAGCCAACCTGTAATCAATTCAGTCAATATCAATAAGCCCTCAACATTGACGTGACACAAACAATTCTTTGAAGAGATCAAGTCAAAATGAGTGTATAATTAAAATTCTGTTTTTAGAAATTCCATTCAATATTTCGATTAACCGATAGAGATTTCAATTTCCTTTAGTCACGTGCGCCGGGATATCGGATCCAGCGGTTGGCTCCGTCGGTAATGAGCAAGCGGATGGCAATTTCACTAGATGGGCTTTTTGTTACGGGAGCCTGTTTTTATGTCAATGTGCTTTTAATATGTCTACCTCGCTTGTGTCAAGACTGCGTATTTTATCGACACCCACGGTGGTATTTCCAGTTCGCTTTTTATTTTCATGCTTTCAGCGCTGTGAAAAGAAGTGCTTCCTCTCAACCATAAATTTTTATTGCGTCGCCAAAGCTTAAAAAAAACAGGACATTTACAAAACTTTTCGAATTTTAGCACCGTAATAGAGATTTAAATTTTTAATGAAATCAGGAGGTCTATATCAAAATTCCATTTTTCTTGAATATTTCAAACGGTTTACACGTCGAAAAACTAACTTGGGAAATCCCATAGGATTCTTTCAAGCAGATACGGCGGACCCGAAACGGTGGGTAGCTACTAAATTGAGTTGGTCATGAAAAATGCAAATGATAAAACGTAGGGGTCTGAGGCAAAAAGTAAATATTTTCCCTTCAGGGATGTATGTATGTTTGGTATTTTTTCGAAAAATTGGGTCAAACAAAAGGTTCATTTTTGATGTTTGATTTAGCCATCTTCTCCCAAATTCAAATTTAATTAGAATACTTAATAATATCAGTTTGGGGTTTGGTTTTGGTTCACTTAACAATTATCGAGGGATAATTGAAGTTTATGCTCAGCTTGGCTGCGGCAGGCAATCCGGCTGGCGTGTGTGCGTCAGATAACTTAACGCAGCCTGCCATCCGTCAGGTTAGTTAATATACGTTTTAGTTGGCTTGTTGCCTGTCATCAGGGTGCACCATGTTTCGTGGATGCTTAACTGTTATATCGTTTCGCCTGATTTTGTAAAGGGTTGTAAGTATAGCACCAAGGTATATCCGAAGGCTTTATGAGTTTGAGTTGAGTTTGCTGGTGTAGTAGCTTTAATAGGTACTTCTTAAGTTAGGATTACGAAAAGATGCTGTGGATAAGTGATTACCTAAATTAATTATACTATATCAAATCCCCAATTTGCTAGCTAACTTATGCCCTATTCAATTCTTCGTAGCATATTGCTGGCAGAAAGCTCAAGTGTGCTTAGCCCAAAACTCAGCCAAGCGAACCCCGCTCACTGACGCAGTAACTAGATCATCAGGTGCGCAGGTGATAGGGCATGCGGTGCAAGATGTTAATATTCAATGAATCATTGTTAATCCTCCAAATGTTCACTTATACACTTACTAGCTAAGTAGGTCCTTTTCCTTCAATACCAAGGTAAAAAATAACAGAAACATTAATAAATACCATTATGATATTATATTTAATAAACACTAGTCTATCTACGTAATTACGGAAAGCCTATTGTTGTAAGCTTTGCGTAATAGTAACATAAGCCTCATTAAAATTTACGCAGTAGTTTTGTAAAAACAGATGAATATCGCGGAAAGTATTGAATTTAATCTCTCCCCAAATTGTACTCTGAGGTTTAATTGTTCCAGTTTACAGATGGTATACTAAAAGGGGTGGAAAGCATCATCACAAATTGGCCGAAGGATAGGGGTCAACCCTACATTTGACCGACGAACGAAGGCACCATGTTATATAAGGGATGAAAGGGGTTAATCAAAGTGAAAAAAAACCGTGGGTATCTTGGACCTAGGTGTAAATAAAGGAGAGATAAAATGTGCCAAACGTAGTGAGGGCGGTTAGGGCTAGCCGAATGCCTATTAGGCTCTTCCAAATTGCTGTGTTTCCGACGTAACGAAATCTAGACCTTTTTGCTGGTAAATAAATTCCTTGTGAACATTATTCAAACTAAATATAAATGCGAAATTAACTCTGCCTGTTTGTCGGTATGTCTGTCTGTTACCTTATCACAGACATATAAATCTCTGCCTTTCCAATGGATGAACGGATTTCAATCAAATTAGACCCTTAAGGTTACAATAATAGTATGACCACTTCAAGTGTGCAGTTCAACGTGGCGCTGCTTGTCAATTAAATATGCACCGATATGACAAACTTTGTACATTTATTTTAGTTCTGTGTCTTCCCGCCTGCACACATAAGTTGGTTGAAGTGTAGGATGCTTTTTATCCCAGTAGAACATTTCAGTGGAATAATTTTCCGTCCTTTACGCCAGCAAAGTCACTCGTAGTAGTGAGGACTCGTGGCTAAATAATAACAGCCGCTCGGGTCGATCTTCAGGTTAAGCTACGCTTGCCCTGCTGGTCGCTGGATAGCGACCAGCAGGGCAAGCGCACCATCCATTACATACCGACTTTCCTCCGTGCCTTGGAAAGCACGTTAAACCGTTGGGCCCAGCTGTAAATTGTAGATCTTTCAGACAGTCGTTACTGGTAGTCAATGGCCCAAAAATCAGACAACCAGTCTTACCAGGGGTATCGTATTACCTAGTACTAATTGGGTTGTGGAGGTCAGATAGGCAGTCGCTTCATGTCAAATACTGGTATTTAGCTACATCCAGTTAGACTAGAAGCCGACACCAACATAGTTGGGAAAAGGCTAGGCAGATGATGACGTCAGCGAAGTCGCGAGCGAAAGCTATTCATTAAATAAAAAATGAATCATTCTAAAGTAACACTTACCCACTAAACTCTCAACAATTTATCCTGTCTTCTTAACATAACAGGGCCCGATTTACATCGCCCCTGTCTTCATAAGACGGAGCTAACTTAACTTGCTTAAACATTCATGCCGGACATTACTTTGCCTAGAACAAGGAACACTAAAGCTATTACTCAAGTAAGAATACACCTGCAGAACATTAAACAAAGTAGAAGAACAGGTCGCGGAGGAATTGAATTTGAAAAATTTTCAAGACGCAAACCGGTTCAGACTTTTCTTGGCGCAAGACAGGGTATATTTTAAATGCTGATGTTTTTACATATATTGTGAATTTTATGGCTATGTAATGTGTGTGAATACGCTGTCTTTTTTAATAATATAAAAATCGTGAATAATTATTGTTAAAATACTCAGTGATCATAGTGCCGATAGGCGTATCGGCTTAATTGCCAAGGCCCTCGATCAATACCTAAGAAGACTCTCGTTAGGCAGCGGGATCAAGGGCTTGATTCAGAAAGCGGCCTGTACACGGCTCGTGTAGTTAGGAGGTTCCTTTCTCTGGAGCCCTGACCGCCGCCGGTAGCTTGGACCCTGTTCCCGATACCGGTGGGCTAAGATATTTTATATTTTTTAATGTTTTTTATGTCGGATTGTCAGGATTTATTCGGTTAGGCTCGTACATCATGTGGGCAGAAGATGAGTTTTGTGCAATGAAAATATACTGGGAGTGATACATTGTTTCTAAATTATTTGAAACACAATTTAACTCAATAACACGGCGCACTATGAATCGGGTACGGTTCTAGGACATCTCTATTCCGCTGCGATCAGAGTCAATGTCGTCCTCGCCTCGAGCTGTAAACATCACGGTTCTGTAGAAGCACGCTGTGGTGTGGGTAGACTTGTAAGTAGGTCGCGTGATGTCACCACGAATTAAGTTCGTTCTAATGACCGAATCCGACATATATTTATTTTTTAATTTTAAAGAAATTATTAAAGGAATTTAATTACCTAATTTACATCTGTATTGGTTACTTTGGAAATAGAAAAGGTTTAAGCAGAGCTCTATATCTGGGATTTTTTTTATCGGCCACCTTATATTGCAACTATATATTTAACAAGATTTTTACTGATAACATTATACATAAATCTATGCAACCTAATTATCGAAGCAACTCGTAATTAATCAAAGTAAGATTGTCATTAATTGGCAGTGTTCGCTTTCTAGGTATCTACGTACAACAAACAAATAGGTATTCATTAAATATTCGCTTCTCAATAACTTCACTTTGTTTTGACGTCGGCCTAATTGGATACTTCAACATAATAGTGTTTTCGCTGAAATTATTCTGTTTGCAATTTTTGGAAAATCGTTAAAAATAAGAAAATGTCTGTGTCATTAAGAGCAAATACCAATGAAACTAAATATCTTCAGCACATCACAGCAAATTGTCTTAATTACTAAGTAATACTCACACTGACAACGCAACGCCGTTTAGATGTGTTGGTAGATGTACTGATCGTATTGAGTTTTATGTGTCAAATCAGCCCTAAGTCCGCCTCTGAACCCTAAACCCATAACTTTTCAAATATTTTTAGACCACCAGAAATGGTCAAATATTGACAAAAAAAGCGATGGACTACCTCAACCCGTCTAGGCTATTAATTAATTCTATGCTATGACTTGGTTACTTTCAAGCTTCTAACTTTGTTTTCTTTTTTCTTTATCGTGTGGTTAGTGCCTAACCTAGAGTCAGAGTTTTTATGCCGCCAAGTGGCCTCTGACTTGGTTTTACTTGCCGTTGAGAAATATCTCTGAGACATGTTGGTTTCCTCACAATGTTTTCCTTCACCGAAGCAAGTAATAATCACACAATACGCAAATGAATACGAAAAATCAGAGGTGCAAGTCTTAGGTTCGAGATCTATGACTTGGCAGTCCGACGGCCACACCAGTAGACTATCACAGTTTTTTTTTAAATTTATATTACTAAAAAATTGACTTATTATTTGACTGAAAATACCACAGAACATTAATAAAGTTCTGTGAAAAATAGTAGTAGGTACCTAGCCGTAGTACTCAATAATAACGGTTGCGTTTCAGTTTTCGACTCATTTTATTGAAAACACAGCTTTGAGCCACCTTGTTTATTTAAATAATAAAAGTGTGTTGTTGAGTATATTTTACAATATTCAATCACTTTATTCAGTGGTATTTGGCTAACGAATTATTTAATTTTTGACATTGTGGAATTCTCGTTCGAATATAAGATGTTTTAAATACATATGGCGTGACATGATGTTTTTAAAGCTCATTTCCTCCTACCTAACAGATGCTCAAAGTGCTCACACCTATTCTACAACTCTGTCTTGTCTATTACAATATTCGAGCATCGCGTTTCTGGAAATGCGAGCAAGATTCCGCTTTCAAGAGAGAAATTACACACACCGACGTACATTTTCATTCGTTTACGAGTAAAAAATAACTTCAAACAGTAATTTCGTAGCTCCATATTAAACAGGCTGAATTCTTGATTTATTAATCACCATATTTGTCAAGCCCTAATCTTTTGATGTCCCTTAATCCAAACTGAATATATTAAACGGTTCCCCGTAATGCCTTATGGAAATAATTGGTGGATAAAGCCCGCAGAAGCCGGCAAATGCCCCACATTTCTCACATTTATTTACATTATCTGATTTCATAACCTCCAATCCGCGGCTTATCGTAACCGTTTACAAGTTGGCCAGTAAATTTACAAATAAACGATGATTAAAACTCTTGTTTTGGTAAATAATTAAACACATTAACTTCTCCTCGGAGACAGATTGTTGAACGTGAACTGATTTAATGCCCTTAAGTCTGATCTCGTTATTTTATTCGCGTCGCTTATCATCTAGGTGGATTGCCTCATTATTAAGAACAGCCACACTTCGGGTTACAACGAAAATGGAAGTGGAATTTTAAAGTGTCGTACTTACTGGTGTGACCCAGTGGAGAATAGCACGATGTATTTCTTCACTAAGTGTTACTTACGTTTCTCAACAGTTCAAGATTTATTTTCTCTTTTAGCAAGTTCGAGCTAATAGTTTAAACTTCCTCAGTGTTTAAAAACTTAAGAGCTGAAGCTCTAAAGTTGTTTTCATTAGTGCAATCTCTTTTAATCTTGAATCAACGCGCTCTCCGCGATGGCGCTAAAGGGCCAGAGGCCCACTTGATGGTAATTCCGTTAATAGATTCCTTGCTCAAATGAAGCAATGGTTCGAAACCTCATCCCACTAAACTGTTATACCGGAAACTCATTACGGCTTAAACCAGCTAAGAAATCTTATAATCTTTTCCTTGAAAATTGAAAATCTTGAATAATTGAATATTAAAATTATTTGGAGCAAAAGCTTTTTCATCTTGCTCGTTCTTCCTGCAAGTTTTCTTTCTCAGCTATTCCATTTAATCATGAGAAAGTAGGGAATAAACTATGTATAACAGACCAGTGAAATAATAACATTACAATTTGAAGATAAATTTGGAGTAAAACTCATGTTTGTTAATGATGTTGCAAGAATCTAAATTGCGTTAATTCAATGTTACGATCCGTAACAAAATTACGACTGTAAATATAACATAAATACGAAGTCCATTTTCCTCAAATTGAATGTAAAATATATGACTCCGGTGTAGATACTGCTCGTTGGACAGTTTCCAGTGCCACATTTTTGCCTTACGTTACGACTGCTCAGAGTAAAAGGAAATAAGACATCATTTTATTATACCTGACTTTCGGAGTGCTGTAGATGGAAATGTCATAAATTACTGAAAATTTTATTTAGTATGGCCGTATTTTTTGGTAGTAGGTTCATAGATTTAACGACATTGAATGAATCATGGGCTGTTAATGTCTTATATTAAAAACACTTTCCGTCATAAAAATGTATAACCCCGCTATACTTCAACACCTGATTCCATATTGCAGGCTATTAAATAGCCAACATTTCTCATTAGTTAGCCGTTCGCCCTCGCTTAACCCGCTTTCCCCGAACCATTACCTAAAAACGGCCATTCGTGCTAATATCGGACCTCAGGGAAGATTTGTGCGGACTATTATTAAAGGCATTCGTTGCAAATAACCACAAATAAAATCAAGCAGTTGAATACGGTGCAAAAATATCGCGTAAATCAGTCTGACCAAAGTTTACCGTATGCCTTCACCTCTATTGTCTCTTTATGATTAAAATTTACCCGGGGCAGGGTAGGGAGTTTTAAAATGAGACCCAAAACTTGTGCGCCGTAGTTCCGAGTTCCCAGGTTCGAAGGCACGAAACAAACAGAGTCGGGACGTAGGTACGGCTAATGTAAAAAGTTTCACGAGGTGGTAACGCTGTTGTTTGCACACAAAACACCGACCTGTGCGACGATCATCTAAATATTTTCACGGAAACCAGAACTTGGCTGAAGCATTTGATTTTTGACTTTGTATTTTTTGGGATAAAGGCGATAATGTCCCCTCTGTTTTACTATGCCATTAAAATGTTTGTTACCTAAATTGACGACGTTGGGACCAGAGTGATCTGAGTGACATTTTTACCAATAATGCCATTGTGTAATAACCTCTTCTTACACAATGGCATAGAAAAATCATAACTCTTCCATGCCACACTGATCTAAATGCTCTTCAGTGCTTTCTTCCTTGATGGATCACATCATGTCACTATAGAATTGGTGTGGTCTGCAAAGTGAAAGCATACCACACTGATCTAAGTAATGAGGTGCACTTACATACTGTTGTGCCCGAAATCACTCTGGTACCAACGCCGTGAATTAGTGTTTGAGACGATACCCTATTTAACTTCTAGGTAGTCACAGGAAATTACAACGAGTTAAAAATTATACTTTTCATGAAAAAACCTCAATGCCTTCTCTCGCTACACTTCCACAGAAAATCAAGCCGCTATGAATTTCACATTTTATTCCCGTCTTCAGAACAGAGCACTATAATCATTTTCATGGCTCTTTTACTAACAAGGCTGTGTGACTACTCTTTGTGCGCCGTAAGTATTTATTCCTCTAAAATGAATATACAAGACGACGGTAGGTATTGTCTCTTGGAGTCCAGCCAAGCTCGCGAGTCGGTAATATTTTTTAAATTCAATTTCGGTGAAGCCACAGTCCTGTAGCTAGTCGGCTTAATGTACACCTGCTGAACATTTAAATGAGATACTACGCCTGCTATTTACTTATTTACGTGAGATTTTATTACAGGGAATATATTCATAGAGGTTACTATGTAAAAAGTTTTAAGTTTTTGAGTACGATTTTTTCAGAATATTAAGGGTTGGTAAAGGATACTGCCCAATTACGATCAAGGTAATTTCTGGTAACAGTTGTGGTTACAATGAAAATCAGAATATTAAGTTTTGATCATATTACACGAAGAAAAAGGGGTTTTTTTAAATAAAACATTAAATATTGTGAGGTTATATAATTTACTAATGGCCATAGAAAATTTTCAGGTCGTATAAATGCCTAAATACAGCTAGCTTTTATACGCTACTTTAACCCAAACATTGTTAATGAAGTGTCTACCATATACACACGAACAAATACACACTAAAAAAACACATTCATATTTGTAGAAAGTATGAAAAAAACTCGTCTAGCATTAAAATAAAGTTAATAAAACACACTATTCATAGCGCATAAAAGGCTGGGAGTGATCCCTTAATAACGTGCGGGCGCATCCTGGCTTCATTAGAGCGGTAAAGCCCCTCCCCCACCTGCCCGCCAGCTGCGTTAAACTTTATGAAAAAATCGCATAATTTTCATAATACTCCACATCTCCACATACAGGTAACACCCCTTAACCCACAATTTATCACCCGTATTCGAAAAAGATCGCTTTAACTCTTTATTTAAAAAGTTTGCAGCAATCTGCGACATAACGTCGTGTTACAGATTATAGCATAATCAGCCTATCACGTTCCCACTGCTGGGACACACGCCCTCTATGAGAGGGAATGAGCTATAATTAGTATCTCCTTAGCTGTTTTTAGTATCTCCTTTCGCAGGTATGCTGGAAGAGATCTCTTTAGAAATAAGCATCACTTTTGTACTATTTTCTGTTCCTTTCTTCTTTTCTGTATTTAGTGTGTACATAAATTGTTAAATAAATAAATAAATCACCACGCGGGCCCAGTGCGGGTTGGTAGATGTCACATGTCTTCGAATTTTTAGGTCTAGGACATGCCGGTTTCCTCACGATGTTTTCCTTTACCGTTTCTGAGAGCAGTGGTGATGAAATAAATTACAATGCGCCTGCTCCCTTCCTGGGAAAGCACGTTAAGCTGTTGGTCCCGGCTGTCATTTGTAGATCTTTGACAGTCGTTACAGGTCAGTGGCCCAAAAAGTCTGACAACCAGTCTTACCAAGGGGTATCATATTACCTAGTACAAACTGGGTTGTGGAGGTCAGATAGGCAGTCGCTCCATATAAAATACTGGTATTCAGCTGCATCCGGTTAGACTGGAAACAGACTTTAACATAGTTGGGAAAAGGCTAGGCAGATGATGAATGCGCCTGCCTGGGTTCGATCCTACGACTTTCTGTTCGTAAGTCGGGGCCACCAGCACTGGGCCACCGCTGTAACAGATTATCCGATTTGATAAAACTTAGACACTTAGAAGCTGTGTAGTTGCGAGATAATCTCCTCCTAACAAACTCTGTATCCAAATTCCAATACAAGTTCATATTACAAGTGTTTCCTATCAAAGTTTGAAACCACTTACACAGAGCAAGGTTTAGAAAACGAGTAATTTTAAAACTAGGGCTTTTTTTATTCGCGTAACAATGCAACTAGCTTTGTATTCTTGTCATGACAATCCTATGAGAGCCCACTGTTCGCCGGGGTCGTGCTGAAAGCCACGTTAATTACGACTTTTCACGGCGCACCGCAGCGGCTAGTTGAAAAAATAAGCTGTCCCTAACTCGGAAACTTCTATCGCACAGTTGAATATATTTTAACTCCTCCCGGGCAAACAAATTTGGCAGAAATCCCGTTGTTGCCCACGTTAGGCGGAGCTACCTCCTGAATTCTGAGCGGGAACCCGGCCCGATATCAAATTTACCTGTACAAAATACTAACGCGTTTTCAGATACAGGCTGAACTGGGTTGCAAATAAACTTTATTTATTATTAAACATAGTAGAGTTGATAATTAATTCATTCGTTCATTTCAAGTCGTTGTATTTGCGCCAAGTTCTCAGGATCGGCTCTTTTAACTTCATACGCCAATTTATTCCAAACTTTCCGTTGATGTTTTACTCGAGCAATTTAAGCCAGTTCGTCTAAAGGAGGTTTACTTACAATTTCGCGTAAAAAGAATCCCGCGCCCGCAGCGAGGAGCGAAAATAAATATCTAAAGTTATTGAATGAAAACTAAGTTCTATAATACGATACAGAAAGTGGGTTTTTAAATAAAAAGAAAATATGGATGGGCTTTACATTTGTAATTGTTGTATCTTGTTATCCAAAGACGATGGTTTTTTTTTAATTTAGTTACCTACGAATTTTATCACACTAGGCGGTTTAAATACTCATAGGAATTATGCAAAGTAGAAAGGCGTATCAAATAAGTTAATCTCATAATGTTATCTAAACAGTCTTCATCCAAAAGATTTTTAAATTTATATAGTTTTGGAATCTAATTATTAATTCTATGAAGTACCAACTTTTGGCTACTTACTCGTACATGACAGATTCATCAATCATTTTTAATTAGACTCTTAGTAGAATAAATGATCTATTCTGATTCAAATGTTTGCTCTACATTTTAACAGCGCCTTCCCAGAATCTAAAATTAAGCCGAAAAGCCTCTTTTCAATCGGGGTCTTAGGTCCTTTATTAAAAGATCTAAATACCTTCTTCAGCTCGGATTCTTCTTAAAAAATCTTTATGAGAAGTTTCAATATTTTAATTTTATTAAAAAAAACTTTGTTTCATTAAGTAAAATCCTTCTTTTTGGGCCTAAAGCCTTGGTTTTAAACAAAGGTAAGGTAATTTCCTAATAATCTTTTTTTGACCTAAGTTGCCAGTTGAAATTCCGAGAAATTTTAACGTAGTTTCAGGCGCATTACGTAGGAATTTAAAAAAAAAACACTTGAGGTATTGCAGGAATTATTTAATAGTTCTCAGTAGTAGCCACGGAGTCTAGATTTGTGCTCGGTTGATGGCAATAGGCTCGCCATTCATTACATGGGACTTCAACATAATTGGCGAAACATGGGTGTACTATTAGATACACCTCTGCCGAACCCTTCGGGGATTTAAGGCGTGATGTTAGGTTGTTGTTGTTATCGTTTGGTTAGTTCCTAATCTGGTGTCAGAGTTTTTATACCGCCCATGGGCATCTGACTTGGCTTTACATGCCGTCAAGAAATATCTCTCAGACATGCTGGTTTCCTCACGATGTTTTCCTTCACCGAAAAGCAAGTGATAATTATATTATACGCACATGAATCCGAAAAATCAGAGGTGCGTGCCTTGGGTTCGAACTCGAGACCTATGACGTGTCAGTCCGACGGTCACACCGCTAGGCTATCACTGCTCTAGAGCATCACCTTAGAGCTGATGTTAGGTTATTATCTGCCAATTGGGTCAATAGGAACATTTCCAGGTGGAAAACTGGCCCTACCCAGGTCAGGAATCCCGAGCTGGTCTCTTTTCTTATGATTTTTTATTCATCAGTCCAGTCGTAAATACACTCGCATTCAGTGATCACATGTTTTAGGGTTTGACTCATGAGGAAAATGTCGTGAAGAAAGTTTTGAGTATGAATGTGGATATTTAAGAGTAGAGGAACACCAAAGGAACGATGGATGGACTGGATGAAAGGAGGTGTCTGATGAGATGACAACTAATAGATAAGTATGGAAGAAGAAGACATGCTGTGCCGACCCCAAATGAATTGGGATAAGGGCAAAAGAATGATGATGTGTGTAGGATTTTAAACTTAAGGTGCATTTCAGTTTAACCTCCGCAAAACCCACATTTTGTGTTAGTTACTATAACTATCAATTAACCCCCAATAACAACGTAACAATCAAACGTTAAATCAGTTTCTCACCCGCATCATTCCAGACGACAATAACACAGCTTAGCGAGTTAGGTGTTAATACGATTTACTTTTATTAAAGTTGTTTCATTGTTTGCTTGCAGTTGCCCCAAGCGGTCGAGACGAGATATTAGTGTCAGACACGAATATAATAATACGAATTATTATACTTTCCCTCGCAATTTTAAAAGATGGCGTTTTGTTCTGTTCTATTGCTACTGTAATGATGAAATGGTTTGCAAAGTGTTAGGTTTAAATGAAAGAGATTTCTTTTATTTAGTTGCTGTGGGATTTATTTTATTTGTTGCTGACAAATGGATGTTTTTGAATAGTGTTTTCTGTTTTATCTGTACATCCATATTCTTTTGTTGATAACAGAGATTAGGCAACCTCGTCACTTTCAACAAGTAGTACAAGAATCTGAAATAATTGAACTTAAGTGAGCAATATACTGAGTGCGTAACTGAAGTTAACAAGGATTAAGATTATTTAAGATACTTAGCTCTTAACACCCTCTAAAAGTAGTCGCTCCACATCAGGCGAGTTGCGGCCAAACGCAAGCCTATTTAGTGTAAAAAAGTAGGCATTTTTCTTTAGACTTTCTGGAACTGCGCGTTTGAAGGCAAGACGACTGAAGACTCAACTCCTATAAATTAAGAAAAGAGGGATTAAATTATTTAAGAGGGAAAAGAGGGACTTTCCCTTCAGAAGTTACAGGCATGTTGATATGATATATTATTTTTAACGACACAAATAGTTTCTCTACTCCCCATTATTACATTCGACATTGACGTCATACCTACTTCCAAACCAACCCTAATTCCAGCAGACAGCACTGTTTTGGCTTACCGTCACTGACAGCACGTCGATGACGGAATTGGATCCCATGAGATTGAGGGCGAGCCTAACGCTATTTACCGGCGCAATTGCACCTCCGGGCTGACAGAAACACCCAATACCACTTTGCATGCCCCAGGGATCGAACCCAATACCAAACGCAAAGCTACTGTCTATGTAGCTACCAGTCCCTTTGCAGAGAATCTGAGGTAAAGCCTTTTTTTACAGAGAGAGGAACAGTCCAACCCACAAAAGACTCTCATTTTTTTATTGTAGTTTCTACATAGTAAGTCCTAGGATATACTATGAATATTGCACATTATTTTGTAAAATTCGTTTTCATTCTTGCCCGATATACAATCATAAGTTGAATAAAATGTAAGCTTCACTAATGTGTTTTGGATTCCGTTGGTCGATAATTCAAGGTCATAATAGAAAACTATATAATATTTGTTTTTTTGTTTCATATTAAGTCCCATTCATAAAATCACAACCGAGCGAAATAAAAAGAAACGCGATCTGAAAATAAAAGTGTGAAATAGCGCGGAATGCGACTGTTGTTTCCATTACATTACAATTTTCCAACTGAGAAGGTATCCACTCAGGTATTCGATATTGAATAAACTATAAAAGATCAATATTTTCCCAGTGGTTCGACATCCCAAACGTCCTCAATACAACAATGCCCCTAGTTCGATACTGCACAAGTTTGCGTAGGACGTGGACTCATTCACTTCCATCAATCCCTTGCTCCCATTATTTGTTTACGTAACTAAAAACGAAACGTAACATCTGCTCAGATTATCCAATACACTTTTCACCTTAATCCCTTGCCCTTAAGACCCACGTTTAACTCCAAAACAAGCTAAGGAGTATCCAATGCTCAGATTTTCGGATAGTCGAGGTCGTTCGTTTCGTAAATCCGAGGAAAAGACTTTCAATTTTACAAAGGGGTGAGCGTAACATTAAATTTGTTTTAGAATGTTACTTTACTAAGTCAAAATGGACCTTGTAGTAATTAAACGTGAGTTTCCAGTCGGCTAAACATGTCAGTAATGATGTCGACCACATTTTTAAACCTATGCTTTATAACATCGCGATCAATGAGCCCGCCATGTGCAACAGTGCTTAATCAAAACTTCAATTAAATTTTCGTAATACCTTTCGTCGCGCGCCCTCGCTCGGGAGAGCACACAAATTAATACCAACCTTCCGGAATATGTTTTAATTTCGATATATCATGATAGTAGCTGATGAGTTTCACTTAAATTAAAACATACTGTCAGAGGCTTCATTGTGGACGTTTACGTCGCTTCAACACATTCTATTCACTCAGTGAGAATAAAACAACAAAGTTTGAACAAAGTTGCTGCACATTAAAACTGTAAATTAAGACTTGTCGAGAGAAATAAAGGAGGTATAGTTCTCAATTAAAACACAATTCAAGCGAGCGCGCTTTAGTTTATTTTTTCATTCGTATAAATGATCTCGGTGGCAAAGTTTGTTAATACTAATAAACGGCTCGGCAAAGGCGCCAACTCTTCGCGTTTCGCGCCATTTGTCTCGGGAGGTAACGAGGACCGACTAATGGGGTCCCGGCCGAACCTAAGTAATTTAGAAAAACGATTCTTAAGATAGACGACTTCCCGTTTTATTTACTCGTGAAAATGTGGAGAACAACCGTGTGTGTGGTTTGTGGTCGTACCGACTCGTAACGTGTATTTTAGATTTACACTGATCAAGAAAGCTTTTCACCATTTCGCGAATTAAGTTAGTTTTAAATAAAGACTGCTAACTTGAAACTGAGCCCAGTTACAATTAAGTACGTTTGTAATCTGATTCTAACGATATAAACACATTATGTAGGTTTTTGATATGAAATAAACATTATCCACATTTGTATCAAATTGTTACCATATATAATTTCGATGTGTTCTTACTTAATCTCACCATAATCGCTGAATAAATGAAAGTGTATACCCAGAAGGTAGCCAAAACGGAGTAACCAAACAGAATGCTTTTTACCTCCAAAATATGTGCACGGAAGCGGCAGCGCCGAGCACAACATGCCATAACTTGTTCTTGGAACCGAGGACCATATCAGGTGGATTGTGGTTATTTCCTCCCGAGGGTGTCGTAGTCTAGACTCTAAACGTTCATAGTGAAAATACAGCAGCAACCACATTGCTAAATAAAGTCTAGAACGTTTAACAAATTCACTTTTGCCAACAGAATTGTACACAACGGATAATCGTCATCGGAAAACCGTTCAGAATCCTCAAATTTGTTAAAGCCAGAAGTAATAATCTGCGCTACGTACAGAGACACACATTTCAAAGTGCATACTAAAAGACCAGCAGGGTAATGGCGAATTATACTCACAATCTCAAAGCTATTTATTTAACAAATCAACAATATTCATTGCGTTTTTGACGATGAAAGAATTTTTCAAACATGAATTTTGTACGATTTTTTTTTAAGAATTCTTAGGTTCGTGATAGAAATATGTGTCACGCATTTGGAGTGCAGTTCCCCATTTTTCATATCAGCGCCCTCTCCCGTATCCACTCGTGTGGAACCTTCGGTGATTATGCCAATCCCTCCTGTGACCGTTCTTCGGAACTATGACGGAGGCTCACGTCCAGCAGTGGACGTTTACGACCTGTTGAGATTGATGGATTGATCCCAACGACTACACTACGTGCCTCGACTGACTACAGAACATTTATTTTTAGGATTCTGTAGCCGAATGGCGAAAAACTCTAATTTCTAATGTAAGAGGAAAATTTTGAAAAATGGAGGACTGTAGAATGTAAATAAACTTTCAACGAAAATTGGTTTGAATAAAATTCTATGTTTAGTTTTTGAGATATGGCACTTTTTCATCAAACTGCAGCAGTAACTTTGTGTTTCATTAACATACTGTGAAAAACAAATTTGGTTTTGCTGTTGAATGTCAGTACAACATATGAATGAGCCTTAAATATTTTTATTATATTGTTTGGTGCTACGGAACCCTGTGTGCTTGTGAGTAATTTTTCCTTCTTTTACTAGAACATAACGAAGGAATAGCTGCAAAAGTTGTTGGTTTAAAATGTTTTTTTTACAGTCTTGTACACTATTACCTTTGTAAAGTTAATAAGCTTTTGTGTTAGACCTTTATAATAGAGTTCGAATATTATAATATATTTTTTTATATAAAATAGTTACAAAGAAAATATATATTTTTAATTTTGTTCTTAGTTAAGTTAAGACTTGTACATTAGTTCTAGCTCTAAAACAACCCTTAAATAACCAGTACTAAAGTCTAGACTACCTTAATCAATGTACGGTTTGCGCAAGGGGTGAAGTCCAACTACCGCTGTATTTAGATCTCTAATTCAACCTGTTTCTCTGAAAGCCTAATTTAATCTGCTGCCAGTTATAATGTCCAGTGATACGATTAGGTAGACTTAGTTATTTCTGTCGATCATTAACTATTAACAGCTATAGCTTGAAATTTGACAGCAGATTTACAGAAATATACTAGCTAGGTAAATATGACTTTGCTTAAACTTAGGATTTAATTAGACGTGCCCTCTGATAGTTAGATGTACTCTCAACGTACTTAGGTCGCGTGAAAAAGTTACTCTGAGAAAAGCGGCATCTTCCATGTAATGTCAGATAGGATTTTCAATCAACATCGTTCTCCTGCCCTTATCCCAGCATGCCTTCTTCTTCCATACTTCTCTATTCCTGTTCATCTCATCAGACACCTCCTTTCTTGCCATATCATCTTTCCCAGAGTCCATTCATTCCACATTCATACTCAAAACTTTCCTCACGACATTTTCTTCATTCCTCCGCATCACATATCCATATCAAGCCAACCGATTTTCAATAGGATTTGATTTGGTAACGGAGATAACAAAAATCTTGAAATTTTAATGCTCGAGACAGAAACGAGACCATTTTTGAGGTGATAAGGCGAATCTATTCTTAAATCAAATATTTAAACCAATTTACATTTTACTTAGTGATCTATTTTTAGTTTTCCACGAAAGAAAAGATCCTCACCGAAAACACCCACAAAACCAATAAAACAGTTTAAACATTCATTAAGACATACACTAACACTACGCATTTACAAAAAGAACTCTCAAACGTTATTGGTCGAGCGCAAACATCATTGTACACGAGGAGTTTGCTTAGGACTGTCGATACAAACCAATAGACAGCTAGATTAACCACTTAACTATCGTGTTCCGAGCCACTGGGCTTGTATCGTGTTTCAGATTTACTTGTAGCGATGTTATTTGAAGATTTTTTTTTCTTTTTTGTTTTGTGCCTGATTTTTTTTAAACCCTGGTCGTTTTTCCATTGAGAACTCTGGAGGTTTTAACCTCTATGGTCATTTATTAAGTTAGTGGCATTAAGTGAAAAAAACACTGTTCATATTTAGAATACTGCCAAACACACAAATAGCTACCGTTGTGTGTTGTCTTTTTTTAACCATGGATCTGCCTTTGAAACGTCAGAGGTTGTAATAAAGATCGCTGTTGTCATTATGTACTGTAGAGGTTTATCCTCGATTGTTACACGTATTAATGGTACAAAACAAACAGTATTTATATTATTAGAATAACACCAAACCAATAGTCAGCTAACTATCATGCTCCGACCCACTGGGCTTGTATCGTGTTTCAGATTTATTTGTAGCGACGTTATTTGAAGGTTTTTTTTTTGTTTTGTGTCTGCTTTTTTTTAAACCGTCGAACGTTTAGGTTTTAATAAAGATCGCTGTTAACATTGTAGGTCTTATATCGGGCAAATTCCCTTGGAGCGAAATCTACAGAAAAGCTTTGCTGAATTTTGACAATTTATTTTCAAGAAGACTTGTATGCTTGTGCGTCAAAAACAAATGAAAATAAAAAAAACAAACGACACGTTCTATATTTGAAAATTCGTATTAGAATTCATTTGAGTGGTCTATTTCAACCAGCATCTTTTTTCTACTAGTCCGCATGATGAGAGGTTACTTCCAAGGAAGACAACCTTTTACAATGCCCCCAACTACTTAATAATTCACTCTCATTGTAAACGGTTTTTTTTTATGGAGTTCAATACAGGATTGCCAAAATAGTTCGGCTTGTGAAACCGCTTTGTGATGAGTTCATGATTGAGCGCGGGAAATTCGGAAAAAATGTCGAATTTTACTGTCCAGAGTGATGTAAAAAAGTGTTAACAAACAAATGATTTTAGAAAATGTAAAAGTAGGTCACAATCAACTTAGTTTTGTTTGAAATAAAAAATAGCTAATTTCTAAATATTGACATAACATCACGCCCGTAATCCCAAAAGGATTAGGCAGAGCATCATTCGTTTGGACCTTTGGATCATTCGTTTAAATACTACATTATTAACCACCTACATGTCGGTTCCAATAAAACTATCCTAATGTATATTTTTAATAATTTTACTAAACCATATTTTTACTTTCAAAATTACTCAAACTGGCCGAAGATATTTATGTATGAAATAGCCACGCAATGCGGCCTCCTTAATGGTACTAAGCAATTTAATACCCTTGTACAAAACAAGGTAAATTACCCAATTTTGGGGGCACTAATTGTTAATAACTACGCTTCACTACATCCTCCAGTCTCTAAAGGATTCTAAATAATTCCAACGTTTCTTGTTTCAGACTACAGCTCATCCCGCATTCAATACGGCCCAGCAATCTAATTAGGTAAGTACTTTTCACCTAATTAATGATCAAATTACGTGTTCGTAATTTATCGTTTAATGTTACCGAACTAAGTGACATCTTCTGTTTTTTTAAGAAATTGAACACTAACAGTACAACTAAATCTGTTCAAGAGCCAGTGTCAATATTCCATAACAATTATGAACGCCGCCGCGCCATTTAGATTTATTCATTAAGAAAATATGCACAACAAAACGGAAAAATCCAGGCTATTACACAGTTAAAAGAAACATTATTATTTACAATAAGGAATGATAATAAATGTATACATCAATACTATGCCATGCCATGTTTTTAAGCAAATAAATATTATTCTAAATTCTATTCTATATAATAAAAATTAAAACCATTGAAATTGGTAACAAAATTCGATTCAAAAAGGGATTTCATATTTTTTATAATAATTTCACGCGAACGATGGCGGACAACAGCTAGTATTAAATAAAATACTTGAAATAACAAGAAAATCCGGCGTCGATGTCAGTAGAGCATTCAGCATTGCCGGGGCGCGAAACAAGGGAGAGTAAGGCACGTCGCTCACTGGTAAGTCGAGGCGGAGTCGCGACACGGTCGAGTCGTGGTATCTATGTGGAGTCGACTAGCGGCCTGTGCTTCCATACCTTTTCTATACGTTGCTACTCACGAAACGAAATAATAAAATGACGTCACACTCAGGGGCACTTCCGCGCCTGCATCTCGACTCTTCATCTCGTGGGGCGACGGGCCTAGGAATGAGAAACTGTGCGTGCAGATGGAACATCCAACAATCTGTGTGCACTCGGTCTCAGTTGGTATTTGGGCCTCAGGAGGAACAAAAAGTCTAACAAGCTGAGCTAGGTAGACTAGTTCTGAAAGAATAGATGCAAATACCGATCGCGTCCACTTCGTTGGTGCTGCAAACCTCAGCATTTGTATATCTGGTTCCACCAAAAAATAAAAGACAATCAAAATTATTTAAAACTCACGATCAATTAAAATAATGCAAAAGCATACGACATTAAAATGACAGCCAATTAAAATTAGATTTATTGTTCTATTCTTCTAAGTAACATTTAACTGAGACATTTAAACTAACTCAATAATTGCTTTATTTAGTTATTGTTTCATAACATCACGCCTGTTACCCCCAAAGGGTTAGGCCGAGGTGTACCTAATAGTACACCCACACATTTAGCTAGTTATGTTTAAGTCCCATTTAATAGGGAGCGAATCTATTGCCATAAACCGTCCGTCGTTATTGTTCCGTCTGAACTAAATCATTAATCGTCATGCCTATAACAATAATAGAAGGTTTAACCAAAATGCACTTTTGTTGAAAGATGAGAAAATGAAAAGAACAGCTCTTATACAGTTACGTAAACGTTCGAATTTGGTCATCATCATCATTTCAGCCGAAAGACGTCCACTGCTGGACATAGGCCTCCCCCAAGTGTCGCCACATTGACCGGTCCCTTGCGACTCGCATCCAGCGGATCCCTGCAACCTACACCAGGTCATCGGTCCACCTAGTGGGAGGCCTTCCAACGCAGCGTCTTCCGGTTCGCGGTCGCCACTCCAGAACTTTTCGGGCCCATCGGCCATCCGTTCTGCGAGCAATGTGCCCTTTTAGGATGGGAAATCATCAAATGACCTGGCATAGCCCTCTCCATTGCCCTTTGGGTGACTTTAAACCTTCTGATAAGGCCCATTGTGAGCGAATTTGGTCGCGTCATCCAAATTGAAATGCAATAGTGAACCATGTCTCATTGCTTTTAGAGGTGTCCCTCCGATCACGCTTCACAACTGTTTATATATGGTGTCTGACAGCTGGCGAACTGTCGGCTTAAACCGTCTGCGGCGACATCACAGGAGTTTCGTATGACAATGGGATAAGCCTGGCAGAAGCGCGACAACATTATTTTACGGGGGGGGGGGAGAGGGGGGATTAAAGAAAAGCTGCTGTTTTACTATTCACTTATTTGTGAGTCTAGGGGGTAGTTTTTGGTTTACTTATGGCGTATTTTATAGAAGAAAGGTTCTCAATTTTCGATTGCGTTACGGGTGTTAAAATAACCTTAACGAAGCCGAAAAGCACTTGTTTTCCCCGTCAATGCGATTTTTTTTTTGTTCTAGACCATACCTGGGAACCTTGTTACGGAGATATGGGAGATCAAAGTTCCGACATTTACACAAGTTTTTTTTTTAATACAAATTTTTAATGTTATAACTTTGCTTTAAATCCCTCCACGACCTCCATACTATTTAATGTATCTATAAGGACAATGTTTTGAGTGCGTTACATTGAGTCCATAGTTCACCCTAAAAATGTCGTTTCCCAGCAATACTTTTTGAGTAATGCTTGGTGAAGCTTGGTGGGCTTCGTGAAGGGTCCATTTACACCTTCTATTTAAATGATAAATGTTTATTCCTTAAATTGGTTTTAACAAACACTATACAACTTCGAAAATTACAAGCGTGATGTTATAAAAGGAAAAACTAGACGAGATCCGTTTTTCTTATCCGGCTACTCTCACACGGCTTTTTAAGTCTAAACATAATGTTGGATCATGCAAATTAATAAAAAAGATAAAATAGAGTAAAATAACATGGTTTAACTAAAAAGATTTCTACAACATTATTTTTAGTATATGCGAAACCTGAATATAGTTTGTTCAGAATAATTAACTGAATCGATTCCAATAATCTTTAAACCATGTTATATTTTGTCCCAAAAATATTTAAAAAAAGGTTACAAGTAGGACACTGAGCGACACTAAGTACCTATCGCAATCATTTAGGTACCTACTGCCAAATTATTATTATCAATGAGCTCAAGACGATGCTGGAAGCGCCCGCACGGCGGCGCCGCGTGGTGACCACCTTTTTGTGCGGACAGGACAGGACCAGGTAACAGAACATTTGAAATTTTGTACATAGATTCTTTACATAAAAATACTATACACATTTCGCATATACTAAAACAAAATATGTTGTATATTCAAAATACCAACTAAGCAGCTAATCTCTATTCACAACTAGACTTCAATAACACGAAACCTAATCGGAACCACATAAATAATACACTAGTCTGACCGTCAAAGTTCCACCTCAAACAAGATTCCCACCCAATGCAATCATTTATTATTCAGCTACCTGCGGGCGTCAGTAAGTAAATAACGGCTGCATCTAGACTAAGACGAGCTAGCCATTACAATATTTAGCCCTACGGACCGTTCTACCTGATGTCTGACAGAAATCTGAACGCCCGGTATCTGGTTCATTTCGGTACGGTTGAGACGATATCAATTATTTGGGAGTCGATGCAAGGCAGCCGGGCTTGGGACGGCTATCGAATTGCAGGAAGTCAACTTGCTTTGAATTTGTAAGATGCTGATATAAATTACGGATGCAGTCGCAAAGCTGATAAACTAGGGAGCCGGGTAAAATAGAGGCGGTTTTCTGGTTTGACTAGAGGCGTATTGTACAAGAATTTACTGCTATGACCAATTTCGTATTTCACCCTAAATAGTATAGGAACTGTTTGGCTTCTCATTATTATTTTGTAATGGATGAATCTGATTTAATTGATTTTTACATAATTTATTAGGCATACATTATAATAACATTACTATTTTTATTACCATTATATTATACTTTTGACATTAATTGTAATGGTGGAATCTTAATTTGTTTTTGTATTTTTTTATTTTGCTATTTAACATACAGGTAATTGCAAATGTTTTACTTTTAAAATAATTCATTTGGTTACTGTTAATAATGCTTTCTACTGTAATTCTTTTAATTTTATAATTTAGTTTAAAATTTCAATACAATGTAAAAATTGTTACTGAAATAAATGAAATGAAATCTCATTTATTTTACCACTGCATTACATTTGGCAGCGTTATTCCCCATCAAATTAAAATCATAATAAAACTTATGAATCTGTTAAAATTAAACACCAGTTTAACAGCCCACAGTGAAATAACGTGAATATAATTCTGATTGCACAATCAAACTATAATATTCAGCATTAAAACATCAAATTACTACATAAATTCGTACTCCACAGTCGGAAGCTCAGTACAAAGCTCTTATTTCATTAGACACGGAGGGAACAATTACCAAATACACCAAGAGTTATTAATTCGACTAATTACCCCACTTTTACAGCGGGTGGGGGGTGAAACGTGAATATTACGGGGTGTGTAATTCTAGCTCAATTAGTCCGGGGTGGGGGTCTAAACTAGTGTTTATATATGAGCTTAGTCTAGTTGTTTGTGTCCGTGTCATTCCTTATTTTCTAGACAAAGTTGAATCCATCAAATTGAAACATTTTACTACGAACTGTAATTAAAATATTTTACTAACAAATATTTTGTTGATAAAGCTCACTAAGTTAATTTAGTAATGCTAAGTATAATTCATTTTTCTTAATTTATTCACATTTCATCAAAATCAAACAAGCGTATTTTTTCAGAATTTTTTTAGACATCGGTATTGAATTTTTCTCTTATTTTTCCATGAAACTGTACCAAACCCCTCGAAGTTAAGCACATAACGACAACACGATACTTAAGCGCCGCCAGTGTATAAAGCACAAGTACAAAGTTAGACTACGGTCTAACTTACGCAAGGATGCACAGTGCGACACTAAAACCCACTTTACCTTGTGTAAGTTTACCGCTAAAACAGCTTAAGCGCCCACTGAGCAAGCATTTATTATTTTAGCTTGATATTATGGTAAAATGGAGAGAAGTTAGTTTTTTTTAATCGTGTTATAAGATAAACAGATAAACAGCTGTGTAATCTATCTTTTTGGAAAGTTTTGAGTAAGTTAATTAGGTTAAGATAGAAAGTAATTGAATTTCGCTGATTTTTTGTAGTCCTTATTAATATGTATATAAGGTTTAACATTAAATCTACACAACAGTCGTTTATTAAAAATACTTATTACTACAGTTTTTTTATATTACATAAAATGAGTAGCGTAAACATAAAATCACTGTAAAACCACCGGACTACGGAGGTTTTTATACAGAATTCATTACTCTGTAAAACACCTCATACGTTCACTTTTACGGACTTATTAATATTTCATTAATGCAAACAAAAACGGAGTATCTGACGTTTAAAGTAGAAAATATTTAAAGAATGATTAATGAAAAAACCTTTTTGAGCTAACATTGTGAATCGAAATTTTAACTCAATCCCGCACTACAAATAAACCGCATCGGGGTTAATTGGCGTAAAAATAACGATGTAATTGAAATTTACACGTTGTTGAAAGTAATACGGGCTCGGTAATATTTAAAATACATGACTGATGTACTTTTGATGATAATGAGGGCATGATACTATGTTTACATCACAATCAGGAATATCGGTGTTCAGCATTGTTAAAAGGTCTATTGATTTTTGTAGCTTGTAAAGACAAGAATTAGCTTACTTTATTCTATTCTGGCAATTATAAGCTTATTTTCAAAAATAAGTAAATTAAAACCTTTCCGGAACACGTTAAGTAATCAATTAATAGGTATAATAGGAAAATCATACCTATTCATATGATTTAAATTTAACAGGACTTCGTATGACCCTTTTTCCAGGATCACGAACGCATTCCATCCAAGCTTTTTATTTCAACTTTTTTATTTGAATTCAGTATTTAAGTATATTATTTACAGACTACAAACTACAAATAGAACTAAAATAATAATTAAAATATGTACAAGTACAAGTTTATTTGCAACTTCATGGTAGGTATTACTAAATGCGACACTTCTGGCCATCTTAGCAAGAAAATGCCTAATTACAAACTAGAGTCTAAACTTCACAATTTGTGAACTAAAGAAGATATTAAAGTACCTAAATCACTTTCCCCTTTACTTTAGTGCCTACTCGATAAAGATGATTAACCCTCCGAAATAACGAGGACGCCATCTTTGTTTTACCAGACAATGTTTCTCAAGTTGCTGTAAAATTACTTTTGTTATACTCTTTAAGTGAAAGTGTTTAAAATTGCTGCTTTATTTCTTATTAATCAAACGGAAAGAAAAGAATTGGGCCAGGAAATTGGTCAGTTCTTGATGTTTGGATTTTGGTGGAGTTTTTTTGGTAGAGGTAAATAAGAAAGTGCCCGAAGGCATTATTTCATTCGATTTCTACGGAATAAGGAAGAAACAATAAATACATTGATCTTAATATTTGTTGAGTAAAGACAAAAACAGTTATTTTTCTGTGATTGGATTGTATCTGGATTCTTTGACAGGGTTTAAACCCTGTCAAAGAATCCAGATACATTTAATCAGAAGAATGGATACCACAAAGCTATTTGTAGAAGTTATAGTTCCTTTTACCATCAACGATGAAATTATGCTTTAAAACTGAAATGAAAGCACTATGCTTGAAAGGCAATACCACGATATATAAAAGAATAGCCTATATAAAACTGTTACGCGCGATATTGAATAGTAAAACTTCCCGAGAGCGTTCATATAAATGGGAATATTAGTAGAAATATTTTATGTCGCCATTGTTGGCGGGAACTTAAGCAAGATTTCCTCGGGGACCACAATTTATAATCAGCACCATGTTTCATTAATCTTCAGTACTTTCTCGATAATGCACATGAGTTTGTAAAATGATATGGAGAAGTTGGAAAAATGAGTGATGATATCGGAAAGTATACAGATTTACCCGCACAACACTTTTACCACAGATAACGTAAGAACACCTACCCGTGCCCGGCTTAAGCATTTTATACTTAAGGTGGATGCGCCAGGGTAGCCCGTGAAATTCAAATTTTCTTACGTTTTCTGCAATTTGCCGGTCAGTGTCAGGTTGTATGTTGATGAAAAATGAGTCGCGCAAGTAACACGTATGTAGTTACAGAATTATAATCATTAAAATCATCAGTACAACCCTATTCAATAACTATTTCATGAAAAATTCATTCAATAGGGTTAGAACCCTAGGTTTCTAAACAAGGTGCAAGCGTGTCTTACTTCATGATGAAAACGTGCAATGAAAAATTTGAAAATAGTAGTGAGCAAAATATTTGGAATATTTTTAAGCGATGTTGCTATTCAAAAAGTTTGTTTGAAGTCCATGCGTCGAGGTGTGACATTACATTCTCTCAAAAAGAATGTGCATTTCAACGCCTGCAAAAATAGTAGGTACTGTATACTGGATATACTTCGAATAAATGAAGTTGCTTTCAGGCATTTTTAGCCTTTAAACAAAGTGTCAAAGCTCGTTTGACAGAAGTTTTAAAACACTTTTGTGTCAAATGTGATAAAGTGGATTTTGGAACCCTATTTTATATTTTACAGTGCTCCGGAATCTTTTGGAACTCGAATGAAATTTACATTGCGTTGTTGGTTAAACATTTGGGATTTTTTAAATATCATATAAATGTATAATAAAAATTATAATAAAATTTACAACAAAAAAATAAATATATTATTATAATAAAATTATACGATATTTTTTATACATATTTATTGTTTTGATAGCGAAAAAAACACAACATGACTGGACAGCGTTAGTTTGATTTGTCCACACGCCAAAAGAACAGCTGTGTGTCTTTGTACACCTATAAATAATATTTTAAATATATTTGACAGCCAGAAAAACAATTTTAAGTTTGAAACAAACCTCTCGTAACATATTTAGCGGTCTATAGAACCAGTGCTTTAGCAGTTGGTAAAATATTTATGAGCAGAACCTTTTCTCTTGGCTTTTTTATACCCGTATAATGTGAGGAATTTACTGCCCTGATCCTTTAATGTAATTGAATTTATAAAATCGATAGGATACTAAACATATTTCGGAAAAAGATGGGTATATAAACGATTTCAACTGAACGTTACATAATCAAAAGGTACGACAATAATGTTCCAGCCGGTTATTTTTGAGTCTCATGTAATTTGTGGCAAACCTATTGACATATACTGAGAAATTCCGATTGAAAAAATCCAATACCACTTTGTCCTTCCTAGGAATCGCACCCTGAACCTCATACTCAACTGTAGCGCTTACGACCACTAGATCAACGAGGTAGATCGATAGAAAATCGATTTATAAAAGATTTTAAATAAAATTGGACCCATGTATAAATCAGACGTGGTTTAAGAGGTTTTTAATTGTGATGAATGGTTTATTGAAGAGCAGCGGTGGCCCAGTGGTGGCGGCCCCGACTTACGAACAGTAAGTCGTGGGTTCGAACCCAGGCAGGCGCATTACTTTGTGTAATTTATTTCATCACCACTGCTCCCAAAACAGTGAAGGAAAACATCGTGAGGAAACCGGCATGTCGTAGAACCAAAAATTCGAAGACATGTGACATCTACCAACCCGCACTGGGCCCGCGTGAGGATCATAGCCCATTCCCTCTCATAGAGAGGAGGCCTGTGTCCCAGCAGTGGGAACATTTATAGGCTGATTATGCTATGTTTATAATGGTTTATTGTTTCTATATATTTAATTGAACTTTTGAAATTCGGTGCCGTGAAATATAGATATCGCTGATTAACTTTCAATGATTCGGTTTACCAAAATCAGTTGGCATTCGTTTGTTGAAATATTGGTTGCGTATATTTATTGAGAACTTAACAAAACCCTAAATCAAATTAAATCAGTTTATTGCAAATATAGAACCAATGTAATAAAGGTTACTCAAAATACAACAATTTCAAATCTGGAATGTTATTCAAATCCCGAGTTTTATCCAAACCAAAACATTAACGGGTTACCGGAAAACCGAGAGCGAAAAACCGAAATTCGCAAACGGAGTTGAATAGTTACCTGCGTGGAGCAACCGGCCGCCGTCCGTAGTCAAACTACCGCTAATTAGTTAGGTATTTTCGCGGGAAAACTTCAATTAATTCCGTCAAAGCCACCACTGGCGGTCCGCTAGCCTTTTTGTTGGCGAGAAAAGTCAAAGACGCGCGAAAATCGGAATGAAGTAATGAAATTTCAATTGGCGAGCCGTTTAGAAATCTCACCATTTCTTTCCTCCCTTTGATTCCTTTTTGGTTAATCTGCACCGATTAAGTTTATATTCGTGGTTTGAAGTTTTTGTTTGGGTTCTAAGCTGGTCATTTAAGAGGGATCAAGTTGTTTGGATGTTGAGGATCTTGTGGCTAAATAATAACAGCCGCTCGGGTCGATCTTTAGTTTAAGCCGCTTTTGCTTAGGTTGGTTCGCGGATGGGTGACCGCCCATTACCGAGTTTCCTCCGTGCCTCGAAAATCACGATAAGCCGTTCGTCCCGGCTGTCATTTGTAGATCTTTGACAGTCGTTAGTCAGTGGCCCGAAAGTCTGTAGTAACTGGGCATAACCAGTCGCTCCATGTAAAATACTGGTATTCAGCTGCATCCGATTAGACTGGAAGCCGACCACAACATTGTTGGGAAAAGGCTGAGCACAAGATGATAAAGTTGTTCGTATGAGATTTTGGCACACACTACAAATAACTATTTTAATGTAAGAAGAAATCATCATAAATAGTACCTAGTTATAAATGCTGAGTCCCATATTTTCCTATGTATACGTGACAGAGCGAAAGTGAAATGCGATTTTCTCCCAAAGTATCAATTGCATACATTTTACACGCGAATGTACATTTTTTTTTATTATATCTTCTATATTTCTGTACAGTAATAAAATGGCAGCACAGCAAGGCGCGAACTCATCGAAGCGACGCCGACTACGGACGTCGGGATAATCTCATTGAAAGATTTGATTTTCCGCTAAATTACATAAAAGTAATGAAATACTTTCCCGGGATCCCGGGAACCGGGAGACATTGAAAGAACTTTACACTGATCTTATTAAATGTTCACACGTTTTTGTTTTGCGTGTTCATAAAAGTTATAATGTTGCAAGGAATATTTTTTTGGAAAATCCCATGAAGCAGTTGTCGCCTTAACCTTTTGATTGCCATAGTCACATAAACGTGACAAGCAAGCGCGTGCCCTTTACGCCAAACGACACAAATATGTGACAAAATGATAGGTAAAATTGGGCTTGGCGTGGAGGGCACGCTCGTGCCTTTATGCTCTGGCGGTCAGAAGGTTAAAGAAAATACAGTACCAAAGTGTTTTTATGTTTTTAAAGTAAATTATGTACCTTTAGCAGATGAAATCTATGGAATACACAAGAGGATTCAATAAACTTCGGATATTATAACTCAATTTTTTTTTCGGACTTCTACTGACTAAAATTCATCCATGTTCCTTCTTTGCCCTTTGTGTTCCAGGGCCGCGGCATCTCTTTCGAACAGTCCTGCAGCCCAGGCAAATGTCACACAGTTACTGAACACCCAAGAAGTCCCCACAAAAAAACTTACAATTCAAATCCATGCGTCTCAATAATCCAGTCGAGTACTATTTTGACGTAACACTAGTTCGAGCAAAGTTTAACATTTCATTAGTATAAAGCAATAGCTTATAAGTTATAAGTGAAATGTTTTACAGTTTAAGCGGGATATCGTCCTCGTCCCCCGCACGCCGCACCCCGCACCCACTCTCGCGGGGGTATATTCCGTGCCTCTTATTCAATTTGTGAGCGAATCAGTTCCGCCAACCCGATTATCTTCCACGTCGAGATTTATATGCTCACAAGAGAGCTTTTTCAGAGGTTTGCTCCAAGAATGTTGCAAAAAATTTCATATTTGAAGCTTGTGAATGTCGACATTTATTTGCGAACTATTATGTTTTGTGAGCTTTCTTTCTTGTGTTTGTTTTATTCGCGTGAGTTCTTTCTCAAATAGAATGTTTTATTTATGTGCGATGTTGCTTTGAGACTCTAAATCGTATAAAACACAGTCCATAAGTTTAATGAAGTCAAAGAGCGCTTCATCAGAAACGTAATGCAACTATTAACTATTAGTCTCGCTTTATTGGCTCATTGTGCTCGCAGCGAGTCCCTGAGAAAGCAACTAGTACTTTTCTATAATGGGAAAGCACTTGGCACATGTACGGAGCACAGAGCAAGAGGCCACTCGACTTGGTAAACATTTGCCCAATAATTGCAAGTCCTCAGTTACGCTACAGGAATAAATATTCGCGCTCCCTGCGGAGAACGTCGCACATTCCTTTAATTCAAAGCATTTCTTTATTGGAGAAAAATTCATAGAGCTTATTGTTTTATTAAGGAATAACTTGGAGAATTTGGCCCGTGGTTTGTTTGTATACTTGCCCCAGCAGAAATCAAGTTATCTGTTTTGTTTAGGAGATGAAATATTAAATATTTCGTGATGCTATTGTAATGTAATTAAACTGGCCTAACTTAGTTTGTGTAACAGTTGATGCATGGCTAGTAGATTACTTTTTTATTAAATAAAGTACTCTAATATACTCCTAATCTGTTCAACGTTCATAATGTATGGATTATGAATAATTACTTACTTGAACAATGAAGCAAAACAATGAAAGGATAATTGGAAAGTATTGAATTTCAGATTCCCAGACAAAGGTTGAAGAATTACTCTTTATTAACTTTATTCTGTCTGAAGAATTCTTTATTTTATTAGGATATTGAATATAAACTGGGGCCGATGGATGGCTCGATTGAACGTTCATAGCTGGAGATGGCTGGAGATTGTGTCTATTATGGCGGCAATTCAGTGCGGGGCAAATGGTCTGCGGCGATTTCCATCACTGCCCTTTCCTTTCCCGTCGTTGTCCCCACTTTATGTGATACTTTACAGTTTTTATCTGTTGTTTATTATATGACTTTTACAAAGGTTACATTTGCTTGTGTATGAAAAGGATCTTTTCTTTGTATTCCTGGGTCTAGCTCAGATTTTTGATACTAAGAATTCTGTGTTATAAGTACGTACCTATTTTCATTTAATTTTGGTGGATTGCTCTAAACATAGGTTTCATTTAATTTTGGTGGATTGCTCTAAACATAGGTATGTTCGTAAATATAAACTTAAGAGATAATTTATCATGCTCCTCAGAGAAATGGCCTGTGGAGGTCAGATAGGCTGTCGTTCCATACAAAATAGCTGCTGGTATTCAGCTGCAGCCGAAAATACTGGAAGCCGACTCCTAACATAATTGGGAATATAATAAAGGCTGGGCTGATGAGATAATTTAGCCTGAAGACCATTAAAATTAATCTACCAATATCAACATACTGAATAAATAATACTAGCAGCTAGTGCCTAATTGCGTAACAGCTTAAAATTATGAATTCAATACACAAACTGAATATCAGATGTCATAATACATTCATGACATAAGTGCATCTCATCAGTATTGTAACGACAATTAATGCTACACCTTATGCATTTAGGGTTACAATTTGAATAACTTTCAAACGAAAATTGGTTTGAATAAGATTTGATATTTAGTTTTTGAGATATGGGTCTTTTTCGTGAAACTGCAGCAGTAACATTTTTTTTAATTAACATACTATGAAAAATAAATTTAGTTTTGCTGTTAAGTGTCAATTGACATACAAACGAGCGTTAAAATATTGTTATTATATATTTTGATGCTACTAAACCCAGTGCGCGTGAGGCCGACTCGCGCTAGGCCGGTTTTTCACCATTTTGAGAGCAGTGTTGGATAAATATTACTGTCTACTTGGGATCGAACCCACGAATAACGACTCGCCTCTTACGACTAGAACTCTACTGCAGAACAATAAGGTTGATTTTTGTATATCAAAGGTTATCATTACCGTAGACTGTACAACCAATAAGGGAGCGTTAATTATTTCCAAAGTTATTTGAGGGAACGCCATGTTAGATTGTTCTGCATAAATAAATGTAGTTTCTCTGTGAGTCCCAGGAGAATGTTCTGAAGTGTTTCTTGATGGAGTGGTTCCTGTAGTAGATCTGTCATGTAGGTACCTATGTCAGATGTAGGTAATATTTTGAAAGAAAGAATATAACGCTATGTTTGTTTGAAATGTTTGTGTGAATAGGTTAGGTTTGCCGCAGAAAAATACAAGAAAAGTGTTATAAAGACGGGCATGATCAAGAGCACACCCATTTAATTACTTTTATTTAAAAAAATAAATAGATTGTATAGTATTGTATATCGGGCTGGTATCCGCAACTCCACCTCCAAAGCGCGTATTTTGCGTGCGGAAAAAAATAGATACTAATCTTACCTTAACATAAGCAAAAAAATTATTTGTTTTCGAAATTGACTACTAACTTGTCCGTTTATTCTAGAAATAAATTGGCAAAGTGTGTCAATTTGATAAACAATTGCAACAGCACAGTAAGCTTGACAGTTATATTCATGTCATCAATCATGCGGTAACCACTAAACCTATCTAAAAAAAATAAAAAGTAAAAACAGTTTTCATTTTAATAAACTTTTTACACCAGCCAACTGATAAAGTACTAGGTAATCATAAGTTAGTATACATAGTCAACTTATATATGTATGCACAATTGCACAAGGTACGTAAGTCAAAATTTTTAAAGCTACGTCAAATTATTTCATAATTTTGGGCAGGAGTGGTTGTGTTCAAAGAAACGTGCACACAAACATGCAAACAGTTCAGTCAATTTGTAACAAACGTCAGGAAATTATGTCACACGCCAATTAATCGGGTTGCACTGCTGCGAACTACGCTTACTCTGTGTCCGGAATTCCGTGTCCGTATGTAACATTTTATTGGTAAAACTCATGTCCATTTCGCACTGCGTTACAATTTTCGGGGACTTGTTTTAAGCCGTATAAACCAGAGAGTATGAATAGTGGGATATGGTCCCAACTCTTAAGCACAATCAGCCTATAATGTTCCCACTGCTGGAACACAGGCTTCCTCTCTATGAGAGAGAATGGGCTATAATCTGTCACGCGGGCCCAGTGCGGGTCGGTAGATGTCACATGTCTTCGAATTATTGGTTCTAAGACATGCCGGTTTCCTTCCGATGTTTTCCTTCACCGTTTTTGAGAGCAGTGGTGATGAAATAAATTACACTAAGTAATGCGCCTGCCCGGCTCCGAACCCACGACTTACTGATGCTCGTAAGTCGGGGCCGCCACCACTGGGCCACCGCTGTTCTTCCAACTCTTTACTGTTACATATCGTTCGGAACAGCGCCATGTGAACGGCCATTTTCTTACTTCACTTTTGGTAGAATTTGTTCAATTTTATGACATAGTTAAGATACCTAACGCGGGGTAGATAGGTAAACCTAATTTTAAGACGCCAAAACAATAGCCAAGATAAGCTAAAATGTCAAAAGATTAGATTCTCATTTAACGGCCTAGCAACTTTTCAACATAATTTCACAAGTTCACAAAAAGTCTGACCGCTTTTCAAAGTCCAAAAATAAACCTACCTATACGTACGTTACTCAGTATATCCAAGTCAACTTCTAATAAGTATTATCTACAAAATAATAGTATTACTCCGTAGATTTACAAAAAAATCCTCTCATAAATAAAATATGAACCTTATTGTTTTCTGAAACAATATCAATATTAAAATAAAAAACTGTTTACGAATTCAAATATTCAAATAACAAAATTTGCGTAAGTGAGACAATTTATAACTTAAAATATAAGGGCAAATCGACAGCTCTCGAGTTTATAAAATAATAAAAGAGAGGGAAATTCACAGAAAATTTCATGTTTCTGCTTGGTAGATCTTCAAAATTAAATTAGCATTTAGTGGATATCAGATCAAATTGGTTTCCCGTGGGTTCAATCGGGTTCATGTTTATTTATTAGACCCTAAAAGGATGCGGTAATAATATGCTGAGCTCAAAGAATTTGCATAACTAACTAATTTGGTGCTTATGAGCGTATAGTTAAATATTTAACTAATGAACAATGTTGAGTTCTATTGTAGTTTGTGATTGAAGATTATCTAGCTATTTAGGCATATTTATCCTTCCAAAAACGTCTACTGTTGGTATTAGGTCTCCTCCGTGACACGTTACAATGACCGATATCTAATAAATATGCATAGTAATAGAAATTTTCCAAGTAGAAAATGCGTGAACAAGTTTATATCTGTGCACCGGTAAGCTACCGAGTCGATTTTTATGAAAGGCGACTTTAAACTCAAAGAACATCGGGCATTTTTCATTCTGTTTGAAGGCTGAGCAGTATAGCGCAGGATTACTATGTGCATAGGTAATTTAATATTCGAATTTCAAAATAACATAACACCACGTCGGCTTTCTCCGAAGGATTGAGCAGAGGTGCAAGTAAGTACCTATAGAACATCCCCATTTAATCAATTATTCCTATCTAACAGGTGCCAGGTCTATTGCCATCCACCAGGCACTCATCAGGCATCCAGATATCGGGCTGTTGAAATTCCTGAAAGAAAAACCCAAAACTGAAAACTCCATCTTACTTTTGTACATTTCGTCGACTACACAAAGGTTTTTACCTCCTATTTTTTTTATCGTCTTTTACAAATAAAGTGTATTACTAGCAGTCCATTAACACCACAATAAATAACACATTTTCCTTATGTGACTGTAACAAATTACACGAGGTTAGAGAGCATCATGTATATTGCTTTACGGTCCACTAAGAAATAAGAATGGGCCTCCCTATAGCGTCCCAGGAGAATCACTGGAGCATTCGTAATGTATACCTTTACTAGAAACTCAATAGATCTGAGCTCCTGCGTATTATTTACAGAACTGGCAATACTAGTACTGTAATATAGTTGTACAAGGATCTTGAGGCCCGTGCCGAAAATCTGAACCATCGCCATCTTCGTGGTTTTTCATAACAACTTCATAAATATTTACCAGCAACGCCACCTGTCAACTGATACCTGTAAAACCAACTACTAGTACTACATATCTGTAAAACCAACGGAAAAGCAATGAAAATTGAACCGTCGAAGACATTTTTTATTCCCATTTGCTAGAGACTGAAATTTAACAAATATTTTCAGTCTCGTTTTTGCTGTCGTGGCCAGACGTTTTTGTTTTCTCCTAAATTAACTTGTTTTAATAACATTTTTTCAATCTAAAACTGAATTTAATCGAGAGATTCTGGTGTCCGAAGGTCACCCTTTTTTGGCGGACAAAATGCCTGTGAAACTTCTCAATATATAGAAACCATTTATATTGAGTTACTGTTTGTGCTTTAAAATAAATATTCAACAAATTTTCCAAAATTACGTCTAGAGCGAAAACAGCCAAACCATCAACTGCCATTACACAAATAGTTACTATCAAGTTTTACCTTCACAAACTTAATATCAGTACACACGAGTTACAAAAGCCGACATCACAAGCATGCGCCTGAAACCTTCGTCACTGAACTATGACAGAACACGCCACAGGATCCCACAGACATGTCGATAACACATCCTCATTTTAAAGTTAGTTAGGAAACCCCAGCACCGTTCATAAAGATGGCCACGTCCATCAGCTGTCGACTCACAAAAGCATCGTAATATCTAGAGCAGTAAGGTGTAAGGTATAATACACATTTATCAGAACAGGCTGCCTTGCGACAGTGACAAGTGTTTCCGTGAGTGGCGACCGTTATGCCTAACAATAGGGTACCTCTACCCTACATCTCTTCTCGCACTATCTCCTAGTCTCTTTCTGTACCATGATTTCTAAAGGGGTTCCGTTCCACTATCAATGTTCCGTATCTTCTTGACGTTTGACGAATCAATGAACTTTAGTTTGTCAATCTATTTGGGCTTTGTACACTATTGGATTTATCCCTGTCCTATATCAAATGTTGTTCCATGAATAGATGTTGAAATAAACAATATTCGTGATAAGTTAAATAGAATATTGGGTAGAGACGAGACTAAGACGAGACTAAGACTCGATAGTTTCTCGCAGTTGATAAAAAAGAATTAAATTCTAACAAAAATAAGATTTAGTCGTGGCAAAGGTTTTATTCAAAGAAAACTTTATTGTATAAATCTCGAAATAATTTTAACCAACGAACAAACGAAAATATAGGATTCCGAAAAAAAGAATTTCTTTTTGATATTAAAAAAGAACTTCAAAGTAAGCAAAAAGAACGGCTATTCAAACATTTTAACTTTTGTACGAATTTTCCACTAAATAAGCACCAGTAGCTGTTAGTCATTTTTGCGAAACGATATAATTTTTGCACCGAAATTGTTTTGACGCGTTTCAGGAAAAAGGTTAATTTTCCATTTAAATTTTCCGGAACATTGTCTCATGTTAATAATGAACCGTGACAAATAATTTTGAAGTTGGAAAAGACAAAGTTTTCTCATTGCAGCAAAGGAACAAGTTCATAATTATTTGTTAGCCTCAACGAACTACTGCGCAATTTTAATTGAAACAAAACAACCGAAATACGAGACGAGCTTGACCTGCTATTGAGAAGTTAATTTAGTGCTGTATTTCAGAGTTCACGGGAACATTTTTATCTTTGCTTTGTTCCATGATAACGAGAATCAGTTCGCGCTTTCCGATTCAATAAATCAGAATCAAAGTTCGCAGACTCGCGACAAATATTCGGGTAAAATGATATTGAATAGTAAACACAGTGTTACAGTTCGTTTCAAGATCTTTCATAAATTATGTTGGCTGTTCCCAGTGCTGTGGAAACTTAAATTACTTTTGCGTGTGTATTTTTATTTGACCTGAAAGTATGTGATGTATTTTGAAAGGGTGGGTTTCAGTACCACCTGTCATGCAATTTTATTTGTTGTTAGAAATTGACGTTTAATGAACATTTGACTATTGACAACCATACTGCCACGACGCATTACCTGACAGTCTACTCATTCTGTATGTTTGTGAAAGGTGCATTTTTTTTTTCGGTTGGAAAATCATCAAATTCGGAGCGAAAGGGGGTGTCAGTCTTGTACTGACTAAAACCCATCCATGTTCCTTCTTTGCCCTTTGTGTTCCAGGGCCACAGTATCTCTTTTGAACAGCCCTCGCAGGCATCGGCCCATGCGGACCCCTACGTGGTTGCTGACATCTCTTTGAGGCGCGCGTGGAACACGAACGCGCCGTCGACACGGCCTGTCGTCATAAGACAGCCGGACGGCGAGCTAGCCCTTAACTCGCCGTCCACAGGCCCGCGCCTACGGTGGCCGGGAGCCACCACGTGACCCCCGACGCCCAGGGCGTCTCCCGCGGCGGCTGGGACGTGAGGCTCTTTCCCTCTCACGTCCCGCCACCTCCTTCACTAGCATGACTGCTTTGCAGTAGGAGGTGACGGCTTCCTATTCCCTCTCGCTCCTGACCATGGCTTGAACCAGGGCCGGACGGTGAAAGGTGCATAGACTCACAAATAGTGGTGTCTGAGTTTTTTTCCAGAAATTTAATTATAAAACTTTTCACCTCAGTTACAACTTTAAGGCAACCTTGAATCTACACGTGTCATTTTCTTGAACTTTATCCTCATATCTTGGAATTTGACACGTTTGGAGCATAAAAATTGTTTGGATTCTGAGAATAGTACTCGTATAAATACAGGGTTTTTGTAAATGGATGACAATGCCTTAAATTAAAAGTAAATTATTAGGTAGACGTTACAAGTGATTTTTTTGTGAAGGAAAACGTCTTTGGAAAATATAAATATGAATATATCACCAATTCGCTTTGAGCAAGGTTTGTGATCAATGCTTTCTCTATATGAAAAGATGCCTTTAATTTAGATAGATCCATAGATCCATAAAGTGTTATAATAATCTTAACCCTGGCAATGGGACAGTAAGAGGCTAGTAATGTAAATTCAGGTGATTTTTTTAAACATTTTAGCCCCAAAAACGACACGTTACCTACCCAGGTAGGTTCCCAATAAACAAGCCCCAAAATATTCCAATTGAAACATGTCTAAAACAGCAACGAAAGTTAAAGTTAGGTTATTACAAAACTGTCGTGCTAACCTAAATTCTATCGCACGGGTTCAATTAAAAAGTGCCGATACTAATTAAAGTACAGTTTGGCCGGTCGGTGTCACAAAGTTACCTGGCTGGTCGAACCGTCGAACGGCTGACTCTGTCAAACCGAAAATTAGTTTCCAAATTTCGATGAAAACTTTAATTGATTCCTCAGAGCCAATATGTGGGAGTGCTCGTTCAATCGAACATTCTGTGAGTCCCCTCGAGTTCGCGTGTAACTTTTGTAATGATTATTTGTCCAGTAAATAGACTGATGACCCATTTAGCGACCGAGGACATACAGCGTGTAAGGAGCGCGTACACTGTTGTCATGGATTCTGTCAGATGATAGATCCACAAGCGCTGAAATATTATATCGTTCATTTTGACTTTGTGTGGCACTTTTGTATGAAACAGGTTTCCTAAATTCGTGTTATTTCTTATCCATTAATGAGCCGAGCTTTTTATTCATGGTGCTAAAATGTGCATTTTCATAATAGGTTAAAGTCAGTACTAAATATTGTTATGTAATATTTAAAAACTATCAGATGAAGATATACTGAAATTTAACTCTCAAAATAATAAAACAGAAACAATTCGCATTTCTTATTTTTATAGACGATCAAGTGGTTTAAATAATTCAAGTTTGGAGACACCCTGTATAGAGATGGGCTCAGTGTGGGGTAGTCTATATAAAATGTATGGATGCGGACATGCATTTACCTGCCGTCACGTTTTATCCTTCAGGATTAAGCTTTATCCGAAGCGACATGTAATGCATATGAATATGAAACTAATGGCTACCTGCGTATACAGAGGATTCTCTTAAAACAGACAGCAGTTTTGGCTTAGATAGGTACCTACTATAATATCGTCAACACATGAGCTTATAACGGTTTTAAGCATGTGAAATTAGGGTTGCCATTTATATGTTTTCAAGTTCTGATAAAAACCGGATTATCTGCAAAAAAGTCGGAACATTTTTTTTATTCGTGCAATTTTATATTTTGTAAAAAAAACTCCGTTTTCGAAAAACGTACATGTTCAGTTAAATCCGGATGGATGGTATGTGAAATAGACGAGTTATTTTTCCATTTAAAAATACATTTTCAAACTTATAATCCTTTCTACGTAATACTGAAATATCTCCTAAAACCAGAAACAGTGTTTCGCATATCCTTTTCAGAATTTTAGAGTTGACTTCCATGTTTTGCTTAGGGTTAATCAGAAGCTTAACTTTTGGCCTTTAGGTACGCAACCTTCCTACCTAACTAAGCTATGAATTTTGCTTAAAATGTAACATAACACGCGTAACACAACGCTCGTATTTCCCGTAGGAGTAAGGGCCGGACTCCGTCAAAGCGGAGCTGAGCGGAGCGGAGACATGCAGAAACCGAACAATCACAATGGTTGAAATGGACTTAGCGTTTCTTGTCTTTCCTGTGATTGGTCTAATTGCACATCTCTCCGCTCCGCTCATCTCCAAGTCTCCTCTTTAGTGTAGTCCGAGCCTAACAGATGTGTTTGACACCAGTTATTTCTCCTTCTTCGTGTCGCTGGCACATTATAGTATTTATATTTTGTTAGCCCAGAACTTCGACACTTCCAAAGCATCGTCAGTGGAAGCGCAGAGGTCACTTCAGCTGCATTTTTTAGGGCTAGAAGGGCAGGATAGGTTTTTAGTAGGAAACAGCAGGCTTCTATGTGGGGGGTTCAGAATGATGTACTGAATACGTGGTAGCCGTTTTGAGTCGGTGTCTCTTCTACCCCGTATTTATAAGCACTAAGCAGGTAACACACATCTGCATAGCTATACCTACCCAACATAACAAGGGGCGCTAGTGAGGTCGTATTATTGTTTGGCGAGCCATTCTTCTTAGCGTCTAGTCTTGGAATCTGATTAATAGCAGCAATATTTGGCGCTTGTATGAACCGCAAGAATTGTTCTACGGCTCTGCTGGAGTTTGTGTTAGTATGTCCTTATGGCAACTTGTGTTTAAGTAAAAACTAAGTACCTTATTAAAGTAAACAACTTTAAGTATTTAGTTTGTGTTTTAAAAATATAATAAATGTAGGATTTTTTTTAAATTTTGATTAGATTCTTTGATTTGTAGGTGAAACGATTTCTCATATAAACTATATTTATACAAATATTTTCTATAACTCTCTTCATTATGTATTTGTTATGTAAACGAATATTATGTCAGAAATAAAAATGTCTTAAACTTTTAAGACAAGAGAATTTAGATAAAAAAGAAGACTTGACGACTGTTAAGTCCCGAAATATGGTTACTGAATTTACTTATAATGTGTATGGAATATGAGCATTTCTTTCAAACATCATTAATAAAAGAGTGAACTTTTGAAAACATACAGAAAACTCACATTTTATAAACAATTTAATCTAAATCCCGCCACGTACAACTTAACCACATTTATTTTCCCGCGCTTCAAAACAAAAGAAAAACCAAAATGGCCACGCTTAGCTAAAAGTATCTTCATAATTCTAAACCGTCTGTATAATAACGTGCATATTTTTAAACTTCCCAAGATACCCGGGAGAATGTTATCTTTCAATCTGAAAATTTGTGAGTAATTTTATAAAAGGAATAAGCTCCTATTTTGTACATTGTTTATTTTGTGGTACCCCTGCTCTGCGTATATAGACCTCGCAATGATAGCTTATTCACCAATTTGCATTGTTAATATTCACCGTATAATTGCTTGATCAATAACATGAATGTTTGAATAGAAATCCGTAAATGTCCATAATATTGATAATCTGAATCGATTTGTATTTGCATGTCATATTATCATCGACGGATAGAATTATCTCACTTTTGGGATAATTATCGTTTCTATTCCTATTACTTTTCTATTATAATTTATATATTCATTACTTTATTAAACCAATTTCGGTCGTCCAGCAACTGTGGTGTTTGTAACAGCTATTACACCTACTTACTTTATAGATAACTAGCGACCCGCCCCGGCTTCGCACAGGTGCAATATATACATATAAACCTTCCTCTTGAATCACTCTATCTATTAAAAAAAACCGCATCAAAATCCGTTGCGTAGTTTCAAAGATTTAAGCATACAAAGGGACATAGGGACAGAGAAAGCGACTTTGTTTTATACTATGTAGTGATACCAAACGAAATTCACTTTCCCGATAAACGGATTTAATGTCCTCTCCTTTTTCTCTCATCTAACGGATTTAATGGATAAACAACAATGTTTACTGTTACACATTTCTATCAGATATTTCTCGTCAAAACGGATTGACTGATCCCACACACTTTGCTCTATAGACACAATCCTACAGCAAACGCAATCCTCTAGGGTTGGTAAATGTTTGCGTATATTGAAAACTGTCAGCATGATGCCTATACCCCTTTCGTTTTGCTCAGTTTGTTGTTACTTGTCACTCATAAATAACGCTAGCACGTTGATGAGCAAGGAATGTTGGTTCTTATTTTGGACCTTCGAGCCGGATCATGTACAAATCTCAGGAAAATAGGAATAAATTAAAATTCATAAACTACATTCTAGTCGTGTTATTTCGAGAAAGAGATGTAAAAAAAGTTTTAATTTTCACAATACATTTTAGCAGGCAACTCACACACCTATCACCATCTAAAGGAGAATCTTGCAGGCTACTCTAAAATACTCTTTCTTCATCTGTTGCTTGTTGTATGTATTTTGCATCAACTCGCACAATCCGAAATTCCACTAAGGTACCGAAGAGGATCGCGTGACCCCACACACTTTGCCCCACAGACGCAATCCTACACTCCAGGCCACAATCCTGCATTAGGCCTCCAACATTAGTTGGCAGGGATTACAAATGTTTGCGGATAGGTTTGCGGCAGCTATTGAAAACGATCGGCATGTTAAGAGGGTACCTATTTATTTATCAACCTCCCGGGATGAGCAGAGTTGCGGCCAACGATAGCTTATTTGCCAATTTGCATCATTAATGTGGAACGCTTAATTGATTTAATATGTAAATGTCGTGATAAAATTTTGTTAGCCGTTAACATCTATTATTTTGTGTAGTGATTTCAAAATGGAGTGGAAAATTAAGGACGTGTCTATTTAGTCCCGTAAACATGGCGCGTTTAGGCCTGAAAATTATCGCGAAAATGAGCGTTCGTGCCGAAATATTTACATCGTCGACAGGCGTGGTATATGTTGGAAATTGAACCTTCTGCCCTGCTTAATGACGGTATAAATTTTTCTATATAGAAAAAACTTTTTACTGTAGTGGTATTTTCTCCTTGTTGGCACTAATAAAAGTGGTTTCTTCCAGATATGAACCTTCCAGAAGGGAACCAAATTATATACTTATCTTGACCCTTGATAGAGACTTAAAATAAGCAGTTCATCTTTAAGCTCTGTCGATGCTAGTTTTCTTTTTACTCACGTTCCTATACAATGTGCAACTGTGCAAGCTTTTTCCTGTCTAAAAGCGTTGACAGATTAAAATCGAAATGGCTCCAGCATTTTGCGTGAGAGTTTAGTTGCTGAAAAAACATTTCACGTACGAACCGATGTTAACCAACATGGCCTATGTGTCAGGCCACTAAATTCAGCAGGCTGACCTACATGTCAGCCCCGTACCTCAGTGTATGACGTCACTGGCTTATCTCAGCTGTTAACATGGCCGCTGACACGTAATGCCAGCGCAAATTCTACTTATCTTTTAATCAATTACTTAGTTGGTGTTGAATATAATTGTGAATGTTTCTTGTATGTAGGTAGGGGTGTAACTTTTGCTCCCCTTGTCATGAGCATGTCACCATTTTCAGTTGTGTCCCACTTCTTAGGGATTTATTGCTTCCACACGAAAAATACAACGGTCTTTTTACTTTTACCTCTTTAATCTCTCTCACCTGTCATCAGAGGCAGACTGAATAATCGAAAAAATTAAACGTTGAATCTATTTGTTTACTGTCTCACCTTCGAAATACTTGAAAAGTCAATATTGAACGAGCAAACTGCATTCACAAAAAAGGGAACGCATTTTCATTCACGATTAACTTCGAGGTACCAGGACTTCATAAATGCTCGGAGCACTTCGAATTCTTACGAGAGAGCAGCACGTTGTTGTCTGCAAACGGCTCGTCAGTTTACGCGCCAATGTTAATTGTCTAGCCTGGCAGCCTGGTATTGTAATGCTGTAGAATTTAAACAATGCCGCTTTTCTTTCTTTGGAGTTTTTTTTAAATACCGCTTGATAGAGTACCGAGGGATGAGCTTTAAATTGTAAGTAATGGAGGAATTTATGGTCTTGCCTCGAGTTATTTAAAATACGTGTTTTGTGTGTTGTGCTTTCACTCCCAAAACATAAGTAAGTTTTGTTTAAAAAATATGATGCTTTTTTATGTGCATTAAAATTCATTCGTTTAGATCAGCACCAAAAGGCCAAGTATTAAAACTTAAGCAAGATGTGCTGAGATGGAAACTATAAGCTCCAAGCTTTCTTAAATATTTGCACAAGAAGGCTTTTCTTCCAGCTCTTGCAGCGAATTTTTCTGTTTGTTACAAAAGTTGGGATAGAATTAGCATTTATCGTCTATAGACAGGATTAAACAGCTCTGCAAGTTGCATTATTATAAAGAAAATCTGCACACACAGGAACAAAGTTTCACAGCCGATGCTTTCAGTTTTAGTTATGTTAAAACAACGTTAGTGGTGGATATGTTAAAATAACTCAGTATGAAAAAAGTTGAAGTAAATCACCACGAAATCCACCAGTACTGGATGAAAAGCTTTGAATGATCATCATCATCATCATCATTTCAGCCGAAAGACGTCCACTGCTGGACATAGGCCTCCCCCAAGAAGGGGGGTTTTGCCATAATCGCCACGCTTGGCAGGCGGGTTGGCGATCGCAGTATGGTTGTTATAAAACTCAGAGAACGCTGCTGCCCATTCTCTGGTAAGTCCCTTAGTCGCCTCTTACGACACCCACGGGAAGATATGGGATGGTGCTATTCTTTACGTCCGGACACCATACAGAACGAAAAAATTTTGAATGATAGTGGAATCAATCTAAACATTCCATAGTCGTTTGTTAAAAAATGTTTAAAGACCCAAACAAAAGAAGGTTTTAAAGATCACCTACCAGGAAGGTTAATACCTAGATACTAAATGTATTAAAAACTCCCACTGAACTAACAGTATCCAAAAAGTCAAACAAAATGTCCACAAAAAATAACCCTTTGAATACCGAGCCACTTTTCCGAGGGGGAGCGAATGACGAAATTTGATTCGACAGGCATTTCGTTTCGGCTAATAAAAGGGGATGTTTCGTTTGATCCGGTTTCAAACAATATAGATTAGCACTTCACAACAAACTACGGGAACCTGAAAGGTATTATTAATATTGTAGAACAGATAAAATGTTTCGCGACCAGCTCAGATGGCTGAGATGAAATTACTTGTCTTTTCGAAAGCAATAGAGCTTACGTCGTCGGAACCAATTTCTTTAGGACTATCATCTAGATTAGAAACCTTTTTGATCTTGTTTATATTGATTAGAAAACTGTAATTGTTTGTAAAAGAATAGACGGTATTTGATAATTAATTTAGTTGTGAGTTTGTGATTAAATTTCATGTCATTACTACGTCCTGACACAGCGGGTGGCGCCCGCCTGTGTTTGTCAGCCCTTTCTCTGCTTTGTGATGCTTCCCGAAAATTCCAGTGTACTACTGTTGAAGCACATAATTATGGTAACAATGCCTACATTCATTATTGAAATGTGCTACAATATCCTTACTTTTTTATGATTCGATCAATTACTTTATAATTCGATCCCCGCTCTCGTCTTTATAGCACGTTCCCCTTGTTCTTGGGTAGAATTTCCCAACGAAAAAAATAATTTACATAAAAAATTGTAACAGAATGTCTCCGCTTAGGTGATCCCTTAATTTTACGGAAGTATGCGAACATAAGAAGATAAAAGCTTTTTTGTAACTGATCCTTTAGCACTTGTCAATAATAAACAAATTTTAATGTTCTTAAAGCACGCACGATTCTCAAATACGTAAATAACGGTTCATTTACAAAAAGGTATGTAAATGTATTTCGAAATGTTCGGTACTGTGAAAGCTTTTAGCTTAAACTCCGTATATATCCACATTTCGCATTTCTTTCTTATAAAAAAATCACGATGCAATCACGCGACGTTCCCATTGTATAAATATTTTTTTATTCGGGTTACATCTGCTCTTTCTCATACCCTTGTCTTATCGTTTACCCTATCCGATATTCTATCTCTGTTATACTTCATAACAAAATGTATCTTTGACGACTGTATTTGAATAATATTGATAGTGTACAGTGTATCTATGGTTCTGTAGTTTATACTTGTTAACAATTATGGGTCCTGCCTCCTCGAACGCGGTCATAGAATGTTCCATATGACCGTTTTCATTTATGCTTACTAAATATAATCGCGATATTGGATTTGCAACTTTCAGCACTAAGCCGAGCTTTGAAAATTCAGCAGCGTGCTTTTGTTGACACATTCATTTCAGTGTTGCCTAGTATTAGAAAAATGACCATAAATAATCTCTGATGTCGAAGTGTAGATAGTTGAAAACTCCGAACTGTTTTCATAGAATAGCATTATATAGTTTTTTTTCTATAATAATTATGATGTTGTATTTTAAATTGAGATAACAATTCAGAAATCCAAAAGGCTTGACTTTTTTTTTTTTTTCTAAATTGGCTGTATGTTATTATTTTGCTAGTGCAGAACTTGAATGCTCCCGTAATTGTATACTTGACTGCGTTTTAAAACCGTCATTTATTTTTATTTTCTCCTGTGAACGATTCATAGTAAATCACATCGCAGAAAATAATAAGAATAAAGGTATATTTTCATTGAACATTAAATCTTCGTTCGCCTTCTTTGCATTTATTGGAAAACTTGGATTTTTATGCAGAAGGCTAATAAAATTGCAAGCATTTTATTGAGTCATTAAAATTATAATGGCAATAGAAAGACCACTATGCAGACTATTAATAACTAACATTCCCTCTGTATTCATCGTTTACACTGTTTTAGATGAGATAGCAATATTGATTTCAATTGACATGATACCGCAAATCGGCAAGCCTGATGTATGACGCTTCAGGCTTAGTGGGAAGGCTCGTTGGTCGAGTGGTCGCAAGCGTCACTGCTGAGCATAAGGTCCTAGGGTTCGATTCCCGGGTCGGGCAAAGTGTTATTGGGTTTTTCAATCAGGAATTTGTCAGTAGCAACCACGAAGTCTGGATTTGTGCCCGGTTGATGGCAATTGAACTGGCACTTAAAACATAACTGGCTAAATGTGGGTGTACTACTAGGGACACCTATGCCTAATCCTTCGGGGGTTACAGGCGTGATAATATGTATTATAACATCCATCAAACGGCACTGGACCGGCGTAGATTATGAGCCACTTTCTTAGGCCTGTGTATCCCAACAATGGGAACATCGTTGATTATAAATGGTTGACCAGTACCCAGATATTAATTAAAATTAAAATGTCGTGCCCTATTTATCTTCTAATTCATTTATTTCCCTTAGACAAACTGTGAGCTCTATTCCACTATGCTAATCACCACGTGCATTCCGCTCATGTTTACTTATTCACAACTCTGAATTGACATTAACATTGGACGGAAATGGAGTAAGTCAATTATTTGACAATGTCCGAGTGTGATCTGCTTTTAGCTATCCGGACGTTTGAGCATTATCATTCAAATCAATTTCTATATTGTATTAGCTTTAAACGTCCGCTGTTTAAAATGGGGATTTAAAAGGCCGTATAATAATGAGGCAATTAAACGATGTAGCTATAATATTTTGTGTGAGAATTTTTTTAACAGTTTAATGTTTTGATGAATTTTAAGTCATCTTTTGAAATAAATTATCTGTCTTCAAATGAAATATCTCTTCAAATGATAAGGTCCTATTACCTTCTGGACCACTAACGCTATCTGTATCTCGCAACCAAGAATAAAAGGAGGTTCCATAGTGTTACCAGTGCAGAAATGCTTCAAACATAAATTGACTGCCTCGTTGGTCTAGTGGTCGCAACCGCGACTGTTGAGCATGAGGTTCTGGGTTCGATTCCCAGGTAGGGCATAGTGTTATTGGGTTTTTCTATCAGGAATTTCTCAGTAGCAGCCACGGAGTCTGGATTCGTGCCCGGTTGATGGCAATAAGCTCGCCCCTTATTACATGGGACTCAAACATAACTGGCGAAATGTGACTGTACTATTAGGTACTCCTCTGCCTAACCCTTTGGGGATTACAATCGTGATTTTATGTTATGCAAGACTAATTTTCGCCCTCTTCTGACACAAACACCCAGAAACAATCTCAACAATCAGTAATTCAGCCAATCCTCTCTCACTTAACACAAAACTTTCCTATTTGGCTATTTCTTTTATTTCCCGGACATCTGTCCACTTCCCGGACGCCCGACGCCCGGACCCTTTTGTACCCTTGTCCGGGCACTATTTACCTGTCGATGTCTTCATAGTTTGTTGTCAATATTTCAGTTTTCAAGGTTTGATTTTTGCTTTTGAATGTGTCTGAAGAAATTCAAAGCAAATTGTTGAAATGTTATGAGTTTGTTGTAGACTATTTCAATCCGTGTGACGATTTGAACTTAGGGTATTGTTTAGCTTATTTAGTAGGGCTAAAAAGATATATATATGCACTAATATAGCGACTTATTTACAAAATACTCTATATTCACAGTGATATACAACGTTAGTTTTAGTATATACGAAACCTGATACACGTGTCTAGTATTTTTATGTAAAGAATCTATGTACAAAATTTCAAAACTGTATCATGAAAAATCACAAAGTTATAAGCTTGTTCTGTTACCTATTTATCCGCACAAAAACGCGGTCACCACGCAGCGCGCGCCTCCAGCGTCGTCTTGAGCTCATTGATAATAATAATTTGGCTGTAGGTCCTAAATTATTGCGATAGGTACTCAAAGTCGCTCGGTATCCAACTTTTAACTTCTTTAAATATTTTTGAGAAAAAATATAACATGGTTTAAAAATTATTGGAATCGATTCAGTTACTTATTTTGAACAAACTATATTTAGGTTTCGCATATACTAAAAATAATGTTGTATAGATAAAAGAAGAGATTTAACTCCTAATAAAACCTTTAATTTTTGATACAAAATACACAGATAAAATAAACAGATTCTTACCTTATCCATAGTAACCAGTACCCACAAACATAACAAATATTTCCAACAGTAAATATTTCCTTTGACATTTTGTTTATTTAATCCCAACATGAAGTTTGTACAAAAAAATATTATATTTGGGACACGGCCGGTTATTATCGGAGGAGGCTCCTAAAAGAGGTTCTTAAGAAAATTTTTGGTGTAACACAAAGACATTTTGCCTCGTGAACCCACTCGGAGACGTCAAGTGTAGCCAAGGATTAAAGCCACGAGGGTAGCTTCGCGAATTCCCTGCTACCTCTACAAAATATATAAATAGGTTTATATAAGTCTAGGTTTTTCTTTGCGTGACGTAAAAGGTACTGTAACAAGTAGGTTTAAGTATTAAATGAGTACGTAAAGAATCTGCAAAAAAAGGTCGTAAAAAATAATCGCTTTATTTGCGAAATTCAATTCTAAAATATTTTTTTTTTACTTTTTTATCATTCGTAATAAAAATGTTCATGTTTTTATTATTCTATTCGACCAAACCCATTAAGTAAGCCTTATTTGCCTCAACTGGTAATATGTTCCTTCATAAAACTACGTCAAAAGTGTTGTACCACAGATAAATGTCCCAACCACTCGGTGACCGCACAGGCACTCAGTGACATCGATAAATGTACACGTACAGATACAAATGTTTTCCGCTCCGATGGTTGGTTACCCCTGCGTTAACCGCGGCGATGCTCTCAAGCCGTGAAGTAGAGACGCGTGATGCGGCGCCCCTGGGGACCGAAAGGTAACATCACATTACCTTACGGAAACCCAGGACCGGAAAACTCTCATACAAATTTAATAAAACGCGTTTTTGACAACGATATATCAACGTATCGTTGTTAAAATTATGTTTTTTCTACACTGATATGAAGTGGTAAAGTTTGTAAGTTTAGATTTAGGGGGTAATCTTCGGAACTACTGAGCCGATTTCAATAGTTCTTTTTTTAAATCGAAGGCTACATCCCTGAGGTTATATTAAAAAAAAAAAACAGTTCGTTGCCTAGGATAGTTCAGTGTCTCACTGCTGGGTAAAGGCTACCTCTTTCTCCTTCCAAACCTCTTTATCTATCCTGTGCAATATCTGGCCATGTTCGCCCCGCAAACCAGATCAGATCGTCACACCACTTTTGCCGCAGTCTACCTCGACCGCGGTAAATAATAATTTTAAGGATAATTTCTGACCATGTCGCGGGCAAAAGCTATCATTGATATTTTTGCTTGAAGAATTTTGCTTATGTATTAAGGGAATTGAACCTTATTCGGGTCTGTCTGCCTAAAATTACAACGTAGGTATGTACATTTTTTATTTGGCAACCCTAAAAATAATGTTAACGCTACAGAGATATCATGTTTTTATTTTATTCAGCAACCCTGGGATTTAGAAGGAAAACATAAATATACAATTAAAGCGTTGTAAGCTCAGGCTACGTAACATAGGATATGGTCTTCCCTGAGGCGCTTCGGTCTAAAATGTTCACATAATAGATAGGCACTGAAGCCCTTTTATACGGGGTAACCTTACAAAAAGTCGGTAACAAAAGAAAACATAAGTATTTGACCTGTTTTTTTTTGCAACAAAAACCCGTTTTCTATATAAAAGATTTTCGTGACTGAATAACTGACTGATTGACAGACAAGCATGAAATTCGAAAGATATGTTTCTTAGGGGGTGTCGAGAGGGTGTGAAGATTTTCCAAACTTCACCCCGAAACGGGTCAACGAGTTTTTGAACGGAGTCAGGAGCATAATAGACGAAGCTAAGAATATTATACATAAGGAAACATAATAAACGGTGCAAGTAATAAGTCGTACAACAAAATATTTAAGAACCCAATATCATAGAAGATTTAATGAAAAGCCTCCAGTCCACGCAGCGTAAACATGAAAGAATAATAAATACAGCTGCAGTTAGTTCTGTACATAAAGCATACACCTTAATGGCGTTAGTTAACACCTAACTAGACGTTTTAATTAAATTTTACTCTACATTGTAACAATTTAACGCCGGCCATGTTATAAAAAGTAATGTTAATAAGATCCGGGCCCTGTTTTACGCAGGTTATAAATCAGGCCTCTTTTCATTTTGGCAGAGGTGTCTGATCATTTCTTTTCCGCTTAGGGAGGAATTAAACTTGTCTATGGGCAATTGTGAGCTTCCTTCGCGCTTTAAAAATTAAAAGAAGTCGCCTTTGCCGCGGCTTGTGACGTAATTAGAAAATATCACGTAGGGTTACCATGTTTTATGACTGACGTAATGATATATTGTGACAAGCACGTAAAGTTTTATTAAACTTTGTTATAGAAGTTAGGCGTGTTTATTTTTAATTAGAAAACGTTGTGCTGATTGGAAGTCTGAAGTCTCATAACCAAGTATCACCTACTAGGTCTGTATAGTCTTGCTGTACAGTTTTAACTGAAAAGTCGTAAACAAGTTTAAATTAATTATTTTCCTTAAACTTTTTGTGACATAACTGCCGATTCCTAGAAGACCTATTTAAAGTTTTTACAATGCTTTGGCGACCTGAAATTTTATCTTGCTCTGTAAATTTTCAGTCATCCAAATACACGGATATTATCGCAACATCACGCTTGTAATCCCCGAAGGGTTAGGCGGAGGTGTACCAAACAAGTACACCCATATTTCACCAGTAATGTTTAAGCCTCATGTAATAGGGGGCGAGCCTATTGCCATCAACCGGCCACAAATCTAGTCACCGTTGCTGTACTGAGAAATTCCTGATGGAAAAACCCAATAACACTTTGCCCGACCTGGGAATCGGACCCAGGACCTCACGCTCAGCAGTCGCGCTTCATACACATATATTATCTCTTTAAAAAGGCTGATGCACACTCAGTATTTCACTATCACAGCACTTCATCTCAAATGTAACTGCACCTTTATCTTACCTATCATCTAAGTTAGAGCCACAACTCAGTTTTATAGTGGCAATCGTTTACCGACACCCTAAGCTTTAACTTTCCAAGTTGATCATATATATTTGCTAGGATAAATGTTTTCAATTGAAATGCTTAAAGTTATGGGTCTGAAATTGAGGTAGCCCTAAGTGTGCAGAGTTGAGTTCAGATTCATGATTTATATGAAGCTGTTTGTAGGATTTATTTTTGAGTTTTTTGTCTGTCTGGTACTATAGGTGCGACAACAGTGTATGTATTAAGTTTATCTAGGCTCTTGGCGATGATCTGCAAATTAAATTAAAATAGTTTTTAGACTTGTATGGTTCCCACAACTATCTATGTGTATTGTTGCAACGCTTCCCAGACTAAGCTAAGAGTTTGCAAGGAATTGAATTTACGACCTCTTGCACATAGTTCGAATCATCTATAAGGGGTAATCTCCGGAACGAATGATACATTTCTAAAAAAAAGTTCACTGATAGAAAGATAGATGTATCTTTCTATCAGTGTGACTTTTTTTCTTTAACTCGTGGTTGCTGTAGGCTATAAATTATATTTATATAATGTATATTAGCCAAGCTATCACAATATTTGCGGACGAAGGGCTAGTTTAGTTTTAAATACTGCAAAATGTCTAGGTACAATCCTTTCTTCCAGGTAACTAATTTATCAATAGAAAAATGACAAAATCACTAATCAACATCAAAAGCCTAATAAAAAACACAGGCTCACAACTATTAAGTTGATTGATGTATATCCAAACGGTTATCACCCCTCTTAAACCAGCGTTTCACCCCGTTCCGTCACAGGCAAATGAAAACGGATTAGTGTTGTGCCTAGTGGCAATGAGCTAGCAAACAACCGCTAAATATGCGAGCTCCGACCTTTAACAGCTCGCCACTAAACCAAGCTTTGTGTGAAACGAGCGGAATTAACGTTGATGGCGCTACGAGTTTTTGCCACCTAATAAGAGAAAATGAGCGAAAGATATAATAAATAAATCATCTTTATTATTTGCTACACAAAAAGAAACGCTACGTTATTAGCGTTATTTTTCAGGTTTTTTTTTCGCATTAATAAGCTCATAAAATAATACTCAGTGCTAAGTTGTTAAATTGTTTTCTTGTTTTTAATTCTTGTCCTAAGCTTTAGATACAGAGTGATCTTTTGGCGATTTTAGGACATTGACAAAGGGGCCTTGTTTGCAAACATTTTAATAATTTCATAACATAACATCACGCTTAGTTATTCCCGAAGGGTCAGGCAGACGTGTACCTAATAGTACACCCACATTTCGCCAGTTATGTTTTAAGTCACATTTAATAGGGGGCGAGCCTATTGCCATCAACCGGGCATAAATTTAGACTCCATGCGGCTGCTGTGGCTGCTACTGAGAAATTCGTAATGGAAATACCCAATAACATTTTGCCCGACCCGGGAATCGAACCCAGGACCAACAGTCAACAGTCAACAGTCGCGCTTACGACCACTCGACCAACGAGGCAGTCGAGAATTCGTGAAATTGTATTTAAGAAACAAGATGGCGGCGCTAATACCGATTTTGGCCGCGCGCCTAAATATGCTTGTACTATAATGATATACTTAAGTTGAACTCTTACGCGACGACCTGCAAAGGTCAAGGCTTTGTTTTACCACTTGTAATAAACGTACATATTTTCATAACAACCCTAGCAACTGTCAGAGAAATAAAACACGTTTAATTAAACGTACGTAAAACAGAAAATGATTTAAGTTCTTGACAGCTGTGTACGACAGGCGTCTGGAAGTACCGACTTCGGTGATGAAAGGTTGCGAGTAAATGTTAAATGAAATTAATCAACCCCTAATTTACCCCCGTCTTAATCAAGACTCACGCAAATTAACTTTTTGACTGAATAATTAGACCCTATGACCCCTCGGAAAAGTACCCTTCAGATCCCATAGAGCAAAAATTTCCTTTTAATATATGCGGTCGAAATTCTGAACAACGTAAATCTAATAAAACAACGGTGGTCTCACAAAGTCGTGTCTACGCAGCTGAGATATTTGTTCCAGCCGTATCATATGCATGCCTTCGTGTTCTTGAACTAAAATTAAATTCCCTCGATTTTCAAAGTTCTATAAACAAGGATTCTTCCGAAACGGGGAGAGTAGTACCAACAGAGTACCTTCTATATAATTTCGTAAACTTAGGGGAGAGACTGGGGTACAGCGTCAATGGTAACAAAACCAGTACAAGTTGGCCTCTTATTTTATTGAAACTCCTTACTAGACCAGCTCAAGGTCAAAGTGTTGCCAATGAATCTTACTACTATTATAAATGCGAAAGTTTGGATAGATTGATGGATGTTTATTTCTCAATCATGCCAGAACGGCTGAACGAATCTGGATGAAATTTGGCGCAAAGATAGATTATAGTTTGGAATAGCACATAGGCTACTTTTTATCTCGGAAGTACGATTTTGTGGACAATTCCCGAAAATCCACGCGGGCGAAACCGGTGGCATAACGTAGTATGTCATATGAATATGTGATTGCCTTCTGAATGACTTCTGAAAATTTGTCAAAGACTAAACGACAGTAGTGAGCAGAGTGGAAATTCCTGTGTTGTGAACTCCAGTAGGCGAGTCAACCGCACACGCCTTCCTCACACTATTGACAAGACCCTCGCTAAGGAATGTTTTACCACATACTATTAATTGACTTGAGACAGACGGTAGGTTACTTTGAAGCAAATGCTTTCAGTTGGTGTGATGTTTAGAAATGGATATTAATATCGGAGGTGACTATTCACCAGCGCAAATATAGGTACTAATTGCGAAGTAAGTGCTTTATTTATAAAATAACTAATATACTATACCTATATGCACAAACCGACTCATTTATAAAGGGTGTAAATAAACCCTTAACATAACCGAAAGGCACTTGTTCTCCCCGTTTTTGCGAATTTTTTTTTTGTTCTAGACCACACCTGGGAACCTTCTAGTTACGGAGATATTGGGGGTCGGAGTTCCAACTGTTTCACCAGTTTTTTTTAAATACATGTTTTTAATGTAAGATTTTTACTTCAAACACCTCCACGACCCCCGTACTATGCAATCCATCCATCAGCACAATGCTTTGAGTGCTTTCCATCGAGTCCTACCGTAAAACGTGATTTTTCACCCAAAAAAAAAAAGTCGTTTCCTAGCAATATTTTTTACGTAAAGTTACTTAGTTTGATGTACATAATGCTTGATTGACCGCTATGTGAAGGGCCTGTATACATAATAAGACACCCAAAACATATCTAATAATTTATAATAATATTCAATTCAATAGAATTGCTTGAATTGCTACTTAGCCCTCTTCCTCTCTCCTAATGTTGCTGTGCCTGACAGGGTCCATATTGATCTTTTACTTTGTTATACCATGTATGTAATACATATGGAATGCAATAAAGAATTGAGTAGGTATTTTGGGTATAAATTTCATCACCACAGCTCACAAAACGGTAAAGGAGTAACATCACTAGAAAACGTATCAAACATTCGACGACATGTGACATCCACTAACCCACACTGAGCCAACGTGGTGGATTACAGACCTCCCTGTCTCGTGGAGGCCTGTCCCAGTAGTCTCATCATCTGCCTAGCCTTCTTTCCCACCCAAATTAAGCTCAACTTCCAGTCTTACCGGATGCAGCTGAATACCAGTATTTTACATAGAGCGACTGCCTATCTTACCTCAGTTACGTCCAGTTAGTACTGGGTAATACGATACCCCCCAGTAAGACTGGTTGACAGACTTTCGGGCCACAGACTACCTATAACGACTGTCAAAGGTCTATAAATGACAGTTGGGTCCGGCTTAACGTGCGTTACGAGGCACGGAGGAAACTCGGTTTCTAATGGGTCACCCCAGGGGGAGGGCATGTCCCAGTAATCCATGTATTTAAATTATTGGTTGATTATCCTTGATGTACAAATTGTTTTTATACCTATTGGTACCATATGTATACGTACCTAAGATCACTTTGACTTCACTAAACACACACTTCACTAAAGGTTGTAAGCTAAGAAAGATAATAAAACAAACGAAACTATTTTATTAGATTAAAACTCACAATAAACTTTTAATCCATTATCCGATCAGGTCTGGACATTTCATTTTATACCTGTTTTAGTAGCAAATAATTTTCTTCTAGGCTATCATTTTTATTATTCTTCCTCAATACCGTGTCCCCAAAAACGTTCTTAGTGACTTCTTCGATATACCTAATAAAATTTTAACTTCATTTTAGGCAACTCATCATCAACTGCTTTTCCCAACGGTGTTGGGATCGGCTTCCAGTCTAACCAGATAAAGATGAATACCAGTCTTTTACTATTTTACATGGATCAGCCGCCTATCTGACCTCCACGACCTGGGTTGTGGAGGTTGGTTGTAATTGGTTACAGGGTAACACGATACCCCTTCACAAGAGTTTCGGGCTTCTGACTGCCTTTAACGACTGTCAAAGATTTACAAATGATAGTTGGGATGCGAAGCTTAATGGCTTCCCAAGACAGAGGGTTATCGATGTGTGATGGATGTTCACTCATCCACGGACCGAACCGTTGAAAATTAACCCGGCTGTGATATAAATCATGAATCCAAGAAACTGTACCTACTCCACAAATTGAAAACCAATTGTCTTAAAATCGGATCGAGCATTCTCTTTCACACAGATCTCGCTTCTGCCAACATGTTAAGGCGGCCTAAGCAGCGAGTACCAACGAGATACCTGCATAATCCGATTACTTCACTCCGGAATATTAGAGTACTCCACGAGGGAAATATATCTGAACACTACCTATACAATCTGTGAGCCTAGTACGAACGTGCAGATTAAATGCGCCTTAGGCGATGCGACTAGCGTCAATCGACACGCATGTGTTTACTTGTTTCCTTCGCGTCGCAAGTCGCGCCGCCCGGCGGGACCGCGCCGTGGTGAAAAAAAATATTTATTCAACTTTCTTTGTTTATAGTATGTATTGGTCAAATCTGGCAATTCAATTTCAAACCAGTTCCCCAAACCGATTGAGCACACATCCTTGGTTCTGGTGACAATACATTTTAATTACAGACATGACTTGATCCTGCAACCAGGATCGCCTCCTCACGAGAGAACACCTCAACGGTTAATATCACGAACACGAAACTTTGTATAAGCGTCTTGCTTGGCCGTGTAGTTTGAAATTCGAACATTTTTTAAATATTTTTCATTTTTAAAGTTTCGCACATAATACGACATTCAACAACGTTTCATTCATGTCGCGCGTTCCTGCTAGGCCCTCTGGTGCAATCATCCCGTTTCGAGACAGAGGGATATAAATTCAACCTCAAATTCTAACCCCTTATTGAAACTTGTCATAACTTTGCTATTATTGTTAGTTCTATGTTGCGCTGCGATAACAATTCAATTAACTTTTGGAAACTAAAGTGTATGGTTATAAAAACTGTGCTCATATGCTGCATTGCCTTGTAGAAAGGTTTCAATATTTTGTATGTCTGGGTTCTCTGACGGTCCAGACATCTAGTTTTTTTTTTATATCAGCCTGCACTGTCCCACTGCTGGGCAAAGGCCTCCCCCATGGCTTTCTAGAGTTACAAATTAAAAGAAAACATGACGTTTGCCCGATGCTACGAGTGCAATGCTGGCGATGGTGTAGCTGTTTGTGTATGTGAGTTTAAATAATTGAAAACGCACCCGCGATACAGGAAAATTTCCTAGGGCAGGCAAAGTTTAAAAAAAATGAAAGAATGAAATGTTGCCATTTTTCATTAACCGTACAAAGTTCCATTGTTTTACCTTTTTGAGGGAAGAATTTTCAAAAATATTTTCTTTATGCTCATCTTTCTTATTCTCTATTAAGACCTCTTGTGCAGACCCAGCGGCTTAGGCTATCAGATTTTTTATTAAGTTAAAGATCTAGATATAAAACAATTGTAAGTGGCCTGTAAATTGGTAAGAAAATAATGAACTAGATAGGTTCATAATGCAATGCTGATCTTATAGCAATGCTGACGTCATCAATCAATTAGTGCCGTAGGAAGAAAGTTTGACAGGCTTGCAGATGGATGGTAGACGGTAGATAGAATAACATTATATCAAAACTAGTCAAAATTACACTCTGTTACCGGATTCATACGCCCATTCTGTACAGGGGGCCTAAAATAACCACTTTAGCAGAATCATGACAGGATAATAATATAAATTATGTTACAATTGCATAACACATTCCATTCCAATCTGCGTCTATGACAAATTTAAGAATTTCAACGTGAGTTATATCATTATTCTACGATGATTCTGTTAAATCGGTCATTTTAGGCTCCCAGTTATCCGCACAACCGTTGTGCTTCTGAAAATTCATCATTAGACGTACCTGCCTATGTCTATTTCTCGTTACAAACATAGTTTAATAACATAACAGCCTCTGGCGAGGGTTCCTGGTAACAAGCCTACCGCCATTTGCTATTATACAATTTCTAGCATCATCATTTATTAGCCTTCTCATTTATAGACTGGAAAATGAATCGATGTTTGCAGATCAGATGTTTTGTTTTATGAAGAAGCAACTGAACTACTTCATGAAGGAAATCCTGACTTTCTTTCAATGATAGCCAATATAAAGGAAATTAACTCTAGACTCTTTCTAGGACCACTTCAGGAAAAGTTATCTCGTAATTTTCTATTTTAGACACATGACTTAAAATTTTAATTGCTGAAATGTGGGTCTAGGTAGTCACGGGCAATGAAATGTAGATACACGTATCAAAAGTGACTTTTTTGTGAAATGACGACCTATTTCATAATTTACTGGCTTCCAAAATACCATATTCGTGAAAATGTAAAATCGTTAATCAATATAGGTAGTTAGAAAAAATCGTTTTTAAATTTTGCTAAGTTATTTAGATTTCACTGCTCATGACTGTTGGTACACCTCTGCCTAGCCCTTGTGGGATTACAGACATGATGTTATGTTTTGCTTTTTATAATACGACTTATCCATTCCATCTATTTCTCATAACAATTGTCACATAACACCACAAAATCAACCTTTAAACAGAAAAAAAACATGCATTGTACTAAAATATTCTATTTAAAACGCTTCCCCATGCATGTCAAGGTATTCCGATTGAAAGGCGGACGTCGACGCCGTTGTGAATTTTTGCACGGCAACATAAACTTTGCGTTGCATCTCTTTTACAAGCGTAAGTTCTTTTATGAGAAGATGCGACGTTGCAGACACCGTGAATGACGCCGAGACTCACGAAGCAATTAAAACTTGCTTGCACGTGTGTGTACAAACGTAATTAGTGTTGTGTTACTGTCTTCAACTGTTTTGACGAGTATTTTGGTAGAATTCTTCTTTTTCTTAGCGTGTCGATCATTGTCGATGGTAAAAAAGTTCGATGTAGGTAGTAAACACCATTAAAAAAAATAGTTTTATTCAAGTAACAAGACTGAATTTTTTTTTTTTTCAAAACGTCGATCAACCAGTCTTATCAAGGGGTATCGTAATACCTAGTACTAACTGGGTTGTGGAGGTCAGATAGGCTGTCGGTCCATATAAAATACGGGTATTCAGCTGCATCCGGTTAGACAGGAAGCCGACCCCAACGTAGTTGGGAAAAAGACTAGGGAGATGAGGATTCATGTAACAAGACTCGTATACAAACAGATACATACAAGGATACAGACAGGATAACAAGCATAGACCTAAACGAACACTCACAAGGTAACAATATGTCTGCTGCAGCATTGCCGGATATAAGCGCAATACAGTCTGTTGACGATCACCGCCAGGACGGTGTTGGCGATTAACCAATAATTCCAATAAACAATTTTCTCTAATTAAATACCTTATTTTAGGCTCCAATCCGATAAGTTTTCAATTAACTATATGCATAATTAGATTTTTAGTTGCTTTGAAATCAAAACAGTAGTTGAGTCATTGAGTTGACAGATTGGTGACGTCACATCGTGTTATTGCCATAAACAAAATTATGTGATGCTCTGTGGACAAAATCTATGGGTTAATAACGTTTTGACAGCTCATAAAAAGTATGTCAATTGACTAGTGAGACCGCTAGCCTATTATGTCTGGCCGAAACTTCAGCTACGCGAATCACGCTCACTGATACAGTCACAGGGAGATTTAAAAAACTTATAGAGCGGACATTGGGAATATTTTAATACAAAAAGTTTGATTCCGAACATTATTGATTTTGACACACGAATGCTACCTAACAAGCGCGCTTATGACACTAGACAGACCGATTTCTTACTAAGTAGTAAAAAGTATTGGATTACGATTTTCTTCGTCTTGTCCCGTCTATTTGGGGTCAACGCAACACGTTTTCTTCTTCCATTCTCCCCTGTCAGACGTCACGGCATCATTTACTCCTTTCTCTTCATATCAATCTTCGCACAATTGTCTTGTCCCGTCTATCGCTCGTAAATATTTGAATGTCGTTGTGCAGTCATAATTTCATCACATAGGTTTCAGGACATGCAGCAACGATTATTAAGTTTGGTAGACTTAAATTAGTATATTTTATGATAAATGAAAAAATTTCTTAAACCATTGCTTCACGTGTATGAAAAATTCGCCTGCTCAGCAACGTAATGAATGATGTTGAACTGTCAAAATGAATGACTTTGCCATTGTGTGTTTCACATTTACCCCGCTGGTCATACCACCGTAGATTAAAGGCCAAAAAGCTTCGCCTAGAAGTACGTCTGTATATTTATAGCAAGACTGCAAACTTTTATTTAAGACCACCAAAAGAAAACCAAAAATAGTTAAAACAAACTTGTAAAGGGCAAAGTTATTTTAAAAATCTTGAACTTAATCAGTTTAAAAAACAACAAAGACATATTTTGTACAAAAAAAAGTAAGTTACTTTGAAGGGATTCAACCCAGAGCTAAGAGGTTTATCCGCCCACGTCATTACTTCACAAATACTTACCTACCTACAATGTCCGACCATGAAAATTTCAGGTTAGTTGATCTCTAAGTAAGAGCATTGACCTCGTATGTAAGTACCTACACAACAGCACGGGTTTAACGAAGTACACCTGTATACTCGTACAATGTTATGTAGCGAGCGTATGTTATATTTCTACAGAAATGTGACTGCTGACCATGAGGTCCTGGGTTCGACTCCAGGATTGGGCAAAGTGTTATTGGGTTTTACCATCAGGAATTTTGCAGTAGCAGCCACGGAGTCTGGATTTATGCCCGGTTGATGACAATTAATAGGCTCGCCCCCTATTACATGGGATAAAAACATAACAAGCGAAACGTGGGTGTACTTGTTTGGTATATCTCTGCCTAACCCTTCAGGAATTGTTAGGCGTGATGTTATGTAAATTAATTACATTGTTTTGAGTTGTTTAAATTGTAACCAAACATTTTTTTTACCGCAGTTTTGTTTTGGTTAGAGATGATATTTACCAACATAGATTCTATGTCGATTAATAATAAGATTTATTTTAATAAGATTTATTAATGAAGCTTATGACCCTCAAAACTTCTTCTTTCGCCTGGTTTACATACCTGTATATTTTGGATTCAGTGAGGTGGACATTCATAAGGTGAAAAAACTAGCACTAGTGCGAATTTACCCTTTTTAAAATTAGTAAATGTTACAATCTCAAAAATCGTAGTAAATTCTAAGATACGAATAATTTCATTGACCAAAAGTTGGCATGCTTTATGTATAAACTGGTGTTAATCCTACATACCTTCCAGAAACTGTTTTAAGCTTTCACAGTTTAAAACTAAACTTATACTGTCACTTACGGGATATCTTCCGTGATTGTTCATAATTTTGAGCTCCCGATATTTCGACGCTGTTGCAACCTTCCAGAGATACGTTCTAGAGAATTTCTCGAACAGATATTTAAGAAAAAAACACAGTAAAGCATTCAGTCTAGCAGGGGACCACTAAATCGATGAGGAGTTTCTAAGTTCCATTTCTAGGTCGAATAAGCTTTCATTGGCTGAACAGTCTCAGAAATTTTTCAGCCCCTTAGGGTCAACATTTTGCTGCGGTGTTTTCACAACAACTTTTATGTTGGTATTGCAATATACAACATTAGTTTTAGTATATGCGAAACCTGATACACGTGTCTAGTATTTTTATGTAAAGAATCTATGTACAAAATTGCAAAACTGTATCATGAAAAATCACAAAGTTATAAGCTTGTTCTGTTACCTAGTTGTCCGCACAAAAACGCGGTTACCACGCAGCGCGCGCCTCCACTTCGTCTTGAGCTCATTGATAATAATAATTTGGCAGAAGGTACCTAAATTATTGCGATAGGTACTCAAAGTCGCTCGGTATCCAACTTTTAACTGTTTTAAATATTTTTAGGAAAAAATATAATATGGTTTAAAAATGATTGGAATCGATTCAGTTACTTATTCTGAACAAACTATATTCAGGTTTCGCATATACTAAAAATAATTTTGTTTAAGTAAGTTACAGCTCTCGATCATGTGTTAATCGCTTTACCTTCTTCGATAGACAATAGAATCTCCGATAGACATGTTACTATACCAATTGCCGCCATGCCGGCCTCAGACGCGTTCACAATCCATCTCCTGCAGTCGATTCACATAATAGCTACATATGCCATTCTGTTTCTCTATAATCCCATGATGCGTCATATAATCCAGCAGCTTCCTTCTACAGCCCACCCCGGCTGCACAACGGTAAATTATTAACTGCACTAGTCATTAAGCTCCATCATCATTGCTGGGCTCGTATGCAATTAACCGTGGGCCACTCGCACAAACCCGGACATGGACAGTTATCATAGACTACATCACAAGCAGCTCGTAATATCGGGTATTCGGCTCGTATCACAATTGGCTCGAGTCCGAAAACGAAACGGGGAGGTACACACTGTATACCGGCTGTCGAAAGGTAAACACTAACAAAGTATTCCAATATTGTTGAACGTTGCTGTACAACGGCTTTGCGCGTTATGGTCCAACGGGCTTGCAATAAATAATATACATACTACGTACTTTCTCTACGGAATAATTGGTTTCACTGTACATTGTGTTCTCAGCCGTGAATACGCCAAAACGTGAATAGCCTATCCTGGGGTTAAACGTATATTTTATTCTTGTTTGTTTTCCTCTTCTATATTGCTGGACTGTATAAATAAGTTCACAAGTTGTAGACTCTTTCCATGGTTTTCATTCCGTGGACGCTAGGAAATGTAAACAGGAGAGCAAATAGACCTGACGCTCTGAGAATATGCCGTAACACAAAAGGCTGAAACCATGAAAACAGTATATCTGACTAAAAATACTTCATAGCTAAGAATATTTCTTTGTTTGTGTGAAAGGAACTTATTTTTAAGGTCGTACAACTTCTAGCCATACTACTATATACGATTTATTATTTACCGTATTCTTCAATCCTCCTTTTTCCTTATATACCTTAATGTATCTACCTATAAGTTACCTACTGCGGTACTTTTTCATTTAACTTTGGCAAAAGTTAACCATCAATATTTCAGTGGAATCATTCTGGATTCACACTCATTCAGGAGTAAATTCGAATGATTGTTTAATAATCATTATTGATTTCTATAAATAAGACCAAACAACGGAAAAAGCTCGGTCAGGGATTTAATTTGCAGTAACTGCAAATTTTCGATGTTCAAAAAATAAAAATGGAATATTTATCAAGGAAAAATATTAACTTCGCGATGAAATCTTAATATCCAATCCAACAAGAGAGCAAAAAGATAAACAAAAGCAATTTCAGAGTCATTTCTGAAAATAATCCATGGCTAACGAAATACTATCAAATTCACAACGACATAACGTAAGATGTCCTTAGCATCTTCTTACATACACTATATCTTGAGGAAAATATTGTGAGGAAAGTTTTGAGTATGAATGTGGATGGGTATATGAGTAGAGGAAGACCAAAGAAACGATGGATGGACTGTATAAAGAATGATATGGCAAGAAAGGAGGTGTCGGATGAGATGACGAGTAATAGAGAAGTATGGAAGAAGAAGACATGCTACGCCGACCCCAAATGAATTGGGATAAGGGCAAGATAATGATGATGATGACTATATCTTACTTCATACATAATAGTTATCTACTTATTATAACGCAACTACATATTGTATGCATCTTTAACTTAAGTATAGTATACAGCTAGAATATACAGATAACACCCGCACGGAACTGAATCAATCGCTACGGAATGCTTTATATCAATCGGTATATACCAGTGCGCATATCAGTATACCTGATGGTAGGATTGCTCACATGAATTCCTGCGTTATAAGACGGCACACCTAATATCAAGGTTGTGCATCAGATCAGATGTGGGCTCGCAATTGTGTTTGATTATAGTGTTTAGTAAAGTGATATTCACACGTACTAAGTTAAATGCATTCTCAGATGTCTGTAGCTGGCAGTGTCAACCATTATTGGATAATACGCAACAGATAATAATACCATACGGGTATAGTCGAACTGAGCGGACCTGTCTCCGGACCGGACTGTGGACGGCCGGACTTTGACAGATAATGTACTAAAATATGACTCCCTTATTGGTCGAGTGGGTCGCATGAGGTTCTGAGTTTGATTCCCGTTTCGAGCAAAGTGAAGTGGATTTCTCAGTAGCAGCTACGGAGTCTGGATTTATGCCCGATTGAATGACAATGATTCGCCCCCTATTACATGGGACTTAAACATAACGGGCGAAAGGTGGGTGTACTATTAGGTACACCTCTGCCTAACCCTTTACAGGCGTGATGTAATGTATAAAAATATCTGTGGAAGCCCGATGTCCGCAGCCAGGCTGTCCGGTCCACTCGGTTTGTCCGCACCTTTACTAACTTCGTATATTGAGCTGGTGTCCGCAACTCCACGTCTTCGTGGAGTATTTTGCGTAGAAAATACTAACCTTACCAAATCTTTGATATTGTTTTGCACTGATAAATTTCCATTTATTCTTCCATGCTTCTCTGTTTAAAATATCTTAAGTGTAAGTAAGAATAGCACAGGTCCACTCGTCTTTTATATGAATAAATCTGTTTACAGAACAATACAGAAATACCTAACCACAAATAAAGCCCTACCGCCCCATTTTGCGAGTAGAAGTGACATAATAAATAACCATTAGAGCTGTATTCCACGACAGGTTAGGAAAAGTTGAACTGTCATACTCCCAAACTTTTCCGACGAAAATATTAGGTCCCTTGTGATGGGGACGAGTGGTAGCCGGTCTTAGTTTCAATCCTTAATATTTAGAATAACCTACTTTGAAAAGACTAACATAAATTACCTAGGCCGAGATTTATAAACGATACTTAGCACGTCCTTTGGCTAAACGTTGTTCTCGTCACTGTCATAGAAACCCAAGCCACCAAATTGATCCTACTCGCATTATGATGCTTGATTCTGAAATCAAATGATTGAAGGACTCTGCTTCAGTGAGGGTCTATGTACTGAGAAGAGCCTTTTGGCTACAGGGGTAGAAATAACATGTGAGATTGGACATTACAGGGTGATTGGTTAAAAGGGGCTCCCCTGCAATGATGATATGGAACCCTACATGCGTGAGTCCGACTCGTACTTAACCTGTTTTTTTCGAGTTATGCGACCAATAATGGATGGAGCAGCAAATTTTTTTTTGCTATTTCATGGTCGGTCCTACAGTAATTTTGATCATTTTCATGAGTACTACACGCCCTTAGAGCATTGTCAACGTTTAACAAATCACCCAGTTTATTGCGGCCACAACAATAAGTAAAAATACTCCAAAATGTAACCAGCTATTTCGAGAACGCGCAAAAAAGAGTTCCTCGAACAACTCGGTTAACACCTTCAGTGCCGGCAACCCACCTGGTGGGTTCACTCAATTGGCACTCGTGATGCCGGGAACCCACCTGCCCCCGTAGCATGACCACCGCAGACAAGGATGTCTTTGACGAAAGAATCGACAAAAAGACAGATTGTGTCGACACAATGACAGATTTCTTTGCACTATCTGTTATTTTGTCGATTCTTCCGTCAATGAAATCCTTGTCTACGGTGGTCATGCTAGGGCTGGAGGGTCCACTACTCCAGTTGCAATATGTATGGTGGGATGACTTATGTGTTCTATGAAACGAGGGTGGACACGAATGTGTTGTGTTTTTCCAGTAGTGAATTGATTAAGATACCAAATCACTACATAGTATAAAACAAAGTCGCTTTCTCTGTCCCTATGTCCCTTTGTATGCTTAAATCTTTGAAACTACGCAACGGATTTTGATGCGGTTTTTTTTAATAGATAGAGTGATTCAAGAGGAAGGTTTATATGTATATATTGCGCCTGTGCGAAGCCGGGGCGGGTCGCTAGTAACATTATAAAGAACACTCTACATAATACTTATGTCTAAGAAAACCAACATTAAGCCATTTCAGTTTATTAACCGACCTTGTTATTCTGTTATAAGCGAAGTACAGATAATAATCTCTCGTTGCTCAGGGCGGTAAGGGGTCTTCACCATCAATTACCCTTGCCGACTTAATCTATTTATTTACTGTCAATTTACAGGGACCCTACTTTCTCATTTTGTATCTCCGTACTTTGATTAACTGCTAAAATGAACAGGTGAATAATGCAAGAAAATGGCGTCGATTTGTTAGAAGTTTTCGACAATCTTTAATTACGTGTTCGAAAAGTATGTCTTAAGATGGCGAGAGGGAATGTCAACTGAGATAAAGCGGCGGAATCTGGAACTTCGTTTAAAAACCGATTGTTTTATATTAGAGGATTATTAACTTTAATTGGTTTCCGACCGTGGGTTGAGATGACATTCACTGTAAGCTTCCTCAAACTGTATAATTCACGGGCCTATCAGAATACTTTAATTAAAATAATAAAGTTACCAAGTCGGCAAAGTTTTAAGTAGATATTTTTTACATAAAGCCATAATTTTCGCATAAATACCTTTAATTAGTCCGTCATTAATTTAAAGAGATTCTATGAGAGTAAGAAGGAGGGGTCCGTAAGTCTGTAGTCGAAGCAAACTGATTGCTTCGAATAATTGATGGAGCTCAAACGAGATTATGTGTACAGTACAATAATATTATTAAATTTAATGAACCATTCTGTGTACACTGGAATAACATTTATTCAATATTTGCATGCAATTTAACGATAACGTCTGTTCTGCGTTGCAAGAAAAATACAATGAAATAAATATTTTTTGCAAATAATAGACTTGGTATTGAACAGTTTTTAATTATCTTTTGACTGCAGTTATACGTTCAGTCGGAAGTGAAACATTTTTTGATAAGAGTAACGAAAGGGTCGGTACGGAACTCCTTTGTTGTCGCAACCCTACGCATGGCTACCGTCTGTCCATCTGTCCGTCAGACCGGCTTTTGAAACACGACACAAATAAAATTTAATATGTAATGCTACCTAATATTTGGGTACCTAACAAACCCATATTATTATTTAGATCAGGGGTTCGATAAGGGTCGGGAAAAAATACTATTGGGTAGGTAATCTGCTTGGGGAGGTTTTGAATAGTGTTTAATCTCAGTTTAGATCTAAGCTGAGCTTGATTAGTTTCGATCTATTGAAAAAGCAGTACGTAGTTCTCTGTTAATCTCTAAAAATAATCGTCTTTCGTAATTCAAAAAACCAATTGTAAACTAATATGTTCCCTCATTTTTCTTCTTTATTGTGTGGTTAGTGTAGATATGCCGACCATGATCCTCTGACTTGGCTTTACATGCCGTCGAGAAATATCTCTCAGGCATGCTGGTTTCCTCACGATGTTTATGTCCATATATCCCTGTTGCAGTAGGAACATATATCTATCTGCGGTAATAAAATCTTCGCAAATCGCAACCGTCTTTGAATCAATTCATGACATCACACAGAGACCCTAAATAGACGTCTATTTCTAAGTCAATTACCAAAACATTTGACTCACAAAACTCTTAGTAAGTAATTTCTTCAAAGAAATCGTCCATACATAACAGAACCCATTTCCTAATACCTAGCAATAAATGATTGATTCACGTAAGGGCCTAAACGGTTCAATTAGGAGTTTTAGAAAAGCCCTTCACGAACATACCTTCCTAATTGGTCCTGAAACTCTCTGAATAGCTCAACAAATTACTGATACAATTATTTACTAAGCAAAACACATATAAATCAAGGAAAGGAATTAACCCTTATGTGCTGAATCAACGGAAATTGGAAGTAGTACAGTCAGCAGTAAAAGTAGCTGATATTTTTTTTGTAATTGAATATCGTAGATTGTTTTTTTAAAAAGAAGTTGTAGTGCCTACTTAGTAGTTTTATTTAAGTAGGTATTCTTCTCTACTCAGCAATATTTTAGTTGAATGCGAATTAAGTTTTTCGGAAATATTTTAACCGATTTATGTTGCTAGCTTTTGTAATGTACCTAATGATGTGTTTATTAAATCTATTTTTTTTTCTTCCAGATTAATTCGCAAAGAACACAACATCGGTAAAGCAGCCTAACATGTGAGTATAAGAAAACTTCTGAATGTTTTTCGTAAATATATACATATATTACGTAAATACGTACCTCTATAGCTAGTTTAAAATGAAAGGCAGGTAATTGGCATAAACATACTATTATTATCGATTCCCTACGGCTATGCCATATCCCTTAGATATCGCTTTTAGAATAATAAAGCATCCTATAAAAATACGAATAAATTGATAAAAAATACATACTTATTTGTAGATAACAAGTCGGTCTCCTGATCTAAAATCAATTATATTTTTCAACAAAACCCTTTAACCGTATAATACTTAGTCAAACATAAAAGTGATAGCTCGTTTGTCGTTTTTTTATTCGGTTTTTTTTCACTAACTGAACACGATATTCGAATAAATTTGCATAAAACGAATGGACATGCGAATAATCCCCTCATTTATGTCTCTTTATGCGATGTAAGGGGTTTCTAGAAACAATTCAAAGGATGAATTGGTGAATTTTGAATGAAATACAACTCTGTCTCGTCATATGTCACACAGAAATATTAATGTAACCCGCAACTAGGATTAAAACAGTCCGAAGCGAAGCGGTATTTCACTCGCGAGGCAAAATGTAACTCGTAAACTTTTCAATGTCAAGTAATGTGCAAATAACTCGACCCGGTTAGGGTTTAGGTTTTCTCAACATGTGTTTTATTGATTGTTTGTTTTCATGTTTGAAACTTGACCTAAAGACCTGGTTTAGTGTTGAATCATTTTTAAGGGGTGTCTCTGTAAAGTTTATCGAAAGCTAGGTCTAGGTCTCTTCTTAAGCTGTTTAGTAATTTGATCGAAAAAACAGCAACAAACAGACCTCCTGACAACACAAGTTACGCTTTTAGAAACCACTGAATCTTCTGTAGATACTGGTAAACAGTGATTCTTAGGAAAAGACAAACAAAAAGCTCTCAAACATCGTCAAAGCCTCACTAAACAATTTACTTATTTACCATCCCATTCTAAACTCCCGTCTCACATTCCCATGCACAAACACTAGGTACTTACTTATTAGGTATACCCCAATAATTACCTCAACAACGTATACATAAGCATAGCTGGAGAATACCTACCTAATCACAAGACAAATGACAATGGAGCCCACTTAAGCTGATCCGTCCACGCGAGATTATCCTCTCAGCTGTTGTTGCTATGTACGTACTTGTACTGGATAATCCTTATCATTATGTGGATGAAGACCTTATTTCTGGGATTGTAATGGTAGATTAGTTGAGGTCTAATTGTTTTGTTTTTAGGTCTGGTTGTTTTGTTGATCTACCCAATTATTCCATTTTTGAAAAATTGTAAGAGTGTAGGTAGTAAGCAAAAAATTTGCTATGTCACGTAGGTTGGCACTTGGCCCTTAACCGACAACGCCATCCGTTGCAACCTTTGCCTCTAGACGTAGGTAGTGTTTTCTAGGGTGTGAACCTAGAAAACTAGATACCCACAATCTTGCAACAAAACAGAGATTATAGGCAAACAAATATCTGTCACTTTTTCTACATGTAGGTATACAGCATTTGAAAATATTTTTCACCGAAATACTCTGCGCATTCACTTTGAACAATCTCTACATTCTGTCCCCACAAAAACGTCAACCTTTATTTCAATACATATCCTATCCCACCTTCCCAATACGAAAATATCGAAAAACAAACTCGAAATATCCAGGGATATACAACCCGAAATCATCATTAAAATTAAACGCCGGGTCGAGAGGACGATTCGGCTCGTCGGTTCTCGGCCCTCGGCCCTCGGCTTTCGGCGTCAGAACGGTGTCATGTGAGAATATCGTTGTAAATAAATTGTTGGCTGCCGCGGTGACCGTTGTCAGGAGATTATGTGCCCCTGTGACGTGTGATCCATTACTTTTCATATTTCAAAATGTACCACGATATTTCACGACAAGAGCTTGCGTAGTAAGTACCTACGTGTATAGTCGTGTAATGGCATTGGCACTAACACCTAGGTATACAGCGTGTAGGTAAGTCGTCCCATACAAAATTTCATTATCTAATCGAACTAAATGTAAGGGACAGCAGATTGTTTTTCGCCGTTATTATTTTGGTCCATGAAGAAAGTTGTTCAGTTTACTGATCTATGACCACACTTTTCCGATATATACTGAAGCTAGGTACTTTTTTAAGAGCAACACTATGCACAGGTCTAATTAGGACTGGCTCTAATATCAGACGAAGTTTGCAAGCGAGGGGGTAACAAGATCTACTATAAATAACCTATTAACTATTAATCAAGTCTTCTTATCAGGGAGCTAAGAAATGTGTACCTAGTAAGCAAACATAAATATTATTTATTGAACAATATTGCTATTTATAAATACTCCTTACGATAATTTAAACGAAATGAAGATAAAACTTTATCAATATCTTGTAATGAGTGACAATATATTTCTACTTTACCTATAAGAAAGACCGAACGTTTTTTTTTTTTTATTTTCTTGAATTGCATCTCGCAGTTCAACTTAGGAGGTTGTCGTCGACTATCCTGTGGGTGCCTTGAGTGTAAGGCCTCCAGCCAGGGCAAAAAACCTTACAAACTAAGCGACTACACGCCAAGGCACCCCCTGTGAGGCACGAGCCTCGGCTTAGGGCGTCGCTGGGGGAGGTCAGCAAAGGGACAGGCTAGATCTGAGTGGTGTCATTATTTGGGGACTGATTTTGGACTACAGGCTCAGGCCCATGCGGGCTGGCTCGAGCAAGGGTCGGGGTGACACGACGTAACGTAAGCAAATCGTAAACAATATACAGAGTTGTTTAAGCATCTTTAGCGTGTAACCAAAATCGGAACTAACTGGATTTGGAACTATCTTGTTTTTGCACAAATGTCAATGTGTTGCCAACAGCGCCTTTTTTAATGTCATTCAAGTGCCAAAAGATCCATATACACATTTGTTTCCCCTGCTAAAATGTAGTTACAATCGGTTGAATACTGCCTATCCTGCGAAGTGCAACGAAGTTGAGCGAAGAGACGAGTGCAGAAACGAAGCATTCGTTCGTTGTTCGTTATGTGCTGCACAACGCTTGTCATCGACGTAAATACCAACAAACAAAGGGTAAAAGTAGCCCTTTAGTGTTGGGAATCTTCGTGAGAACTTGATTTAGGTATTTTTTTTGCATTCTTAATCTAAGTCCTAGGTAACGAGTTCTCGGCAATTTATTAGCCACTTCTAATACTTTTTTTTTTTTCAATAGTCGTATTTTCGCTAAAAAATATTAAAAAAATAAGAAAAATAGTTCGTATAGGTAATGGTTTGTTAACGCAGTAAAATAGACATAACATTCGAGAACTGCATAGGTAAATAACAAATCTATTGCAAAACATCCGATAAAGTCATGCTACTACAATGTGTTTTATTAGCAAAATGTTTAAGCACCGGTACTCACCGTGTCTAGATCAGAGGTAAAAATAGCATTAATTACATTGCACATTTTATTCAATTGTGTTCTTTTATTGCAATAGTAACTACAAACTGGAACATTTAATTTGCACATTCTTCCCAAATTGCATTTTATTCGCTTCGAAAACAAAAACAAATTCGTTCAGAATTCAAATGAAAAATTACACACTGGCAACTATTTTCACCTACATTTATTTGATTTAAAAAAAGGATTTGCCTTTCCTAGGTTTCACAAGCAATTAACGAATCGTTGGGTGCTAATCGTGGTTCTGGGGAAAAGATTTAAATAACCTGGAATACAACGTTAATTACGTGTCTGAGCCTTTTTACTAGACTTCGAGAACTGGCTTTATCCCGACTATTTTAATCATAGATATTTTTGTTGCCAATAACAAAAACTGACTTCAATCTTTTGTTTGAGTTATCTTCTTAAATAAGTAGGTACCTAGATAGCTACTTATAATATTTTCCTGAAAAAATCTAAGGAACTCTCGACAACAGCCATGTAAAAAAATAGTTACTTCAGTAAGTAGGTACTTTTACAAAGCAAAGACCTTTCATGACCTTAGGCGATTTTCAATTAAAAGCTTTTCAATTTTACTCTTTTATGTCTCACGGGAACTTGTGAGCGTTTTCCCAGTTCTATAATCGAAGATTGTTTGTTCACTTATATTCTTCTTAAAGTTTTATCCACGGTTTCAAGAGTTAGTCAGGGTCTTACTTGGAGCTTTTGTCAGTCTTACAACGATGAGGATTTTTTTTTTTTTTTAACTTTTTTTAAAATAATAATAGTACCAGGTCTAAGTATAGGTAGTATACTTGGGTCTGGTACTATTTGATCAAAAAATGGCGACAATAATAAATTAGGCCCTTAATGCAGACAGAGATTTGAAAGCGAAAAGTCTCTCATGACTTGATGAGGGCCGTTAATTATTATCTGATTAAAGTCCCTGTGTATTTAGTCTACCTCTGAATCAACGTTATAAAAATTCTACACCCATAGCTGTCTCGAAGTAGTCTGGAGTTAGATCTATTTATGTGCAGTTTACCTCAGGAAATATCCCGTCGACCGACAATAAACGGGGAACGAATTTGCATGGGACAAAGCATTCAGCTTCAATATTGGCGTGCGGGGGACCAATGAGTTTTTTTGTTCAACTCTTCCTATCAACCTCTATAGAATTGATGAATTTCGATGTATGATTTTATATGATCTAGTTTGTGACCAAACTACCTAGCAGGGATCTCTACTACATTTCTAAACTCTCATATAAAAATCAGTGGGTGAAGATACTTACCTCTACTCAAACCATTTTTTTCGGGGGGAAAGCTTCAAGATGCGCCCTAATTTTGGGGAACTGTGTTATTCGTAACTCCCTAAAACCAACCCTAATGGTCATCATAAGTATAAGTACCCTGGATAACTAAGGAGTAAGGTGTCTCACCTGAGCCTCCCCTCAAGGCATCTCGTGACCATTATGCTACAGTTTGCCCTGATGTCGTCGCTCGATAGCTCGACAGAGGGCCCAGTCTAACCCCAATGTCCTGCCTTTCTTAAAATGCAAGCCCTATAATCTTCATTTTCTATCCTTTTACTAAGAAACGCTGTTCTTAAGCCCTATTTTGTGCAAAATCACCCTTAAAAGCTAATTCAATTTCCCAACATTTAGTAGGTATTACGACTAAAAAAAAACAAAATACCTGCTTATTTATAAATCACTACATTCATCCATCAGCCAGGCGTGGTGGCATTTCAGCGTCTGCCAAGCAGAGTCAATGTTCGTAGTAACAATCTCAGGGTGAGACTATGTTTATCAGTGGACGGGTCAGTAACTACGAGAAAGAAAATAATATTAGGTACCTAGTACTCCTTGGCAACGACTTCAACGCATGACTGTTGCGACAGCGACTGCGGAGAAAACAAATGAAAGCAGTTGCTTGGAGCATACCACAAGTCATCGCGATGCATAGTCGCGATGCGACTTAACGGAACGACGCGACGGTAAGTACTCGGTCAGATGGGTCGTGTTCACGCAAAAGAATAAAGAGAAACGCGCGTGTCGTTTCACACAAGTTGCATTTCCTGTAGTCGTTGCGAGCGGTTGAATGCCTACCTATCAGCACACTGAGCGGAGTGTCCAGTAATAAAAAAATGAGGCTCTAAAGTCGTATACCTATTGTGACTATTCTACACAGTAAAGTAGGCCGAAAGTGCAAACATGATCAGACCGTGGATGATAACTACCTATGCGATGAACACGTCACCGCGAACACATCCTTATAAATAATAAATACCTTGTGGGACGTTTATGGTTTACCGTTATGCGGATTATGGATACACGGTCTCACAAACACAACTGTCTATAAGTTTATATCTGCCCACTCCCTTGATGTTAGTCGAAAAGAGCATGCTCTTTTGTAAAGATTCATTTTCAATAGTTCAGTTAAAGCAAATACTGCTGCTACTGAAAGTTGAATTCTCAAATCGATTGCCAGGCCGGGGTCAGATGGTATTGGGTTTTCTCTTCGAAAACTTACAATAATTGGTAAGTAGCAGAACGTTTGGCATTGTGCCAAATAAATGGCAAAAGACTTGCCCTAATTACGTGGGATATGCAACAGTAGAGACATTACCTAACTCTACCTAAATGGTCTACATCTTCAGAAAATATAAATGTGATGATGTAAGAATCTTGCAGATTTGCACAGCAAAATAATGAAATTGGACACATTAATACTTGTACTAAAATTTAAAACTGGCGCCAGGTTAAGTCTTACAACTTTATTTACAAACATCAACTACCTCTATAATTTTATCGATAGATAGGTCGTCTGTACAGGCACTAATATTGACTGTTTTACCGACAAAAACGTCAGCTGTCAAAATTAGTTCCTCTCTGCCACTAGGGGCGCTGTAGTCAGCTTTTCCCTCTATCCTCTATTGTATTGTTTATGACAATTACAAGCTTCACACCGACGCGTCACCGTCGGGTTTTATTTTAATTTTATAATTATATGTGACAAAGAAAATTGTGATAAGTGTGATTTTTATACACATCTTGGTGATAATATTAGTGTTAAGATTTGTTAAGTTATTGTTGCAACGTGGAAAACAAACGAGGTAAGAAAGTTGTTAAAACTCGGCTGTCGGGAGAATTGTTTGGGATTACTGGGATCGATAACCTGGTCGGCTAGCCATGAGGCGCGACGCTGAGGTTATGTCGCGAGCCGCGAACAGGTATCGGAGTTCAAGTAACGGTCCCTCCGTCCGGAGCGGGCCGCCTCGCGTTACAGCCGCAGAATCCGGTCGTATCTAAGACCAGTTAGTTCATAATAGCGTCTAGATCCTCATTTGCCGTCCTCATTCCGTTACGCTTGCCATCGACCGTCACTGTAAATAAATATTCGGTAATCGGCTTCGCTTATTAAAAATTGCCGAGTGCCCATAAACCCTGTACCTTTAGTTCGCTCGAGACCTATGGACGTTCCTTTTGAGATGTGCGCCTGTTTTCCAGCTTACCCTGCCTGCAGTGCGTGCCACGAGCCCCAGAGTCCCAGCCATTAGATTGAGTGGAGTGTCCCCTGTGCCCACACGTAGCCCTGTACGCCGCCAAAATTCCGCGAGACACATCGGACAGCTCCTCCAGCATGGATATGGAGAAACCCCCTACTCTCCACGATGAAGACTCCAAAGTTACCCTCACAATCAGACTGATTATGCAGGGGAAGGTAAGAGAATGAACACTTGATTTATTTTCAAAATTGGCACTGTTTTCAAAATATTTTTCAAATTGTGAAAGTGTACACTTTACCTTCTTCTAAATCCACTTTAAGTGATATGGTATTTTTGACTAATGTAGTGTAATCAAAGTAGTTATTTAATGTGTCTGTTTCCCAATATCAGTACCTAAGTAGTGTAGTAATTAGTTCCTGTATTAGAAATTTAATTTTAGTAATCATTAAAACCAATTAGTGCTACTTAATAAAGCAGGCTTACATGTGGTAATTTTTATTGTAATTAGAATCTCATTAAGACACTAAAAAAAAAGTTTTAAAGTTGTCTTACTGTATTCAATAAATAAACTCTTGCTGACATTGATTGAAGCAGCAAAAACTTATGAAAGTCAATGACAAGAATAATTATAATTATATATTATAATTATTCTTGCCATTATTATGTCCCAAGAGGTTTCTTTACTAAAGATTTACACACTTAAAATACCTCTGAAACAGATAAAGTCTACCTCATTGTACTACTACTCATTGTTTTAATTTCAATGCCAGATACATAAAAAATCCATTTAATCATTCCTAGGTCAGACATTTTGTATGATTGTTTAAATGTGACAGTTATATTGTTTGATAGACACTTTAAAATTAGACAAATGAAACTAATAAAAAAGAGTGGAGATATTACCAAATATCAACATGTAAACTTTAATTTTTACAGCTATACAAATAAAGCTATTCACAAGTAGTTGTTGTATAAGAAAATAAAAACACTTTTTTTTTAAAGATAATCAAGTAGGATTAGCATATAAAAAATGGTACAGTAAAAGAAGCAAACTCAATGTTTGAAAAGTTAAATAGTTTAGTCACACACTGATCAAATAATGGGCTGTCCTTCCATTCAATCTATAAGTTTATGGCCCACTATCATCCCACTATCTTTGAATATTTAACTAATTATCCTATTAAATGAGCAATATTTGTATATTTTTAATCACTTTCTCGAAAACGGTCCTAATGATTTTGATGAAAGTTGTAATATAGAAGTTTACTGGGGTGAAAAATTGTTCTAGCTAGATCTCATATTTGGAAAAATTCAATTTGTCATTTTCACCCAAGCAGAGCGAGCAGAGCTCGGTCGCCAAGGTACTATCATAAAAATGTCTGTTTGCCTAGTGTTTATATTTATAGCAATTTCCAATTTGATCTTGTTCATTATGATTGCTTATTAATTGATAATAAGTAAAATACTAAGTCAAATGAATTTATTTTACTTTGGAATATTCTCCTCATACGGAGATATGGTGCACAGACTTAGTCTTTGACATCCATAAGTGCAAAGTCAAGGTTTGCCAACAGGCAATGGAGCGCAGCATATTTAATGTTAAACTTACTGATTGAATAAGGAACAGCACAATGCGCTCCAGAACTCAAATTGCTGACGTAGCTCATAAAGCTGACAAACTAAAATGGGACTGAGCAGGCCAGGTCTGCCGGATGCAAAGCTGTGGGCCCGCATGTCACAAAACTGGTGTCCTGAGACAGCTAGACGGGGTTGCGATAGACTAAGGAGAAAATAGCGCCTTGGATGATTTTCTCGTTGATTGGCGAGAAGATACGCATCGAGAAATGTGGAAGGAACGGAGGGGGCCTTTGCCCAGGAGTGACAGTTTGACTGTACAGCCTAGCAAAAAAAAAAAATATATTTTATAATTTTTAAATTTCAATTTGTGTCAATCACAACTAGAATTACGTAATAATTTCATTATACACATTTCAATAAACTTGAAACAATGTCCTTTGTACTAATGTTATGACCTACATAACACCCCCCACCTGTAAAGGTTAAAATATAATTGTACTAATGGAATAATTTATAGCATTCAGCAACAATTTACATTTAAATAATTTATTGTTGTACTCATAATCTGAAAGAGTTGTATTTGTTTGAACATATGGTAATCTAATATGACTTTATTTAAATCTTGTTAAGGCACACACACTTGTAAGGCTGCCCAACGCAATATCCTGTTTGTTAACCATGTAGGCTTGCTTAACGACTAGGCTTTCATTTTATTATTTTATAACAAACCCTTATTACTGCTTCGGGTCAACCTAAGTACTTACAAACATGTAAAAATAGTATCAAGTTGCATGTTTTTGACATAACAGTTTATTAGCATGATATAATTCACATCACATCGTAACTGTTTTATTTAAGCTCCCATTACTCAACAGCGTCACTAATTTAGCACACCTAGATGTCGCTAGATTGCTCTGACATGTGAGATGTATTGATGTTAACATCTACCTATATCTACTTTTACATGTAGGTACTTTTAATTGGCTATAATCCAATACAAAGTACATTTGGCAACCGGCCAACTATTGGCACTCGCCCTGTTCATCAAACTTCGATTTGTACCTTTTTCTAATTGGAGCAATGTTTGATATTTAATGTTGTCATTGTGTTTGCCTCTGCTCACTTCCTTAATCGCAGTCTGGGATCATATTTTTGTTTCGCTGACTAGCTCCCGCATTGTGTTGTTAACTGTGTGTTTTGTGTAAACATTCCAATAAATTAGTTGCTTAAATGTTAAGAGATACTTTTCACAATAGGTTTTTATTTATACTTGTTTAAGTAACTCTCGAGGTTTCCGCGAGAGTAAACTATCTACTTTTTTTTCACCGACTTCTCTTTTCACGCTACAATTCGTCAATAAACGTAAAAGTGAAACGAAATTCTCGGCTTGTAATCAATTATTTACGACTAGCTTAGTAAATAATTCATAGATTAATCTGCAGTGAAATTGGTCACTGTCAATCGTCACACTAGTAGTTTGTGCTGGCTGCTTTCTTAGATTATGTTCGCTATTTGTGTCGTGTAAGCGGCGGCGTTGGGCAATAGCATTGTTCACATACTGCAGAAGTCATGATGCTCAGTTGCCAGCACCGATCTGATCCAACAAGCCTCTAAAACCGTCTCAATGCAACCCCGATGCGTCTGCCTGAGGCAAAGAATCTCTATGCAGTGACTATTATTGGCGACCAGACAGGAAATCTTTTGTACTATAAATCTCAACGCGACTACATTAATTACAAGTGCGTGCGCCCGTTGCACAATACTTGCCAATGTAGCAATCCCTTTGGTTATTTTGGACGACAATTTTAATTAAATCGAATGTAACACTCGTTCTAAGTATAACATAGTTTCTGTTTGTTTGCAGGAAGTTGGCAGTATTATTGGCAAAAAAGGAGAGATTGTTAAAAGGTTCAGAGAAGAGGTGAGTCTTAAGTGGAAATCATAACCAGTCAAAAGCAAAACAAAAAAAAAAACTTTATTATGAAAATAAGAGCAAACTTGCAAAGAACTGCTCGGCTTATCAGCGAAATACGACGGTCCATTAATATTTATAATGTTTTGTTTCAGTCTGGAGCTAAAATCAACATATCCGATGGATCGTGCCCAGAACGTATTGTCACTGTTACTGGCAACACAAGTGCTATATTTAAAGCATTCACACTTATATGCAAAAAGTTTGAAGAGGTTTGTACGACTTATCATACAATTTAAAATGTTCTTCACTAATATTGATTGATATTGAAAGTATGTTTATGAAGCAACTATTTTCGTATCTTGTATTGCCAAACAGAGCGAATCATGCGCCAATGTTTACACCGCGGGCGTCACATGACCCAAGCTTCAATGGAAAAATGATTGAAATAATATTCCAACATATTCGACGTACTATGAAAAGTACCTTCTAGAAACCACGTGGTTCTCATTCCTGACTCGGTTGTTGTTTTGCACTACGTCAAGTCAACTAAGTGCTACTTACCAATTGTTTAAGGCATTCATTTAGGTGAAGTAAAAACGGGCCAACGTTTCGTTTAAGTAGGAAAAGGAATTGTTAAAAAAAATCCCATTCCTTATCCTGTTCTTTAAATCATATAACAAACGATGGAGCACCTCCTTTCCTTTGTGCAACTAACTCCATCTGCACTGTGAGGGACCAGACAAGCCACTACCAACGCCGTCGATGTGGCATAGTTCCGGTCGAAGCTAATTTAAGGCTGGAACAGACCAACTGCGCGCGCGTGGCATGTGTCGAAAGTTTTCAGATCGGTTGCCACGTGCCACCATAAAGTTGCATATGTTATGGCTAAAAGCCGAAGTACGGTTACACTTAGTTTTAGTCGGCTATATATATATATTTACATATACATTTTACATTTACATTTTACAATGAGTGCGTGCGCACACGCCACTCGCACGCATTTTTTGCTCCGGCTTTCTGCTTAAATAATAAATGGGATCATCGGCACAACGAAGAAGAAAAAGTAATACTTCAGTAGCCTTATTTAGTAGACCATCATTCTATAAACCGTCACTTGTAACATTCCAGTGGTGCTCGCAGTTCAATGAGGGCGGCGGCGGCGGGTCGCGCGCGCCCATCACGCTGCGCCTCATCGTGCCGGCCTCGCAGTGCGGCTCGCTCATCGGCAAGGGCGGCTCCAAGATCAAGGAGATCCGGGATGTCACCGGTGCTAACATTCAGGTAATTGGAGACACTATTTCTTTACCATTCCATCGGAATATGATGAGTGAGGGAATGGGTACCCTATAATATCCCTTATCGATAGCTACTCTCCGCTCAAATTGGCCAGCAAAACTGCTCAGCCTATCGAAAACAGTCAGGACTATTTATTATTTTGACGCACCCGCCTTTTTACTGAAATATCCTCATGGATACCTTTTCCATCTGACTTTGAATTTTCTAAAAATAATAGTCAGGTACGGTCGTGTATGACCGTACCGACTACTATTTTTAGAAAATTAATTAAATTAATCTCGTACAATTATGCAGAAGCAAGCGGCAATCCGCTAGATACGAGAGGTATCGGGCCGGTCGATGTCGCAAACCATAGGAAGGCGAATTTTCATAAATTAATGTCGTCGAGCTATTCATAAAATAGATGATTGAGAACACAGTTTAGTAATAATCTAAACAGGAATGTCGGCATGTTACACCACGCGTGGCACTTGGACAGTAATCTAATAATAATAAATAATTAATATATGCCCTAATCCATTTTGCATAAATGAATGACAGCTACGCAAAATAAGACCTTAACCTTCTATTCGCCGGAAACTAAAGCATTTAAATATATCGAGGGTAAACGTTTCTAAGCAAGAACAGTACAAGTTCATGACCATAAAAGCCTGGGGCTATGCGCGGGCGCAAGTCCGCCCACTTCCTCGGGCCACAAGTTTAGTACAACCGCATTCTTCATAGAGCAGTCATGAGCCTACACCGTTATACGAATTCGTGTGTATTATCAGGTGTAAATACAATATAAAACAGTCCAATAAATGACACCGATATTGTTTCTTCCAAAACAATCCATGGCCTTCCAGATTTTGTTGGCCATGCCAGAAATGGCATGCATAACTACGATAGCATTCTCAATGCGGTAATAATTGCAAATCCCAACACGAAATTGGAAAATGACGAAAAATTTTACCTTTATTGACACAATTTCAGCCACATTCTGCAATACGATATTCACACTATCAAAACCATATAACTTAGTTAGTCATAATAACCATGTTATGAACTCATGTAATTGTTATTAATTTTCAGGTGGCAAGTGAAATGCTACCAAACTCCACAGAGCGAGCCGTGACGATCAGTGGGACCTGCGACGCTATCACACAGTGCATTTATCACATCTGCTGTGTCATGCTTGAGGTAAGCATATCAAGAATTCACAACCGTATACAATGAAATTGCTTAAGAAAATATCACAATTCTCGCCACTACTTGACAAATAAGACAACAGAATAAAAATGAAGATCGTGTATTCGCGAGGCTAATCGCTATAGTTACGCGGCATATAGTTGGCCTGTTTTGTCTCTATTCTGCAAATAGTCAAACTACCAAAATAAAAGTCTGAAGGAAATTGCCAAATTGGATTAAACCAAAACTTGATCAATTTAACCAACGGTTTAGGGCTACCACAATGCTACCAAGACGTAGCACCGGTATTCCTCAACTGTAATTGTCTTTCTCCATATATAATGACTGCAAAAGATAGAAAAAATTAGTAAGCAGTCCAATCACCAAACTAATGAAGTCACCATTGTTTCAGAGCCCACCAAAAGGCGCCACAATTCCCTACAGACCAAAGCCGAATGTGGCCGGGCCAGTCATACTAGCCGGCGGACAAGCGTACACAATCCAAGGCAACTACGCGGTGCCAGCGCAAGATGTAAGTTTTAAATATTCTAACTTGTTATATTACTAATAATACTTAAACTTAATAAACTGCTAATCGAATAATTGGCTTTTAATTTTTTGTGAAAGTATTTGAGGTAATTTTTTATAGGAAATTACTAAGATTTTTTTAAGTTAATTATAAAAACCTCGATGTCTTAATTTTCGAGCTTTATGAAAACTAAAATTTAACTTTTGAATAAAACTGCATTGGAAACTGGCAACATTACTTATATTTATTTTAACTGGCTATACCATTTGTTGCGTCATTTGTGTGCGTCATATTTCAGCTTCGCATTGTTAACAATCTGAGTAAAATGAAAATGGATAGAATTTAGGTCTGACTTTGGGAACTATCGATTAGAAGATGTAACAATAATGTACTAAAAAGCTAAAATGTAGGACGGTGATGTCTTTTTCTGATTTTGCAATCGCGTAAGCATCACAAATGATACACAATTTTATGAATTTAGGTATCAGCTACACCATTATTCAGTGACCGCTCAAACGTTCAGGAACTCGTCTACCTTCACCTTACGAAAACGTTAATATTTTTAGATGTTAGTCGCATTCAACACTATTTTGACGTCGTCGTTTGTTTCGCATACTCTGACAAAAGTATGTCAGTTAAGTGTATGAGATCAATATATTTAAGGTTTTCATAAGGTGAGTATACAGTTAACACAGGCAACTAATGTGTGCCCGCTCTCGACTCGTTTGATTCTTTGAAGACATTCCACTGTCTTGTTGGTACGCGTATCATCTTAACTGATATAGCTTTGACGATCGAGGTTCCAACATAATGATATTGCATCGACGGCAATATCCAGCGTGTTGTCTCTATTATTGCAAAGTGAGCTAAACTTCTTGACCGGCCTGAAAGTAGTCACAGTCAGGAACTTATACGTTATACACACATATTGTTATTGGACGTATGTGATAGTCACACAAATATTCAGAACATATCATACGCTACATAAGGTGATGTTATCCCGAACGATACAAGTCAATTATAATGAGTTCCATAACATATCGCATAAATCAAGCAAGGTCTGTGTCGGACAACCCTACACGCAAAATACGATCGAAATAGCTTGGGCGACATTTCAGCAGTCGCATATAAAAATTTTGCTTCATTCAATGACGCGTCACCATCGCCACCTGGTAGGAAAAAGATTCCGGCTGGTATTATATTCAGAGCGGCCAAAAAGTAGAGTGCACTGTTGCGTGCCGTCGTGGAGCCCGGACACAGTCGCTGTGTGCGGGCCCGTACTGAGCTATACGGGCGCAGTGGGGCGGCGCGGGCGCGGTGTGCGCGCCGGTGTTCCCGCTGCTGGAGGTGAAGGCGCCGCTGGTGGGCGCGCTGCCGCCGCACCACCTGCTGCCGCCCGCGCTGCACGACCACCACGCAGTGAGTGCGCCCACACGCCGCATAGAGAGAGTGCCGGCTCCCGGCTGGGCGGCGGGCTAGTGCGAGGAGACGTAAACAAATGGACTGCTATTCTAACCGGTGCGGCGACACATCTGCTGAAGTACGTCGTGCTTAAAACTGCGATGAATTTTGCCAACAACACAAGATCGAAATTACGTCACGCATAGATCTAAAGGCGGTTTCAGATTTCTGTATTTTCGGGGCGTATGAGCTGCCTTTTTGTAACGCGCGCCTTTAGCCACACGCTCAACTCGTACGAGCGTTGACGTGCTTTTAAGCGCTACCCGCAAGAGATACTGACATCACCTATCGGTTCGGGCGAACACGCCGCTGGAAAGAGCGCGTGGACGCGCGCGCGTTTTTATTTTGAAGCACAAAATATGGTCCGCACATAAGCCGATACGAGCTTACACGCGACGAAAAATACGCTTGTCTGAAACCGCTCCAGGCGTAAAAATTGGTCGCAGAAATTCGGTAAACAACACCTTTACATTGTGTTTAGGAAATACGACGTATCATTTTTGGAACGTCAAAACGTACTTTTCGGCGCCGACTTACGGAACATAATCTTCGGCAGGTGTGTCGGTAGGCCAAGGGCCCTCTCGCATCTGCGAATAAAAATCAAATCTACACGTTTTGGCCCTTCATATATCATGCAGGCCAATCCGGTAGAAAAGGCGTTTTAGCGATTCATTTTTTTACTACTCTCCATGTATGAAATAAGTCTGTCTGCATGTAGGATAAACAACAGAAATCCAAGACTGCCTGCCTAGCTGGGACCAAAAACTAGGGCCTTCCATAAGATCTTCACGTCCGTAATGAATGCTGAACCGGTTGAATATAGAATCTTTAAAAATATACTATCATGCTAAACCCGCCCTGTAGACTTGAAAATACCAGAATGATCTACTTTGCCTGTTAGTACATACGAAGATCTTCTAGTTAAAACCTATGACGAGAACTCCATGATACAAGTATTTAAAACTCTTCTCTATGAGGCTGTGTGGACTGAGTGACGTAATGTGATTGGTGCTGCCCCAGAATCCCCTCGAATTGGATGTGTGGTGTCGAATCCCCGTAGCGGCCATGAATTAACCCTGTACTATAAAACTATAGTTTTAGAACCCCGGTGATGTGGCGTGTAGGAATGATATCCATATTATTTTGCGCTGCTCTCTTGCACCTTACGCTTGAAACTCATCGATATATTCTTTCTTGTTTGCACGTATATCCCCACATCTGTCTGTATCATTCTTTATCCAATATGTTTTCCATTTATCGTTCCGTAGTATAGCATTTAATGTTAGCACATTTGAACCGAATGTAATTATTATAGTCGTGTAGTGATAAACACATTCACATTCAAAGCTTTATCTGTTTGTTTTCTGGCATTGCCGAGATACGAGCGTATGTACTTCAACAGCTCGCGCACCTATCTGCGATGTTCAAGTTCTTACAAACGTTCCTGTACTTGCACCTCTCCTTATTTTGCCTTTGCCTTGCCTATTCCATCGTTTTTCTTTTATTTTTACACGAATAATAATAATGGTGATTAACCATGGTCGCGCATGGCTTAACGTGAAACAAATTTATATTTTAGAATACAGTAATCTTTGCCTTTTTGTTATTTAAACGGTGCATTTTATGGGCAGCACCATTCAAGAACTCACGACGTGGTTTTAATTTTTTTCTGAGAATTCGCAAAATGAGATGAAAATTCGATTCCATAGACTTCACTGGTCCAGTATGTTTAATTCAGGTGTTGGAATATTTACTCATAGACGTCTATTTTCACAATCTGAATTAATCATACGTCATGTCTAAATTGAAGCGAAAATTGCGAATTTTCTTAGAGATTAATATTTACTTTGTAAAATCTAGTTTCTACCCAGGTAACCCTATCCAGCGATCCCATCCCGGCTATGTCAGAGAAGATGAAAACAAGCAGCTGGAGCTCATAAATATATTTAAAATTAATCTTAGCATACCTACTGTTATGAATTTTATTCAGAAAAAACATTTTCGAAGAATGAAGTATCACACTGTGTAGTATGATTTCTTCTTCCTATGTATGAAACTTGTATGGTCTTGTAAAATAAACTGTTTTTGTAGTATGTACATATATGTTACGGACCAAGTGATAAATGAGGGCATTATACAAAATGCCCGGGCATTATGAATACTTAAAAGTCAAATTGGGCAAAGTAGTAATTGTTACCAAAACTATGCTATCATCGGGCAATTTAATAATGCAGGTATATTTGTCAGGATGCGGAGATAAGAAACAAACACGTGACATGCACTGACTAATTAGAGAGCACATTGTAATGAATACAACAACGTCATAATGTTTTCTGTGGTTTACAAATTAATTTAGTGGCCAAACCCGATCTCAGACCAAACTAGTTTTTCTTAGGCCCACCGGTTTACACTGCGACCAACTCAGATGTTGGTCACAACTAACCTAACCCATTTACTTGTGGTCTCCTATAATCATCTTTTGAGATGAGTCCTAGACTGATTCCCTATCAATTATGAATCTAATTATTCAATTAGCGATTTAAGTTAGTCATTCTCGTACTAAACATTTGGATTTCATGTTGAAAACAAAAGTAATAAAACATGTATTTCATATCCTGCCCAATAGGCGATGGACATTTTCCATAATGCCCGGGCAACTTAATTATTTCAACAGTTATAATCAAATTGCTCTCTCATGTGGGTACTTCTCATAAAGCCCAATTTATCACTTGGTCCATAACATATACAAAAAATAATACTTTTCCAACTTGTATAATACCTATTTTACATTTATTTTAGTAAGTATGCTTACTAAAACATTTGTATGGAACGCAATATGAAATTGTAGATCTAAGTTTTGGATTGGGAAACTTGAAGAAATAATTTTAGAACCCAAGCAAGTTGATAAATATTGTGTATCTTAATGCAACTAAAAAATCTTGTTGGTATGGTGATGCAAAAGCGAAAAGCCGCATCGGGCATTTACATTTGTCTAGCAAATTAATTCTTAGAAAGAATAAAATGTGTATATTCAAATCACAACTGTCATTTTCTGACAGCTTTGTGAACTGGTTATATGACAGCACGTTACATGCCTGTGTACTTAAGAAAAAGATAATGAATAAAATATGTAATAGTTTTCTAAATGAAGCCAAACTCAGATACACAATCATACACCAGCTTGCTTGGTAATAAAAATCGAACTAGAAACTTGACTAAACGTTGATATTCTTTTCTAGATGGGAGGGCTGGCTAAGTCACCACTGGCCGGTCTGGCCGCACTCGGTCTAGGCGGCCTGGGGCCAGCCAATGCTACCGGACTAAACCCTGCAGGTAAACAGAGCCTAAGTATGTATTACTATTTTTAAATCCATACTAACAACCAATGATATTATAAGTAAAAAGAGATAGATACATTATATGCACTGGGTGGCAACTTAAAATTAGCAAACCTGAACTTAGTGTCGTGCCGCCGTCAACGGAAGCAACATATGCCTGTCTCTTTTTCGCTCCCGATAATAACGATATGCTATCCTGCTTCCACGTGTGATCTAAATTAGTATGACATTAGTATGTTACAATATTACGTCACTTACGTCTGCGGTTGTGTGCCGTTTTTGAAAATAGAATGTTGTGTATGAAACCTACGCATCTCTTTTTACTCATAATATCATTGCTATTAACTTTATGTTTTTACCATTTGTAAATATGTATAAATAAAGTTTTTATAGAGTTAGAGAAAAGTAAATAGTACTTTAGAAGCAAAACACTGGCTTATAATACTGCCAATAAACAGGATTCGAATCCTTATACCACCTATTGTTAATTTTGGAAGTGTGATACGCGCAGTTTTGCTATTACATGTATTTGGTATTATTTATTTTTCATAAGAATTGTAAAGCATCTCGTCCACGACATTGTATCTTATAAACATAATCACATGTAAAAAGTTTCAGAACCATATGCATTTACAATAGGTCTGTAATTAGTATGTAGAAATTTGAATCTGTTCTAGATAAATTCATCAAGCTTTAGTGATCACGGGCATACTATACACTGCCAATGTTTCAGATTAAATGCCAAGCAGAGACCGATTAATTGGGTTAATAGTTCACCATTATACGGTTAACCCTTATAACATATGGGTTAATTAACCATTAAAATATTGCATGGGCTTGCCATACACTGTCAATTTTTCACATTAAGTGCCAAGCAGAGACTGATTAATGGGGTTAATAGTTTGCCATTATAAGGGTTAACCCTTATAACATATTGGTTAATTAACCATTAAAATATTGCTGAGTAGCCAGAATGAAAGAGACAAAGCACCGAGCGCGGGCTAACTCCGTCACCATGTAAAAAAATGAACTGACGTGAACCGGTTATTATAGGCTGATTAACCCGATAAAAATCCCTATACGGGTAACCTTTTCGGTTCCCGGTTTCAAACGATTATGAACCATGTGCAGTACAACTGCATATTACTGTACGCTTGGCATGTCGTGGACGACGCGATTTACAAGTCATCCAGTAGTTAGCTCTAGTAGTGTTAGATAACACAAATAACAGTCCTATTATGGGATTGATCACATTTTTCGACCCGGAATCGGCTTATGCTGAGGCTTATGATTACGTATGACCATAATTCTCGCATTTAGCTTTTATCATAAATTTTATTTCTTTAGGATAAACCTCCTATTGCTGTGACTTGGTATAAAGGACAGAGATGCGCATGCGACTGCCTTGTTGGTCTAGTGTTCGCAAGCGCGAATGCTGAGCATGAGTCCATGCATGCAGGCATGCGTCATGGGTTCGATGTCCAGGTTGGGCAAAGTGTTATTGGGTTTTTCCAACAGGACTTTTTGAGTAGCAGCCACGGAGTCTGCATTTATGCCCGGCTGATGGCAATAGGCTCGCCTCCTATTACATGGGACTTAAACATAACCGACGAAATGAGGGGGTGTGTTCTTAGCACGGTCATGGTATGGTACGGTGTAGTGGGCAGACTCCTTAACTCGCATCCAGCCATTTTGTGGAGACCGTCGCTCCACCTGCTTGAGCGCGGAGCCTTACGCTTGCCGATTTATGGTCTCCACTCAAGAACACGTCTACCCTAACAGTCATCAGCATATACCGCGTCAAAAAATGTGGTCAATTCCTAAAATAAACGTTATCACAGTTCAAAAGGCTGTAGACGTGAAATGAGGTCTTCATTCAAGACAAGACCTCTCACAATCATCACCCCAGCCATTTTTCAAGCGAGTCTAGCTTATCACAACATGAACATTCTCATACTTAAAATCTGTTATTATTAATCGAATCTATGTATTGTTTGCAGCGTTAGCAGCTCTAGCGGGCTCGCAACTGCGCACGTCGAACCAGTCGCGCAACCAGCCCGCCACTAACCAACAGTCGCATGAAATGACCGTGCCCAACGAACTGATAGGCTGCATCATTGGCAAGGTAAACAACGTTTATTTTGCCTTTACAGAGATCCCGTCGAAAATATGTAGATCGCTTTTAATTCATCCCAGTTGGCTCAAAGTTATGGCGTTATACGATGAGGTATTCAACACATTTTGAACCTTTTGACAGCTTTATAAGAATTTCAATGCCTATCGATATTTCGATATCGGGGAAAGAAAGCTATTGCTCATTTTGAACCAATTTGGAAAAGAGTTATGTTCCTCTATTTTGTTGTGTAACACTCACAAAATGTAATTTTAATGTTTGCCACGCACCATAACGCACTGATAGACAGGCGTTTTACCACTAACATCAGCACAAAAAATAAGACATAGATGTGTTCCAGCCACTACTCTGTTCTAAACTAATATATATCTCCAGGGCGGCACCAAAATCGCTGAAATCCGACAAATCTCCGGCGCTATGATCAGAATATCGAACTGCGAGGAGCGCGAAGGTGGCAGCACTGACCGGACCATCACGATCTCTGGCAACCCTGACTCCGTGGCCCTGGCCCAGTATCTCATCAACATGAGGTAAGTCGATACTTAACAACAAAACATCCGTTAATTCTTTCCCCCATCCATCCAACTCCTCAGGAGTATTATTTTGTCCAGTGAACTCTTGCCTAGTCCACCCTTAAGGTCGATTTTTTTTATAATCCCTCAATATTCCTCTGAATTATCACCTTATGGGCCGTTTCGAAATCGTTTTCGTAAAAAAAAAAACAGTTTTTAACAAAAAAAAGGCGTCTGACCCGAGTAATAAAATAGGATATTATTATTTTTTGTTTATTTTAATGCTATCGTATCATAATTCATGATATTCGATGCAAACCATTGTTATTTGTCCGATTAAAGAATTTGCAGTTACCTTTGGTGGAATTCAATTTTATTTTTACTCTCAAACGCTCGGAAAGCCACTATCTTTACTTTGATAGCACATTAATTGGCTTCATTCTTTACAACACTATAATTTTCTGTTTGAAAAGAATATTTTTTGGTTCGTAAATGTTTCGTCGATATTTGGAAAGTACTTATCTGATATGAAAACCTTTTGGAAAAATCCTGCTCCTATACCTTTTCATATCCTGCATTTAAATAAGCCGCAATAATTTACTTTCTACTTATATTCTAACTCTAAGTGACGACATGATACATTATTAACCGATTTCTAAAAGAAAGGAGTTCTCAATTTAAAACTCGCACTAAGCTTATTATACATTGTTAAATGTTTATGTTGAGTTTTGTATATATTATAATTTTTATATTAAAATACTATAAATTATGCGCTTTTCCGAAGAATATATATACTAGGAATCGCTAGTGATTTTATTCGAAAATAAATACTATGTTTTGTGTCCTTTACCGAGCGTTTGTTAGTGATACTTATTATAATAATAAAACATAATTGAGATAAACGCAAACAAACGCCAAATGTCGCAAAACGTGAACGTGGTTAGAACTTAACTCGGAATGACAGCAAAAATTTAGTTATTAAGATCATAATCGCAATGCAGTAAAACAGCGTTACTACAATTAACTCAGATCTATGGAACACGGCCGTATTTAATTCTTAAGTAGATTAAAAAAAGCATCATTTTTCCTCCTCGGCAACGGAGTGAAAACACGGATGCATGACTCACATACGAATGAACCGCACAGCTGCCGTGGGAAACCTACCCAACCAGTGGTGCGTCGACTTTACAAACTTACGATTGAGCCAAGCAAGCCTCGGAGTCGACCATGCGATTCTTTGACGAAGACAAACAGCACCAGACGCAAGGCAGCAGCCAAGGACGTGGCGATTAAAAATGTGCATGAATACTTCGACTGAATAGTCTCTTTCCAGATAAAATAACATAATTATTTTGTTATATGGACCAAAGATCAAGAGCTATTTGGTTGATGAATGAACCTAAGGACCGCTCCCTCCACCTTTCGCTCATGCTCATGGACATTCTCCCCGCCCTTATCGTACAGATAGACATGGCGTCAAAATACACCACCCTCAGAGTTAATCAGCCTGCAATGGATCGCAGTATTTTAAGAGGGCAACTTATTTACCGTATACTGAAATCGACACTGCGTTCCAAGCAAAACCCAAAATTTTTGAGCCGACAGCTGCTGGGTTGAAGTGGGACTCAAACTCAATGGGCGCAGTACAGTAGTAAATAAATCGCGGCAGGCAAGAAGCAGATGGCGGGATGGCCTAAAGGACTGGACTCAGATGGGAGTAGATAGGGATGAATGAATAAAGGAAGCCGAATGAATAAAGGAAGCCTTTACGCTGCAGTAGGCGCGTTCGTCATAGGGTAAAATAATAATAAAATGTTGTAAAACTCGGGCCAGCGCCGCCTCCGCGTCCGCGTGCACTCGAATAGGCCCAGAGGTCGCCTGACCCTGTACAACATTCCTGTCCCGCTCCGGCAGTGTGGAGCTTCAGAAGGCGATTCTGGAGGGTAGCTCGACGAGTGGCACCGCGAGCTCGTCCACGGCCGCTAGCCCGCTCGCGTCCGCCATCCCGCTCGCGCAGCTGCTCAGCAAGACCTGTGCATTGGGCACGAAATCGATCTCGTTTTAGTTGAAAATAAAATGGCGTCTGACCCAAGCAATAAATAGGATTGTTAGTTAAATTATTTTTTGTTTGTTTTAATGCTATCGTAGTATCAATTCGAGATTTCGATGCAACGTCTTATTGGCCGATTGGTAACCGATGAATCCATAGTGATATAAAATTCAATTTGGGCATAGCGTGCTTTTACTGGGCCAGCCCAAAACCATGCCGACCGTTTTTGTCTGGGACAGGACAAATTCATTTCGAAAAATGAATATACGGCCTGTCTCCTCAAAATTATGTCGCAATGTTTGTAGTCTAAAATCTTCAACCAATGCGTCTTGCCTCTTACGACGTATGGTGCCGAGACGTTGTCATTGATAGTCGGTTTGGTCCAACAAATTCAAGGTCACTGAGCGCGCTTGAGGTGCATATGTTTGGAAGTTCTTTGAACGATAACATCGAAATTAAGCATTACCGACGCAGCTTACGGGGAAGTTGCAGTGGACTTGCCATGTTTGTCGAAGGACCAATGGCTCTTCAACCAGACGAGTCCTGGAGTGGCGCCGGTCACGCATCGGTAAACGTTGCGTTAGCAGTCCCCCAGCTACAAGGACCGTAGAACTTGAGACATCTGAGTGCTGTGTCGCAACTTGGGAATAGGCCTATGTCCAACAGGAGACTGTGGTAGACTTACGGCTGAGTTGCTTGATTTGTATCTAGAAACGGGTATTTTTTTAAACGCGTCGCTCGTCAACAAACTAAATAAAGAGACTGGGGAATAACGTTAAAAAATATGGTCTTGACTTTCGGTCGAATATTTTCAAATCACTTTTTCAAACAAAAATAAATAACATTGGTTTGTGTCGTAATACTTTTACCGAGCGTTTCTTAATGATACAGATTTAATATGAAAATAATCGTAATTTATGTTAGGTTGCGGCTACATCTTTCCCAATTTTAAAGGAGGATGCACAAATGACGCCTTATGGTTCATAAATCGTAAAAACGGTTATTAGCGCAACTGAGTTGTGTGAATAAAAAAAGCACAAATAATTTAATAACTAAAACGTCCGCTGTAAAAACTCGGGCCAACGCCGCCTCCGCGTCCGCGTGCACTCGAATAGGCCCAGAGGTCGCCTGACCCTGTACAACATTCCTGTCCCGCTCCGGCAGTGTGGAGCTTCAGAAGGCGAATCTGGAGGGTAGCTCGACGAGTGGCACCGCGACCTCGTCCACGGCCGCTAGCCCGCTCGCGTCCGCCATCCCGCTCGCGCAGCTGCTCAGCAAGACCGGCGCACTGGGCGCGCTCAGCTCGCTGTCCGCGCTCGGCGGGCTCACAGACTTGCTGAGCGGTAGTGCGCAGCCCGTGCAGACCACGGGCGTGCACCGTAGCCACAAGTCTTTCAGTCGCCGACAAGATGACGAAGCGCCCGCAAAGTCCTCTAAGGAAAGGAAGTACAATCCGTACTAGCCGAGTACTCGCGGGCGGCTTCGAATGCGCCCGGCTCGGACTGTAATCGAAGTGATCGTGACAGGAAAGAATGATGAGGATAATATCGAATTGAAACAGTAATCGATGCGAACAAAATGTGTACCTATAAGTTACCATGGTGAAAAAATAGTCCTACTCAGATTGCTGACGTTTGTATGTAAAATCTTATTCCACAAGTTAATAACTTGGCTCGAACACTACCCAATTAAGTTAAAAAGTGTCTCAAAATTACTTCTCAAGGAGGTTTTGGGGATTTTGTAGTTTGTATGCAAATATGCCTATAATTGAATCGTAAATCGTGAATCTTTGAAATTTATACTAACAATAATTTTTGCCTTAAATATTAATACATGTTTTAAGACAAAAAACAAACAAGAGGGGTAACAAAGTTTATAACTTGAAGTTTGTGGTTTAACTGAGTAGCGTTATTGTTTTCATCACCGGAAACCCAATGGAACACAATTTTTTTCGTATCGATAACTGGATTTTTGGTCCACACTTATGTTGGACATTCTCCTTTGTTACTTTGAAATCATGTAACTAGAATTGTCATCGTAAGATTTTATTGATATGTAAGAGCGAAGTTAATCGTCGCTGTACTACTGTAGTGGGCCCACTACTTGGCTGGGTAACGGGACTCGATGGAGCTAAGTGCGTCTCGCAATAAGACTATAGCCGTCGAAACGCTACGTTCTCTAAGACACAGTCATTTATCATCCTTATATTATTTTTAAGAGTAAATAAACGCAGTTCTTTATTATTATGGGATAACTTTTTTCATCTTTTCTACTTTATTCAGTATCATCATCACTTATTCAGTATATTAAAAGATATTTAAAATACTAAATCGAATAATCGTTCTTTGTTCAATATAACTATCTTTTTTTATTGTACTTTATAGCAGTACTCAATATATCGCTCTAGGTTTCAATTATTTTAAACCACTTTCAGTACACACATTTTTTACTATATTCCTTTTTGTGTACACAAAATATTGATTTTCTATTTAAAATAAAATCAATACAGAATTTTCTGTTTCTGTTCATATGTATGACTGCGCTAGAGACAGCTTTTGAAATGACGAAAAAATTAAATTAAAATTATTGTAAAAAAGACCTCGATTTTTTATAACTATTAAAATAAGATTAAAATATCATCATTAAAAAATAAGCAACTAAAATTAAATAAAATCGCGATGGTAATTACTTAGTACATAATAGTTATGTAAAGTTACATGATGGACTAAACGACGGAAAATTAAAATTAATTCGACTAACGACAACTAAGGATCTTGACAATAGTAGAAGTACGTAGAAGCTAAAGGCTGTAGAATATACAGAGTGCTTTGCGTTCAGATGTAATGAAATTTCTATTTGGAATCAAAATACAGGGTGTCACAATCAGAAGAGTACATCAAACGATACTTCAAACTCAGAAATTCTAGAAATTTGATGCTCTAGTTATTTTGTAACTCACCTCATTTGTACACAAGCATTTTAACATAATAAAGAAGTATTGTTTGATAACTGTACATACCTCTGTATACACATTTTAAATGGAAGATCAAATTAGATTTTTGACAGAATCATTGTATTAATAACAAATCGCATTTTGGTTTAATTATTTCAGTTTACGACTTTTAACTATTTGTTGCTAAATTGATATTCCTTGAAACTTTTCGACACATTTTAGAAATCAATGAACTTGGCTTTGTAAAACTATAAATTAATAAGGAAAAAAAAAGTCCTAATGTGAATGATGTTTTTACTTGGTAACGATACAGTTTATAGTTTTATAACGCTGACCGATCGTGTATGGCTTTTATTTTGTTAATCATCGGGAAATGATTTGTTTGTAGTCCGTTTAAGTCGTTCTTTACGCCAAATATATTCCAACAGGAATGGGAATGTTGGATGTTTTTTTATTATTATTTATTATACATTTGTAGCTACTTATGATTCTATCTCAAGATTATTATAAGTAGTTTGGACTGTTTTATATTTAGGTGACCTTATTAAGTATAAGGCAGACACCGCCATTACGTTAGACATAGCGAAGCTATAGCAAGATTAGATTAGGTGATGGCGTTGTCTTGTCACTACATTATTTTATTAATTAGTGCGAATTTAAAATTGAGGTCCAATTCGTATGTTTCTAAATGTAGTTCCGTAGGGAATGCAGATTATTTAGCTGTCAACATTATTTTCTATTTGTAATAAAAATCATGTTAATTTTAAGGTAGTAAACGTTTTCGTATTCGTTTCAGGTTTATATTAATCGCTAGAATCGTTAAGCAAAAGTGTATTGTTTTAAAGTACATACTAAATAAAAATAATAATAGTACGCGTGTGTTTTTCATTGATAAAATTTTGTCTGACAGAGCGCGGCTTAGTCTTAAGTGCAGGTAACCATGTCTAAGTAAATGTTCCGAAACACAAAGCCTCCTTGAAGAACCCACGCCACAATCCTGCCCACCCACGGCACCAAACATTCCCGTGATACCTGACATGCTGAACTTTGCTCCACGCGTACTATCCTACTGCTCAATGGATCATCCAATATCCTGGTAAGAGATTTCCTTACATTTATTTAAATCCTAGTGTTTCCACATTTTAAACTTACTTGTTTCTATAAACGGGTTTACCAAATGAACCTGTTACTGCTTTATCCTATGAACTCCATTTCCATCCAAGCTGTTATTTGAAACTGATATTTTGAAACCAACACGAAAGTTTAACTCGTTTATGTCCCAATGAATGGGGTGTTACTGATTGTTATTTTGACGATTGTTTGAACATATGTGACGTAGTGTTGTGGTGTGATTAAAGATAATTAACGTTTGATTGTAATGTTTTCCAGGATCACTATGGAGACAGCCGGCCTGCCGCTGCCGGGCTACCACTACATCGCTCCGAACCACATCGTGAAGGCACCGATCCATTGAATGGGGCTCCGCGGCCAGAATTCCGGCGTTGCGTACAAATGGTACAACACTGAACGCACTTTTCTGATGCAGCCGCAATACGGAACTCTGGCTCCGATATATTTCTTCAAATGAACGTGACCAAAACAATCTCTCTAAATCGAGGTGACGCTATTGGCAAGACATTAGATCCACGCTGAATGTATGTTTACATTTGTTACGAGTTTATAAGTATTTTAGATATTCTTATATTTATTCTCCACTGTATGATTGATTGGAGCAGAACATGTCAGTGATTTATATATCAGTAAGACCTGGGGATGGGGTTTAAAAAAGTATTATTATAAAAAAAAAACTTACGACTGACATTTTAAAATTTTTGCTAATCCGTGAACAGTGAACATGTAATATAACTTCACAAAACACTTATTTTAAATAGTTAAATATTTATAATAATTTGTCTAGTTCACTGGTCACGGCTTATGAATTTATAACAAAGTGTGCAACTGGAGTTAGCTAAGCTGATCGAATTTACTATGGATTTAAGCGGTTGAGTGTATCAATTGTCTATTGGATTTGTTTTCCATTATGATCAGTACCGACCACAAGTAATAATGTTCAAAGTAAGTTTAATCGAGTGTCGGCGTACTAGATAGGTGTAGCTGCGTTACAATCGACCTCGGACCCGCTGACGTAGCGTAGAGTAGAGTAGCGAACAGAGCGAGAGGGTTTAAAGACAATATTTGTAAATAAAATAATCGTAATTACCTGAGAATTAGGTGTTACAGTAACAGTTGCGGCGCTCGGACGCGGCGTGGCGATACGAAACCGATGGGATCAAATCCTTTAAGAAAACTTACTTTAAAAACGAAGACAGAGGAGAAGATAACATTTCAGTATATCATTTAAAATCGTCTAATATCACAAAAAAAGACGTTAGGTATAAAAATAGTGTTGCTAAATGTGATAGTCTTCTAATTTATTTTACATTTGAACTATTAAGATCTCTAACGTATACACAATGTGTAGGATACATCGGCTGCTGGAAAATTTAAGTCGAATTATTAATATTGGTCTAGGGATCAAAGCCAAAGATTGTTAAAGTTTGTTTAACATTAATAATGTTGTGGATTTATGCTAAATTATTCTGGGAGTAGTTAATGTTTAGTAATGTAATGTAGAAAGGTTAATTTGATTTATTTTATCACCCTCTCCAGACTGCTCATTGTATTTAGTCTTAGATCAAATATAGTCCTGTGGTAATCAAATATTTCCAAAAAATTAAAAAAAAATACACATAGAGTAATGTAGGGTAAGATAACTATAGGACCACTGTATTGACAAATTTCTCAGTAAATGCTTAAAAGTTGAATAGTGCCAAGTCACGAGGAATATCGAGTGCCAAAATATCTGAATTTCAACTTCGTAAATAAGGCATATGTGTCAACTATGCATGTATTTTAAACATGATATATAATAAAATAACAGTAAAAGTATCAAGTTAATAGGAACTACGTAAGCGATTACTGTATTATCCACTACTTATTAATTTTGCACCCTAGTTATAAGATTACGCGATTAGACTATATTCTCGAAACATATCCCGATCACATATTTCCCAAGTCTTCCCCTGCAGTATTTCAGTAATTAATGATTGTGCCAAAGTTGTGTCTAAAATTTATTTACATAATTATGTGTATTTTAATGTGACGTCGATAGTATTGAAAATTAGTTTGTATTTCGTTAAAATCGTCGGTCGTTATGCTAGTCAAATTGTTCTGAAAGTAGAAAAAAAAATTAAGAAATTCTATAATGCTAGTCAAAATTTGTTTTTCTATCGGTGTTTTTGCGTTATGTAAAAATAATAAAAGTTTAATTTTATTTTTGTTTACGCATCTCAAAGTTTTAACTATTTTTGTGTGCTTGAAGTAAATTAACGTAGCAATAAAATTTTTGATAAAATCAATTATTTATAGTCTATTAAATTGCAATTAAGACAATGTATAGAGCTTCGTAAACTAAGTACCACACAGGTTACATAGAATTACTCTATAGATATAAATTTGTGAAAAGATGATTTTGAAAAAAAAAAAAATAGTAATTTACTGAAGAGAAGAGATTTCATAGCTGTGATTAACGTGGGGGGGTTGCACTTTTGTGCAAGAGCTACGTCAGGAAGTCGTTTATCGCGTTATCGGATAGTGAAGCAGGTAGTAGTCATAGTGCACGCTTGTATAGTTCAGAGAGGAACAGCGAGGCGCGCGGGAGGGCGTCGCACAAGCGAAACACGTTTTATATAACAAAGTGACAGGTTATTGTAACGCAAATACTTTCAGATAAGGAAGTATCAATTCATCGGTGTTGTCAATCATATTAATAAAATTTAGGTCAATGCAATTTTAAATTATTAGTGAATAAAATAATAATTAGTCATAATTTTTCATTATATCCTTGTATTATTACGTTCAGTTGTAATTAATAGTAATCACAGCAATCTATATAATCTTTATTATACTCATTATATAATTATACTTAGCAATATTATTATAATTCGTATTGTTATTGTTATTTTCATTTGCTCAATTTTGTCAATGTTGATGTAAGCTAGGATGCGAAATGAAGTTTAATTTGTTTTCTGTTGTTCGATAAGCAATATTATAATTTAGTGTGCTATGCACATCGTACTAATTTGTGCGACTTAAGAATATATTACATACATATGGAGCATCTTGATTACTTACTTTTAGTCGCACCAAATATGCTATAGGCAAGATACGCAACTCGTTACATTACTTATTGTATAATAATCACTTACTTAACTAAATTTTATTTTGTTACGGTTCGGTCAATTTCCCGACATATCTTTCATTTCTCTGTCTATTGCGTATCGTGCCGTATAACATATAATTTAATAATTAATTTTAACACAGTTAAATGTCGATGATTTTATTGAATTAGGGGTTTTTAAATACAGGAATGTTTATTTAGGTAATGTTGAGAATAGTATCACTGTGCCATCAAAAGTATAAGAGATTGAGTAAGGGCTAGGAAACTCTAAACAGGCATAATATGGTTGAAACTATGTCGAAAACTCACAAAGAAGATACATAGTCCATGATTCCGTATGATATATGAGATTTCAATTAAATGATTGTTTACTATATAATCAGATATCAGTTTTATCCTCGTTATTTGTATGTTTCAAATATTCGTAATATATTAAGTCACTAAACTAAAAGTTAGTGCCTTTTGTTCTTAGATTTTCTTCAAATTATTTTAAATTGTAAGTTGTACGATTGTGGACTTCTTTTGGATCGTGTTATGAATTATATAGCCTTTATTGACAGGGTCAGGCAGCGCTGTATAGTGTAATTACATTCAATCTTAGCAAATATGTATAAATGTAATAGTGAATTTCTTTACAATTTTCGTGTTAGCACATGTATTTGAAGTTCTTATTGCACCGTTTTCGAGAATACCTTGAATTTTGCGGTTTATAATATTAAAATTTGACATTACTACATTCTCTAATTAAATATTTTGGATAAATGCTTACGATCCACTTCGTTCGCAAGTTTATTGGTGACATTATATTGCTATGATTACATTCATAATACATAATATTTTGCTATGTCCTAATACATATTTATCCACATACAGGTTCAACATAATTGGGTAAAAAGGTTGTGTAATTTATTATCCATATTATACAATATCCAATAATATTATATTCGCTTCATCCCTTTCTAAGTACACTACGATCATATAGACAAAATATTCATCTTTTTAATACTACACTTTCGTAGTTAACAGGGTAACATGATACAGAGGATTTCATCATATCTTCACATTATCTACACAGCTATATAGTTCAATTGTATGTATTCCGAATACCCTTTATGATAGAAGATATTTTTATCAATTGTTTTTAAATCTTCAACTGTGAATAAATAATTGATTATGCGGGTACGACAGATCGTACTAAATAAAAAGTATGGTAAAAAATATTCGTATGGCATGTTCTACAAAGTATACGAACACACATACTGTGTGTTTACAAAATTAATTAAAGTAGATCTGCTATCTTATTTTCTGTCATATTGTGTATGTGCGTAGGCTATTAATTTGAAAGTTTCGACACCTGTTTAGTATTAAAGTTAATAGTAATTATTGACTGAGTATAGTTAAGAATTGTAATATCAAAAAGCAACAAGAATATCTGATGTTTTTGTTTCACTGCTGTTACTTCAATAAGCATTTAATTTTTGTATTCACTATAATTAGTAAACATTATAAAAGTCTATTGTTCTACAAGTGTTATTTGGATATAAACATAGACTTTATTGGTTATTATCAATGACATAAATATACTGACATTTAAGTTTGGGAGAGTATGGTTAAGATGATTGAAAATGTGTGTATTGTGATCTCTAACGCGGCTATGTGTCTAGTCAATCTAACGTAATGTTATCGATACTGCTGCGGCAGTTCCTTCAATGTTGATATATTTATGGCGCTGAATGCCACCAACATCATAATATGCCATGCAATAATACCCGGTACCTAATTAAAAATTAGATGTAACTAGAAACAATTGACGATTGGATTCACACGCGTCGGGCGACATTGCGGTACACTTCTAGCGAAGTGGGCTGGCGTGGGGAAACACTGCTTCCTGTAGAAATCAATTTTATTGATTGGATTTCACAGGCCTTCAATAATATTGATATGAGCAGCTGACGTGGAGGCAGGCTGTAGGGAGAGCTCGGTAGTCGAGCACTGTGTTAACGTGTCGTTGAGAGTGAGAGCTTATCATAGTAATAAATTGGTTGTGCGGATAATTCACGTAGCGTCGTTTGCCCGGATGTCGCCGAGAATAGATAGGGAATGTGCATAGTATAATAATAAAGAATAACTTGCACATATTTTTATCAAATCTGATAAATAATGGTTTATTCTTTACTGCTTGTAATTGTACTGCAGATGCAAGATGTCGTGTAATCTATATTATGTTCTCACAACTCTAGATGTTCACATGTCATATCTTTCGAATATCACTGTAATTATCTACATATCTAATCGTTTTGTGTATTGAATTGATTAAATGTTATGAATATAAATGTTGTACTCACGGTTACAGTATACTGTCATGAGGTTCATTTCAATATGATATTAATGTTTGTTTTCATTATGTTAATTCAATAAAGTGTGTAAATAAACTTTGAGTTTTTTTGATTGAACACCCTGCAAGTCCTGAAGTAGTAGAATGACAGGATTTTTTGTTGAATCCAAAAAAACAAATTTTATGTCAAATCTTCTGTCAATTGGAGATTTAAACTTTACCTACAGCAGCTTTATGTAGAGGACTTAACAGACTGCTGTACCTTAAGCTCAAACTTAGGCACGGTCAAGTGTCCTCAACACCATAAGTTTGTACTGAAATATGTGCTAACTTCCAAGATAGATCTCTTCGATGAATAGTATACAACGGCGGCATGTTTCTCAGGTACCCATGTTTATGTGCAGGGTAAGTAAAGAGCATAACTGCTACTCGAGATTTGTACCAAGGACCTGCAACTGGAAAAACGAAACTGGTACCATATGTTTACCACTGCTCTTTGATGAGGAACACTATGGACTAAAGGACTATGAAGAGATCCCATGTATCCAAAAGCTAAAGTATCGAGGCCACATCAAGCAAGTTAGGTTTGAGTCAGAAGTCTAAATATTTTCGCCTCGTTTTTTTCCTGACTGAGAGCTATTAGTAGTTACATACAATTGTAGACGGTAGGTAGGTATCTAGTCAGATTTAGGCGTGGACACATAGTTACTAACTCGGTAGGTAACTAACTACCCAATAACCACTAACGGCCCTAATTTGAGCCTAACGTTTCACTTCCTACTTAGGTTAGCTAAGTAGGAAATGATACGTTTGCACGCTAAACGTGTTTACGTAGACTTATTGTACGGTACTTAAGGTACGTTAATCTGAAAAAAAAACTTTCCATACCGGCTGCAAATGGTATCAAATAATAGTTTAACAAAAGCACAGCCGGGGTCTGCGCGTCAGCTGCTCCGCAAAGCCGTGTTGACACAATCAGAGTAGTCGACTCTGATACCTACTTGGACGCAACTCCTATCAGATGGGTTGGTATGGGTTGCCACAATACGAGTTACGTCCGAGTAGGAATCCGAGTCAACTCGGTCCGAGCATACTCTGATCGTGTCAACGCGGCTTAAGTGAGGGAATCCAAAGTTACAGCACGCCAAATTAAAAAAAAAATACAATAGAAGTAATTTCATACCGCGTCGAATGATTTTTGTGATTGTCTATGATTTTTGGGACAATCAATTTTTTTTTTTTTAACTTTAAAAAAACAGTCGTTTGCATAAGTGAACTTAGAATTTTCGATGGCACATTAGTCTAAATTAAACTAGGTATTGCAACAAAGTGATATAAGGAACCAGTTCACACAAATTCTTTACACTATCGTTATAAATGAGGCCTAACGTGCTATGCTAGCCATGTCGCAATTGATGGGCATGAAGATAGGCAAGTAATTCCAAGAGCAGCATTCGATATAGGTATAGGTATTTCAATGCTGTTGGTTGTAAGGATCTAAATACCTTGTACGTATTTACCTGCAACACGCAGATAGGTATAATTATGTTATATGGTTGCAAAGTTTACGGAGCATTCATTGAACTTGTGATACCAAGATGTCAACTTTATTGGATTCAAATAGTCGCTTTATGCCCTTAGCAAGGGAACTATTTCAATAGCCAGAGTAGGAACCTCCTGTACCCAGGTCAGAATAAAGTATAGGCATTATTCACTGATCTCGGATCCGACCATGCAGACACCGCTATTAGGTATACCTACCTCATTTTACTTTAATTTATAATTATTAATCTAATTTATAACTATTAATTTAATTTATAATTATTTATTTAATTTATAATTAAGTTAAATCATCACTAGTTCCTACCTACTTAGTATTAGGAAGTTACAAATTGAAAAGTATTCTTAAGTTGAAATGAACATAAAAAAATCTGCCGGCAAAACATTAAAAATGCGAGAGTGGATGAAAATAATCCATTTTAGGTATTTTCAGATATCGAGGTGAGCTGGAAAGTACCCACATTGCTTGTGACAGTAGTATTTATTTACAAAGAATCATTGGTGCTGTGTTTGCTTCATACCAGCACCGCTCACATGATGTATCGAGGTATTGCAAATAAACTGCTTTATATTTTGGCAGTTTTATTTGGTACAACAAAACTATATTCCTACCAAATTGTGCAGATCAGGTGTAACTAAATACCGTATCAGGTAGGTACTGTAACGGTGGTGTCCTGGGTTCGATGCTGCTTAGGTAAAGTGTTATTGCGAACGAGCCAATAACACTTTTCCCATTAGGATTATCTCAGCATAAAACATAAACATAAACCTAGATATACCTACTTAGTTTGAATTTGTGCTTTATTAATGACTTAGACCTAAAATACATAGGTAACTGACGAAATGAGGGTTTAGATACTATTGTGAACCCCTGGCTAACCCTGCAGGCAATATTTGAGAGCTTTACCTACCTATATCAGATCATCCATAACAGACACAGATCCATATTTGTGTTAGTAAGTACCTACTTAAAATCCATGTTAGTAGGTAAATCACAAAAAATAAAACAGACGTTATCAGAGTGACACGTGGAGTGCAATCCAGTGTCTACCAAACGGACCACTTTAAGATTCCTTGGTTGCAATTACAGTAACTCACCTTTCTTGGCATTGCACCTGAGCCCATGGGCCACAGCTATTAATAAATTTTTGTAGAACGCCAATTGAAGGACTCATCAGCAACATATCGTCAGCATAGCATAATAAACTGTTAATACATGTACCTACTATCGATAGCACAGCCAACTGCAGTGCCACTTGACACCCTCAATAAATTCATTGATGGACCTACAGGTTGAAGAGTCAAGGCGATGTTAAGGCATCCTGTCTCACACCACACTCCAATCTGTTTTCATCGATCAAAGGGTTAGCCTAGCTTACAACATTGACTTGATTGCTATACCAGTAATCAAAATCATAAATGATCTCCACGGGGAGTGAGGTGGAACTCAGCTTCTCCCAGAGATGTTCATAGGATACCAAATCAAAAGTTTTGTCATCAAAGAAGCATCCATAGCTAAACTAAAGTCTTTCTGTCCGTGTAGTACCGGACAGACATAACAAAACTGTTTCCGTGGACAACCCGGCTTTAAAAAAACCGAACTCTACAAGATTTATTTTTAGGTGTTTACATAATAATTGTTGATTCAGCATACTGCCCAGTACTTTAGCTACATGATGGCTAGCGATATGGGTCTATAGTTGGAGCCATCCGAGAGGTTCCCTGTCTTATTCTTGTTTCCTAGCACAAGCACAGCAATATCTTTCTCGCATTCATCCGGTATACAACTAGGAGTGTCTCATAAAAAAGTAAAAAAAAATAACATAGATGGTACTTAACACTCTAGGCAAATGTTACCTTTTTTTTTCGGATGGGATCAAAAGGTTGGGAAATCATCAAATGACTTCCATTTGATGATTTCCCAACCTTTTTTTGAAATTTAAAAAAATCTGCTCTGGGCGGAGCGGAAGCGAGTGTCAGACTTTTACTGACTAAAACTCATCCATATCCCTTCTTTACCCTTTGTGTTCCAGGGTCGCGGTATCTCTTGCGAAGGTAGTCCCGCAGCCCTGCCAAATGTTACCTACACCAGCATGCTTCAGGAGCTCAATGCTAATCCCGTCATAACCAGAGGACTTACCCCTCGTATGCAGGCCTTAAATATATTTTAATTTTAATATCCCCATGAAAATGCTGGGCAGAATATTGTGATCTAAAAAATAAAAACTTTACGTAGTTATGCCAAGTGTAAATGAGTGAGTTTCTTTAACTTTTAAGAAACTGAAAAGTTGTGTTAAACTTTTTTGAAATTGTGTTACAAACTGGAGCTTAATGAGGATTCCAGATCGGCTGCCAGTCCCTACGCGACAACTCAGAATGACAGGAATTTAAAAGTTGGCGAATTAAATTAAAACACCTGCATAAACCATATTAAAATACTTAAATATATAGAGATTTTAGACTTTAGAACTTACGTAATAAATAATTAGTATCTATGTACTTCTAGTTCGTTTTCTCGTTGGTATACGTCTCTCGGTAGTTATAAGCGCAGCCTCCACTACTGAGCATGAGGTACCTACCTATTATAGATTCGATTCTCGGGTTTTTCATCAGTAATTTCTCAATGGCAACCCAGAGACTGGATTTACCATAAAATTAAATATTTCGCAACAGGTTAGCCGCCTTTTATTTTATAGACTAGCCCGTCACTATTTTCAAGGCACTGTTACTCCTGAACGCCAGCATCATTAGTGGCGTCCGTCAGTGAGTCCGCCAGAAAATCGCCGTGACAATGAACTCGACGAAGTCCCGAAAAAAACAATTTAACTTTCTTGGATCCCGCAACGAAATGTTGAAAAGTGCCCACCCATCGAAAATAAGATAGAAACGTGATATGCTACGTAATGTTATTTTACTGAAACATTCATGAAGGATGTGGTAAATACAAACGAGTTCACGAGGTAAGTTTTCAATGAATTGTAACATCGATCGATTCTAGGTACACATAGATTGATCAGTCGGAAGAAGTTGAATTGAAATAAATATATATAGCTTTTTTCGATTAAGTAACTGGCCTTAAAAACCTTTCTATTAATTTACTTTCTACCTCTGACAGAAGGTTAAATCGAATCATTGACTCGCGTTGATTACTCCTTTGAAACCACTTATAGCTACCGAATTCCAATTTGTATTGAACTTGAGTTCAGGCTTACAACTAGGTAAATACTTGATTATCAGGAACTTAATTAGGTAGGTACCTACCAGCTGTAGTGATTGTAAATATTAATCAGGTTACCTACAAGAGGTATTATACGTGACAGATAGGTACGGTACATAAGTAAGTCCTGCGTACACATCAAGTAGGTACCTAGCTACTTACGATCTAAATAAAACAAAGACAGCTTAGATTATGTACCTAACTACCTAAGGTCTAAGTTAATGAGCCAAGTTTGTAAATCACGTTGGTTACAAAACTACAGAACTTCCTCCACGTCTATCGCGTTCTAGTTTTACCTTCTGTCAACGCCCGATGGGAAAAAGGCTTGATTCTTTGTGTGTACGATGCACGTTTGACGCGAAAATATTACATACTTATCTTACAGATACAATTATACTAAGTAGTTGAGCTACACCTGGATGTTAGACGGAAATTCCTGGTAATTGTTACATGGTGTAGTGCTACCCCAGATGTGCCGGTTAATTGTTTTACATAAGGCTCGCGACAGACGGGCGCGGGCAACCCGCTGATACCTACTTTTTGTTTCGCAAACAGAAGATTTGCATTTTAATTTACTTAATACAATTTCTGCTTTTAGTGTAGGTAGCTTTAATATTCCGCTGCTTTCAAAATTGGTTTTTTCCATCAGGAATTTCTCAGTAACCGCCCAGAGTCTGGATTTGTGCCCGGTTAATGGCAATAGGCTTTCCCCTTAGAAATGAGACTTAAACATAGGTAACTGGAGAAATGCGGGCGTATTACAGGTACTAGGTACCTTCGGAGATGCAAGCGTTGTTATTTATTTATTTATTTAAGTGCACACAAAATACTTAAAAAATAAAGAAGAGAAAAAAGATATAAGAACACTAAGGATAAAGATAGAAACAAAAGGTACTGTATGGTACCATTATATTATGTTATGATAAAAGTTTTAACCCAGCAAAGATAAATTTTGTTAGGTAAGAAATCCACTCTGAGTAGCCGAATGTCGCCATTTTCATAGATAAATGTGCTAGACGTGTGAGCCTATAATAGCTGCAATAAGCCACGCACGACCAACCCCTTTAAATCAAAACACCATTTAGGTCTGGCTATAAATTACAAAAGGAGAAAGCCGGTTTAAAGAAAACACGTCTTGTGCAATAGATAGCATTCTTTTATCACTTGCCTAAAAATGAGATCACATCATTTTCCGAAACTTAAACAGGTTGTCACCATTGCTTTTTCTATATTATGCATAATACGAGTAATCGGTGGTTCGCAGAAATCGTATTTTCAGAAAATTCACTGTTTAACCTCGCAGTATCACACCCGCGCGATGGTTAACCGCATCGCGTCTATCAGAACAGGACCTAATTGTATCTCGCTGGTTACGCCACAGGTGTGCACGCTACTCATAATCACTGCTTGTGGGAATATAGTTGTTTGTGCCTGTGTGCAATTTTCAGTAATTTTCCCCACATTTTCCAAAACCTAAATAATGTAGGTACCATAGCTTTTTCTCTATAACGCACGTTACAAGTTATTGCTGGTATAGATCGCATAAATACAATTTCCAGGCATATAATACGCCGTCAATTTGAGTGAGAATGGTGATAAATACAAATGTCTTATATACATGAGAAGAGGTTACTACTATTATCGTACTATCGGGTACTAGTATTATCATTTTTATTGCCGCAGCATCACTCCCACGCGATATTTAACGGCAATCTGAACAGAACCTAAGGGTCAGCGCAGACAGAGAAGAATAATCCCCGCGCGGTCTCGGGCATTTTCTTTACGGATCGCGTATGATTCCCGCTTATCTTCGAGGACGCGCGAGCATTTTTTGTCAGGTTCAAGCATTTATGCACTTAAACACTGTTTTAAGCTTTCACGGTTTACAACTAAACTTGTACTGTCACTTACGGGATATCTTCCGTGAACGAAAGAAATCCCGGAAGAAACACAAAAGAAAACGAGAAACACGGAAGATATCCCGTAAGTGACAGTACAAGTTTATTTATGCACTTTATTGTAATAATTTTAAAGTTTATTTTCAAGTGCGTTAATAAAATCCTCTCCGCTGCGCTCCGTTCTGTCTGCGCTGACCCTAATAGTATCTCGCTGGTTAAGCCACAGGTGTGCACACGGTTCATAATCACTGCTTTTGATAATATTGTATGCACAGCTCTAGTTCTAAGATGACAATTAACGTCTAGCTCAGAAGTTTGCGTACTGTGTCTGCAAACAGGGGAGATAGATGGCGCAATTTCCAGGGAAACGGTTATCTTAATATGGAAGTTGGTAAAGCTACTTTAGTTGTAAATTTACTTTTGGATGTATGGTCCTCTTAAGGTTGTTTAAATTATAACACGTGACTGAGGATCTTGTCTTTCCTTACCACCGGGTAAGGAAAGACAAGCATGCGTCAAAATCGAGATTGTCTTAGTTGGCCATCTAATGGGAATTTTTAAACTAGTGATAGACTCCTTCCCTGCTGCACTTCTGAAAATAGGTCTCATTGCTGATACCTAAGGATGTCTTCCTTCTTCTGGCTATGGAATGACCGACACGAGTTGTCATCAATCGACATAAAACAACCATTTTCTAAAATCTATCCTACCTAAAACTCGCAGGTAAAAAGGTTGGGTCCGAATTACTTAGAATCGAACTTTTTTGGGTAGGATTCGACATCGTATGAAGTAATTTCCAGGTATTTCCACTCGGTCGCGTGTCTATCACAGCCGGAGACCTTTTCCTTATTTAGGTGTTCCCATGTCTAGTGGAATGGTGAATATTCTATGAGTCTTCGTAGGTAAATGACAGCCGAATGCGTTGCGTAACCCTGTTAGATTAAACCAAGGATTTTAATTCAAAGCTTTTTCTATCCTGTACAGTTTAACCATGTACGAGTATGTATTTATTTTCTCACGGCACTTAAGCAAGCGTTATTCCCAGTTTTTGGTTAGCTACATTACCTGCCACACTTGAGATCGCAGATAGCGCTCGCGTTCCGTTCTGCCATTATCGGGGCTTCACGCGATTCTTGGCACCATGACCTCTGTTTTGTTATTGACTTTCCTCTGATGCTAAGCCAAAAAGTGGGTCAGGATGTATGAGGAAGGTTGATGAATTCTGTTTGATTACACAGCGATACCCTAGCGATGTGTCGCTGGAAGTTTGTTCAAGGCATGCGCTAGGGAGTTATGTGTAGCGTGCTGTCTTTACTTACTAATTAGGCCAGTCGCTCATAGCAGTTGAAAGGAGCAGCTAGTGCGAGTGGTGAGGAGTGAAAAGATTGGCGAGGAGTCGGTGTACGTGTAACGTGTGGCGACGAGCGGCTCGGCCGACAGTCGCGCGGCAGTGCGCATGCCCGCCACTGCGCCACTGAGCGCGCGCTCCCCCTGGCGGCGCGGCGCCGCAGTGAGTTGCGTAACAAAAGCACACTCGGCTCCCAACGCTACGCTGAAAACTTTCGGCCGCTCGGCCCGCGCCTACGGGATGGAGATACGTAAATTCATATAAAACTTTTCCGCGGTGCGCGCCGTTAGACTCGCTGAAATTCTTCTTATCTAATTGGATAGTCTTGGCCGTGGTCGGATCGCCGCTTCTGCTTATTTTTAAGTTGTTGAAGTTTTCTCTTGAAGTTGACTGTGGCAAAAAGTGAACTGTTGCGGTTTTGCCGGCCGCTTTTATAATAGTGTGGACTTTCCGAGTGTTGTGTTCACTTGCTTTGTTTTTCTTTGCTCGAGTGGTGGCCTGACGGTGGTCTGCGTGGTGCTGGGAATCGATACTGCGGTGGGAGCGGCGAAGGTATTTATTTTTTATTACCTTTTGTATTAAATTATAGAGCAGTAGCTTTAAGTAGAAACGTGCCTGTAACTATATTTTATCGTTACGCCTGAAAATATGCGGGTAGCGCTGTAAATTTTCACTTTAACTGCCCATTCTGTTAAGTATGTAATAAGTTAATAACTTTGTAATGTGTTTTTATTTAATTTACATGAAGTAAAATATTCTAATATTCTCGTACACGTAATTTTCTTTTTGATGTAAGTTTAGTAAAACTCAAATAAACTTTTCGAGCGCAAAACTGTTTAGAAAAGCCTGAATAAAGATTTAGACCTCTTATATTATATTGTACAGGCGAAGCACGTAACTATATTCAATAACTCTTCAAAAAAAAAAGTACCTTTAAATATATTCTATTTGTCCTGTCTAATGTAGCATGTAGTTCTAAACGGTTCGTCTCGCCAGCCTGGCTGCCGGCGACATTCACCCATCGCTTACACTTTCCACGCCGAAATTTTATTCCCAAATTTGGGATACAGCCAAACCAGTGACGTAGATATCTTCGTTAAACTAGGTCACATAATATAGGTCTGGAGTTAGACTTCTTTTACGACCATGTGTAAAATATTACCGAACATAAGTACCTACTATGATATTAATTAGATGTATTTATTTGTCTATTTATAAAATGTATTTGAAATAGTTGGCGCGCACAACTTCCTTTGTCGTTTCATTGCACCGCTGTGAAAACGTTACTCATTATATACTACAATGTACGTACTACATACAAAGTAACACTATAACCAACTTGAAAGTATGAATTTCTTTTCTATATAGCACGGCTGACGTAATAAGTTATACAAGTTTCTTTGCTTTGTTCAAGCTTACATTTCTTTGGTATTCTTAAGAACGTGATGTGTAAAATTTACTCAATAAAATGTTCATTAAAGTACCCACGACTTCAATTGTAAAAATATGAATAAAACAAATAACAAGCACCGGTTAGCTACGTGTTTTATGCGCACACAATACCTTATCAAACGTAATAGGGGTGCGAACGAATTCGTGTTAATTTATTTGTTTAATTTCAGCTATAGGGTTGGGCAGAAATTAATTTATTTTCCGGTAAAGGATTGGGGTGTAATTATAGAGGAAACTGATAAAAAAAGCTCGACTATTATGGAAAACCGGTTTCATTCTCACGACATAACTTATCTTTATAGGCTAGTCAATTGTTAAACCAAAACCTTAAGACTTTTACCTAAAACACATTACACAACCAGAAAAAAAAAATACGGCATTTTTTTTGTAAAGGGTTTGTAGCTCCTAACTTATAACACTTCGTCGTAATGATGCCATTTGGGGAAGCGCTACGCTTTGCTTTCTCACTATGCCATGCCATGCCTAATATGCCATGGATTACACCATATATCGGAATCCACGGTCTACCAAAATAACTCATACTGTGACGGTAGATAATTTGCCACTTGGTATAACAGCCGACTACCCAGAGGTCCTAGACACATTTTAGCCACTTTCTAAGCGTTAATATGTTGCGCTAAATTTTCATTGGGGGGGGTACTAGGTGGACCGATGACCTGGTGAAGGTTGTGCTGGGATCCGCTGGATGCAAGTCGCACGGGACCCGGTCAATGTGGTGACACTTGGGGGATGCCTGTGTCCAGCAGTGGCCGTCTTTCGGCTGTAATGTTGATGATGATGAAGCGTTAATTGATTCTACAAAGTCTTCCAACAGGACTGACATAAGATTTTAGTTTTCTTCTTTGTCATTTTGTCTAGGCGTACAGAGTAAACGAGAGCAGCGGTGGCCCAGTGGTGGCGGTCCCAACTTACGAGCAGTAAGTCGTGGGTTCGAACCCCGGCAGGCGCATTACTTTGTGTAATTTATTTCATCACCACTGCTCTCAAAACGGTGAAGGAAAACATCGTGACGAAACCGGCATGTCCTAGAACCAAAAATTCGAGGACATGTGGCATCTACCAACCCGCACTGGGCCCGCGTGGTGGATTATAGCCCATTCCCTCTCATAGAGAGGAGGCCTGTGTCCCAGCAGTGGGAACATTATAGGCTGATTATGATTATGATGTACAAAGTAAACTGGATGAATTAGGGTGCCTATCGTCTTTCTTAGAGGCTGTTTTAATGAACCACACATACGATACCACAATGATGTCTAAACCCAACTATAAGCCATGCGAGGGACACTCTTGCTTCGTATTACAGAAATAACACCTCAGTTCGGCGCCGTTTCCCCCTGAATCAGTTTGATGAACGACCTCGTAAAATTGTTAATGCTCTGTTTGAACCGCGGGCGACATTCGTTGAGATTACAACTAGCCACTATACGTGACTTTATGTTGATTAAAACATCTATGTTTGTTCAGCTAATCATGTTAACATACAAAAAATACAAATACAAAAATACAAAAAGTTTTATTCAAAAAAATTTGTTACATCAATGGGTGGTCGTGTTTGGGGACTCTTTTTAAGCAATATTTGCCTGTGTTAAGAGACCCCGCTCTTCCATAGCATAATAATTACAGCAGTAACAAATATGTGGGTAATTAAACTTAAACTTATACTTAATTACTTATTTCTATTATCATTATTTATTTTTATTTTAAAAAGGAAAAACAAGAGTTAAATAAATAAAAAAATAAAATAAAAAAAACATAGTAACAGCAAAAACAAGAAAATAATGTAAAAGTGTGTGAGTGACGATTGCGAGTGTAAATGTGTGTGTGTGTGTGTGAGTGTGTGCGTGTGTGTGTGTGAGTGTGTGCGTGCGTGTATGCGTGTGTATGTTTGTATTTGATTTTTTGATTGCAGTTTTGCGAGATTGGATGTGTGTTTGTGACAATTGAGTAACATAATCATAATATCATCATAACATATCTTGCTATTTAATGTATTGTAGAAGTGCCTCTGTCTCTTCATATGTGAGTTTTTTTATCCAATTTGTAACGGTTTTCCTACAATAGATCAGTAAAAGTCAAGTGGGTGGCAGAATATTCTAGAAAACCTGGTACCAACAGGGGAGAAAAAACCTTTGATAGGTCTTTTTCGTGCTAAGGCTGCTTGTTTGAAGGAATAAATACAGAATTAAATCAGAAAAAAAAATAATTTACGCTGCGGGTCTATTCAAATGTAATGTTCAAAGGCTCTCTCGTTTGTATTGATTTCATTTCTCGAATCGACTAAACATAACTAACATCATAATTATTTTAAACCATACGATACGATACGTTTATTTAGATAATATTTTCAAACATAATATTAAGTCTGTGTTCTACAAGAATATATTGAATTGAAGATCCACGACTGAGTTTCATGAATCTCGATTAAAACTAACACCTCCGATAATAATCTCGACTTCAATCTAGTTTTAAATCGAGATTTATGACAGATCATCCTTCTAGAAGATCACGACAACATGTTTCATTTAAATGCGTGTCGCAACCCTCTTTTCCTACATACCTATAGCTACACAGGATCTAAAACCTCTCAACCTTCGAACCAATTCGTCTTCGAAAGGATCGCCTCCCGCGTCACGTTTTAAAATCGCCGGAGCTCCGGCACGTAGCTAGACATTTATTGGATAAGGACCCAGAGGGAAAACCTCTCGAGGGAAGAGGGAAATTATCTTACAAACACCCAATTTGTTCTGTACATTATCGCACTTCCAATCGGGACTTACGTTCCAGTTTGTTTCACAAAAGAGAGGGTAACGGTGTTCTTTTCTACTGGTGTAAACAGACAGCTTTAGCAGTAGGTACAGAAGTCTTTGATTACGATCTTGCCCGGAGTATTATTCTTTCCTATTTCCGCACACAAGCAGCATTTGTTTTTCCCCAGATTAAAGCATAGCGCAATCAATAGCATTAATGGCACATGAGACTTTTCAGCTTCGTATCGTGTCATTCAATCAATTTCAATTTCCTTTAAAGTAGGTCATTTGTAGTGCCTATTTAGTCCAAAAGAAATGCAGTCATCATGTCATAACTAAAATGACTTAAAAAAACTTCAACTGTTACGCAGATCAAGCTATCATTTGTTTTGTTAATCGATCCAAGAAAGTCCTTAGTCCTAGTCCGAAAACAAAGGAAAGCTCGTAGAAAATAAATCTCAATGTAGGCCTTATATGAAATATCATTATGAAGATAAAATTGTTGGAGTAGTGCCAATAATGTCGCGAAAACCTCCTGACCTCCTATTTAGATCATAAAACGAAATCAAGTCTAGGACGAAGTTGGTTTCTTTGTTTAGCTAGGTTAAAATACTTGAGAATTCATAAACGGATAATTGAAATGGTAATGTTCAAAGGCTCTCTCATTTGTAGTACAATTTATTAATATGATTAGGTAGAGGAATGTCTGCTGGGTTAGTAGAGTAGGCAGCAACGCCATTTAAATGAATATTTGAGATAGTGTTGGAATTGCAGCAGTATTAAATCTAAAATTGCAGCTAGTGTTTGTGATTAATTTATTTATTACATTTAGTACTAGTAGTACCACTAACATTATCGTCTTCCATTCATCAGCAAACAAGTAACAAGTTCAATCCAGGACTGGTGTCCGAGAAGGCGTTGAGCATCATCAGTGTACGCGGTACAGAGGAGGTGGATCAAACTACAGTGAGACAAAATTAAACATATGTAGAACAATTTATGCTTTCAAGAGAAATTATAATTATTTGAAACAAAAAATTGACACAACTCCGCATGTAAATCCGAAGCGTCGTCGGTATAAGCATGTATAATTCAACACACTGTGGTCATTTGGTCAACAGCACGCCTAATTTTGTGATGATGCATTGTTATCGCAAAGTCATGTTCAAATAGGGAGCCATGTTCAAAATACGTGGTTATTTACCATGTGCTAAAAGCTTTTTTTTTGTCACAATTCTGCTATACCGACCAGCTCATTTATGTGAACTCTGGTTGAATCCAAAATAGAAATATATATCACAAAATGTACGTAAAAACATAGGTGCGTAATATTCATACATCCATCTATTCATCTTACTAATATTAGAAATGCGAAAGTTTGTAAGGATGGATGGATGGATGTTTGTTACTCTTTCACTCAAAAACTTCAGACCGGATTTGAATGAAATTTAGCACACAGATAGTTTATGACCTGGATTAACATTTAGGATACTTTTTATACCTATAGTATGATCCCGTGAGACAATGTTCGAACACGCGGGGGACCCGCAGGCATAAGCTAGTTCATACATACTCCTTAACATGTTGTTCCACTGTTGGCCTGTCGGCAAGGTCTTCCCCATTTTCTTACAGTCCCCTGTATGTTTCACCTAGATGCACGATTAGAGTAGCTTCCAAAAAAATTGATTCGATTTCAGTCCAAAATAATATCGATAAACAAAATTTTAATAGTGTTTATACTCCTCATCAACGACGTAGTAAAACAACAATTAATATGAAACATTCAGGTCATATCTACCTGCTTGCCAGAAATGTTTCACCTTTCACTATCCACACGGTGGGTGTTGTCTGTCAAAATGGTGATAAAATTAGATCGTGAGGCGTGACGGTGCCACCTTGCTCTTGACGAAAATAAATAATGTCATTACAATACCCTACGTAACTTACGTAGGTATGTCGGGTTTTTGTTCACTTTGATTTTTATGTTTTCAAGCTACACACGTTCGCCATTATTACTAAATTATTAATAAACAAAATGCAGGGCAAAAGAGCCCTTGTCTTATCCAGTCTTATCCAGGTCTTCTTAAAAAAATTATGTTCTTCGACCCGATTATATTACGAATTTCATTAATAATTTATTTTTTTGTAATACTAATATACTATACTAATTCCTGATTCTGGCAACAGAAACAAAACAAAAATACAGCTGGTATTAACACTCTAGAACTGTTAATCTCAACGCATTGCAAACTTTTGGCATATAATTTAGCCGCGGAAAAGCCTCCGTAATATTATTTATTTCCTGCCTAATGCATAGGTTTGGTTCTAGAACTTTCGTACATATATAAACTCACGCCTTTTCCTATGGGGGTAGGCAGAAACCACAAAACGCCGCCTGCTACGATCCTGACATACTCCATTTGCCTCGTCCACGTTCATAGATCCGGTCATACAACTTATGAGCTTGAAAATGTCCCACTGCATGTCAAAAGAAACGAGCTTTGATGAACATATCGCACACTGCCCGCCGAGTTCAAATTCTCAATCCAAGCTTCCTCATAATATCTTCCTTCTAAGATTATAAATTAACCGACATTAATATTTGAATCAGTATTCCACCTCGTATCAACAAAGACTAAGAGTAACTGCTATAATAAAATTAACGCAGCCATTTTCTCAAGTCCTCAAGAGTGATAACAGCAGAGGGATCGTAAACACAGCGTCCTAAATCCCGACGACTTCTAACAATTGTTCGCCGATGTCGAGATTTTGCTTAGGTACAAGCGACAATGATGTTTTCATACGCAGTTTTCCTCCTATGACAGCTATAAAAGTGTTGTAAAGATACCCTGGTCATGTCAGTAGGTTATTTTTCGGACACAGTAATATGAAGAGGTCGGAGAGGGTTAATGATATCGTTAAAGAGACGAAGTCGATGTTTTTGGAATATCTTGTTTGTTAGTCCGTGTGTGTGTGTGTCTGTGTACAGGGTGGAAGGGGCGCCGACTCTAAAACAGCTACCACGTATTCAGTACATCATTCTGAACCCTGGGTGGGTGGGTTTTCATAGTAATTTTCCGTCAGTTATAAAAAAAACCAGCTCTTTTCTACAAATCTGCAATACCTACACGGTAAAATGTATGGAACGGCTGATTTTTTTTAATTACCTATGAAAAATTTCTATATTGGGGTGATCAGACAGAATGATATACTGAATATGTGATAACTGTTTTAGCGTGTGTCCTAGGATTCCACCGAGTATTTACCTACGCACCAAGAAAACTGTTGAGTGGATGTCATGTCGTGTCAATGCCACTTGCAATTTTGTTTAAGCGCCACGTTGCATCGTCTAAAATAAAGAACTTTTGTCATATTAAGCTCAGTGGTGACAACGAGATGTTGTCGCAAAGAGCGGAAAATACACTTAAAGGATTATTTTTCTTTCTATAAATTATACATTCGAATAAATTGCTCTCTTGTCTACGATAACCTAGTTTGCAACTACGATTGAACGGAACTGTGGAAATTCCGCTCTTTCTTGGAACAAATTGTTGGAAACGGGTAATTTCTTTTTCAAGGAACTGATTACGGGCTAGAAGTACTTACGTTCAGGTATATAATTTGATTAATCAATCAATGATTGATTGAGTGATTGCTAACTTAGGCGATTGTTTAACAATTCATGGGGTTACAAGTTACAACCACTGTTCAGTTCAGGGTTGAAACTGTTTGGTAAGTTTATTATGTCAAGAAGTTATTTTCAAAAGACTTGATAAGACTTTTATTTCTTTCTTTCATTTGTGGATTTGTGCCCGCTTGATGGCAATAGGCCCGCCTATTATTGGGACTTAAACACAACTGGCGACATGTGGGTGTACTATTAGGTACACCACAGCCTAGCCCTTCGGGAATAACAGCCGTGCTGTTATGTTATGCAGTATGCTTCATAATTAGTTAGTTTTAAAACTATAGAGGTTTTCGGGTACGATACTATCTATTTCAATTCGTCAAAACAACAGTTTTCAGCAACCCATTCCTTATCCAATTAGTTTTCAATTAAAAAGCATGCCTTGAAAGGAAAATCTATAACCGGTAAAGCTCATTAGTGTCGTCGCGTCAGTAAACTGCCTCATATAGCGACAGTCAACGACCTTGCGTGTGAGTCGTGTGACATACTCTTTTCCCCATACTCCATATTCCCATAGTACGCAACCATTGTATGATAATATTTATTTACGAGCTACCTATGGGTTATAAATACATTGCCGAGCACCTACATCTATCTATAGTGTGAGGGACTTCGGGACGCGACGAACGAAACTAGTTAAAACTGGATTACTCATTAACGTTTGTTCTGTGGGAAATAAATTAGTATAGTACGCAGTTTGTTAGTAGCATTGCTTTTGTGTTCCACTGTAATTGATATGAGATGTGATTTGCTGTGACATATTTTTTTTTTGTGTGTCATAATGTGCGTTTTGTTGCTGTGACGTGCTTAATCAATATGTTTTCTTTCTTTGCTGTTTTGGAAATTTTTCGTCGACTTCCTCAAACGGAAGGCATGAGGATTTTCCATTAAAAAACTAGACGATAAATCGCAAAAACGGAAATATACGCTATATTTCCGTTTTTGCGATTTGATTACCGAACTCTAAAAATGGATGCTATTTACAACTAAAAGCTTGACATTGTTTTCGAATATCGTAATAAATTTAATAAATTCTTGACACGTGTCACAGCCATGCATGTTAACCACAGATTTTAACAATATTTATGTGTGTCACTGAAAAAGCCAAATTATGGCAAAGCTCAAAGAGCAGAACATTTTTCAAACAAAAATGTTACAATATTGCACATAAATTGTTATTTATGACAGCTATTTCCAGCGCAAACATACCTAAACGTTGCCTGAAAGCAGTCTTTCTCTCTCAAACTCTGAGCATTTATTTCAATTATACCAGTTACAGGGACTTAAAACCCAAAATATACAAGAAAAAGCTACAGTCCAAGCTACAAGGCACAATATCTGTGGGAGTATTTGCCCATTCCAAGGCATACATCTCAATGGAGAAGAATGGGCAAGAAACTCCTTGAACACTCTTGAAATATTCTTTCTTTTTCGTGTGGTAAGTGCCTAACCTAGTGTCAGAGTTTTTATGACGCTCATGGACCTCTGACTTGGCTTTACATCGAGAAATATCTCTCAGGCATGCTAGTTTCCTCACGATATTTTCCTTCACCGACGCCAGTGATAGTTATAACTCTTTAAATCAAAAATATTATTACAACCTCCACCTATCGACCTCTCTTAACAATGAGAAGATTTCAAGTGAGCATGGTACAGTTTGCGTCTTGTACATGAAAAGCAGTGCATCGGTGACTGAAACTCCTGAAAGGTACATAACCCAGATGAGTGGACAACAAAGGCTATTCATAAAAGACAATCGAGTTCTTGCTTGTTACAACACAATTGTACAATTGGAATTGGAACATCACGTTGTTCAAATGGAAAAGAAAAATTGATTAAAAGTTTAATCAGCAAAAACAACATCGGTGACAAAAACCCTGTACCCTGTTGCGGCCAAACTGTGCGAATTTGTTGGCAGATGCAGCTATGCCCTATTTTTTTTTCACTGCTTAAAACATGGACAATGTTATTGTACGTTGGTTTGTTTAGCGTAATTTACAATCTCTGTTTTAAGCTTTAATAATAATTGGTAATCACGAAAAATATCCCGTAACCGTAAGTGACAATTTAAGTTTCGTGTAATTTACAATGATTACAAATAGATCTCTGTCAAAAAGAAAATTTGCTCGTAGGGCCTAGAGGACTGGTTCGAGGAGGCACGGGAAAAGATCTCATGAGGATAATACAGGCTAATAAAAAAGGGCCTAGACACAGTAATATAAGTGCCATATTTCTACAGCAAATTTTCAAGATGGACCTAAGCTTTTCGTAGTAATACATATTTGACTATTCCACCATCGTTATCACCCTAGATCTATGAGTTATCGCTGTCTTTTAACCTTTTACAGTCTAACCACAATTAAGTTTCCTTCAAATAACACAAAATCGATACTTGCTTGCTTTTCATAATATTATCTACCGTAGGTTATAAACCGTAGAGAGAGTTTATGCGGTTATTGATCAACATGCACCTATTAATAGTCAGTTCTGAGGTCGGTCACACTCCAACTGTACTACTGCCTCGCTGGCTTGCGGCTAGCTTTTAATAAAACATGCGACGGAAACGCTATCGATTCGATTTGAATACGGACGATAGACGTTTGATCAAGTTGGTTCGGTTTTTTGTACCTATTTGGTACCTACATTCATCTATCTACGCTACCTATTTACTTTGATCAAAGTGAATAGGAGGGAGATGAAGGTAGGAGACAATTGTATCTGCCTTGTGAGTATTTAGCTAAATAATGAATGTCGAATTCTCAACAACAAATTAGTAGCTATTCGACCAATCTATCAGTTACCAGTACCCTCATCATAATCAACTGTTCATGTGGTTGATGACTGTTGAACTAATAAATTAAACACAAAAGTAAGAAAATTACAAAGCTTAGGCTCCAATTAAACATTATTTGTTCGTTTTAATGACTAAATCCATAAAACCTTTAAGTATTTTCATAATGTTAAAGTTACGAGAGGAATGAAATAAAACGTAGCGCTAGATTTTATTTCATTTCAATCATTGTCACACTTGAAATAACCTGCACCTTACTATAATTTTAATAGTAACATGTACAATTTCGCCGACCGCCATACATGATGGAGCCAAGGACATGAATGCGGCATTTCGCCCAGGCTTCTATTATTCATTTCGCCTATTACTCATTGTACCTGACTTAAGAACTTAACTAGGCTATATTACTGTACTAGGCGATCGATACAAATGGTATAACTACTTAGTTACTACGTTTGTTTAACGACATATTAAAGCTTACATAACTGGCAACTTTGTGGTGTGGCAGTTTTTTTTTCTTCATGGCCATTTGTAATACAATTAGGTCAGTATGGGTAGAACTGTAGAAGTGAATTTTCTTTATTTCTTCATTGTGATCAGTGGCCACCAATCTGTTTGCAAACTAATGTTGATTAGGTATAGCTTTGACTGTATTTTTTGGAGATGATTGCTGACGTTTTAGAGAAGACTAAGTAAGAAGCAACTTAGTTACAAATTCGTTGCTACCAACTTACTAATTTCATGCTTATTTGAGTTTTATAGACAGTAAGTATACTCATCTACAGTGGACATGGCCCCCAAAATATTAATTTTCTTATAACCTATCAAACATATTTTCGTCATCTCTGTCCAAAGCTTCTGTTCTAACTAAGTACAAATAATCAAGTTTTCGAAGTTTGAAGTCAGCTGTCACATTTCCCTCTAAAAGTAAAGTAACGGAAAGGAATTAACCCGGGACAAAAGCGAGCATTCCGCCGACTTCACAGAATTAACTTTTGGTTACGCTCCGCTCGACTCAAAAACTGCAATTTCGACCGTTCCGCCATTTCTTTTGTACTGTTTCGTGTTTTAAAAGTCATTCAGTAGTAATTTACAATGTTTGAGAAATGCCTTTTGTGTTAAATTACACGAATGTTACTAATTTCTGTTTGTAAGCATACTGGGTAAAATATTTGGTTAACTAGGCGGAGACCTAGCTTTACTCGCATGTGAATAAAAGAGTGATGAATATAAATACTGATGGATGGAGCGGGAGAGGAAGACCAAGGAAACGATGAATGGATTGTGTGAAGACTGATATGAATGAAAAAGGAGTAAATGATAGCGTGACGATTGACAGAGGAGAATGGAAGAAAAAAACGTGATGCGCCGACCCCAAGTAACATGGGACAAGGGCAGGAGATGATGATGATGAGGAGATCTAGCTTATTTTAAAATATGAATGGGAAAACTAGTTTCAACAGAGAGTCTTTACAGGCTTATCTTGTTGTGCAGTAACTAGGTTGTGGAGGCAAAATTGGTAGTCGCTCCATGTAAAGTATTGGTGTTCAGCTTGATGTACACCTGAACACAGTTGGGCAAAGGCTAGTCAGACGATGTTGGTGTTACACTGACTATGCTCTTTTTTAAGACCATATCAATCAATTTCTCAAAAATAGATTTAAAACACCGGTATCTAAACCTTATCCATTTAATCATTCTCACCAAAACATGAGTCTAAGTGAAGCCATACACCTATTGAGTAACAACAAAACCACCTTTATTCGAGCTGCGGTTTTAGACTCACACCGTAAGTAACACACGGTAGGCGGTGACTAATCACCGATTCAAACGGATAATTTGCTTTGCCCGGATAATCCGGATTAACCGGTTTGAGCTCCCCATCGAACATTAACTGCTTCCGGTGAACCGGGCTCGGGGTGAATGCCACGGATTAGGTAACGGCTAACTGAGCTATTTTGTTTCCTGGATGTCTTGTAACACTAAAATCTAAAAAAAAACAAGATTTTCTCGCTTCAATGGTTTGTACTTGAGTACACACGTTTTTTTTAAAAAATAGGAAGCTAATCGTCAGTATTTGTAAAAGATCCAATTTTTTCAGCTACCTAAAACTGAACGAATCATAAAAATTGCTTCCGTAGTTTTCGACTTATCCTCATCCATCCACACCTTCAAAACAAACACAGCGATCATAAAACATTTTTAGTTTCAGACGTTACTAGGAATTATTCGTAAAGACGTTGGCTCAGTAATTCCGGAGATTAGTGTTCACACACAATGACGTAATCTATCATTAAGTCTAATTGATTCAGTTGACACACTGTAAATATTCAATGTTACACTTCCTTACTAACAGTTCTCGAAATGTTAATTGTTTGTACAAGTAATGCCTTGTTTCAGTACTGAAAAGTACGAAGAAACTAGCGCTGTGTTTAGATACCGTCATGGAATAAACATGTTGATGGATCGCGGATGGATGGATGGAGAGGAAGACCAAAGAAAAGATGGATGGATTGTGAGAGTAATGATATGAAGAAAAAATTTGTAAATAATAGCGTGACGATTGACAGGGGAGAATAGAAGAAAAAAGTGTTGCGCCGCCGACCCCAAATACCACGGGACGAGGGCAGGAAGATATGAGGAAAATGTTGGGAGGAAAGTTTTGAGTATGAATGTGGATGGGTATATGAGTAGAGGAAGACCAAGAAACGATGGATGGACTGTGTGAAGAATGATATGTCACGAAAGGAGGTGTCTGATGAGATGACGAGTAATAGAGAAGTATGGAAGAAAAAGACATGCTGCGCCGACCCTAAATGAATTGGGATAAGGGCAAGAGAACGATGAGGGCAGGAAGATGATGTTCTACACCTTTAGGTTAATTTATTTGCACCTTCTAGAAAACTGACAGTATATACTTTCTTATTTTTTCCGACGACGTGTTGTCAACATTTTCAATGGAAATTACAGTTTGAAACTGTGATATGCGTCCACTATATGGGACGGAAAAATGATTGAAAATTACCCAAAATTTTACGCTCTTTGACCGTGTCTAGATACGTTTAAAATATAGACAAATTACCTTTAAGTATATAAAATCGTGGCTAAATAATAAAAGCCGCTCGGGTCGATCTTCAGGTTAAGCCGCGCCTGCTTGGGTTGGTCCGTGGATGGAAGACCACCCATTATTTAACGAGTTTCCTCCGTGCCTCAGAAAGCACGTTGAGCCGTTGGTCCTGGTTTTGTAGATCTTTGATAGTCGTTACAGGTAGTCAGTGGCCAAAACATCTAAAAACCAGTCTTACCAAAGGGTATCGTATTACCCAGTACTAACTGGGTTGTGGAGGTCAGATAGGCAGTCGCTCCATGTAAAATACTGGTATTCAACTGCAACCGGTTAGACTGGAAGCCGAACCCAACATAGTTGTAAAAGGCTAGGCAGATAATGATGATCAAGTTCTATGTATTAAGTAATAGGTCTTTAACTATAAGTACTGAACCCGGTCCTGTTCTGTGGTGTCTATGTACGTACTCTAGGTTCTTAGGTTTTATTAAAAAAAAAACTGTGAATTTGCCAATTTTTTCTCACATTTTATTGTGCTTGTAACTTTGACGTTATAGCTATATTTTTCCCTATTTTCATTTTTATTGGATTCATTGTCAAATTATGTACCTTTTAGAGTTTAAAAACCGTACTAGTAGTTGCATATTACATCATAGGGTGGTGTGTTAAAACATCTGGTTCAATGTGCCATCAGTTTCGCTACTTCAGTAGGTATATTTTTGTCAAAGACTGTGTTTTGAGAATTTAAGATACGCAGTGCAGCGCAGCTTATTTCACTCTAATTGTTTGCAATTGCATCATACATAATTGGTTCTGACGAATAAAAAAATGATAGTACTTTTCATCAAATCATCCATACAATTTGCATGCATTTCGAAGTTTGTCATTTTTAAACCCCACCACTTAAGTGTGGCATATCAACTGTCTCTGACTAAAAACCAAATAATAACTACAACAACACATGTCTATTTACATATTCAAGTAGGTCTAGGTACCATTCATAATCAGCCTATAATGTTCCCACTACTGGGACACAGGCCTCCTCTCTATGAGAGGGAATGGGCTATAATCCACCACGCGGGCCCAGTGCGGGTTGGTAGATGTCACATGTCTTCGAATTTTTGGTTCTAGGACATGTTTCCTCACGATGTTTTCCTTCACCGTTTTGAGAGCAGTGGTGATGAAATAAATTACACAAAGTAATGCGCCTGCCGGGGTTCGAACCCACGACTTACTGCTCGTAAGTCGGGACCGCCACCACTGGGCCACCGCTGCTCTCACTGGGCCACCGCTGCTCTCACTGGGCCACCGCTGCTCTCAGGGTACCATTGTTCCAGTCTAATTAAAGCATTGTGAATTCATAAGATCAACATAGTTAGCTTTTTACTCAAATAATTCAAATATACAGCAAGAATAGGGATATAATTAGAACACGTGAAGCTGGGAACGTAAATATCATTATCATATTAACTAAACAAACAGCTAGCGAGCGCGTGTTCTCTCCTTCCAACGTTGAAGACTTAATTAATGCCGCTAACTATTTAAATTCTGAAGAATTAATTTTCTTATTCGTTAACACTTCAACATGAGCGTACCTAAGGTCCTACGATATGTTGTCAAGTGAATAATACTCAGATTCCTTGACAAAATGCGTTGTTACAAAATTACAAATGGGTTTATTGTTTATTTATGTTTCATTCAATGTTCACACGACAAAGAAAAAAATTATAGGAATTAACGTTCATTTGCACCTTTAATTTCATTTTTAGATCATTATTACGAGAATCCAAAGTCGTGGAACAGGTTACCAATCAATTTATTTTTTGCTTTTAATTATTTTGTGATAATGCGTTTAAGCTCAGTTTAAGTATCTATCTGTTTTACTGTGTTCTGTATCAGGTTCAGGAAGTTACTTCTAAGACAAACAAACAAACAATCACTTGAACCATTCCAGAAACTGAAATAAGAGCCTTCAGTAATAATTAAGAAGGTAAAGAGGCTGCTGACAAAGGTATTAGACATTGCCTACCTTTGATAAACCATTCATTTACTAGCAAAGGAAACCCTTTCACTGCTCATTACAGAATTATATTCACGGAATTACAACGCAGTTCCGTAATCATTCTGTGACTAGTTTTGAGCCGCAGCTCCTCTTCTAATTATCTTCTTTTAACCCTTTCACACTACAGCACCTACCTACCTATGCATAGGCGTTCCCGCACAAAAAGAGGGTTTGACAGATATTGCTCTCATTTGGACATTCAGGGCACTTGTTAATTTGGCGGGAATGGCCGACTGTGGCATTCGAAAGCTCCAAAGAGTAGCAATACATGGAGTGGTAGATGATACCTGCAGCGTGCACAAACGCGAAAAACTTAGTTTTATTTTACGCTAAATTGGCTTACGTTCGGCCGCAACTCGTCTGAATTCAAGTGTGTGAGCACGCCAGAAGAAATCGATTCACTCAAGCTTTGAAGAGATTCAAATTACAATGATCGGGAAACATAGATTTCTTTTATATAGGGGTCGAACGTGTGAGACGGCTTGAAGACAGCACTGATCAGGATTGGAGTTTCTTCTTCTCAGCATTTTAATGGTAATCTAAATCGAGTCCGCCCCTAATTTGGCTAAGAGTTTGACGCGTTTATAGCATTCATCAGTTCCTGTAATTAGAAAATATCAGATGGAGTTTTTGAAAACCTTTCATATGACTGTTTATCGAACGAAATCTTCCAAATGTCTATTCATCATCAGCGGTTTGGGGAATGCATTGTTTATCAAACACAGAACAGTTTTATTTGTATACTTAGACGTACACTAACAAATTTTTGGCAAGCTCCCATGATTTTAGTTTCATTTTAGTCTTTGCGATGAATGAAACACTCAGTAAGGTCTTCCTAAACGCTATACATCACCTAATTTAATAACGGAATGTCCGCAGGGCGGCTCGCTTTGTGTTCCCCTAATGCCATCGTCGCGTGAACAAATAAATACAATTAAGGTTTCTTTCATACTTTCATAATACAAGTTCGTGGAGACCGCAACGCGTCACTGTTATGACAAATATTGTCATAGCAAGTACCTGCGTATAATGTGTCTTTGCTGTAGCGTAGCAAGGTTGAAGTTTCTTTACCGACCTTCTTTGTGTATTGTTTTTGGTAGGTGTCTTTTAAAGGTTCCAAACAAAAGAAAATCGGGTTCTTTATAATCTCAGTTTCTTGTTTCATATTTTTAAGGAATTGTTCTTTCCTCGCGCTCATGTCGACTGGAGTATAAGATAAGTACCGTTGTAAAAAGAAAAGACAGTCAACAGGGCTGAAAAGTGGAAATCACATTTATGGAGGCTCTTCAAATGTTTCTCCCTTAACGAATGTTTGGTAAAAGAAATCTACGATTATGATAGCTATGTCTTAAAAAAAATGTTATACTTTGTACAATAAGCAATATAATATGCGATTAATAATCATGTCTGGTTGTGTAGCATTTTCCTTATTATGTTAAGATCGGCCTCCACAACCAAATGCAGCTGAATTTCAGTATTATACATGGAGTTGGAACAACTTCTTATCTAACCTCCAAAAACCAACTACTGGGTAACACGATATCTTCAAATTTCTGACTACCTATAACGACAACACCTTAGACCGGTATTGTAAAACCAACCTACAAAAATGATTTAAAAAACTTTTTTGCAAAAAATTAAAACCGAAACCAAAAACGCAAAAATAGTGTTCAGAAGTCGGCGACTTTTGTTTGTTTGATTCAGTTTTTTTGTCTCCGACTTCTGAAGCTAAAGTTATTTTTCACTTTTTTGTGTTTTTGAAGTCGGTATTACTTTTTTGCAAAAAGTTTTTTTTATTTTTCCTATTACAATACTATACATATAATATTTGCTATGCATTTAGTTTACAATGTCAAAAAAAAAAACATATCTAGTTGTACTGTACACATCTGTGTACACTCTCAGAGCATACAGGCGTTATGTTATCATCATCATCATCATCATCATTTCAGCCGAAAGACGTCCACTGCTGGACATAGGCCTCCCCCAAGAAGGGGGGTTTTGCCATAATCGCCACGCTTGGCAGGCGGGTTGGCGATCGCAGTATGGTTGTTATAAAACACAGAGAACGCTGCTGCCCATTCTCTGATAAGTCCCTTAGTCGCCTCTTACGACACCCACGGGAAGATATGGGATGGTGCTATTCTTTACGTCCGGACACCATACAGAACATTACGAACGTTACGTATATTATGTAACCACTGCCGAATAATATTCCTCCATATAAAAAAAAAACAATCATTGAAAACGGTTCTCAATTGGCGAAAATGTCGCTGAACATTTATTCATTCAAAATTCAGACGAATTGAATACCTCCTCCTTTTCTAAGTCGGTTAAAAATTGGCATAAAATTCATGTTAAACAAACACCGAAATCGACTCCACACAGATACGACTAACTGTAAAGCCTTCTACAAAATAAAATAAACTACAGGGAATATAGCATGAGCTTGATATCTGCATACGGCCGCAGATATCTGAATAAAGCTACTTAACAATGCACAAAGGAATTCTATTTGTCATTACCGTACCGACGACGGCGGCTAGATAGTTACTTGCTTTGATCATAAACGTTACAGACAGACAAAGCTCGTATATTCCTTAAGTTATTGAAAAGGTTCTATGTTTCAATAAATAAAGCAGAAGAGAGTAGATGATTGCTTATAATGAAACATGTGTAAGTTCGATTATCTATACAAGTAAATAAAATTGAAATGTCTGTTTGTAATTTCAAAATAACAACTTTTTATTGAATGCTATGGTGGTGGTAATGCTATGGTAGTATATACGGTATTTACTAATAACAAAAAACTTTTATTTTTGTTTGTTTCGGCTAGTCTCCAAAACGGTTGGACTGATTTTGACAGGAGTTTTACTTGCAAATAGCTGATGTTATAAGGAGTACCATAAGCTTACTTTTATTTAGAAAAAAGTTTAATGTTCCGTGCACAAAAATTGAACCTCTGAAAATGTTACAATCCGATTCAAATAGGGATGTGATATTTTTATAAACGCGGACGAAGGTCGCGGTCATCAGCTAGTAAATTATAAAACGCTCTAAAGTAATATCAGATTTTTGACATTGTTAAAAAAAGCCAAGGATGAAATTCTTATCAGTGAAATCCCCTGCAAAAACTATTTAAAATCGTTAAAAATATTAAAAATCAAACACCTAAATGATTGTCGGGTTTCAGCAAAAGATTTTCAAAATGATCGAACAAGAAAGACAACTTTGTTCAAACATAATGATGTAACAACTTTTGAAAGGTGTCGGTAAAACTTTGACGATTCAGATTTCCTGTAAGACTCAAAGTGATCTCTGTAACAATTTATTTGAATAAATTATGCCTAAGCGGTCGGCGCGGCGCTTTGAAAGAACCTCTGAGGTGAATTACAAAGAGATATTAAAAGGGCCGGAATAATATTGTTTTCAAATTTCAGTCATTATCAGTCGACCGATTTAATTCATTATAATCCTCGTTCTCTTATATCTTACTACTAATTATTTTTTGGTAAGTAGATACCTACTTCTTTAGCCGCTGTGATCTTGTAGATATGTCAAAACTTTTACACAATTCAACCGTTTTTCTGAATGTCCTGAATTTTCTAAAGTTCTCATTTTAAAAATGTTTCCAGTATCTATGATTAATATTGATAGTCATTTGTTTGTTTGAAACAACAAATGACTATCAATATTAATCATACTACAAAACAATAAAGGCAAAACAAAGTATTGTGCCCTAGATAGCAGGAATCTAGACAGATTGAATAGTTTGAAGCTAAAGCTGGAAGAGTAATTAAATAGCAGCGTGATTTATCTGCACCTAACTGCAGGCACTGAGCGGCCGGAATGCAATCAATTTCTAAGGTTTATATTCGTTATAGATACATGAAGCAGTTCTGTAGTCTATTAAGTCTTACGGGAGATGCAAGTGCCTATGATAATAATGATTTATACTTGATAGAATAAGAATGATATGAAATTATGATGACAAACTTCCATCGTAACATCATAACATAACATCACGCCTTTAAGGAACCCTTCGGGGAGGGTTAGGTGGAGGTGTACCTAATAGTACTTCGACATTTCACCAGTTATGTTTAAGTCCCATGTAATAGGGGGCGAGCCTATTGCCATCAACCGGGTACATATCTCCTCCGTGGCTGATACTGAGAAATTTATCAGATGCTAAAACCCAAGAACAATTTGCCCGACCCGGGAATCGAACCCAGGGCCTCATGCTCAGCAGTCGCGATTCCGACCAACGACGCAGGCCCTTTAGAGAATGTGTTTTACGTAAAATTATATCTTAATGTTTGCTTTCGTTAAATAAATAAAGAACTCTAATACAAAACATGATTATAGACCCAGCGGTTAAGCTGTGCTGTCTTTTATGATGATGGTGCCATCAAGCCGATTTCGGCCACAGCTACTGCATTCGATGGCTTTCTAGGGAGGGTGTCAAGAGCTTTGGTGTTTCATGTGTTCTCAAGTAACTAGTATATCCACCTTTCGTCGAAAAACTTCGAGCATACAGCGGGCAGTCTGTTAGAGTATGAACGAATTTAAGATAGTTACATTGCCTACATTATATAAATGAAACACGTCTTCTTTAACGTGTGTTTATTGCCTAGCCTGGTGTTTTTTAGCCGCCCAAGGGCCTCTGACTTGAATGAAACACATGACTGATAGGCTATCAAAAAAATAGCACACATCCTAAAACACTGAAGACATAAACATGACGTTAATTTGAAGGATACGATCCTTAGAGACTTTAAGGATCTTCCTTTCTCTCATCTTACACAACATCATCCATCACAAAAGATTTTAGGAACAATAGGAAGAAAAATAAGAAAGGTTTTTCTAAAGCCATCCAGCACGTTTTACAATGGCGATTGAAGTTTATATTAAGGAAGAAATATATTCTGGAACATATGTAGACCAAAGATAACACAAACGAGGCTTCACAGCGTAAGTACATAAGCTCAGTCATCCTCATAACGTATTCACAAGTAAGGCCGTCCCCACACGTTACGGTAATCAAGTCTCGCCAAATCCGACGTAATAATATTATCATTGCACGGATTATCTTGGGAATGCGTGGAACGCCGACACTGTTCCCATCCTTAGCTCGTAACAGTAAATATTTGTAGATGGTCGGTCCCTAATCTATTTTATTGCTCTTACCTTGAGGACGGCTGTCGTGTATGACATTCGAGTTCATATCAATTATCCGTTCTCGAGTGTGGCTCGGAGATAACGCGGGTTTAGGTTAAGTGTCGTAATATTTCTAATAGACAATTGACGGTTAAAAGATTTAATACAATAAATTACCGTTCTGTATAAAAAATCTACACTCTTTCAATGCATTCAAAACTCTACTTAGACATAAGTATAGCATAATCAGCCTATAATGTTCCCACTGCTGGGACACAGGCCTCCTCTCTATAAGAGGGAATGGGCTATCCACCACGCGGGCCCAGTGCGGGTTGGTAGATGTCACAGGTCTTCGAATTTTTGGTTCTAGGACATGCCGGTTTCCTCACGATGTTTTCCTTCACCGTTTTGAGAGCAGTGGTGATGAAATAAATTACACAAAGTAATGCGCCTGCCTGGGTTCGAACCCACGACTTACTGCTCGTAAGTCGGGACCGCTACCACTGGGCCACCGCTGCTCTCAAACTCTACTTAGCCCATAATTGCGGATCGATCACTTCTGGAGAAATTAATGCATTGGATGGGTAACTATTAACTTGTAATACTGATGATGAACTTTTTGTAATTTAAAATGTAATATAAATGTATATGTATGTCTTTATAATTGTTCTCAAGAATAAAGTTTCTTTTAATCGAATACAGCAATCGTACTTCGGGGAATTCAAGTCTATAATAATGTACTCAAAAATTACAAAACAGCTGTTTGCAACTGCTGCACAAACGTGCACATCGTAGGCGAAGTAAAATCGCTTCGCTTCGTAGGTGCTACACATCGTAGGTACAGCATTGACGCTTCGCTTCATAATAATATACGCTACACAAATGCTACGCAAACGCAACGTCTACTCAGAATACAATCGGCAATTGCACTCTAAAATCTTACTACTATTATAAATATGAAAGTTTGTGAGGTTGTACGGATGTTTGTTACTCTTTCACTCAAATACGGTTGAACGTTCAAATACGTTCAACCGTATTTGAGTGAAATTGAAAAAAAATTTGGCACACAGCTATTCTATAACCTGGATTAACATATAAGTCACATTCTATTCCAGTAGTACGATTCCGTGGGATATTACAGAACTCGGCGCGGGCGAACCCGGGAGCATAAGCGAGTATTTAATAAATCTATGCATCGATCAGTGCATTTGTCTTTCTAAAAGCAACAGAACTCAAGTCCACCGTCATCAATCAATCTGTAACACAATAAATCTCTCGTAACACTAAATCGTGAAACTTGTACAGGTTGAGTAAAGTTTGCAATCGATTCCTCCGATAGGCTAGGCTTACCTTCAACTTGTATCCGACCATAAATTCTGATATTTCCGATTGCGCCGCTGTTATCCGGCTGAGAATTATGCAAAGCAATATTGTTCCGATTTCAGCTCTCTTGGCGTTAAAAGATTAGGGTGTGAATTTGAAATGTGTATGGGTGTGTGTGAATGTGATGTGTGTGTGTGTGAATGTGATGTGTGTATATGAATGTGATGTGTGTGTGTGAAAGTGATGTGTTTGTTTTATTGTGATGTGTATGTCTGTGTGATTGTAATGTGATATTAGCACGTAGTGTACCTACCAATGGATTATCGTTTTTACTTAAAGAAAATGAAACTTAACTAAGTGTTACGAGTAGGTATGGCGTAAGTATACACTTAAGGCCCTGTCAAGGCCAATTAATTTCATGAAAACACGTACGTTATTTTTAGCCTAATGTAAGTTCTTAATTAATTTACTTTCCACTTTTAATTACTTTAGTGCTAGTAACCGAGCTGTGCCTACATTTGCCTAGTGTGCTGACTGTTGATTTTAACTAAATATTTTTTTTATATTTTGAAATGTGCGACATAATTTTCATGTCATGTAATTCATAATTGATTGTAAATAGAATTTATTTTCCGGATTCTTTTTTTTCGAAGGAGCTCGTAGCTAAATCATAACAGGTGCTCGGATCAATCTTCAGGTTAAGCGGACCTTGCCTAGGTTGGTCTGTGGATGGGTGACCAGCCATTACATACCGAGTTTCCTCCGTGCCTCGGAAAGCACGTTAAGCCGTTGGTCCCAGCTGTCAATTGTAAAACTTTGATAGTCGTTACAGGTAGTGGCCCAATAGTCTGACAACACCACAAGACCACAAAAAGAGCAACCAGCTAATTTCCCCGCTAGAAAATACAACCAATCATAACATTACCATCAGAAAAAAGGCGACAAATTTTAATAACGATAGCACAATATCAGAAGACTCTTTTCTCGGCGTTACTATCCCCCAAGAACATACGGATATTAACATAAAGGCGGGTCCACAAGCAATTTTTTCACTAGAAAATTTGAGCGAAATTATAATGCAGCGTTTAAAGGAAAATAATAAATTTATAATATCAGAACTACAAAACACAATTGAAGTCGAAATAAAAAAAGCAATTTCAAAGCTCAAAGAGGATATCGAAGGAAAAACCGACTTCTTATATAAACAAAACGATAAAACAACTCAGGAAATAGAAGAAATTAATAAAAAAATTGAAAACCTAAGTAAAGAAAACGAAGCCCTGAAAAACGAAATAAAAAATGTGAAACATCTATCACAAACAGTAACTCCAGAAACAAAAGATACTGAAAACAACTCCAAGAAAATAGTAATCTATGGCTTCTCCGAATACTACAATGAGTCTGACTATGACCTACACAGCAGATTGATTGAAATGTTTTATGAGATTCTACAAGTAGACCTAACTGAATACATTGAAGAAACAAAACGTATAGGAAGATTTGCGACAAAAAACAGACCCCTAGTTATTGAGCTCCTTAGCAAGAAAATGGTTAGGTACATTATTGAGAACAGTCACTATTTCCAAGGAACTAACATACGTGTGTCCGAATTTCTAAATGAAAATGCACGAAAAGAAAGAAAACAAATGCGCGAGGAAATGCTAAGAGCACGAAAAAATGGTCAGTATGCAGTAATACGAAATAACAACTTATTTATAGATGGGAAACGGATTATAACTAAAGAAGAGGCGTCCAGAGTGACAACATACCGCAAGAGCGCCGAATCCAACGAACAAATATACAACGACGAAAAAACCCTCACTACACAACATTACAAACCTCAAAGAACCGAACATATTGCAAATAGTACAAATAGTACTTTTCGAAACCACAGAAAAACATTTTAAAATTTTATATCAAAATATACAAAGCATCTATAACAAACAACATCTAGTAGAAGCCTTCATCCATGATAAACCAATGTATAATGCTATATGCCTATGTGAGACTTGGCTAGCACCAGAAAAATTGAACAACTTACAGTTTAGCGGCTATAAAATTGCATCATCTTACTGTCGCCGTACTCGAGGAGGCGGCGGCGTCTGTATCTTACTACAAAACCATTTTGAGTACAAAGACATTTGTGATATTAGCAATATGTCTGTTGAGTATTGTATAGAATTATGTGCAATAGAATTACCTAATGAGAATGTACTTATAGTAACAATTTATTGGAATAGAAGAGAAGAGGAAGTATTTACTCGCCAATTAAAAGAAATGTTGTATTATATTAATAAAAAATATTTAAGATATAATGTAATATTAGGAGGAGATCTTAATATAAATATCCTAGAGAAATGTTTAAAAACCAATTTGTTCTTAGATCTAATGTTAGAACATAAATTCATACAACATATTAAAGTCCCCACACGTATCTCACAAACTACCTCAACATGCTTAGACCTAATTTTTACAAATTTTAATAATAAACATACTTTCACCACCGTAGAAGAATTAGGTTTCTCGGACCACTGTGCAACTATCTTTCACATGAAATTACATAGCAACAGCAATAAACAAACAAACTGGTTCGCGAAAAAAAGGTTATATAATACCCAAAACGTAGAAAACTTTAAATCAGAGTTAAAAAATCAAAATTGGAATGAAATAATACAATCAAATCAAAATATAGATGAGAACTATTTTGCGTTTAATAATACTTTAAATACAATTTTAAATAAGTGCATTCCACTGCAGCAAATTAAAATAAAATCGATACCTAAGAAGTACTGGTTAACTAAAGGTATCAAATTATCTTGCAAAAACAAAAGACTACTTAAAATATTTACCTCTAAAACAAACAATCCCATATTATCTAAATATTATAAAAAGTACGAAAAAACCCTAAAGAAATCTGTAATGACAGCAAAAAAAACTACAATATATAAATAAAATAAAAAAGTCAACAAATAAAGTAAAAACTATGTGGAATATAATTAATGAAAGAACAAATAAATTAATAAAAACAGAAAAGAATAACATAAAACTACATAAAAATAACAACTTGATAACAGAACCTAAGCAAATAGCTAATATTTTTAATGACTTCTTTGCTTCTATTGGAGGAAACATATCACAAGCGAAAGGAGCCCCTGTTATGTGCCCCACAGAGAACACCTTGTTCCTCAGCCCTGTCGATCCCTATGAAGTTAATAGAATTATAAAGAGTTTAAAAAATAAAAAGAGCTATGGAGTTGACGAATTCCCCCCATTTCTACTTAGGCAATGTGCAGACGAACTAACCCTACCTTTTTATAAATTAATCAACCAATCATTTGAGGAGGGAGCCTTTCCCAAAGAACTTAAAAATTCACTTATAAAGCCTATACACAAGAAAAATTCCAAAACCGACCCTAATAACTATCGCCCTATTGCGCTGCTGCCAACTGCGTCAAAAATCTTCGAAAAGGCTATGTGTGACCGCGTTTACTCTTTTTGCGAAAAGTATAAAATACTTGACGACTGCCAAAACGGTTTCCGTAAAAACCGGTCAACAACGCTAGCAGTATATAAGTACGTACAAGAGGCCCTTACTATTATTAATAATAAAAACTACGCCGTAGGTATGCTGCTCGATATGACCAAAGCCTATGACAAGGTTCAATTTAAAATACTACTAGACAAGTTACATGGGATAGGTATACGAGGAAAAGCTCATGAATGGTTCACATCATACCTAAAGGACAGGGAACAACTAGTAGAAATTGAATATTTTGACAAGAACACAAATTAAATAATTAAAATGAGATCCGACAGTAAAGCAGTTAATGCATCAATTCCCCAAGGCAGTGTTATAGGCTGCCTTTTGTTCCTAATCTATATAAACGACCTTCCTAAAATTATAAACGAACCATGTATTCTATTTGCGGACGATATCTCCCTACTCACCTCATGCAAAAACGATTACAACATAAATGCTAAGTTAAACTCCCTTCTTTCTACAGCTTTAAATTGGATGGATAACCATAATCTTGAAATCAACTTCGCAAAAACAAAATTAATTACTTTTAATCCCCATCAAAAATCCCCATTAAAATTAAATTTCATGTTTAATAATCATAAACTTGAACAAGTAAACGAATTTACCCTTCTCGGTGTGTCTATAGATACCCACATAAACTGGAAATCCCATGTACAGAAAATACGAGCTAAACTGTCAACATTCTCATATGCCCTACGCGAACTTAAAAAAACTACCAACCTGCAAACAGCACTAGTCGCATACTATGCATATGCTCAGGCATGGCTCAGCTATGGGGTCATGCTGTGGGGTAATAGTACAGATTCACAAACCATATTTATTTTACAAAAGAAGCTAATCCGAATTATAACAAACATAGAACACACAGACAGCTGCAAACCACACTTCCTAAAACACAAAATACTCACACTCCCTTGCTTATATATCTTGGAAATATGTAAATTTGTCAGAAAACACCCAGATTTTTACACTAATTGCGAAGAAACACAAACAAGATACACCTTGCGACATAACAAAAACAAAATAAACAAACCTCAATCCAGACTAAAAATGCACTCAACCAGCCCTTTAATTATGTCCATAAAAATTTATAATAAATTACCGAATAACATTAGAGAACTAAACAAAACACATATATTTATTAATAAATGTAAACAACTTCTGGAATCCAAGGTATATTATTCAGTAAAAGAGTTTTTAGATGACAAATCAATTCCAAAATAAAATTATCCCCCCTCTTAAACACCAAACATTAAAAATATATAATTATAATATTAATACATAAATAATATACCATAATTAAATAACAATATTAATAATAATGATAATTTCGAACTATACTATACATTTGAATACTTAGATAAATACATAAGCTCACATATCTTTTTATAAGAATTGTTATTTTATTTTTTATTAAATTTAATATCTTTATTTATATTAATACAAATAAATGATCTCAATAGAATTATAAGTAACTACTAACAATACATTTTAATAGGTAGGTACATAAGTTTACAAAATTCTATAAGAATTGTGTTATTTTTAATTTTTATTTTATACATTTTAATTTTTAGGTTAATACCATGTTGCTGTGCCCTAACAGGGTCCATAATTGTACCTTAGCTGTAAGCTTTTTATAACATCTTTTATGCACATTATGGTACGCAAAATAAATGAATATGAATATGAATATGAACAAGTCTTACCAAGAGATATCGTATTACCAAGTACTAACTGGGTTGTTGAGGTTCAGATAGGCAGTTTCACCATGTAATTTATTACTGGTATTCAGCTGCATCCGGTTAGACTGAAAGCCGACCCTAACATAGTTGGGAAAAGGCTAGGCAGATGATGTACTTAGAATAATTTTTTCTTTCAGAAATTTTTGAATGCTTCATCAAACACGAAAAGCTTTAAAAAATCTAACCAAAAACACATCTGTTTTTATATTAATTTTCCATTCATGTTAACAAGAGTCACCCTTGACGCAGACGCAGATTGCACCAAAGTTTTGTTTCTGAAAACGTAAGATTTTCAATGTCTCACTTATTTATTTCACCCTAGAACTTGCCCTGCCCGAGGCGGTCTTTTATTAAAATATACACAAGCCTCGGCTTGAATAAGACATAACGAGTTGAGTCGAGCCTGTAATGAAAGGACGCTGCGAAACGACCTAATGAATAATAATTGTCGGTGGAAAGCAATGTCACCCGAGACAATCTGTGAAACAGAAAATGATACGCTCCGTTAGATGTTAAATTCTTACAAATGTTGACGCTCTCTGTTAATGTAACTGACTGTACTGTGAACAAGATTCCAATAGGCTTTTATTTGTCACGCGGTTTTGACTCCTATATATAGTTTCTTTAGAAGCTTCTTTTGCGGGATCTTTTGACAGTTCAGCAACATTCATGGAGTTACTTAAGTTGTCGAGCAAACGAATTTTTGCAATGGATTAAGAATTTCCTTCAAAATCTCTTCGATTGTGATTTAAAAGTAGGTTTTGCAATTGAAGAGTAGGTTAAGTAGATAAATGCTTTGAAGACAAATAATAACATAACATACTGCTGTAATATCACGCCTGTAACCACCGAAGGGGTAGACAGAGGTTACCCATCATTACACGCCACTTATTTTTTCAGTCATGGGCAAGGCTATTGCCATCAACCGGGCACAAATTCAGACTCTGTGGCTGCTACTCAGAAATTCCTGATGGAAGAACCCAATAACACTTCGCCCGACCTGGGAATCGAACCCAGGACCTCGCCCAGACGCGCTTGCGACCACTAGACCAACGAGGCAGTCAAAGACAAATAATACAAAGGATTATCACTACATAGTATAAAACAAAGTCGCTTCCCGCTGTCTGTCTGTCCCTATGTATGCTTAGATCTTTAAAACTACGCAACGGATTTTGATGCGATTTTCAGTAATAGATAGAGTAATTCAAGAGGAAGGTTTTTATGTATGTACTGCACTCGTGCGAAGCCAGGGCGTTTCGCTAGTTAAACTACAAACAAAGCATCTGGATGTTAAATATGTATATACCTCAAACATCGAGCTAACTTATTGCTGCAAATAAAAATATGTCCAACAGACAAAATCGATAGCCAGCACTATTTTAAAAGTATCCACAAACGTATTCTGTTCACATTTCCATCTCCGAATTCAGAATAGTACTTTTGTATTCCGGGGAGATCGCTGTTTGGAACATAAACATTTTAGATGGCACCCGACACATGTACGAACCTATACAATGAAAGTAATGTTATAAACATTTTTGTAATAAAAAGCAGGTAAATGTTCTTAATGATGATCCCTTCTTCACTCTTCAGCATATTTTGACTGTTCCAGAACAGAGACTGGGGTTTCTTGAACTGAAGTCGTGTAAAATGTTTTGTTGTTAATTGAGTTGTGAAAATTGAGATAAATACTGCAATATATTAACGTAGCGATTGGTTGGTTTGTACCTATTGTGTAATAGGTACAATTATATTGTATACCATATTATATGTAGGTACTTACTTTTAGTCTAATTATTATAATAATGTACATAGTTGTGTAGTTGTATTGTATTTCAATCTCTTTATACAACAGTAAAAACGTGGTCACCTCCTACATCGTCTTGAGCTCATTGATAACAATAATTTGACAGCAGGTACTTAAATTATTGCGATAGGTACTTATTATCGCTCGGTGTCCAACTTGTAACTTTATAAAAATATTTTTGCGTCTAAATATAACATGGTTTAAAAATTATTGGAATCGATTCAGTTACTCATTCTGAACAAACTATATTCAGGTTTCGCATATACTAAAAATGATGTTGTATAATATTGTTTCAAAAAGTATTATCCAATACATCAGAGAGCAAAACTACAACTTTTATCTCCACATCACTAATTTCGTTACAAAACAGCAACCTCCTTGTAGCTTTCAAACTGTGAACATTTTCTGTACACGTACATACGTACTCGAACTTACAAGATAGTTAACCGAGTTTCTACCATCTTTATTAGTATACAAATAACAACTCTGAGAAACACGGTTTATATTCATATCAAACTATTGTGCCACCCCGGGGGTGTTTTGTAAAATGATCTTCGCATTGAATATTCATACGAAGACTGCAGTGAAGCTCCGACGGTATGCAGTTAAGCTGATGATGAAACGAAACTCGTTTCTGTAAAATGACGTCAGATGTTACGTTATTTTGCAGAAACTGCAGACGAGATTCTCACCTGCATTCCCCGAGGGGCTAAGCAGAGGTGTACTACACTCATATTCGCCAGTAATGTTAAAGTCCGTTGAAATATGTGATGAGAGTAGTTGCTTACTACAGTTACTACTCTGTCCAGATTCCGAAATTCTGAAGGAGAGACACTTGGACCTACCTGGGAAGACAAGAATCACGTTCAGCAGTAGCAGTTATTACTATTTCTTAGACTAAGGAGGCGGTCTGCACATTCCAGGTGGTAGAAAACTGCTTAGACACTGCAACCGCAAAAGTAATATGCAGTTAGCGGAGCCACAGGTGGAACTAGACCAGCTTCTGCAAAATCTGGCAAACGAAATGAAAATTTTCCTCAGTACAACTCTAAAATTCAATTTTAAAGTCGATTTGTGGAAACGTAGCGCTATAGTAGTGTTTGTAAATGATAGATGAGTAGTGTCGCTGTCGAGTGCTGTTTGCACGATTTCAATCAATTAATCATGGCCTATCACAATCAGCTGGTGCATATGCCATGTATGTTGGGCTAGTAGTGTAGTGTGGGGAAAATTATTTGCACTTAATATTTGTCTTGTGGGTGTAATTGTTGTTTTATTATTTAGTTCTTTTCTTAATGTTGTCTTCTAAGCCTGTTAAGCTGTTAGAAAAGGTCGGGCAAGGGTTAGTTAGAAGATGTTCTATCTAGCGAATGGTTAAATCTTGTACTTTTGTCTTACTTATGTTTTCGGATTCTTATTAATTCAGTGTTATCTACCAATACCTGTCTATAAAGCTTATTTCCTCATTCTCAAATCTAATGGTAAGTTCTTAGTTTAACATGAAAATAAATTGTGAGCAAACAATAGAACGGTTGGTTACATTCTTTGTATAATTAGTAGGCTCGTTATCATTAATTGTGTACTACAAAAGAACGAATCCTACCTGTTTAACCTGTATAACGTCGTATTTATTGAAGTTTCTAGTGTTTATTTTGAATAACAAACGAATGCTACTATTTGGGCCTTTTTCAATAAATTGTTCTTTGATATCTCGTCTCTATTTACCGTACACATTGTAATGAACTCTTGCGTTTGATTTGTTAGATGCCTATTCGTGCCACAATTGAAAATGACACAATTGCGTTTGTAGATGAATTCCATTGAAAGAAATGTTGCATAACAATAATGTCTTAGATAAGAGTAACATAACCAATGTTACTCTTAGTCTACTACTTTCTCAGCGGCTCCGTCGCAGAATTTGAACTTCTCAAAATGTATACTGGGCAAAAAACGTGCAGTTCACATTTTATTGAAAATGGTTTTGAAATAAAATCGTTCGCTTTTTCATAAATTTTGTACTTTTAAACAGACATAAGACAGTATCAGGAACGCTCTATGCCTCATGTAGAAACAGAAATCATATAAAGGAAATGTTTCATTTTATTCAAGGAAATATTTCAAATTATTAATTCTCAATAATAAATTGTACATAGGTAGAGTTTTTCAATTTTTGTGATAGATTTTACGCCCTCGGCACATCCGTGGATTTCCATGACACCTGATTTTTCTTCATGATTCAACTTACGTTCATAATTATATGGTAAGATGCCATTTCAACGGATTAAATCACATTACTACTACCAAATTTAACTTAACATTGGCAAACAAAGACAATTTGTTTTTCTGCATTTATTATTGTTTTGTTTAATGATGGTATGCTTAGTATCTTTAAATGATTTAAATGTACTTACATAATTTTATGTATCGATATTTATGTTACATAAATACCTATGTTGTTCATTCCAGGTACCTAATGTATAAAATTATTATGGCGGTATGTGTCCGGCTCTAAAACATTTTTATAACATCCTTGCAAATAAATGTACTTACCTACTTACTTACAAGATGAAGGATGTAAAAAAAAGTAGGTGGGTACACAGATAATCTATTTCTTGTTTAATGTACCAACGTTTCTATTGCAGCTAGTTTATTACACTGCACATTAGAGCTCGGATCCGAGGGCAAAAAAAAGGATTCCTTGATTGAACTTTCTTTTATATCCTTCCTGGGCCAATTAGGGACAGTACATGTAATGATGAGTTTTTATATAACTGGGTAGATGGAAATATATTGTGTTTTTATTACATTGGTTTTATATATTCGAAAATTACTTGTTTATTGTGTATTGTATCTTTATTGGCTCTTCAAAACTTAACGAATCGTTTGACTCTTAATTTTATTGTTGTAAATAATTTGATGGCGGGACGTCCTGGATGGCTTCCTCGCGAATTGGCGAGAAGAAGCACACCATCGTGAGAAGTGGAAGGAATGGGGGGAGGCCTTTGCTCAGGAGTGGGACAATACGGGCTAAATAAAAAAAAAAAAAAAAATTATTTGATTTCCTTTTCTTTTACCAAGGCGCCCACTATAAACCCTTTTTTTATGGTGGAAAATCATCAAATGACCCCCCCCCCCGCTCTGGGTGGAGCGGAAGGGAGTGTCAGACTTGTACTGACTAAAACCCATCCATGTTCCTTCTTTGCCCTTTGTGTTCCAGGGCCGCGTTATCTCTTTCGAACAGTCCCGCAGCCCTCACTATGAACCCTGCACTAAACTGTCTTCAGCTTTTCATACTCACCTACAATTTAAGTACTCGAAAATCATTCAAGGCCCGAAATATGCCGAAAATTGATCCACCACCATTAAGTGCGATACCCAGAGGTAGATACCCACTAGTAGTATAATAGCTTTGGAACGAGAATCCTCCACACAATGCGTAGCCCTTCAAAGGACGTGCGTAACAAGACAGGTCGACTAACGAGAGCCGTTTGATAAAGGCTCTGTGCCATTACGGCGTCGATTGTCGATCGCGGTACCTATCGCGGAAATCATTGGCGCATCTTCGCCCTACACATCAGCGATATTGCGTCCGGGGTGTAGATGTTTAATGTGTTTATCTTTTTAGACTTTCGCTTTCTTAGTGTGTTGGTACATAAAAATAAAATAAATTAGGTTGACACTTGTTTAATTAAAAAAGGTTTTTAAGGGTCCGGGATAAGTCCGCTTTTAATTTAGCAAATTATGTATCTACCTTATATTTGAGCAGCCACGGCGTGTCGCAGATTTTTTTGTTTAACTTTAGTACCTACAAATATAAACCGAAATGGAATCAAATATTTGTTCCGAGAGGATGACGTTAATTTATTAATAGCTAAAGCACTTATAATTAAATTGAATGGATAACCCTTGATTTTGATTTTTTTTAACAGTGGATTTGTGTATGTGTCAAGATGACAAGTAATAGAGAAGTATGGAAGAAAAAGACATGCTGCGCCGACCCCAAAATTGTGGGATAAGGGCAGGAGAATTATGATGATGATGATGGATTCGTTCTGATAGATGCGTCCTTCAGTTTGCTAGATTATTTTCTCGTAGCTAGCACAAACCATATTAAAAAAATCTTGCTGTTACAATCAGTCCATTTTCCAGCCAGTCAGCAAAATGGTTGTAGGGTTGACCTATTGCAAAAGTCGATGAGGAGTTCATATGTAGCGGTTAGGTTTTGTAGAATGCAATAGCAACGTCAGATCTTTGTCCAAATTAATACCTACTTGTAAATTCGACTAGTCACTAGTTGGACTCCGATAAATCATTATATGTATTAGTACAACAATTTATTATTAATTTGTTACAAATTATTTTTCAAACTGACATCTTTATTGAAAAACTGTAACTATACATAAACCTTTCTGTAAGCACTTTTATTATACTTACGTCTACACTAGTTTTTACATTAACCCTCTGCTAGTGAGGTCAGGGAGTATGTATAGATGTAGGTATATGTATATGTACATAAGTATATTGAACCCCGAAGCCATTCAGTGGCGGCCAGATTGCCTCGCCTCAGTCTTCGTTGTTTCATACATACTAAAGCACTCAACTAATAAAATATTTAAATTTTAACCAACCTACCACTTTATGTCTTCTCAAATGTCTTAGCTTTCTCCCTTGCGTAAGGGTGTAAAATGAGCTTTTGTGAAAAATGTGTCTTAGAAAAAAAGAAACGTCTTATGTAAATTATTATCGCTGTCTTGCTATCTGTCTGAGTTTTGGAGCGTTCCAAGTCATTTCATAAAACACTGTGGGCGTTTTGTTTTTTAGGTTACCAATTAGGTATTCTCCTGACCTTGAAGACAACATAAAATGTTACAAAATCTTCTTTTGTAACATTACAGTCCTAGCAAAAGAGCAGCGCAAATCACATGGATAACATATTTATGTAATGGTCTAGATGAATGCGAAGCAGGCTTCTCTCCAGCCAGTAAACATGCTGTCATGGCACATAACACGATGAAATAACACAGCCTATTAATAAAACTAGGTCAATGCCCTCTTCAAATAGAAAAAAAAACACCCCAAACTTCTGCTGGCACCGAAAGTTGTCCGTCCACGATAAGTTATTCCAAAAATATTCGCTAAACTTGATAAATAGAGCAAATAAATAAAAATTTGCTAACGACTTATTGAAGTGAATATTGATGACTAGCGAATGCGCTAGTCAACACCAATCAATCAGTTCCATCGATCGTTTGTAGAAAAATAGCACTAATTAAAGCTGATGCGAAAAAAAACTTGTTCGGAATACTCGTAATACGATGACCTAAATTCGTTTGGCTACACTATTGTGGTGAATTGGGAATTACAGGAGGATTACGAGCTAACACTACTGGGTTTATTGAGGTCTGGACGGAGACCTTAGGATTATAAGACAAGTGGATAATTTCCCGATGAGCGAATTCCCTCATGAAAATTGTTCTTCGAAGATATGTATATAGGTATTTATGTTGTGCTCGGCTTCCAGTCTAACCGAAAGCAGCTGAATACCAGTATTTTGCATGGAGAGACTGCCTATCTGACCTCAAGCCAGTTAGTATACTGGGTAATAAATTCTGATAAACAGTCTTACCAAGGGGTATCCCCTTGGTAAGACTGTTTGTCAGAATTTCGGGGCACTGGCTACCTGATAAATGACTACCAGGACCAACTGCTTAACGTGCTTTTCGAAGCATGGAGGAAATTCGGTATGTATTGTGCGGTCACCCATCCACAGACCAACCTAGGCAAGAGCGGCTTAACCTGAAGATTAATTTATTTTTTAACCACGTGATATGATAGGTAGTAAATCATAAGTACCTTTGAAGTCGGTAGCCTAAATATTGTTATTGCCTTTAAATCCATAGCGTATAATTCGTGTCAGCAAACAGTATCAGTGTTGGTATCGCTCGAAGCTATGTATTTTAGATTTTGTGATATTTTTTATAATAGTTCAGCACATATCCCCTTATGCATAGTCCCTTTACGTAATCCACGCACGAATAAGGCAACAGAATCCTAAGACTAAACACTTTTATACTTATTTATTGTCCTCTAGAACAGAGAAAAGCGAAAACACTGTTTTCAGCTTTCACGGTTTAAAACTAAACTTATACTGTCACTTACGGGGTATCTTCCGTGATTGTTCATAATTTTGAGCTCCTGGTATTTCGACGCTGTTGCAAGCGCCATGATCGCGGGTTGACAGCGTCGAAATATCGGTAGGTAAGTGACATTATAAGTTCAGAGAAAAGAGTTTTAGTATTTTTTGAATATACATAAATCTACACAAAAATGGATTCCACGTGACGTCATTCTTTATTTACATAGACACAAACGAAACAAGATGTATAAGTCTATTCTTAGTCCAAAAACAAAAGGGAAACATATCCTTTCTTTTTTAAGAAAATATTTGACTTACATAACAGAGTAGAAAAGTAAGAAACTTGTTATTTTCGGGAAACTTTTTACTTTTATTGTCTTGTTTGGTTCTCTATTACCTATTGTGATAGGTTACGTAAAGTAGATAAACAAATTAAATCGAGCTACAGTCCTTTCACAGATATTCTCCTCTAACCGCTGCAATCCAACATCAACCTTATTGTTACAAGTATAAAGATCACTTTCATTTTGACAGAATTTTTAGTGACAGCAACGTATCATCCACCTTATTTGCTATAGAAATAAAGATCATTTTGATTTTGACAGAGATCCGAAGTCAACGGTAAAAAATCTGTGAAAGTAGATACTTTATACGCTTTGTTTTTCCGATGTCTGCCAGACACAATAGTCGTCGTCTACTATCATAAGCCTTGTCACTCAGACAGATTTATGAGCTATCTTTTTATTGCCTCGCAATTTTCTGGGATAAGAATTAAAGATAGTTCAGTGACCGAATGGGAATATAATGTGGCCGGTATTATTTTTCATTAGTCGTCTGCCCTCACCTAATATTAGACATAGGTAATATTTCTTACAAAAGAAAAGAGATCATTTATTTTTTCGTACTGATACTAATTTCCTTATTCAGTAAAGTATAGAGCATACATAAAATCACGCCTGTAATCCCCGAAGCGTTAGGCAGAGGTGTACCTTATAGTAAACCCACGTTTCACTAGTTATGTTTAACTCCTATGTAATAGGGGGCCAGCCTATTGCCATCAACCGGGCACAAATTTAGACTCCGTGGCTGCTACTGAGATATTCCTGATGGAAAAACTCAATAACAATTTGCCCGACCCGGGAATCGAACCCAGGACTTCATGCTCAGTAGTCGCGATTGTGGCCACTAGACTCAATGAGGCAGTCCGGTAAAATATATAGGTATGCTTTTATCTCTGCCCTCTACCAATCGTTAAACTAGAAGACTAGGTATTTCGTTAATACCCTCTGTGACCCAAAAACATTACGCCAAGTCTTGGTACATGCTTAACCTACCCAATTACTCGTTGGGCCTAAATACCAGTAGTCAGGAAGCGTCGCCTAGGCCAAGGGCTCGTAACAAGGCTATCGGCTTCTGATCGATATAATTAAACAGTCTTTCGTTGCCAAGTTGGCCAGACTGTTCGTGGCCGACTTGTCTTGTGAGATAGACAATTCTTTCTTTGCATTTTTTGCGGACATGATTCTCTAATTCAGTGTGTGCCGCGGCACACTGGTGTACCGTGGTCATTAGTTGGTGTGCCTCGGCAAAATAAGGTTATCTCTTCTAAATAGACAGACGGAAGAAAAATACCTACTTAAACAGCTGCAAAACTTTAATAATAAATGTTGATTAACATTATGTGAAAATTGCTTTTTATTTATGGTGTACCTCCAAAATTTTCCGATTTCCTAAATGTACCTGGAACGCAAAAAGTTTTCGAAACAAAAAGATAATATAGGCATACCATCACACCTGTTCTCTGCGAAGCCTAACCCTTCGCGTAGACCTAGACGTGTGCCTATTAGACTCGCTACGCGTGTATCACTTCAGTCCTATCAGAATACCAGCGCTGTGGCTTGTGCTTGTTTTTTTTTTAAACGTTACTGCACCATTCTGAGATAGCGGCCTTTTGGCTTCGTACAGGACCAATTTTATATTTTTATTTTTGTTGTCTTTTTTTTTATTTTTTTTTTGTCCAGTTCGATTAAAATAAATACCTTTTCTGTCTTTTATAGTACCATTTCGCCACTTATATATTAAAGTCCTATGTCCCACGGCGAGCCTATTGCCATCACCCAGGCACAAACCCAGATTCCGGACAGACAAAAAATATCGTAGTATCAAGATCATTCGACGATTCTATTCTTTGTTATATTATTATGGGATTCTGAACGATAATGGTCCATAGACATAAAAGTGCCACTAAAACGTCTCGACTGACAAGATTTATCAATTACTGTCTGTGCCTATTAATCGAGATATTTCGTCTGAATGTTTTATTCAGTCTATTGGCGCAGATAACCGAACAGCTGATCGAGAAGAGACCAATGCGCATTGTTTTACGCAGCGAGTATGGCGATAGTCATTTGTTTTGTGTGATCTTTGGAATTTAATTAATGGTATTTTGTAATCAATTACTGGAATATGGGTTTCGTCCTTGAACTATGACTAGAGGAACTGTCAAATGTGAAATATTTTGAATGAAATATAGTAGTTATTTACTTAGCACTTTAAGACAGCGTACAGAGATGTACTTATTGCCAGAGGCATCTACCAGTCAATCTAAGGGTGATACAGAAACGAACAGTGATATGTTTTCTGTGGCCAATCTGGAAATAACTTACTTAATCGATTGCGAGCCCATGTTGGCCGCTGCAGATATATCTAGCTAAATGGGGTATCCTCGATCCATCCCAAACAGACTGCCAGTGTGGAGACCCTCTGGTTGATGTGCTCCACCTCCTGTCCTGCCCATCCTGCACAACCACTTGTACCTTTCAATATTTAAGCGAAGCAAATGTTAGAGGTATAAGATTTTAAACTATCATGGTCACTAGCATTATTATTTACACTACGGCATGTTTACTGTTAAACAAAAATAAAATAAATCGAAATATCGGGAACTCAAAGAAAACAGTAAACATGGTAAATATCCCGTTTCTAGTGTAAATAAAAATGTTAGAGGTGTACATACTGGTCTAACACAATTTGAGTTCATCGACACGTAAATAAGAAGAAGTGGTATGTGTAAATTAATCTTGTTAAATTCATGTTTGTTTGTTTGTAAATCTAAAAATGTACACTTTCTAAACACCTACCTCCAATCGAATTTAGATCCACCTGCATAAATAAAACTCACATAGTCAAAACATGTCCAACTCACATCGGGATTTGTCAAAAATCTTGTTGTTTTTTGGATAAACAGAGAGGATCCTCCAAAAAACTAATACACTTTAATCAGCATTACTGCCACATAAACTTTTACAAGCCTAAATCTTATTGGACATAACTATAGTTTGGGTCGTACCTATGTCAAACGTGAAAGATGACCGTCGTAAGTTTTCCGCCATACATGTCCGTGTTGGAAGGACGGCATGCATACTAATAGGCTACAGGTATTGATGCTAAAAGTATCGAGGAAGGCGAGAAGTAGGAATGAAATCAATGGTGTAGGTACATGTTGACAGCACGGTTGGCGCAGTGGCTGAGCGATCTAGCTAGCTGCTGCGCTATGTGTCGCAGGTTTGATTCCCGCACGGAACAAATATTTGTGTGGCCTACAGGTAGTTGTTCCGAATCTGGCTGTTTGTGTAAGTTTAAATGTTTGTAAATGCATCTACGATACAGGAGGAATTCCTAGTGTAGGGCAACGTTTTCAAAAAATCTATAGGTTAAATTGGACCTAAAATTTGAACATTAAATTAAATTGAAACATTAAATAAAGCTTTGCTCTCTGTAAGGTCAGTTTAGGCGTTTTGTAGTTAGTTTAGTAGTAACTTTTTTTTTGCAGTCAGAACAAGATGGATTGGGTTCTTCCGACGGCACCATTTTATTAATTAGAGGATTGTTAATTCGCTATTATTTAACTGCCAAATGGGATTCCTGGTATGCCCACGTATCTCTATATCAGTATATGTAAAGGAGTACAGCTTCCGGGCTTAATTTTAGATATATTTTGATAATCAGATCAATTAACCACGTAGAAAGATCTAAAACCCGGCCATCACCCAGACAACTATTAGCTTAAACCTTTCGGCCTTTTAATTGCAGCCAATTTCCTTTATGACGTCGCAAAGGAACAAATAAACTAAGATAGGCTAGATTAATCTATTCAGAACACGAAGGGGACTAGGAAAAGGGAAATATTACCAGTCAAATAGGTTTCCATTCCAACAAGCACAATTCTAATCAAGGAACATATTAAATGGGGGATAATCTGGGGATAATAAAGTAAAATTGCATCGCCCAGCAATAGCTTTTGTACGTCACTAGAGGAGGAAATGGGAAATGTCGAGATATATTTTGTCCCTTTGATCAGAATCTGGAAAAAATATGAGAGATCACACATAGCGATATCGCCTGTAGGAAGCCTACCTAAATCAAACGTTATCTATATGAGATAGTGTTATTTTATTCAGGTGATATTTGCAGAGCGACTAAAATATTACAAAGAGGAACTGGTGTACTTTTCTTTAAATACATTAACCTTCGTGATTTGACACGAAGGGACTTCAAGAGTATAAATTTTATTTAATCATAGATATGGACGAGAACATATTCAGTTTTAGCTCAAGCGAAGGAATAATCTTGTTCTTTCTTTAATTTAGAACTACTTACCAAACTTTGCTTTATCTACAAAAGACAGAACCACCAAATTCACGTTAAGTAGTATATACCATACCAACATATCACGAAAGATCGCTCGTTCCATGACACAGCTGATTACCGGCATCATTAATTTCCCATAGACAACTACCTACCTCCATCAAACCCTCATATCCTCACCCCTCACACATTCAATATTTGCGAGTCATATTCTCCCCTGCCACCGTTACTTCCGAGGCATCAAGCTTAATGCAGGACTCGTAAATACAGGAGAAAGCTGGACCCTTTCTCATATAGTTGTTGAGATCGGTTGGTACTTTCACACGGGTTTGTATTGTGAATATGAGAGTAGCCAAAGGGTTAAGATAGGTAAAGTGAACTAGTGTTGTTTTTACATTAAATAAGTGACACAACTTAGCTTTATAGATACTTATTTAGGTAAGTATTGCCAGTTTGTCCAAGTTAAGAGCGTTTACAACTAACGGCATTTCATACAAATTTACAAGTCCTTTTTTTCGAAATGACTGAACCGATTTTAATGAAACTTCACACACATAAAAACAAGATACATAGGTCTAAAAAGTTATCAAGATACATAGGTCTTAAGTGTTTTTCAGACCCTAGACCTAACTAAAAGAATCAAGATTAGCACGTTTATCTTTCGTACCAAAGACAGATTATAGCATAGCTTAGACGATACGTTTTACGAAACCAACAAAAAGAAAAGGGAAAAGAAAAAGTGACAATCAATTAGCGATATCCAAGACGGGAACAAATAAATATATGGTATTGACTAAGCTACCAAAATACTCGTTTATCCTGCCGATAGTTGTTGTGGAAATATGACAAGCTTTGAGAGCGAATTACTGCTTGCCCTTAGATCATCTGGCTAGCCTTTTCCCAACTTTATTGGGGTCGGCTTCTAGTCTTACCGGATGCAGCTGAAAACTAGTATTTTACATGGAGCGACTGCCTATCTGACCTCCACAACGTCTGGGTTGTCATATTACCCAATACTATCTGTAGTATTGGGTAATACGATACCTCTTGGTAAGACTGGTTGTCAGACTTTCGGGCCCAAAAACCAACGTGTACTTACTAGTTCGTAAACTCCCATTAATTATGTAATTACATACTCAACATGTATTTTAAATCCTTATTGTCAGCTTTCGACGGCCCAAACAAACAAAATGCCACAGTGAAAGACGTTAATTGACAATGTAATGGATTTTGGTTAAGAGCTATAACCCGACCGCTTTTATGAGCCCTTGCGAAGGTATCAATTTAAGTGGAATATTCTGAAGGTTGATCACGCACTGGTTCAATTAATATCGTAATACCTATGTGGATTACGGTTATTTTAAAGCAAATAACCTGTGGGATATTCTTAGGATTTTGTGGACGCTTAATGTGCCATTGGTGGGGCAGGGCGGAGGACTCATTAAAGCGGTCGGTCTATGGTGCCTGTAATGCTGATTGACAGAAACAACCATCTTTTATCGTGCTGTAAAAGGCACTGCTCTGTAAAATTACGTAACTATTTTCCCTTCTCGGTTCTATTTTTACACGACCGGGTCAGAAGAGGACATGAATTGAAAGAGGAATATTTTCTTTTCAGTTTTTTCCACACCCTAGTTACAGTTTTATTTCCTGTTGAGTTTTATTTAGTTTACTTCACCAGTAGATGAGTATATAAAATGACAATGCTTTAATTTACGGAATATAACATGACGCCTGTAATCCCCGAAGGGTTAGGCAGAGGACTATCTAATAGTACACCCACATTTCGCCAGTTACGTTTCAACCCTATGTAACAGGGGGCGAGCCTGTTGCCATCAACCGGGCACAAATTCAGACTCTGTGGCTGCTACTTAGAAATTCCTAACGGAAACACCCAATAACAATTTTCCTGTCCTGGGAATCGAACCCAGGATCTCATGCTCAGCAGTCGCGATTGCGACCACTAGACCAACGAGGCAGTAATAATATTAATTTACTTGTTTCACCAAAACATTATACCTCGTCATTTACCAACGGTATAACACAGCCATATAGAATTTCAACGCCCATAAGTTTCTCAGGGAATATAACACGTATAACTTCATTATATACGTGTCTATTTACATTCCAGTACATAAACATTACGTACATATGAACTAACAAGGTAAGTGGTAGTCGTCTCGGTTAATTTACCCCGACGGAACGAGTGCGGGTCGACGATTTATATTTATTTTATCGCTTTGTAGGGCACCGAGCGACGGGGCTTTTTAAAAAGTTACACACACAGGAAAAATTGTGCTTGAGGGTAAATTAATTTCGAAATTACGGTAATAAGGAGTCGAATTTATGGGTAAACAGTTTACCTGGGCAGAGGATATAATTATTTCAGACTTATTTTTAGTATGCTTGACGGCACGGTTGGCGCAGTGGCTGAGCGATTGACTGCTGCGCTTCGTGTCGCGGGTTCGATTCCCACACGGAACAAATATTTGTATGGCCTACAGGTAGTTGTTCCGGGTCTGGCTGTTTGTGTATGTGAACTTAAATGTTTGTAAACGCACCCACACTACTTACTACGTACTTCTATAGGGTGTAACAAGGCCCTTAACTAAGCCGTCAACCTTACTTTACGCAACAATTATTGCTGGGAAACGACTTCTTTTTTTTGGCGTGAAAAATTACGTTTTACGGTAGGACTCAATGTAACGTACTCAAACATTGTGATGATGGATGGATTGAATAGTACGGGGGTCGTGGAGGTGTTTAAAGTAAAAATCTTACATTAAGAACATGTATCTAAAAAAAGGCTTGTGAAAATGTTGTAACTTTGACCCCCAATATCTCCGTAACTAGAAGGTTCCCAGGCATGGTCTAGAACAAAAAAAAATTGCAATGACAGGGAGAACAAATGCCTCTCGGCTTCGTTAAGGGTCTTGTTACACCCTTTATAGTACACCTCTGCATAAGCCTTCGGAGGTTTTAGGTTATAGGATAACCGTGAAGTTATGTAGACCATTATGAAACACTTGGTTAATCGTTTGGTAGATGTCTCATCATCATCATCATCATTTCAGCCGAAAGACGTCCACTGCTGGACATAGGCCTCCCCCAAGTGTCGCCACATTGTTTGGTAGATGTCTCAAGATCAGAAAAAGTTGTCTACAGTCTTATTAGATACTAGCTGTTGCCCACGTTCTCGTTTGCGTGAAATTATTATTATATAAAATATGACTTCTCTTTTTGAATCGAATTTTGTTACCAATTTCAAGGGTTAAAGTTTTTACGCGGAGCCCTAACTTTTATTCTAAAATAAAAGTAGTCTAGTATGTTAGACCTTATAACATCAGCTATCTGCCAGTAAAAGTCCCGTCAAAATAGGTTCAGCCGTTTCGGAGTTTAGCCGGAACAAACATACAGAAAGACAGACATAGAAAAATTAAAAAATAATGATTTTGCCGAAATTATTTTCATATGCATTCAGTAAGAAGCTGTTATCTTGAAATTACAAACAGACACTTACATTTTATTTATTTGTATTGTAAAACACATCTTTCAATATCCGAAAGATATAAAGACTACAAAGTGGTACATCCATTCGTAATAAGCTCGGAACTTTTCCCTTTGGTTCGGTAGTGCTGTGTGTGCCTGATTATCTATCTGTGGTCCAGCGAGAAGCGCTGCAAAGTTCCTCCCTGTTAGAACCCCGGTCACGTTCTTGTGATTGCGCTGATTTCTTCCATTGTGCAGAGAACTTTTATTCTATTAGTTAATTAAAGCGAGACTACATTTCTAATTAGGTTTTTGTACTGGGTATACAATATTTTGATGGATGTGCCATTTTAGGGGGATAATTTAATATTATAATTTTTTTTTTTTGGTCTCCTATAAATCATGAATTTTGAGTTTGATCTTCATAATTATCTTCGTGTGCCTTACTCCATGTAACTTGGGTTCAGCGGAACGTATTTTTTCTTCCATTCTATGATAGATTTAGATTAATTCTAAAATTTAAGTTTTTAAACTGATATAGCTATAAAGGGTGTAAGAGGACCCTTAATGAAGCCGAAAGGTACTTATTTTCCCCGTCATTACGATATTTTTTTAGTTCTATACCATACCTGGGAATAACCCAATATCTCAGTAATTCTAGTTACTAGCTAGTTACTGAGATATTGGGGGTCAAAGTCCCAACTTTTTCAAAAGTTTTTTTTTTTATATTAACATGTTTTTAATGGAAGATTTTTACCGACCCCCGTACTATTCAATCCATCCATCAGCACAATGTTTTGAGTGCCTTACAATGAGTCCTACAATAAAACGTGATTTTTTACCCCAAAAAAAAATCGTTTTCAGCTGTAATTTTTGCGTAAAGTTACTTAGTTTGATGTGTGTGTGTTTGTGTGAAGGGTCCATTTACACCCTGTATAGCTTATATCAGGTACTCCAAAGAAATAGTAAACATGGTAAGTAAGCCGTTTTACAGTTAATGATAATTCTAAAATGATTTTACAACAAATATAGAATATTCTTGCTCTAAAGATTCAAAAGGGTTTTTCCCATTCCGTATTCATAACTGCATATTAAATTCGAATACCCATTTTCAAATAATTGCCTCTTATTCCCATTATAAGCAGTAATAAATCGTTGTCGTCTATTGTAGGACCTGCTGCCGCTTGACAAATGAGATTTCTCTCGATTCATCTTTGTGGCGGGAAAATAGGTGATAATGGGAAAACCATCGGTCATTTTCCATAAGAAAATGAATGAGGGATTTCAATTTTCTTGTGGTAGAAATGTAATTAATCAAGATCGTATTAAATAACAATTGATACGATGAAAGAAAATAGGTGTAGTTAGTGACAGCTGCCCCAGTAGCATGACCACCGTAGACAAAGATTTCTTTGACGAAAGAATCGACAAAATGACAGATTGTTTCGACACAATGACAGATTTCTTTGCACTATCTGTCATTTTGTCGATTCTTCCGTCAAATAAATCCTTGTCTACGGTGGTCATGCTACAGGGGCTGGTATGTAAGGATGTAAAGCCTCTACCAAGAAAAGAATAAATAAATCCAAAATTTGTGAAACAACTGATTTTTATCTATTCTGCTAAAGTGATTTTTTGTTTGTAAACAGAAAACAATGGGTGTAAAAAGACCCTTCACAAAGCCGAAAGGCACTTGTTCGCTCCGTCACTGTCATACTTTTTTTGCTTTGAACGATACCTGGGAACCTTCTAGTTACGGAGATATGAGACTTTGAACTCGAGTCAAAGCTCTAACTTTTAAGTTTAAATATGTTAATGTTATAAGTATAACTTTAATTTAAAAATATCTCCATGGCCCCTCTACTATTCAATGCGTCCATCAGTACAATGTTTTGAGTCCTTTACATTGAATCCTACTACCGAAAACCGTGATTTTCACCCTGAAAAAGGCGCTTCCCAACAATATTTTTTTGCGTAGAGTTACTTAGTTTGATGTACAGGATCAGGCTTCGTGAAGTCTGTTTACACCATGTATACTCACTTTCCGTACAATGGTTATTACCACCACAAACTGAAGTTTAAAAATCTATGTAAACTTACTTACTTGTAGGTAAACGTTTTGATATTCTCGTAAGCGCGAAATAACGTGTCTCGAAGAAAAACCTTGCACTTGATATCGACCGATGTCGTATTTATAAACTTTAATAATGTAGTTGGTAGTAGTTCTTTGTGACACAATACTTTTACCTATGTTAGTTGTAGTAGAAAGAAAATAAGGCAGCTAAATAAATATGTTAGTAAATTATTAATAGACAAGCCGCGTGTCCAGTGGGATTTCCCATCGGCAATTGAAGACGTTACCATTAAGACTTTCATACCCTATTAAACCTTATCGGTGAGGGAACTTCTTCATGGGAAATACTTCCTTAGTGGTCATCTACTTTATATCTGGAACTCTTGTTTCATTATGTTTAGTTAGTGCGTTGTCTATGAGTTAATGAATATAAAATTCATCAATGAAGAACATAGTATCTAGCAGTGGCGAAGATTCCATACAACTGAATGCCTACCGGATTCCCTTTGAAAATTGGCACAGTCAGTATTCTATAGACAAATAATATAATCACATTAAAGATATGTACTCCGGCTTACCTCTTACAAAAATTGACCCTTCGCTACTGGTATCTAGGTACCCACACTTTCGAGGTATAAAAAATATCGACCAGCAATACTTCCCATCACTAAACATGTCAATGGCGTCATGTCACACGCATGTCACGTTGTTTCATTTTTCTTTCAATTTAATTTCATTTAAAGACAATAAAATTTTGTCTGGGTAAATTTATTTAATTTATTACTGATTCCGTATTTTACGACTGTGGTATTTAGGGTGCAGCTAAAATATTCAGTCATGATTGTAAATCAAGGTAACGTTCAAGATTGAAAAGGAACGGTACATCTAATATCACCTGCACCTTCCTACAGCGAAAACTCAAACTCAAAGCATTTATTTAAATTAGACCATCACAGGCACTTTTGAATGTCAAATAAAACAAAAAAAAAGCGAAGCTACAGTCACAGTCACAAGGCATTATAACTTGAGAAAGTACTGTAATTGCACATTCCAAAGCGTAGATCTCTTTGGAGAAGAATGGGCAAGAAACTCCATGGACACTCTTTTAAATCAAAATATTGTTACAAACTACTATAAAGAGTAAGTATGAGTGTACGTTATCCTTGTTCTTGGAATGACAGCGCACCCTTAGGCATTGCAGATGTCCCACAGGCGACGGTGACCATTCATCATCAGGCGGGTGAGTCACCTATGTTTTCCAATTGATAACATAAAAAAAAATGTATCACAATAATAAAAATAAAAAATAGTTTTTTATTGACACAAAGAAAAAAAGTTATACATATCCATTTGAAACCCGGACTCCTGTGCTAGGTGAGACCTGTGTTACAGGAGTCAGTGTCTTCACCCGTTTTTGGTACTAATGTTACAATATTTTATGCATCAAATAAAAAAACCAAATAAAAAATAATGCATGCGTGCTCTTGTGTGGTGTGTGTGCGTGTTTATGCGTAGGTGTGAATGCCTGAGTGTGTTGTGTCTATGTGTGTGAAATGCTTCCATATATAAAAAGACCCAAAGTTCTTGAATCTCTCTGTTATGGCTGCTTTCTACCTATGTAGACATAGTAAGATCACACCCTAATAGAGGAAATTACTTTCTAAGGTCTAGGTATCGTTCCGCCATCTTACATACAATGGGCGTAGGGTACAGTCGGGTAATAAAATTTATAACCGACCAAAAGACCGCGGCAAAGGTTTTCTTGTTATTTATTAGATAGGAAACTTTCTTTTGTTTTGGATTTACATAACATAACAACAACATCCATTTATTTTCAGGCTACTTTGGCCCATAGATATATACCAAACAGACTAACATGCATAAAGAGTGTAATTAGACCCTTAACATAACCGAAAGGCTATTCTCCCCGTCTTTGCGATCATTTTTTGTTCTAGACTATACCTTCTAGTTACGGAGATATTGGGGGTTTGTTCCAACTTTTTCACAAGTTTTTTAAATAAACGTTTTTAATGTAAGATTTTTACTTTACACACCTCCACGACCCCCGTACTATTCAATCCATCCATCAGCACAATGCTTTGAGTGCTTTCCATCGTGTCCTACCGTAAAACGTGATTATTCACTCAAAAAAGCCGATTCCCAGCAATAACTTTTGCGTCAAGTTACTTAGTTTGATGTACAGAATGCTTGGTTGACGGCTATGTGAAGGGTCTGTTTACAACCTGTATATGATAAAATACAAACTGTGTTAGTAAATAGAACCTTAAAACTACGTTAGCAACACTTCACTTGTGCACTATGCCACTGTGCGTTCATGTGGCACTTGCCCGTGGAAGCGACGGAACACCACTCCCTGCGGCCAAAAGTCCTCATCCAAGACGAGGTGCAGATAACCCGTTGGTATTCACTTGCACCACGAACGCCTTAAAGTCCACAATCATCCCACCTCTAATCCCCGAAGGGTTAGGCAGAGGTATGCCTAATAGTACACCCACATTTTGCCAGTTATGTTTTATGTACCATGTAATAGGGGGCAAGTCTATTGCCATCAAATGGGCACAACTCCAGACTCCGTGGCTGCTACTGAGGAATTGCTGATGGAAAACCAAATAACACTTTGCCCGACCCGGGAATCAAACCCAGGACCTCAAGCTTTTGTGTTGATCGAGTAGTCGCGCTTGCGACTACTCGATCAACACAAAAAACAGTTCTGATTTCGACTGAAGTCAACATAAAACAATAACTCATTATAACGTTAATCAAGTAGTCACAGCCGGACATAATTACATGTTCAACTACATACGAGTAATTGGTACATAATTATAGTACATATATACCTCCAATAGCACATGACACGTGTATCTCACCTCACTAATGAACGAGAAACAGCAATAAAGAAACGCGAAACTAATACTAAGAAATGGCACGATCTGGTCAATTCAAACAGAACTACCTATCTCTTTCTCCTTCTCTCATATTATAAAAGAATCGTCTCTTTCTAGCTAGGCTATTTGAAGAATTTCTTATTGCAGAGCACGGTCCGTGCTGCACTGTACTGGTGCAAGCCAGACCAATTAAAGTCCCAACTATGCAGTTAAAAGCGGTCAAGTCATAGAACGTTGATATCGATCGCTATTGAAAAACGTGAAACTGCTGGTCTAAATGGGCAATTTGTTTGTTTTATCAAAGAGATACCTATGTGTTTTTTTTTTCTGTTTACTCTGTTTGGCAAGGTTTCATGCTATTATTTAGTTTTACTAACATTTTTCATCAGTACAACTGAAATTGTATTTTATAACTACTTAATCAAAACTTTTACTGTCACTTACGGGATGGAATATCTTCCGTGATTGTTCATTATTTTGAGCTCCCGATAATTCGACGCTGTTGCAAGCGCCATGATCGCGGGTTGACTGGAGAATGCATGAATGGACGGAAAATAAATTGTTAAGAGCAGACAAATCTAGACTGTATAAGTTTAGTTGTAAACCGTGAAAGCTTAAAACAGTGTTTACTTATCAAAATATTGTGTTTAATTAAAGTCATGGTATAGACTAAGACCATAGATATTTTATAAAAGTAGGATTCTTTTCCTCCAAAAGTTTGCAAGTAAAAAATACTCCTCCTTACACAAAATTTAATTTTCACGAATTCACCTTTTTTATAACATATCTAACTTTTATACTGTTATTTTTTTCATTTATACAAATTATAGTGTTTATCATGTAGCAGAGATTTGGAGTTTTATTTCGCTACAGTAGGTACAGTCAAACAAATTAATTGTTTATCAAACTGACTGACACCCTACTTCGTCGATTTCCCGATTTGCCTTACATTTTTACCAGAGAGTGTCTTGAATATACTGCAATTAAACTTAGTACCTAGTCAATTTGCTAAACAACTAAACACTGCGTCAAGAATATTAGGGATAGTTGCCACGTTTCTACATTTGTGTGATGAAACACAGTCATATTATCTGTGTCCAAAAAAAGTTAAGCAATATTCGCTGTTCATCTCTTTTATTAAATTCGCAGTCAACACCAACCACCACATGACCGACACATTACGAATATAAAAGTACAAAAGGTCAAACTCACGTGATCCCTAGTACATTGAACCACAAAAGTGTAATTACAACATTCTTGCAGCAATGATTGCTTTTTAATCAAACATTATTGTATTGCAGCGGCCACGTGAGATCTAAGGACACCTACAAACCACGTGATGGCATGACTGTACTTACGTGATTTCACGACACTAATTTTAACATTGTATAAATAGTTTAGGTATTTTGTAATTTGGCGATTGTAAGTCCATTGTGTGTGACGTAAAATTATTTATTTGTGTAAACAAATAACGACGAATCGGTTACCTATGAAAACAGTAATTAACAGTTTTGCATAGCATATATATGATTTGTACCCGGTTGATAGCAATAGCCTCATCCCCTATTACATGGGACTCAAAATATAACTGGCGAAATGTGGGTGTACTATAAGGTACGCCTCTGACTAACTCTTCAGGGATAACAGGCGTGATGTTATGTTATGTTACTGTTCCACTGCAGGGCAATGCGCATGCCTTCTGTGCACGAGAAGAGGCCTTTGCTCTTCTTATACAGAGAACGCATGGGCAATTGAGCATTGATCACCAGTTCACCACCATTCATGCTCACCACTCTTGCTTAAGGTGGAATGGCGCCTTTAGACTTAGATATATTCATTTTAAACCCTGGTTTTCTTACAATGTTTTCCTTCTCCGATGTCCGTGATACTTATAAGTAAATTTTAGGTTTTTTTTCTGTTCATGATTCATACTTTGAATCTTTTGGCATCTTGTAACTATTTCTGATGTTTTAATTTCTTCGCAGTTGCCGGATATGTTTATTTGTTGAGTATAAATAGATTAGTTAATTACGTAATTACAAATGAACGACCGGTACGTACGGTACTTTGTTTATTTACACAAATATCTATCTACAAACGACCTCTACAGAATAGACTTTGCAAATTTTAAATCAGATTTTATTCTACTGTATTGATTGCAATTGCATGTTGTTACGAACATAGTATTCTGGAAACCATATTATTATGAAATAGGTAGCTCCTCTTTTAATATTTAAAGCTTTTAAACTGTAATAATGAGCATTTATTTATCAAATATGACATTTAATTTTAATTTTTTTAATTAATTTTATTTTTATTTTTTATCTTATTTAATTCTAATACAGAAATATATAACTAATGAAGTTCTTAACAATTAAATTGTAACTATAGTACATCAATCTTTGTAAGTATTTAAATTGTTTTGTTTATGTTATTATTATGTCATCTCTACTGTATTTTGTACTTGTGCATGCCTTCTGGTAAAATATGGCTGTTCCTATTTATATTTTTATGTCACCGTGTTTGAACCCATATTTGCAAAATAAATATCTTATCTTATCAAGAAAATTGCCATTAAATATGCGCATATATTACCGTTCGTGACTGTACCGAGGGTACCTACACTAGATACCCATGATGTTCAAAAAGCTTTAAAGAATAAGGTACAGAGATAACTATAGTTAATGCAGAAAATATAAGAAGCAAGATACCACAAGAATACCTTGCATTTTCTTAGAGTATAGAGAAATTTACAACTAACTAACTTTTTCTGGCGGCTTCGCTCCCGGTATGTACGGAAATTAACCCACAGGAACAATTTAAATGTAGCCTATGACACTCGGGGATAATGTAGCTTCTTGTGAAAGATTTTTTTAAACAGGATCAGTAGTTCCGAAGATTACCCCCTACATATAAACTTACAAACAAATTTTACCTCTGTATAATATAGTACAGACATTAGTATACAGCTCAAGACTCTAAAAAAACTAGTAACCAAAAAAAACCCATACAACTTCGTATCACAAAGAAGTTGTATCGATTTGTACAGCGAGTGCGGTTTGTGAAATGAACCGGTTAATGCAGTGAGCCGTGAGTAGGAATAAAGGTGGTTAGATGGCCCATTGTTATCCACTGGCCGACCATCGACCGCATGCATGTGTAAGAAGTTCCATGTTTAATTTCAGTAAACATGGAACCTTTTTACTCATGCAGGTGTTTTATTTACCAACCCGTTACTGCATAAATACTCCATAACGGTATCAAACTTGTTCGTTGTTTTATGCGATTGGAAGCGAAAACTCTTGCAGTTTTCCACGGCAACTGAAAATAGAAATCGAACATTTTATTTTTAAATTTCGGTGACTCTCAATGCCCATTCACATAGCGGTACTGACACTTGAGTTTCGCTCCAATTTTTTAATTAAACGTCGAAATTTTATATTCGTAATAAAAGTTATGTTATAACATCATCAAATAATAAATAAAATGTTTGTAGAAGCAAAAATATCCTTATATTACGAACGGAGTCACGTTCTAACCTAATCGGCCATATATAAAATTCGTACGTAAGTAAACGACATTTTCCTGCAATTTAGGCTTTAGCGCGTTTGTTTAGCGTTCGGAGAAATTGGTACAGTATTGAGGTTACGATGTTTCATGTACGTAGGTTCATACCTAATATAGCATTCTAGTATAACTAATCTAGATATACAGGTTATGCATACAAGGTGTAAACGGACCCTTCACACGAAGCTGTCAACCAAGCATTTTGTACATCATCATCATCATCATCATTTCAGCCGAAAGACGTCCACTGCTGGACATAGGCCTCCCCCAAGTGTCGCCACATTGACCGGTCCCGTGCGACTCGCATCCAGCAACCAAACATTACATTTTGTACATCAAACTAAGTAACTATGCAAACAATATTGCTGGGAAATTATTATTTTTTTTAATGTAAAAAAACGTTTTACGGTAAAACTCTTGTAATGTAACGCACTCAAAACATTGTGCTGATGGATGCATTGAATAGTAAACAGGTCATGGAGGTATTTAAACTAAAGTCCCTTTAAAATATTTCAAACCCAAGTTACATAAATAGCTTGTTAATAATTGTTTTTACAGTGTGAAAGAATTTCTTGATAAAAAGTATCTCAGTATCTGCTATCTGATAGTATTATAGTAGTAGTAGTGTTCTAGAAAATGTTATAATTTAATTTAATTTATTCTAAGCATCTATTATTATTTGAATAGATACGAAACCATATATTATAAGTGTTATTATAGTATTACTTAGACATTTTATTAGGTATGTTTATAATTAGAAATTCATGTTTAGTATTTAAATATTAAGTTTAACATGTTGTAATATTTGTATGCCAGTCCACGGCGAAACATGTACATAACCTTATTTATAACCTTAATGTTTTAACTCAGATAAAAATTATTTTATTCTATTCACAAAAAAAAAACAGATTTATTTTTACCGCATTGCGCATGCTTTGTGAGTATTTTATGACGTTCCAATTTCAAAATTTGAAAAGCCTACGCTTTTAAAATCGTCCATTATATGTCTTCATAATTATTGTCACCCAGACTAGACTAACCGATGGATGCGTTCATCAAAATGCCATTCGCTGCTCAAAACTAAATGCAGGGGCGATGTGGCAATCATACACCTTATTCAAGAAAAAACTACGAGGTCGCTAGCTTGCTGCCTAAAGTTTTGCTTAAAATATAAAAATAAAATAATTAGTTTTTACGTAATACAAAAATGAAGAATAAACACCAAAAGCTGAAAAAAAATATAATAGCATGTCCACACGACCAATTAGCTTCAAAGCTGCGTAGTAAGTCGTTCTGTCTAATTGAGTCGCTTGAAAAATGTACACACATTCCCGGGAGGTTGTACGACGTACGTATAATAGGCAAATGGGTAAGGGGCCAGGCTGCTCATCAAGCACGAACCGCGCTCAAAGTGTTGCCAACTAAATTATTCAGCACATCTGTTCACACACATTCTCTAGGGGGCCTCTACCTTTGCTTCTTGTGAATCCTTTTTGGCACGGAGATTTTAGAGGCGTGTTTCGTGTTTTATTGGTTGACAAAAATGTAATTTTAAACTTTTTTTTCGACCTTAATTATTGGTAGGGTACAAAAAGAAAGACCAAAAGAAATCACTTACTTCGATTTTTGAATTTTCCAGGTACTTTTTTTTGAAAACGCAACGTTCGTAAGTAAAAATTGTACTTTCAAATATGAATTTTTCTAACCTATGTAAACTTCTCTTGGCATTTAAACAGTAGAATTTTAATATGAAAGCGCCAAGGCAAAACGTTCGCCTTCATTACTTTAGTGAGCAAATAATCTTCAAAGTTGCAATACCTACTTATTTTACCTTCGAATGCTGATTTCACAGAATTATTATTGCCTTTGCTTTCAGTAAAAACAAATTCAGTAAAAGAATTTTCGGATTGAACCCTTTTACAGCAGTTTTTCCCAAAAACTGCTGACGGATGAATCGAATTTAACCGTTGCAAAGATGAGCTTATGAAAAAAAACATGACAAGACTTTATTGTGTTACGCTCTTTGCTTGCCTATATTTGTGAATATAACGACAACAAGATTGGTTGTTTTTCTGAAAGGCCGCGTTTTGCTTCGTATTTAAATAATTGCTATTTATAATATTTTCAGTGTTGTTTTCTGAACGTTATTACTTACTAAACAATAGGTATATTTTGGGGAAAATTCTTTCTTTTAATAGACTATGTCAAGGTCGTTTCACCCAATTTATTTTACGTTGTAAGGAAAAGTAATTTGTTTATTATAATTTTGTGGAAAGTTAGTTACCTACGGAAGTGACAAGACAGAACAATCCAGATGGAGCCAACGCGCAAAAGACCACAAAAACGAATCTTAAAATAGCACTTAATGGTTTTAACATATTTTCCATTTATATTTTTCAAACTGACTGACTGCCTCGTTGGTCTGGTGGTCGAAACCGCGACGGTCTTGGGTTCGATTTCCGGGTCGGGCAAAGCGATATTGGGTTTTTCCAGCAGGAATTTCTCAGTAGCAGCGACGAAGTCTGGATTCGTGCCCGTTTGATGGCAATAGGCTCGCCCCCTATTACATGAGACTTAAACACAACTGATGAAATGTGGGTGTTTCTACTAGTAAGTACACCTCTGTCTAACCATTCGGGGATTACAGGCGTGACGTTATGTTATGTTATTTTTCCAACTTCAAAATCCATTTTATTTAAATATCCATTTTCAAGTAACAACCATCTTATAATGAAAGCAATTTCGGTCTGAATACTAAGCGATGAGCTTCATAACACCAGAGTAGTTCACCGCTAAACACGAGCAGTGGCTGTGCAATCCAATCAATATTAATTGTTGCCCAATGAGACTTGAGACGGCTTAGCTAATTAATTTATCGTTTACCGCCACTTCGAACAGAATCAAATAGCTTTCAGGAGATCATCTTTAAGTTTGTACGGTTAATTTTGTTGATAAATTGGCTGTCAACGATAATCCTTGTTTTGGATAGTGTTGAGCACTTGTTTTATCTCATCTTCTTTAGTAAAATGCTGTTGTGTCTATGATTATTTTGCGGATGACTTGCTTATTAAGGGCATTACATGGCTCAAATCCCAAAAACAGCGTATGTTCAAAGAAATTTGTTGATGAATCCCTTCGTGCGTTTTCCGTGTAAAAAAAATATGTTATAGTTAAGTTCATCACAAATAAATTGTATTGTTTAAAATTTTAATAAACCTTCTCAATTTTTTTTGGTTAATCCTAGAAAATAGGTCCTTTTTCAACCTTAATTGTAAATTATCTCTGTAACGGCTGAATAGATCGGCATGAATTTTGTAACAACAAATACGTAATGATATGCTTAACAATCTGTATTGTTTTTTTTTTCTGTTATTTCGTTTAATATTTTTAAATAATAAATAAAAACCGAAATTTTGCGAAATGTGTGGGGCAAGTCAACAAAAACCAGTACAGGGATCAAATCATCAAGGTCATCGAGCAATGTAATGCCCTTAAGGGCTCATCGTCACATAACACTACTTACTTATACTAGGTACCCGTTTGAGCTCGTTTGTAGTCGGAAAATATTGCAACACACAGCTTTCTTGTTAAATATTCTGAGAGATGAAAGAAACACAAAAGTCTAAAGAGACAAACTTTGACGTAGAACTCTTGCTTCACTTATATATATGGATAGCAACAGCAACTAGAATACTCATGACTTCGTAGACTACAATTTGCTGCAGTTATGTCATACCCTGCATGCACTTCAATCAATTGAACTTGACATACAAATAGATTAGTCTTGCGTGTTATACCTTTTTTGTAATTACTCTATCATTGCCTAGTTACTTTTACAGTACCTATTCAATCAGTAAAATCGAAATAAAAATAAAACTTTATAACACTATAAAATCAACGTATCAATGTCAGCAATTAATTTTGAAGTTACAACATAAAGGGACGAATTTGTGTAACAATGTACACGCTTTTAAACACCCCTTATAAAGTCGAGCGGCAGGGTATGACCTTATCGAGTTGACTGCTGCTAAATGACTAATCGATTCCGGCTGGCACGGAAGGTGTAAAGGTTTATCCACACTAACCGACGAGGTTGGTTGGGCAGGACACCTAGCAAGGCGCGGTGATGGCCGGTGGAGTAAAGCTATGACCGTGTAGCATCCAAGGAATGGACAGAGAAGTGTTGGTCGTCCGACGGCGAAATGAGCAGACGACATTGTTGCCATTGCGGGGAAAACATATATGAGAATAGCACAGGAGCGTGGAGACTGGCACAAACAAATAGAGCCTAGACCCTGCAGAGAGTGAAGTCAGGCAGTGGATGATGAAGCGACAAGGAAACATCAGATGTCTAAAAACCCTTGCGAGAAGGAGACAAAGGATTTTATAAGACAGTGATCGCATCACACAGGCATGAGACACGTCACCTCATCACACCAGCTACAGGCTAAACTGTGGCATTATTCGATGAGCAGGCAGATCGTAAACGACCACGATCCACCTACTGCGAATAGCTTGGATATGTGGAAGGTGTTAAAAAACATAGTCTGTTCTAGCTTTTGTATCGCCGTCGGTCAGTGTGGGGACACCCTTACTTTTTGACGGACTGCTTTTTATAACGAAAATGACCTGAAACTGAGTAAGCAATTTTATTTTTTATGTCAACTAAGTTGACTTACAATATTTTTAAAAGCGCGACGAATTAACCGGAACTCTACTGACGATGATGTGGTTTCATAACCGTCATAAGATAATTACTATTCGAATCAGTATGGTCATATCTCTCAGTAGTTGGCAAAACCCTAATCCGGCTTAAAACACTAAATACCAGTCGACGTATTACAAACGAAGGCTTAGCAAGCCAAACAGTTGCTAAGCTACTCCACATAAAAGCTTCATTCCGCTGTGCAATCTGCAGCAAACTAACACAACCAACTGAAATTACTTTCCACAACAACCCAACCGAAAATTCTCTAATTAACGCATCACATTTAATGACAAATTCCCATTCAAATTGCAAACTATAATAATTATAATTCCTTAAACCTTTCATAAATTGTGCGGAACTTTGCCGCCTTAAAACATAAAACTGTTTTATCCTGATGAATACAAATGAGAGGGGAAGGGGAGGGGCAGCGGAGGGGAGGGGTAAGTCGCGACCGCTTCCTACCCACGCCATGCCTTGCTTCAGCCACTAATGCGTGTTACAACCGGCCTTGACATATATTTACTTGTCATACCTTCCGTGGATTTACGTTTCGATGTTTTGGAACTTGGAACTAACGTCAATGACAAGGATTAAGTTGGAGGGAAGTTAAACTATGAACAAACCGATTTAGGTTTAACTATCTGTTTCTTAGTAACTTTGGACAAGAGATTCAAAATACCTGAAGATATCATAAAAGTTTTGCAAACATAAAAGGCAAGCATCTTCCTGCTGCGGAAATGCGCATGAGAAAACTGAACTAATCGAATAACAATGCCTGGTTTGTGTACCTTGCCCTGACAAGAAAGGGAAAAGACAGAGAAGTGGCAATAGATGACCAAATAGGACAATTCACAGGCCTAACACAAAATAAGTAGTTTGACAACAAGAGTAAAAGGCAATGTAAAGGAACATCTACACGAAACCAACGACTACCTAAAAACACGTTGCGTTTCTTCCAAATGGTCGGAGCCCAACACACATCTAAAACCAAACCTAATTGATTTGTCACAGTCAAATCATGAACCAAATTTCGGCCAGTAAACAGACAATAAACCAACTCATTGGATGATTTTGGCAGCCAATGAGCCGACTAAACATCGACTGAACAACCAATATGACGTGACCAACTGACGTTGGTCTGTGTTGGCCAAACTTTGGCCACACGCGCTGTAGCGTGAACATAGCCAATGAACATGAGTTTCTAACAGTGAACCGATTACTGGGAAATGAGGACTGTGTCAGCATAATATTTGTGTGTACGGAACTCAAATGACAGTCACTATATTGCTCCAAATTATAGGCATGAATAATCTATGATTATACGATCTCGTCATAGATTATTGGGTACAGGAAATTCTAAATTAAAAGCCTGTTCACATGAACGTTGGTGTTCCTGATGCCCATTTATTTTTTGTTGAAAGGCTTAACGTTTATCGGGCGTTAACGATAACGACCTTCTGGAAAGCCCCTAAATTTTACGGTTTTAACAAGGAAGTCCTGTTGGTACTTTCTGTAAATGATGTAAACATTCTACTGCAGCTAAAAATAGGACTATCTTTTTTTTCCAAAATAACGTTCTTTTTTCTACAACCAGTGTTCTTGTTTGATCAGTGCGCCGTCTGATGACAAAAATGGTAAACTCGATTATTCCACACAAATTGAAGTTTACTTTCACGCGATCAAGTAGGTGTTGTGCGTGATAAAAACAGGCACTAAGCTCCGACAGTGTCATTAAAAACTAATATTAACTACAAACTGATAGTTTTTCACAATTTACTTAATCACGCGATACTATCGAGTATCGACATTCACTAACTACCAATATGATGGATAGTTTGGAGTACGACAATTTGTAAATAACGAATGCATTTCCTTACGCTGACCTTGCAACTTAGCCACAAATTAATATTCTTTAAAAGGTCAAGGCACTTCATAAACACGCGATTACAATCTCACGCATACGACCCTAACTAAAACATGGACGAAATGAGGGCGACCAATCACGGCGGCCCACCTGAAAATATTACCAAAAGATTGGTTAAAATATTGTAACGATTTATTTAGTAGGAAATAATAAAAGTCTTCTTCAGTGAACTAGGAAGCTTTTCGTTTATAAGTTTTCTGCCCCTGGCTGGAGGCCTTACACTCAAGGCATGCACAGGATAGTCCGGTTAAGCAGAACCCAGTCTTATACGTTGACCTGCAAGAAGCAATCAAAAAAAAAAAAAATTGAACGCTTTAATATTCATCACAAAGAATAGTAACAATTCGATACTACGATGACACTGAAACCTTTGCCTCCTTTTGCTTTTGAAACTGAATTGAAACTTACCGTTAATTTTCATTAAAATTCTTGACAGCAAAGAAAAAAACCAAAGAACAGACCAGCTTTTGTTTTTCAATAAACCTGTTTTATGTCACTGCTGGGTAATGGTCTCACCCATACTTATTCTACTTTTCTCGTTTTAGACTTAAATAAAATATTACGTTACACTCCGCATCTACCCGTGTTTGTGGAGTAATATTACATTTACCAACCATCTATCCAAGTTCCTGACGCTATTAATCTCGCTAAAAGTACATCTTTTGTCTCTTTATATTTCGCGGTTGCAGCGTAAAACTGTTTTCTTTTATTCTATTTTTAATTCATAAAACAACACGCTAGAGAGAGCTCTGTCCGTCCGTGCACTTTTAGCTCGCCTCGGGGAACTTTATACCGGAATAAGATAAAAAATGGACCAGCTAGATAAATGGCTTCTGACGTTAGAAGGAAAGTAACTAAGGATTTATATGGAGTACTTACGAACGCAGTTTTGTAGAAAATGTTAAGAGTGTAATGGAAGGTCCTTTATCTTCTCGTAAGATAGAAAAATAGTGTATAAAAACATTCGTAATCCAGCAAAGTGTCGTATCTTTAATTTAATGCATCGTGACCACCCATTACTTACCGAGTTTCTTCCGTGACTCGGAAAGCATGTTAAGCCGTTGGTGCCGGCAGTCACTTGTAGATCTATGACAGTCGTAACAGGTAGCCAGTTGCCCAAAAGTCTGACAAACAGTCTTACCAATGGGTATCGTATTAACCAGTACTAATTTAATTCTGGAGGTCGTATAAGCAGTTGGTTCCTGGTAACTACTGGTATTCAGCTGCATCCGTTTAAATTGGAAGCGGATTCCAAGATAGTGGGGAAAAGGCTAGGCAGATGATGATGATGACGACCGATTTGCTGGGAAATCAAACGAAACCTCAAGCTCAGCTGGACTTGATATGTTTCAATAAATAAAGTAAAAATCTTTACACAAAAGGTTGACACCCATCTCAACACCTACTTCTGAACTAAACAATACAAACTTTCATTTTATTCTATCATAAATGCAAAGTTCAAGTTCCCCGCAATATTTTTACGACACCATTCCGTCCATTCCACAACCCACTATAAAATATGCGCTAAAAACTTAATTTAGCCTTCGTTTTCAGTCCAAACAGGTCAATGTTTACGTTAGAATGTGTACCTACTCTCTGAGTGAATCGCAGACGATCCAAACCCATTTCAGCTAAAAGGCTTTCCCAACGCGCATAACTTTTTAGAATAACAGATGAAAACAGGAATGTGATGAATGGGTTGCAGAAGTATCACTCTGTGTGAAGCGTTTTGCACTCATACGCAACGCAAACGAAGACTACTAAAGGGTTGGGTACATAAAGGGTGTAAACAGACTCTTCACATATCCGTCAACCAAGCATTCTGCACATCAAACTAAGCAAAAATTATTGCTGGTAATCGACTTTTTTTTTGGGGTGACAAATCACGTTTTACGGTAGGACTCGATGGAAAGCATTGTGCTGATGGATGGATTGAATAGTACGGGGGTCGTGGAGGTGTGTAAAGTAAAAATCTTACATTAAAAACATGTATTTAAAAAAAAAGTTGTAAAAAAGTTGGAACTTTGACCCCCAATATCTCCGTAACTAGAAGGTTCCCAGGTATGGTGTAGAACAAAAAAATTATCGCAAAGACGGGGAGAGCAAGTGCCTTTCGGCTATGGGGTCTATTTACACTCTTTATAGAGTGGTGAGGGGAAAAAAGTATTCACTGGTAATCTCTATTTTAAATCTCTGGTCAGTTACGTAATCACGACCGTTAAGGTTTTTTATTTTGTTATTTTTCTTTTTATTTTGTAACGTTTATAATTTTATGATTGTATTTCGTTTTAGTTACCTATTACATTAAATTGTCATTTCTACAACATATTTTTTTCTTATTCTGGCTTTAGAACTTCTGAATTTACTTTGAGTGTGAACATTCCACTCACTTTTCATCCCATAATAACATTTTACTGTGTTGTAGATATTACAATGTACCTTTGTATAAACTTAATTATTCGAAGAACGGCTGTATTTAATAGCTGCTCTAATTTATAAATAACTGTACGTACTTATTAATTTTGTAGGTTAACATACAAAATTTAAAGAAAAAAACATTTTTTTAATACTTTCTATTAACTAAACAGCTGATTTAATCATTTATTCACAATGAAGATAGATACTTACTTAATAAAAGGAAGGTTAAGAAGGAAAATGGAAGAAGACTAAGATAAAAAAAGTGTTATTTGATTTTTACCTATAGTCTAAATCCTTGGCTACGACGCTCTTGGGTTGCTACGCAACGTGCTACGGCGTAGCCAGCACAGTGCTAAGATGGCGTAGGCGTAGCCTTTAAGTTGCTGTACTTTGTAGGCTTAACTATTTGTGAAAAATAGATAAGTAAAATAATACGACAATAATCCTATTGTTTGCAGTATTGTATTATTTTTTGTTCTCTGACTGCCTCGTTGGTCTAGTGATCTCAAGCGCGATTGCTGAGTATGAGGTCCTGGGTTCGGTTCCGGGTCGGGAAAAGTGTTATAGGGTTTTTCTATCACGAATTTCTCAGTAACCACGGAGTCTGGAGTTCCGCCTAGTTGATGGAAATAGGGTCGCCCTCTTTTACATGGGACTTAAACATAACAGGCGTAATGTGGGTGTTCTATTAGGTACACCCCTGCCTAAATCTTCGAGGCTTACAGGCGTGATATTATAATATTTCTTGTTCTTAGTTTTATGTTTATGATGAGCTTCTTAAAGTTTCACTTAACTAAAAATTTGGCACTTAACCAAGAGTAATCCCACGGCATCGCCACCAAAAGTGACAGACTTTTAATCATATCAGCTACCTCCAGTACATTGAAAATAGCAGACAGCTTGATTTCCCCAAGGGTTGATGTCCATACGGCGGCCGTGCCGGTAAAACTGCCGTAAATTGATCTGGTAAATAAATCTATTTTAGGAAATAAAACATGAAATACTAGAATGCAGAACTTAGCTTGACATCAAATATCTAATGGAAGCTATTTATTTTTACTTATGACTTGCAAAATGGTTCATTTTTTTAATTATTTTCACCGAAAACGGCATCCACATTAATAAAATATTTATTAAAGTTCCGATAATTTTCATAATAATAGTCCTCCTGACCGGCGGCCAATCTCAACCGTGGATTACCCATCGGCGCAGGAGATTTTATAGTGCACAAGACGTGTGTGCGCAGACACAGGTGCACTTTCTGTTCCTTTACTGTCATAGTCCGATGGGACGGCAATCCCACAAGACCGGAGATAGATCAGGCGCAGGACCAACAGCTTAACGCACTTTACTAGGCACGGGGGTATCATACTGCCAACATCCAAACCCCGAGCTGCTACTGAGGAATTGCTTATGGAAAAACCCAAGAACACTTTTGCCCGACCCGGGAATCAAACCCAGGACCCCTAGCTTAGCAGTCGAGTCCAAAGGAGCAGTTATTTACATAAGCATAAGTTAAAAGACAGTACAGTATTTTGCCTTGGACGCCTGCTTGTACTGTCAAGCCCAAAACCAACCAGAAGTTTTCCTTCGTCTCGGTAAAGGTGCTTCCACGCAGTTACTTTTTTTTATGGAACAACGTTTATAAGTGTACGAATAACACAATCAGCAAAACTTATCAATTTTAGCAAAAGCCGCGAAAGTTACTTAATATTTTCATTTCGAAAAAATGTTGCTCAACCAAAATTGATTTCGGTGTGGATGCATCTTAAGCAATCTGCCTGATGTATCCGCCGTCGTGGCTGAGTGGGGACACAATGGATGTTCGATAGAGAAGCGCTCGTAACACGATGTGTCACTGAGCACATCAGCTGATATGTTCCGATGAAATGGTGTTGGTGGGTGACAATTTAAGAAAAGTTATGAATGAAAGTGGAAAGCGAGGTTATGTTTTCACACGTAAATAATTGTTTAAGACGTCTTAAACCCGCTAAAGATAATATTTTGTAAAAACGATAAAGACGCAATCGGGAACAAAAACAAAATGCAAATGAGTGCATCATTGAAAACGTACATACACCAATAAACAACAGTACGCCACTTTCTACGATCCTTACATACTCCTTTCGCCTCTTCCATCTTCATACACCTTGTCATACACGTAAGAACATCTGTTTCATTTATACCCAACGAGGACTACGCTACAGCCAAAGGAGATTTATGCTATATTATTATTAGCTAGTAAGATAGCATATTTTTTAATGTTTAAGTAAATAATTATGTTATGCTGTTTTTTGTTTGAATGGTGTAATAATTTAATAATGTTGTTGGTTTAAATATTTGTATTTTTTTTTATTGTAAGTGTATAGTTTAGTATATTAGTTTAAGTTCTTAACTGTGGCATTAGGGTAAACTCTGTAACTATAGTCTAAGCTGATAAAAATAAATAAATAATCTTACTGTGTCCTTGTTCAACTAATAAAACAATCACTGTTTTACACTGACGGACAAGGAGAAGAAACTAAAACAAAAAATCTTCAACATCAACATTATGTAAGACAAATCTCATACATAACGACGAACATAGTCGGATGTGATCGATGGACCTTTTTACAAGGCAGTACGGATGTAGCTACGTCGGAATCCGACGGATAGCGGAAAGATCACAACCTTTCATGATTAATGTAGCTCGGCGTGAAAATGAAGACATGCAATGACACGCACACTATTTCTGGAAAAGGAAACGGTCTGATTTTATTTTACTTTACTTGATGAAAGGTTTTCGTAACTTGCGGGTAATATATATAGTTATTTTTATTATGATAGATATTTCTTAAAAAAAACACGGTATAAAGCGGTGCGTGCCTCTCAAAATAAAGCTTCAAATATGCGGAAAGAAGTGGATAATAATATTTTGTAAAAAAACGAAACGCACAATTTAATTGAAGAGAAATTAAAGGAATTATCATTGCATACTTTTTGTTTGTTGCATTAAAATAGGTGGACAAATTTTAACACAACGTTCAGTGCTTCTAACCAAAGATATCCAAGTAAAAAAAAACACTGATTAAAGTGATTTTATTTTGACCTAAAATCATTGGATAACCAACATTTTTAGTGTATTTTCGTTAGCTGATTGTTTTTCTTGTAAGTATCAAATGCGTTATCCTTATTTTTTTTTAACATTCCTTTATTTTGGTGGTCTGAATGATTTCTAAAAGTTTGTCCATCTATTTTAATGGGACCTTATACAACATTATTTTTCGTATATGCGAAACATGAATATAGTTTGTTCAGAATAAGTAACTGAATCGATTCCAATAATTTTTAACCCATGTTATGTTTTGTCCCAAAAATATTTAAAAAAGACTACAAGTTGGATACCGAGCGACACTAAGTACCTATCGCAATCATTTACCTACTGCACAACACACATTATATTACATTTATCTACTGCCAAATTATAATTATCAATGAGCTGAAGACGACGCTGGAGCGTGGGGCGCGAACGTTGGGCGTTGTAACCACGTTTTTGTGCGGCCAACCAGGTAACAGAACAAGCTTATAACTTTGTGATTTTTTAAGATACAGATTTGAAATTTCGTACATAGATTCTTCACATAAAAATACTAGACACGTGTTTCAGGTTTCGCATATACTAAAACTAATGTTGTCTAAACAAAGCAGATGTGTGCTCCACTGACATAAAAATTACAGTAGCGCAATTCTGATGTATTTAAAAAAAATATCCAGACATTTGCGTAAATAATTTAGAACACTTTTACTTTGATACATGTCTATTTATTTTCATTCAACCTCATTTAATACTGAGCCGTCAATTTGATAAGATTATTCCTCTCTCATTGCGCACGCAAAGCACACAAACAAACTTTTGTTTAATTTCATTACCGGCAGGTAAGCCCCTCCCTGGGGCGTCGTAAGATTCTCAGGGATTACACCAAGTGGAAAACCACCGCTATCCACGTGAACAGAGAAATAATACTGCAGGATCCGGAATCCCTGAGGAAGGCAGGGGTTAAACCAGTAATGTACCAACACGTTTTTAGGATATATCTTGAAATAACATGGAAATGTAAAAAAAATTAAATCTTGCATCGCAATTATCAACTTGTAAACATCTACTGATGAAATTCCTCATAAATATAGAATTTCATACTTTGTAGTGAAACTTCGAACATACAACAACACAACAACAACAACAACAACACAAAGACACAATACAATACAATACAACAACAATACAAAATACAACACAACATTTGAAACAAAACAACACACAATACACACAACAATACACAATATTGAAAACACAACAACAACAACATTACAATATTTGAATATATCACTATATCTAAAATATGGAAGAGCGGAGTCTCCTAACACAGGCATCATTTGCCTAAAAGGAGGCTCCCAACACAACTAATTGTATATGAAGCTTTTTGTGAAAATAAAAATATATTTTTTTTTTTTTAAATACTCTCTTATAATCCTATCCTGTCCTGTGGAATTATAAATCCAGCAATTGGGTACCACACTATGCACATTCCACAATAGCATGTTTAGTTTTGTTGTTTCTGGTGCTGGCTTCTGACGTATGTCCTGACTTCTCACCAACGATATCCACAAGCCGAAGGCTGCAATTCATTTGACCACATTTATTAAATATAAAATACACAACATAACATCATGCCTGTTATCCCTGAAGGATTAGGCAGAGGTGAACTAATAGTACACCCACATTTCGCCAGTTATGTGTAAGTCCCATGTCATAGGGGACGAGCCTATTCCCATCACCCGGTCGCAAGTCCAGCAGTCTGTGGCTGCTACTGAGATATTCCTGAAAGAAAAACCCAATAACAATTTGTCCTACCTGGGAATCGAACCCAGGACCTCATGCTTAGCAGTTGCGCTGACGACCACTAGACTAACGAGGCAGTCAATATAAAATAGTTTTCAATAATAAAATTAACGCCAGCGGTTTAAAGCATCCTTTATATCTCAATAACTTGAAACTTTGAAAAATCTATTATAAAGACCCATTAGGAACTTGTTAGCGTGTCGGCGCATTAGACTACGTACTAAGCATCGTACCACCAGTGCTCATTAGCGAGTTTTCTAGATAACTCGTTAATGAGACCCCGGCCAGTAAGTACTTGCAGACAGGAGATGTACACACAAAGATAAAAGAAAAAATACTTAGTAAACAAGAAAAGCAACATAATAATTTACAGCAGTAAAAGTTTGAAAGTAGGTAGGTAATTTCTGCTAACAACATGGCTTTGAAGATTTTTTGCTGTGAATCCGGACACATTAAGCTTTCCACGGAAACGTTATCCATGTTTCCTCCCCCTTTTAAAGGAGGGGTAACATCGGGTTCTTTGCAGACAGTTTCCGCTTTCAGAACAGATTTTTTTGTAAATACATCACGGACGATAGTTGGACGTTGAGCAAAAGATTGTGTCTTCGGTTTAGTTTTATCGTTACATAATTCATAGATCGTATCATTTTAAGGATATATTGGTCTTCTACTCTAATATTATAAAGAGGAAAGATTTATAGTTGTGTATTTTTGTAACGAATAAACTCAAAAACTACTGGACCGATTTCAAATATTCTTTCACCATTAGAATGCTACATTATCCCTGAGTAACATAGGCTAACTGGTGGTGGTGTGTTGTACTAGTATTCAGCTGCATCCGGTTAGACTGGAAGCCGACCCCAACATAGTCGGGAAAAGGCTAAGCAGATGGTGATGATGTTCCCTATATTATTTACAGTATGTCTACGTTTTTCTGTGTCTGATAATAATTACTTGGATTTGCGTCTAAACACTTGTTCTACGTAACAAAAACCAGAAATAGTCGATTTACACTGAACCCGACACACTGAACATCTTACACTGAAACATTTAATTTTCCTACACAGCTATAATCAAAGAAACCGTACCATACATGTAATTAAGGCCAAGTGACCGTGAATTTTAATAATTCACAATAATGACTAAGAGCTCGGACCTGCTATTTATTATTTTCTTACAATTATACAGGCCGGGCCGCGTCGAGCCGGATTTAACTGAATTATAAACAGCTGTTCAGTGTTTTACTGTCCTTAATACGTTTCAATTACAATTGTAACTATTTAAAATGAAGAATGGAAAACCTTGTTATTAGGACATTGTTTTGAATCAACCGCTACAGGAGGAAACGCTCTAAAGCCGCGCCAGACTTCGCGAGGCGTGCGTCGCGAATGGCTCGTCACGCATGCCTCAACCTGAGGCATACGACGGTACATTTATGCATGCGTCCCGAACGACACATGCTCAAGCTGAGCACGCAAACAACCATGCCGGCTCGCACTGAGGCGGCGTTCGCAACGATCGTATGCCGCAAATGCTGACTGTGAGCACACACGTCCACACAGCCCGAGGCATGCGAGACGAACCATTCACAACGCACGCCTCGCGATGTCTGTACGCGGCTTATTACTTTCGATGTATAAAGTTAACTGAATAAGTTTGTGACATACCTACCAATATGAAAAGCACAAACCAAGTACCTGAAAACATGGCTGATATCGCCTTCACATGACCACTATATGCATACTTTTGAATTGCCTTTGAATAGAGAATCTAGACAATATTCTCACGACACAGCAGACACACAAGATCGTACCAAAATATGACGAGGTATTTAAAACTTGATTCCCTTTTTGTTATCATCTTTTACTACGCAATTACGACCCGTTTATAGTAACGTTTACTACCTCAATTAAGCAATATGTTCCCATATATCCGAGTAGTAAAATATTCCATTATTATGAGCGTGCATCCAGTGAGCACTTGCTAGATACACCGCGCCGTCCTATTTGATCTCGTAAAGCCGCTGAAGCGAGCAAAATATATTGCTACCCGCGTTTGTTCACAGAGAAACTCATATGTAACATGTACGTGCTTGATATAAAGATATAACGTTACATAAGTAAAGTAACTTGTGAATAGCAGTCGTTTTTAAGGAACAAAATCATAATAAAAGTCAGTAGAAAATATTTTAGTTTTCTTTTTGAAATTTTCAGCATACTAGCATCAGGTCTGGTCTATTAATAAAAAAGAAGTAGGTAGTTTTTGTCTATATATAAATAATGTATTATTTATGGGTGCGCCAAAGTTCACCTAAATTTTCAACTCCGATAATTGGAAATCCGAAAATGTTCTTCCCAACATTTTTCATCCTAACAATCACAATTCCTAACTACTCTGTCTCTAATGTTCATAATTCCGAAGCATTCAACTTCATAATGTCAGTAGCAATAAACATCTATTATACTTTTATTTGTTTTCCTATATTTTCTCAACATAACCATCTTTTACACTATTATTCTATGTCATATCTTTCTTGTTTAGATTTCTTTTTATTCATAATAATCAGTATTATATACATTAATTTTGCGTAACTTTATTTTCCAAAAAAGTGTTATTTTTGCAAATCGTTTATTTTCTCGATTCTATCGTATAAAATACTTAAATATAAGGCTAAAAGTGTCTTGGTGTTTTTGTCCCCGACTAACCGTTTGTCGTAAAAACGATGTGGAAGGGATCCATAGGTTAGGTTAGGTTAGAACTGTGACCAACTACGCGCGAGCCGAGCGAGCGAAGCGAGCGGTGCCGCGGCAGCGGCCGGCGAGCGCTACCTCAAAATTGGTCGCGTTTCTAAGTATTTTTTCATAGTGCCCGCAAGACGACACTCTGACCTGAATTTCATTCATTTAAGACAAAAATCAGTGAAACGACCTTTAGTCATTCTAAACTAAAATATTATGGTAATTATGTTTAGGGATAAAAGCGGTATGATAAAAACAGTAGGAGTTTAAATATATTTACATTAATGATATTATTAATTAAAATTTTTGGAAACATGAGTGTTATGAACATCGCCGGTAGCACTACAAATAGTATGAATGAAAACTTTAGGATGAAAAATTTTAGGAAGAGTGATCATTCGGATTACAAATCATTAGGAAGAACAATTTCGGGTAAAGAACTTTAGGTGAGCCAATATGGACCCATTATTTATTGCTTGCGGAGTGCTTTATAGATGCGCTGAGGCTCTCCAGAAAATAAAACCGGTAGGAACATGTCTGACTTTGTGTTACAAACTATTTCTGTGCCACGGCAGCAATCGATTGTGGCGTTTGTTGAGTCAGTGCGAAGTCCGAATGACCGATTTCGAATTTCCTCTAACATATTCAGTAGATACGTTACGGCTAAAAGTTGCGTTAATGTAATTTTTTTACCTATTCATAATCATCTGTCTAGTAGACTAGCCTTTTCCCAACTATGTTCGGGTCGGCTTCCGGTCTAACCAGATACAGCTGAATATAAGTATTCTAAATGGAGCGACTGCCTGTCAAACCTCCACAACCCAGTTAGTACTGAAAGAAAGAAAGAAAGAAAACATATTTATTTGGCACATGCCACAAGTACACACAACAATCAAATAAAAATAATTTAAATTTACAAAATAAAAAAGTTAAAACTAAACAAAAATAAATAAATAAATAAAAAGAGATAATATATAATTATACTGCGTAAAACGATACCCTAGTGGTCTTAAAGTCTTGCAACCAGTCTTACCAAGAAGACTGGTTGCAAGACTTTAGGACCACTGACTACCTGCAACGACTGTCAAAGATCTACAAATGACATCCGAAACCAACGGCTTAATGTATCCACAGACCAACATAGGAAAAGGATTAACATAAAGATTGATCCGAGACGTTGTTATTGATTTCTATTTTGTTTAAACATCCACTCAAGGAACAGTCGCACGGCGAAACAACCTCATACAAATACTTCTGAAATACCTGTCAGTGCAGCCCGACGTCTATAGCCGATCTGCAATTTGTCTGTATGTACCGCCGCGACGTATGGCCGAACCTTAACAAACTGCGGTCTCCGACAGCCCAGCTCCATGAAGGTTTCACAAGTCACAAATCGTTTTGAATACCGAATCATAACAAACTGCAGTCTCCTACAGCCCAGCTCCATGAAGGTTTCACAAGTCACAAATCGTTTTGAATACCGAATCATAACAAACTGCAGTCTCCGACAGCCCAGCTCCATGAAGGTTTCACAAGTCACAAATCGTTTTGAATACCGAATCATAACAAACTGCAGTCTCCAACAGCCCAGCTCTATGAAGGTTTCACAAGTCACAAATCGTTTTGAATACCGAATCATAACAAACTGCAGCCTCCAACAGCCCAGCTCTATGAAGGTTTCACAAGTCACAAATCGTTTTGATTACCGAACCATAACTAACTGCAGTCTCCGACAGCCCAGCTCCATGAAGGTTTCGCAAGTCACAAATCGTTTTGATTACCAAAAAGTTGGTCTGACTCAATTATTTTTTGTGTATACGATCGTAACTGTAACAAAATACATTTATAAAGGAACACATGAACAATATAATAATGTCGGTGTCAACGTGAATGACAAACGGCGTAACTTCATGAATTTATAACCTCCTGTCAAGTCGGCTCTTTTCACAAAAAAAAAAACATTGTAATAATAACCGTGTCAAATTTTGTATGGAAAAACTTGTTAATCTGTACTTCTTCATTTAAAATTATTAAATATTAGCCTATTATATTTGATTATTTAGATGAAGATGTACTGCATCTGCCCTTACCCCCAATTCATTTGTGCAGGTATTTATCAGCCGTCATCTTCGTGCTCGCTTCCTTCCTATCTCTCCTTCTCCTTCCATCTTTATCCAGCCACTTCTAGCTAATATAAGTATTGTATGAAGGGACAAGTGAGTTTAACTGCATTTTGTTTGTCCTACAAACCTCCGTTCTCGTCTTTTTGTGTTAGGTACACCTCTGCCTAACCCTTTGGGAATTACAGGCGTGATGTTATGTTATGTTTATTTGTCCTTTCTTCGTTGTATAACAAATATGTAGGTAAAACGTCTGCAGCTGGATTTCAAATTATTGTATTGTACATTCTCCTATCGAGGATATAATTACCATCGTCATTGACATAAATGATTTAAAAATACTAAAATAGACTACATTTATAATGTATTACATGCTCAGTGACTGTAAAATCGTTTTATTGGTAATGAGCACCTAACTACTACGACATTAATGACATTCTGATTGGCAGGGCTCAATCAGAGTAAATATGTCCAGTTGGAAATCAGTACTCCGCGTCATAGTATTAAATCATACATGATAGTATAGAAAATGAGATTTATTCTCGGTGTAATAATCATCTTGCAACTCCAATCAATTTTGTTCTGCGTGAAGTACAAAATGATTTACCAAGGTCTAGAATACTGTCCCCATCCGGATCCACCCTACGATGAACACAGAAAAGTGAACGTCAACATCGTTCCCGTGAACAATAGTGACGCCTTCTACTACAATGCTAATTTCAGTGTCAACGAGAACTTGTCCGGGTATTCCTGGAGATTCAAAAATGGATACGAGAAATCTGGGAAAATGATCTATGAGAACGATTTCAAAGGATTGTCCTGCAAGAGTTTCCTTCCCAAATTAATCTATGGCGTTTCAGCCATTAAGTATGATCGGAAGACGTGTGACATATTTAAAGGAAATTATTCTTTTCATAAATTGGAGGTGACTAAGTTAGATCGAGCCGCAAATTTTATGCCAACGAGACGAATTGGGGTGAATGTGTTCTTTTTAAGCTATTATAGCCCTAAGGCAACCTGCTTTTGTATGGAATCACGCGTTTTGTTCATTAAAATGTAAAAAAGAATTTTTCTGTTTTTTTTTAACTTAACATAACATCGCCTGTCACCCTCGAAGTTTTAAGCAGAGGTGTACTTAATAGCTCACCCACATTTCGCCAGTTATGTTAGGCCCATGTAATAGGGGGCCATGGCTGCTATTAAGAAATTCCAGATAGAATAACCCTATAACAATCTGCCCGACCCGGGAATCTGGCTGCCGGTAACAGCCAGCCCCAACCACAGCAAATAACCATCCAGGTGAATACCATAAGTGCAACTTCGGCCGAACAGTTAAGGAGGAGAAGAATTACGAACACACACACACACCGGAATTTAGATATAAAGATAATCAACAATCAACATAAAAAATACCTTAGGTCTGACTACATAATGTTAGAGATAAACACGGTCTTCCCATTCACAAGGTTATAAAAACTAAAAATAAATGTTCAGTTATTCAGTAAGCACTATACAGCGGGTGTGACATTCAGCCTGGAGTGTTTGCCGGTACTAACACCTCATTATACAGGGCGAGGTCAAACAAAAACATTAAAGAGAAGCTTGACTCCGTGAGGCTGGGACTTCACTTGTGCTGGCCCTGACATGAGCTAAATAGGGACACCTGATTGTTTAGTAGTTTATGTTGATGCACTAGTTAAAGTGTTTTTGAATAAAAAAAGATATAAAGATTAATTACTTCTTCTTTGCAAGACTTTCTTCAAAACACCCTAAATTCTACGAACTAAAATTCAATAATCGTATGTTCCCGTAAGCTATATCTTAAAGGTGCGTCCAGACCTGGCAAATGCGCCGCGAATGCGCTGCTCGCGAGCCACTTGCGAACTGCACGCGTGCTGCTCTCGTGCGGTTACAGCCTATATTTGGCGCGCCGCTCTAGTGCAACCCTAGCAAGGCTCGAGTGGGGCGCGCGTGCAGCGCGCGCGCAGCTCGTGCGCACATACACGTGAACTATGAGCCTCAGTTGTGAATTTGATTCCGAAGATGTCGGATGTTTGTTCGTCCACTCCATGTCCACACGTATTTAGTCTCTGGCATTTAGAAACTAACTGGGCGGGACGCGGGTATGTTGGTGAAAGGACGCGGGCGGCGCCAGGGAGGTGCATCGCGGGCGGCACGCGCGCTCCTCCTGCGCCGCTCGAGTATAGCGCGTAGATTATGCGCGCGAGCAGCGCGCTGACGGCACAGGGGCTGCGTACGAACATGATATGCACGCGCGCAGTTCGCAAGCGGCTCGCGAGCGGCGCATTCGCGGCACATTCGCCAGGTCTGGACGCACCTTTAAGTATATGGCAACATAACCACCACACATGCAGATAGATCAGCAAAAATACTATTCCAAGTTTAATATCAAAGAAGACTGAAACTTAGACTCACTCAATTTGTAATCTACGATACAGGAAAAATTCCTAGTGAGGGATAACGTTTTTAAAAAAAAAACCCGGTACAAGTTTATTTTGAACTAGCGACCCGCCCTTGCTTCGCACAGCGCCACCTATCACGTCCAAAACTATATCTAATGCGTAGCCTATATTTTAAGTTAAGCATCTAGAAGTAGAGCGGTGAAAACTGCATTCAAATCCATGCAGGAGTTTTTGCGTGATTTACGTACAAACATACAGACACAAAGACAGACAGACAGACAAAAATTCTAAAAACTTTTGTTTTTGCTTCTGTTGCTCTAATAAAGATCCCCCATACATATATATTTTTATTTTTTTGCAATATCTTCAATGTACAGACATCGGCCTGTTACAAATTTATTATAAGTATAGATAACACTTATTTTTATCTGTACAGGTATGCAATAAAGGTTATTGCGTATGTGGGCTTACACTTATAAATATGTAGTAGCAGAAGCCAACCATGTCGTCACATATACCTTTACCGTGCTTATCCCGGTCGAGACGAAGCCCTGAAGGTATCAACGGATTTATTCTTCGGACAACAAACAAACGTGTACCCAAACAACACAAAAAATTGTTGATGTATAAAACACTCCAATAAAAACAAACGTCCCACAAATATTGTTTTATTTATCAACACAAACAAGGAGATAGTAAAAGCCGTATTTTTATGTATCCCTTTGAAATATTTATTTAAATTCATCTACACAACGCCCACGCAATTTTACATCGTACTACATTCTGTTACATAATTTACATAAACAAACAAGGAACTAGTATTTTTTGCTTTTATTTCCTCCAATAAAATGTACAGTCACGCATATAAAGTCAACGGTACACATAATTTGATCGCTTATTCATAATTATCACAAACACGTGGACGCTCTGCACGACATTCTATTTTGAGCTCTGAATGTTAGCAAAAGTTTCGAGTCAAGAGCTCTTTGTCTAAGAGAAAACGTCTGTTAAGTGGCCTCTCCGCTAAAAGGACTTGAGAGGCGTTGTGAAACTAGTGGTGACAAGAGTCTGACTGGCCTTTGTCTGAAGAATAAGAGACCGTCATCTGCGACAAGCATCCTTGAGGACTAATCAAATAAGTGGAGATATCTAGCTAATATACCGCAACTCGAGTCGTAATTTGTTGTGGTGGTTAGCATACCAATTGGCTTTATGGGTTTTAATAAGGAGAGATGATTTTGACTTGGTCGAAACCGATCAATTTTAAATAAGAATGCCATATTGCAGTAGGGAAGGGTCAATTTTTGTAAAAGGTAAGCCGGAGGACATATCTTTACTGTATAGAATATTATTGGCTATAGAATACTGACTGTGCCATTTTTCAAAGGGAAGCCGGTAGGAATCGGGATGTATGGAACCTTTGCCACTGCTGAAGATTCGACCCACTAAAGGTATCTCAATTAGATATACGTATGTAGCAGTAACTTTTTTATTACTGTTCACAAACATACATATTTTTTTGTTTTTACAATTTACTCGCCAAATTTTTTAGGTGAAGAGTCCTTTGTAAATCAATCCTGCGATAGAAAAAGGCAGTATAAACAACAACTCTTTGACTACTACCGCAAAATATAAATCCATCTTGAGATAACCAGCAACAGATACCTTCTTTACGAATTTTCCACCACATGTGCCACGATTATCTTTGCCTTTGTCAAAAGTTAGTTGACGGAGAAAAACTGCCCCAGAAACTTATTTCGCTAGAATGGGCGCCCTTTGTTTTAGGCACCGGAAAAGGTCACAGCCGAGTCATGTTACCAGCTACATTTTCATTGTTGGCGGTATTTTTTTGTTGATGAAAGGAAAATAGCACGCAGCGCGAGGGCAGTGACCTCAAGGATCTTTGCCCGCATAAGATAACATTTTGTTTTGTTGAAATATTTTTACGATATGAGCGTTAGGGTGCCTCGAAGGTTATTAGACTTTAGATATCGTGTGCCTTTTGATCACAGCTCATAACTAGTGATTTGGGCCTCCTTTTTTGCATGTAAAGTAACGTCTTTACACACGGTTTTTTTTTGCTATTTTGGTTTGTACAATTCAGATATCTTAGACTGACACTTTAAAAAAAATAAATATATTAGTCTTTTTTACCTGACTGCGGCGAAGCCCAAAGCAGGGTTATGTGTTGTGGGCCCATTTGATTATAAAATTATGAAAATATAATGGGCCATGCCTGCTTCCAGCTTTTGTTTAATTTAAAATGTGCTTGTTTTATGCATTTCAGTTTTTTCAGGCGGATTTTTTAATTTTTTCAACTAATTTTTTAATAACAAGAGGATAAATTATAGTCGAACAGTAAAACATTAACTGCTTATTAAAGAATTATAAAATATTTCCAATTTTGTATAATAATGTAAAAAATTCAGGCCGAAACCGTAAAATATAATTGGCTTCAGACAAACAACAACGGCAATCCAGTATGGGAGCCAATCTCGCTGACAATGACGTAAATGTGTACGAAAATTGCAATTAACTCCGACCGCATAACCACTCTGTACGCAATTCCCAGGACAAGCGAAAATAAAAGAAATACAATCCCGGAGTTAACATAAAACGTGCTAAGCCTACATTGAGTGATGGGACGAATAAATATTTGTTGACGTTAAGAAACGACTTCTTGTGAAAATAAATGTTATATCCTTGTGAGGCTTTTTGGTTTTGTATTGATACAAATGTAACCACTTGACACCCGTTTGTATTTGTTAAAGTGAAGTGGTCATGCACCCTCCCTTTTTAGTGTCGATATAAATGGGACGAAGTAACTCTTTCTCATTGATGGATATGTTGAAAGTGGTTTTACTTTTAGGTACCTCAAGATTTCTTTACCAAGAAATATTACTGATTACCCATTTCGGAGGCTGGATTTATGTCCAGTTGATGGTAATAAGCTGGATGTTACATAAGACTTGTGCATAACTGGGTGACAATAGCTTTTTTGTGACAATAATGACATTAATCCAAAAATAAGAAATACAGGTTTATTTTACGTTTTGCGTTACTTAATTTTAATTCTTACTTTCGTTAATTTTATATTCAACAACAAATAACATCTACGAAAAATCTAAATTTTTGAGTTATGTCATCCTTGTCGCAAACGAGCGATAGGTACACACGGCGGCACATCAAGCTGTACAAATTTCCCGTACAACGAGAGATCCGCATAAATTGTATAGCTTGATTGGCTGTCATGCGTCACACACCTCTTTTTTTGCCCTTCGGGTATTACAAGCGTGTGATTATGCCATATAATATCAGACTTTCCTAAGTAACTAATTCAAAACCGATTTACTTTTAACGGACCTGACTCCTTAATCTATTCAGCCTCTTTTCTATCGAGACCCAAGCTCATTAAAAAGTCAGCCTGTATCTTCGGTGCGTCACGTTCAAACGTGTGAGACACGTACGACGTAACCCGAGTATCCGGTGCCAAAGGACTCGTTTAGTCGAGTTCTGCAGGAGTTCCACTCTACCTAGGCGTAGTCGGATCGATAGCGAGCAGGTAGCAGTGACGTAGCTAACTGAAGTTCTAGATACCATGAGGTCAGTGAACTTAGGACGTGGAGTGACCTCTAGGAATACCGTAGTTTTTTTTTTCTTTTTTAAGATATCTGCATGTTGTAGGTACCTGCAATACAATCTCAATCAGGCTAACGTCGATTACTTAATCAAATTTTTTTTGCCCAAAAATTTCATGTGATGTAAATGCAGCGACAAAAAGATTTAAAAATCTTAAAAGGCATATTATATTAAAATCGGAACAGAATATATTAACTCTAAGTTTTATGTGAAATGTTAAAAAACGGTGTATCCAATCAGTCTGTGTTAACTTATATGTTGTGTAAACGAAGCAGTCTTGTGACTTTTGTCGCTGACCGTACAAATATTTTACAAAAATAAATCCCTAGTCCTTGACGTAAGAAGGCTTTTATATAAATGAAATATCAGTTTTATTTTCTGTGTGGAGAGGTTCTATATTCGTAACGTGACGTTACAACTATTGGCGGGAAAGAAATATGATCTGTGCTTCTGTTTCTCATCCATCTTTCGTTCGTCGCTTGTTTTCATTGTTTTCCTAATAAAAACTGTCCTACGACATGCACGCTTGTAATTCCCGAGGGCAGAGGTATAGCCTATAGTACACTTACATTTCACTAGTTATGTTCAGATGCCTGTAATAAGGGACGCGCCTATTGCCATCAATAAATTCTGATTGCTACTGAGAAATAGGTAGGTACCTAATGTAAAAACTCAAGAATTCCTGGGTTCGTTTAATAGATCGAGCAAAGGGGCCCGATCTGGAAAACTAACCCAAGATCTCATAGTCAGCAGTGGCGCTTGCAAACACTCGACCAAAGCGGCTGTCGTAGTATATTCGTAATTTGCCCTACGACATTGACTTTTTAATCAAGACAGACGGCAAACTGAGAAACCGTTAATAACTGCTATTTTGAGACTTATCAATTGGTGATGTCACACGTTTATTAAAAGCGTCCTGATTGAAATATATGATCAGCAATAACATTCCATATCACCAGGAAGTAAGGTTCAGATTCGTTTAAGACGGATATTATTTTTATTGTTCTGTATCACTGTGTGAGCCTTGATTAATTGGCCTATATTTAGAACGGACATGAGTATTTCTGTAAGAGGAACCTTGTTTGATTAAGAACTGTGTCGACTAAACTTTATAATAATAATAATCTATACTCACTCATTATATTCAGAGATTTTAGTTTCCAGTACAGCTTTTCATAGTACACTTGTTGTATTTTTGAAAGTATCAAAAAAAATATCTTGTCACTAAACTAAACATATGGTCCTTCGAGCCGGATTCCCCACTCTAAAGAAAAACATAGAGCGCACGAGGGAGAGCTTAGCTCGCAATTATTGAGATAATTCTCTCCCAAATGTGTACTAGCCTAATTATTTGGAAAGTTTGTGCAAAAATATAACACTCGCTTCTCATAATGGGCCCCAAGAGACACTTGAGTCTGAAGTTTGTGATTAGATTTCTTCGTACAGCTACTTTTAGGGGCGCTCTTAAAAGGCTCAGAAACTGGATTAAGTTGCTTTTTTGTTGTTGTTAAGGGTTTCACTCGCGTACAAGTGCTTGGAATCAGGTAGATACTTTCAAAGCACTTTTATATTATTATTCCACCAATATCAGCCGTCTAGATTTTACCATCTGTCCTTTCTTATTCTAAATATGAATAGTGTTTATCTTGTCATGCCAGCAATTTGTTAAATATTAGTGGAGGCAGACAAAATCTATACAGTACCTACTATACGCGTGTAAGTACACCATGAAAGGCTAGCATACCTCTATTCTATCAATGTCAATTAGACGCCACGATTGGCGCAGTGGCTAAGCGATTGGCTGCTACGGCGCGTGTCACGCGTTCGATCCCCACACGGTACAAATATTTGTATGGCCTACAGGTAGTTTATTCGGGTCTGTTGGTGTATGTGAGAGCGTAAATTCTTGTAAATGCACCGACGATACAGGAGAAATTCCTAGAGTAGGGCAAGTTTAAAATAAAAAATCACATCGTCTAAAAACGTCCTAAGCCATTAGTAATACTCCGTACAATCTAGATCCGTACGATCATTATTTGAATAAACCCGTGCGTACGTATCAAATCCTTAACTAAATGAATATGTATTTACAAAGAACTTAACAGACCGCTAGGCGCTCCTCCAATGCATATATTAATGCCGAAAATATCCTAGAACGCCAAACATGGCCTACAAATGGATATAGTCACGCAAACAATCGTAGGCCTTGCTTCTACTTGACGCCATTTAATAAGTAGCTAGCTGATTTCGCCATTATTTGACATTGACCTAAATTGTTAAATACATTAATATTATTTTAAATTAGTCGATTTCTTTTGTGTTAAACCAACGTGTACTAAATAACTTTTAACATAACATAGCATCACGCCTGTAATCCCCGAAGAGTTGGGCAGAGGTGTACATAATAGTACACCCACATTTCACCAGTTATGTTTTAGTCCCGTGTAATAGGGGGAGAGCTTATTGCCGTCAAACGGGCACAAATCCAGACTCCGAGAAATTCCTAATGGAAAAACCCAATAACACATTGCCCGACCTGGGAATCGACGCCAGGACCTCATATTCAGTACGCGTACTAAATATTATTGTGGCTATAAATAAACGTTCCTTTATTACATTTTACCCTGTTTTATTACAGTTTTTTCAGAAATGAAAATTGCCTAAATTCTAATTGAATTATAAGAAAAAGTTTTCAAACAAATTCATCTCTTAAATTGCCTGAAACTGAGAAGTTGGAAAGCGTTTTTAACAATGAGAAATACCCGGAAATACTGATATTGTAATACAACTTTTGCGATTTACCGGTATTTATATGTTTTTTTAAAGATTACCTAACACTACATAACTTTAGATATACAACATTAGTTTTAGTATATGCGAAAACAGAAACACGTGTCTAGTATTTTTTGTAAAGAATTTTTGTACAAACAAAACTGTTTCATGAAAAATCACAAAGTTATAAGCATGTTCTGTTACCTGGCCGTCCGCACAAAAACGTGATCACCACGCGGCGCGCCCGCGTGCTCGCCTCCGGCGTCGTCTTAATCTCAATGATAATAATAATTTGGCAGTAGGTACTTAAATGATTGCGATAGGTACTTAGTGTAGCTCGGTATCCAACTCGTAGCCTTTTTTTAAATATTTTTGGGCCAAAATATAACATGGTTTAAAAATTATTGGAATCGATACAGTTACTTATTCTGAACCAACTATATTCAGGTTCCGCATATACTTATAGTTAATTCATAAAGTAAAATATTTATTAGTTTATTTTATTTGTATATTTTATTTATTTAAAATTACATTAATAGCACCTTAACAGCTATAACGCCTAAATGTGTATTAGTATCAGTATAAGTACTTATAAAAATTTTCGAAAATAAGTTATTTTTTAGATTTTATTTTGTACCCTATCACATCACACTATCATAGCCCAAAGGTTGACTGGTAGAGAATGCCTTGTGGCATTAATTTTCCCTATGTACCACTATTGTACATAAAGTTTAAATAAATAAAGTATAAGTAGTAGTAGTAGTAAGTAAGTTATAAGTTAATTATTTCAAACTTTTTCAACCAAACATCATCATTTCAGCCGAAAAGTCCACTGCTGGACATAGGCCTCCCCCAAGAAGGGGGGGTTTTGCCATAATCGCCACGCTTGGCAGGCGGGTTGGCGATCGCAGTATGGTTGTTGTAGAATCAGAGAACGCTGCTGCCCATTCTCTGGTAAGTCCCTTAGTCGCCTCTTACGACACCCACGGGAAGATATGGGATGGTGCTATTCTTTACGTCCGGACACCATACAGAACATACTTTCAACCAAACATACTTTTTTGTAATAAAAGTTAAACAGAACCACTGAGCCGTCATTACTAATGAATTTTTAAAATTACTTTCAGGAATGTGCTTCAAAGTTACGTAGTCACGAATTTTTATCGGAAAATTTCCAACAAACATGAGCGTGTCGAATGAAATGATTAACACAAGTATCCATTACTCGTCCCTTTGACTTCAGTTTGTTTCATGTGCCACTAATTGATTGATTTTAACGAGTAAATATGTACTTATTGATCTTTTTCTGTTCGTCCTTCGTATTTTTAACTGTCGATTTGTTTTGATAGTCACCTTTTAATAGAAAAGGCCCCATTACTTTTGATCGCTTGTATAGCCGGGATATCTGGTGCATAGCTGATCTTTGGGACAAAGTTAAGAGGTCTCAAGTGCCTGTAAATTGAATTGTGATGTTACACCACGTTTATAAAGATTTATCATCATCATCATCATCATCCACAGCCTGATTCACCTACTACTGGGTATAGGCTTCTTTTTTCTTCTGCCAATCTCCACGGTCCTGTTTCAGCCTCATCCAGTTTTTCCCCGTAATGGCAACTATGTTGTCTACCCATCTCGCCGCCGGACGACCCTCATTTCTTTTCCCAGTTCTTGAACGCCATTCGGCGACAGCCTTAGTCCACATATCATTAATTAAGAAGTTATTTTTTTATAAAGGTTATCTACTGCTAACTTCATCATAACCAAGTTGTTCATACTGATACTGATACTGTTAGCCTGCGTTATCCCACTGCTGGGCAAAGGCCTCTCCCTATGACTTCCAGTTGCTTCGATCCAGGGCTAATGTGGGCCACTGGTCGTTTGTTTTGTCCAGCTCGTCCCACCATCTTCTGCGAGGTCTGGAGGTGTCAGGACTCCAGAAAGTGGTTATTTTGGCCCACAGCTTATCGGGCATGCAGCAGACTTGGCCAGTCCAGTCCCACTTCAGCTTAGCGGCTTTTTGAGCAACGTTGTTCATAATAGACAATTTCTGTTCAATCATTAACAGCCTAGTTCCAGATTTAATTAAAAAAGTGTTCCCAGTAGATCGAGTTTCTAAATATCCCATGTATTTAAATTACACAGCAATAACAGATGAAACTACGAGCAATGCGATAAACCGGTCGGTAGGTTACTGACACAGTACCGTGACAGACAGTTTGTTATTAAATATTCACGAGCTCATCGATTTACCATAGCTACGAAAATATTTGACTCTCTATGAATTATTTAATCAATTCCACTGCGACGTAAGTACTCGTTATAATGGATTATAATAACTTTATATAGGAAATTGGAATAATTGCGTTTTTGGAAATAATTAGTGGGAAATTAAATCTTTCCGTTATTTGAAGAAGAAGAAGTCAAAAGGAAGGGCCTTTGCCGTAGTCAAATAAAAATGCTTTCATGACTGAATTATTTTATGAAAATCAGACTGAAAACTATGAAAGTCTATAAAAAACAACCTCTGTCTGTCCTGAAAAAAATCGGTATAACTGCTGCATACAGAAAGCCTACCTTTAGTTTGTAATAATACCCGAAAATATACCTTCAATATAACAAAACAGCATCTATTTTCTTAGTAAATTGTGTTGTCGTTTCATAGACCGAGTTTACAGTTTATTCCCATCGAATATGCCCATACCCCTTTTGTTTTCCTTCAATATTGAGTACAAGTACTTTCGATGAACGTACCTATTCTAAATATCGGTTTCTCTTTATTGTATACGTGGAAGGATTACGAACTAAATAAGTTTCAGCACGCAATACTCAAGTCAATGCACGAAAGGTTATCGTCGTTTCTGAAAACATTCAGAATAGTGCTTATAATTAAGCTGAAACTGTAACTTATGTTTTTATATTTTATTTGCCGCTGACTTTTTGAATGTATGAGTCATGTTGGATTGGAAAGACCATTTGTACTTTTTTTTTGATAAAATGCAGTAAGTAAATTCATTAAAAATAATAATTTATATTGAAATGTTTTTGTTTATATTACTTTGTAAAGAAATATTTATAAATGTAAATTATATGTGTAAATACGAATAAAGGAAATAATAATAAAAAAATAATTCATTCATGCATTATTATTATTTTTTTTTTATTCATTATTATTTTCCCATTTCTGCAACCTACCTACTATAGCAAGAAAGCCAACCATTTTTTATTCTGTCTATCTTCATTACTCGGTGCCAAAATAAACACAGAAAGCCAGAAATCTAGATTTTCTTCTCCACTATTTTTCAGGTTTCCAGTCCGTTGCGGTTAAAATCACGTTCGTTTTTGCCAAAGGTTTTTTTTCTGGCGTCATTTCTTGTTAGTGTTCGATGCCAAATTGGAAAAAAGAACTCGTATCGCATCACTGTTTCATCGTTGACGACATTCCAAATTCGAAAGAGGATCTACAGAGTTCATACAACATTTTGAATATTGCATATAACACGCATTTATGGAACGTCACAATGGATGCACTGTTACTCTTTTACGGTTAATCATTAGAATACAGCAAGTAATGGCAGCTTTTGACTGCCAGGTGTGGACTTCGAACCCAAGACACGCACCTCTGATTCATGTGCGTATTGTATAATTATCACTTGCTTCGGTGAAGAAAAACATCTAGAGGAAACCAGCATCCCTGAGAGATATTTCTCGACAGCATGTAAAGCCAAGTCAGAGGCCCATGGGCGGCATAAAAACTCTGACACCAGGTTAGGCACTAACCACACGAAAAAGAAGATTAGAATAATTTCTGATAGTCGCATCAAATAAGCATAATACTGCGGCAAAAACATATTAAGCAATCTCATTCCCAATCTAATCAGGTTGTCTGTGTCTAAATCAGCATAATGATGTCGAACAGAAACTGTTCAATTGACGCTATCCCGTCGGTTTAATTACTGTGAACAAGATTTAGTTCAATATTTACATTCTACTGCAGCGGTCCGTCGCGTCGTGGCCATCCGACCGAGTGTAATTAGTGTGGTGAAGCGACACAAAATTATTAAGCTGCTACATTGTACAACTAGTATGACACGGAGTAGAGAGAACGTGGAGTATTAAAAGCGTAATCAGCATATATTGTTTCTACTACTAGGACACAGTCCTCTTTTCCATGAGAGAGAGTGGGCTGTAATCCACGAATCGGGTTTAGTAGATGTCGTAATATGTCTTCGTTTTCTCTGGTTTTGGACCTGTGGGTTTTCTCACAATGTTTTCATTTATGGTTTTGAGAGCAGTGATGATGAAATAATATTAGACGAAGTAATACGCCTGTCTCAGTTCGATATACAATTTGTAAGTCAGGGTCGTTGCCACTTGTCCACCACTGCTTTCGATCGCGAACGATATTACTTTATAGTTATATCATCGTGAAAAAGACTGCAGTAGGAGCTTGGTCTGCACACTCGAATAGCGTGATGTAGTTACAAATGCAACATGCAACTGAAAATGACTCGTCCTTCTTAACAGTTCCACACCTCGCAATTCCACTGAACGAGTTTCTCAGATGTATTTCCGTAAAGTGTAAATATGCTCCATTACTGTATACTCCATGTATACACACTGTCTACCTCGATAAAATTATTTAATGTCGGAAAACTCTCCCGCCGTGTGTTGAAAACATTTTTCAATAACGAAATGGTTCGGTAGAGGCACGAACATAACTTCATTTGTTCTTATTAAATTGGATGGAACGCCGCGCTGTTTGTGAACTTTCAGTAAATATTTGTTGAGCTTATTTTTATCTATAAAGTTTTACGACCATCGTATTATTTATATGTATTTTGTCTGTATACGTCGGCAAATAAATGTTGTTTTTGGACAAACAAAATTACGGTCATATTATGTTTTTGCTATGATATATGGTTTTTCATATACTGTTTTTTTCTCGAGGTGGAAATCCTCAATGGTTGTCCTCCGCCCTGGGGAGAGTTGAGCGGTCTATCAGACTCGTACTGACTATTCCCACACCGGTGTTCCCTCGCACACTTGCGTCGGAGGGCAGCGGGATCTAATGCGACTTCCATTACCCCCGACTAGTGCCGGCCCGCTTGACCTGCGGGCTTCGTCCTGGAGGGAGTGAGGTTATTCTTATGCCCGTCTCAACTTCCTCAACATTGGTTTATAGGTTTTCTTTAAACCACAAGAAAAATAATATTATCCTAACTTAATACTAATATTTATTCCTCGATAACATTCCAACATAACAATTATTACCAGTCTCGTTACTCATTAATAATCCACAATACAAACCTGCATATTACAGCCCAATTCATAATAAATAATTAACGAGAAATTCGCGAGTATCACGCCAAGTCGGATATTGATTTGGTGAATTAGTTTGCCGGTCGCGTTCGAGTTTTGCGGCGTCTGCCCTGAGCCCCAGAGTCCCAAGCTCCCTGCACGCGACCCGACATGCCTCCGCACTGTCTGGTGGAATATATTACGATTAGATCCATAGGAAGACAGAGGCACTGTCACTTAACTAGGTCAACACTCCGATTTTTAATTTGATTACACATGATCAAATAAATCTGAAGTGTAAAGTGGCATTCTGCCAGCGATAAATTCATAGATCATCATCTTGTCCTTGTCCCATTCTACTTGGGGTCGGCACAACACACTTTCTTCTTCCATTCTCCCCTGTCAGACGTCACGGCATCATTGAGTCTCTTCAGTTTCATATCGTTCGTCACACGAAAAAAAATCGATAAATTCTTAAATGGAAAGGAAAAAAGAAAGAAAACAAAAAAGTGGTTAAAAAGTCTTATTATACTGACATATTTTAACTTCTTACCGAAAAGCTCATGTCAGTTACGTTGAAACCCGTATACTGTAGAAGAACGAAATGGTTTGAAAGCGATTGCCGCTTGTTTAGGCCGTTAGGTTGACTGCGACGAGATAAACAAAACACGCTCGCTTTTCATGACTTGCTGCAAATTCCAAATGAGGTTCCAACACGTTTTAGGGACCGAAAAAAAGAAATAACATGCTAAGTTTTCTCTATGGTTGGCCCTAAAAACCAATAACAGTTGTAAAACCAAAAGATTAGCATTTACAGTGCTTGTTATAATAAAGCCTGAAGGTGGCTATAAATATATAAAAACTTTTGTTCTAAATCAAATAAGTAGCCATATAATCGCCGGCAATTCCTCTATTTTCATTTTCAGAAAGTAAAATAGCACCCCGAGTCACGAATCAAAGTAATTTCGTCCGCGGCGCGATCCAGTTATTTATTGAATTTTGTAACAGCCGTGTTCAACAAACTTATAACATAACAAAGCTTTTGTTTTATACTAGCTGTTGCCCCTAACTTTGTTCGCAAACAATATTTTATCCCCGTTAAGCTGATCAAAAGTTTTTGGGCCGAGATCTGTAAACGTTCCTTGGCGCGTGTTTTGGCTAAGTCATGTCTGAGTACTGCACTTATAATTCTATAGTTGTGCGACACTCGACAGTGCTTAGAAAAGTTCGTGTTAAGTAACTGTTATAGATATAGGCCTCTTTTTAGAGCTTCCTACAGCCTATTAGCCTATTTTCCAAAATAATTTATTTTGTCAGTGCGGTTCCGCAGCTTTACACGGGTAATGTTTTCACACAAAAAAAAAACAAAAATTCGGGTTCTTAGAAAAAATACTGTCCCTTTTAAATGAGATTTAATTATCCCAAAACCACTCTAACGCGCGCCGTGTCGGTTTTTTTATATCCTCAATCTATGTCAACCGTGTATATGTATGTATAGGAAGGAAAACCAGTAAGTTCAAGCACCTACCGACCGCTATAAGTTAGATTGAATTGGATGCCGAGTACCTGAGTGCATTTTATTACTATGGCTGATGTTTACTGCATGCCGTATTCTTTGACAAGACGATTGTCTTTTGTCGAGATACGTCGTGTGTTAAAGAAATGTCTAGACTTTTCTTTTGATCTAGGTTTAAAGATTCAATCACAACACCTATACGGAAACTTTGAGAATCGGCTGCGTATATCGGACAAGGACAGATTCTTCACTAGGTACATAATCTGTCAAGAGTTAGGTTTTTTTTTTTTTTTTTTATTCTGTATGGGCTTACTCTTGACCTCAATCTAGTCCTGAGGACAGAGATGAAGTTGACGATGGAACGAGCTAACCCAAAAGAAGCCTATTAACTCGCGATTTAAATAGATTGGGGTCATATGAACTTGGAAACACCGACGCAGGCAGGGAATTCCACTCCTTGGCTGTGCGCATAATAAATGATATAGCAAAGCGCTTCGTGCGAATGTGTGGAACATCGACAAGGTATGGGTGATAACCCGCAGTACGTCTGGACTCCCGATGGAAGAAAGGAGATGGTGGAATGAGTTCGTGGAGCTCTTGAGCACACTCACCAAAGTACAATCTGTAAAAGACCGACAAACATGCTACTTTGCGCCGATGAGCCAGGCTATGAAGCCTGGTACCAACCAGCTTATCGTCACCAATTAGCCTCTTGGCTCTGCGCTCAACAGAATCGAGTGTGGCTAATTGGTATTTGGCTGAGCCATCCCAAAGGTGACAGCAATACTCCATGCCGGACCGAACTTGAGCTTTATATAAAGCTAAAAGCTGCCCAGGCTTGAAGTAACGCTTAACCTTGTTTAGGATACCCAGCTTTTTTGCCGCAGTTTGGGCTTTCGACTCAATGTAGGCACCGAAGTTCAGATTCGCACTCAACTTCGCACCAAGAAGCTCGAGGCTGTCGGTGACTGGTACAGATGTACCCCGGAAAGTAGGAGCCAGATTGAACGGACTCCTTTTGGCGGTGAACAGGCACACTTGTGTTTTGGTGGCGTTGAAAACAACCAAATTCTCATCACCCCACTTGGAGATGAGACTTAAGGTTGAATTCGTTCGCTCTACCATGGCCTCTCTCAATAAACGCACTTCATCACCGCTGGCTTTCGCGCTGGATGCATAACTCTCCATGACAGTACTGTCGTCTGCGTACCCAACAATACCAGGAGCCAGAAGGTCATTGATGTGCAGCAGGAAAAGAGTCGCGGAGAGAACAGACCCCTGAGGAACTCCGGCATCAATAGCGATAAGGTCAGAGGAGCAGCCATCAATGACCACTCGGATTGACCGTTCACTCAGGAAGTCAGATATCCAGCGGCAAAAGTCAACAGGGATGCCGTATGCAGGAAGTTTGCTCAGCAGACTTGCGTGCCATACCCTATCGAGATGTCGAGCGAAACGGCAAGGGCTTCGCCGTATTTCTCGATGGCCTTACCCCAGCAGTGCGTAGCAAACACCAGAAGATCCCCAGTTGATCGTCCCCGGCGAAAGCCATACTGACGGTCACTGAGTAGGTCGTTTGCTTCTAGGTATGCCAGCAGCTTCGCATTGAGAACCCTTTCCATAACTTTACAAAGTATGGAGATGATGGCGATTGGTCGATAGTTACTGGGGTCGGCACGACTACCCTTCTTGGGTACTGGTTGTACATTGGCAACCTTCCATGACATCCGAACCGTTCTGGTTTTAAGAGAGAGGTGGTACAAGCGTGTCAACACAGGAGACAACTCAGGCGCACAGTTCCTCAAGACTCTTGCTGGTATGCCGTCAGGACCGCTAGCCTTGTTCACGTCTAGGCTATAGAGTACTCTACGAACCTCTTTCATGTGTATTGTGATCTCCGGCATCGAAGAATCACAGTGAGGAATCGTTGGTGGCTGTTTTGAGTCAGTAACTAGACGTGAATTGCTCGCGAATAGAGATGCAAACAGGTTTGCCTTCTCGGTAGCGGAGTGAGCTAGCGACCCATCCGGTTTTTGCAAGGGAGGTAATGTGGGCCGGCAGAAGTTGGTTTCGACCGATTTGGATAGGGACCAAAACTGTTTACTACCAGAGGGGTAGGATGCAAGTTTAGCCCCTATACGGCTGACGTGGTCGAAACGCGCCTTTCGGATCACCCGCTTACACGACTTTGCGGCAGAATTAAAAGCTCTTTTCTTCGCGCGAACCCGTCGAGCTCGAACTTTGCGGTCACGGGCTTGCACCCAGGCTTAGTATGCAGACTGCGTTCGAGCCTCAGCACGAGCGCAGTCCACGTTGAACCAAGGACGGGCGTTGTGACCGAGCGGTATGTCGGAGAATGGAATATAGTATTCCATTCCCTGCCGTATCACGTCCGCAACTGCTTCAGCTGAACAAGTGGGGTCGTCCGAAGAAAACCACACTGGACGCCAAGGGAAGGACGCAAAAAAATGCCGCATCTCATCCCAGTCTGCTGATTCGTATCGCCAAACTCGCCTCTCGCCCCTAGGGCTATCATCTGGAGGAGAGCTGACAGACACGGACTTCACCAGACAGTGGTCGGATGTTCCCAGTGGGGCTGATACCGATACTGAGTGCCTGTCTGGGTCAGTCGTCAGCAGTAAGTCCAAGCAGTTGGGTGTATGTCCGTAAACATCTGGCACCCGCGTAGCTTCAGTCACCAGCTGGGTGAGATCTAGCGACAATGCAAATCTGCGCGCCTCTCTCCCAGCATGGTCAGTTTTCTGAAACGGGAACAACCATTCATCGTGATGGGCATTAAAGTCCCCCAGAAAAAGAAGCTCCGCCGTCGGGTACCGTTGCTGGGCACAATCCGCCATCTCCATCAGGTGCTCAAAGAGCCTGGTCGTCTCCTGGTCACCACTGTGCGACCGGTAGACACCGACGTAGAGTGATTTCTCCACCCCGGTATCCACCAGTATCCAGATAGTAGATAACCCGGAATCCTCAAAGCAACGGAGACGCCGAAAGCATATGTCATCGCGGACGTACACACAGACCCCAGCTCGTTTTACGAACTTATGTTCAAGCGAGTAACCTGGGTAGTTGAGGTACGCCACGTCTGACGGAGTCGCAATCTGCGTCTCCGTTAAAAAGAATAGGTGCGGCTTCTCGGTCTCGAGGTGGTGGTGGACCGGATCGAGATTTGAGTGCAACCCCCTGATATTGATGAGGTGCACTTTAAGTGGGAGGAAGTGCTGCAGCTTCAAAACCGTTTTCCTTTTACGCTTTTTCATAGTGGAGTATTTTTTTGTGGGGAAACAGAAGGTTGGTCGAGACGCGGCTCGGTTACCCATCGGGCCTCTTCAGGTCATCCGACCTGTGGGAGACTCATCTGGAGACTGCGGGGACGCCCGAGCCCCCCCGAAATGGCCACCGGGTCCTCCCGCCCAGTCGCCAACTGGCACAGTGGAGCATTTCGGGATTTTTCGCGAGTTGGCGGGGCAGCCTTTCCCACGTGGCTGGCGCAGTACTTGGGCCCCCTACTAACTGCGGTCGGCCAACGACAGAGACCGTGCCTCGGATCCCGCTACCCTCCAGCATGAGTCCCCCGGTACAGAGTCACATAGAAACCCAGACTGGCCCGAAACCGCGCAACTGACCATATCCATCCCCCAATGGCACTGGCACTCCCGCTCACCGACGGAACACAGACAAGCTGTTTGGCGCCGGACTCTGGCAGGAGGGTGGTCGCGCGCCAGGCGGCCGAAGCCTACCACCGCTGTAAGGGATCTTCAGCCGTCACCACAGTCCGTGAAGACACGTGGTGCCGTTGCCCGGGGTGGACCGCTAGGAGGTAGATCCCAACCACCCCAAAAGGTGTCCGAATCTGTGTCCGCAATTTGTCCGTTTAGAACTTTATATTATTTTCACTAACACATTTTATTGTATGATCTGTTAAATATATGATTTGATTTGATTTGAGAACTTTGATCGTCGTTTATTCAACTTTGCTCTTAAATATAGAACTGTGAACGTGAAACGAATTGGAAACTATTTCAATGAAAAATACAGGAGAATAAAGTTCCTGTTGTTTTCACATACTACTGCATTTTTTGACACTTACAAAATGTATTTACAGTTCTGCATGGTTCTTTTGGCGCTTCAATGACATTGACAGGAGGGTGCTTTGGTAAACAGTTGTGAAACAGAATTGAAAAAAAAACAAGATGGCCGCGTAACTTTCTATTCAGGCCAAGCACCATAGAAACTATGGGGCACTTTATTCTTAATCGTAAAGTTTTTAATAAGATAGTAACAACAGGAATAACTTTATCCATTTCGTTGGCCTTCATTAAGTAACCAGTCCTCGTTTAAGACAGTATTACTTTTTGTACTTCATTTTAAAAGTAAAAGGCGCCACAGAAAACTAGCATCTAGCTTTGACGTATACAGTCCGCGCTCGAGGCAAGAGTTGCACTCGGCCGGGTTTTGTTATTGCTCTTTTTACGTCATGCTAAATCCCGGAATTATCCCGGATACAACTGTGAATATCCCGGGATTACATAAGAGGATTGGGTTTGTATTCTGACGGTATTATTAGTCGCTTTAATTTTAAACAGCGATCGCTTTTTAGCTGTTTTGTGTTGTTAATTTGTCATACAATTTGTTGGTTTTGTCTTTGTTTAATTGCACATTTATATTTATTTTATAGTAACAATATTAATTACATTTATAAATTAAAATTACCTAAACTAACTAACTTAACAAAAAACTTAAAAAATGGCATCAAAAACCTCCTCCTCAACGGTGTCAGGTGGTAATGTCCCCAAGAGACTGGCGGCGTTGCCACGCTGTATGGTAACGCAAAGCCTTTGGCCAAGGTAAAAGCCAGCCCTTGCACATTAATCACAATATTTACTAAACGCCATCAGTTTTGGCTGAATTTCCAGTATACGTAAATTACCTACCATTCGTCGTTAAGTATACACGAACTTTTTCAGCACAGGGACCTTAAAAGGCCTATACAACATTATTTTTAGTATATGCGAAACCTGAATATAGTTTGTTCAGAATAAGTAACTGAATCGTTTCCAATCATTTTTAAACCATGTTATATTTTTTCCCAAAAATATTTAAAAAAGTTAAAAGTTGGATACCGAGCGACTTTGAGTACCTATCGCAATAATTTAGGTACCTACTGCCAAATTATTATTATCAATGAGCTCAAGACGACGCTGGAGGCGCGCGCTGCGTGGTGACCGCGTTTTTGTGCGGACAACTAGGTAGCAGAACAAGCTTATAACTTTGTGATTTTTCATAATACAGTTTTGAAATTTTGTACATAGATTCTTTACATAAAAATACTAGACACGTGTATCAGGTTTCGCATATACTAAAACTAATGTTGTATACAGTAACATACAATTTTCGAAAACGATTATAGAAGAGTCAAAAATGTATGAAACTGACATAAGGTCCCGAAAAGTTTATGTCAATCCTGTTGAAAGTCCCAGTAGATGTAGGAAATGCTTTGAAAGCGATTCCTGTCTGTGTCCGCTTAAGTCATTCCCCTTACCTTAGATAACCATCAGACAGAGTTAAGGTGGACGCACCAGGGGACGATTTCATGAAAAAGTCATTCAATGGGATTAAATGAACTTAGAGACCGTATTGATAATTAGAACTCAGTAAAGCCATATTTGTAACGGTCGTGAATCATATTTTAATCAATGTACAACCTGACACTGACCTGCAAATTGCAAAAAATTCAAGGAAATTAGAATTTCGCGGGCTACCCTGGCGTTTCCACCTTATGTGGTTCAATTTTGTTAAGGTCTATCATTCAAATCGAAAAAGAAAGCTAAAAAAAATATATAATTGGTTTGTCTGTAATACCTACTACTTGAGTACGTACACTAGGGATCCAATAAGTTCAATTATAAGGCGTGTAGGCGGTTGCCTCTGCCCATTCACCTGAATTAATCGTTTAATCGCGTTTTTACGCTTTGGAAGGCAGGTAAGCCGGAATTATACGATTGACATCTTCCGCCTACGTTTCTGATTTAAGGGCATTACATGGCTCAAATCCCAAAAACAGCGTATGTTCAAAGACATTTATTGATGAATCCCTTCGTACGTTTTCCGTCTAAAAAATATATGTTATAGTTAAGTTCATCACAAATAAATTGTATTGTTTAAAATTTTAATAAACCTTCTCAATTTTTTTTGGTTAAGCGTAGAAAATAGGTCCTTTTTCAACCTTAATTGTAAATTATCTCTGTAACGGCTGAATAGATCGGCATGAATTTTGTAACAACAAATACGTAATGATATACTTAACAATCTGTATTGTTTTCTTTTTGTAATTTCTTTTAATATTTTAAAATAATAAATAAAAACCGAAATTTCGCGAAAATTTCTGTGACGCATACTCGGGACCGCGATACGTCAGTGCCTTGACGGCTCTTGTGACGGGTGGACGTACGCGTGTTATTTTTCCCAAAATAAAATTGAAAAGTGCATGTTTTTAATGATTTTTGAATGAAAACATGTTGTAAATAGAACAGTTATAAATATTTCATAAAATAAGGATATAAAATAAGTTTGTAAATATATTTAGAGTAGTTTGTAATTTCTTTTTGATTTTCTAACCTATCATAGAGTAAGCCTGACTATAATGCCTAAACATAAGAAGCAATCCAAAGTGAAGCGTGGCCGAGCTCTCCAAAACTATTGGTAATTACCTACCCACCCTCTTAGCTATATTGATACCCATGATGTTAATTATATGGTGTTTAGTTTTTATCGTTTTTTACTAATTTGTCTTGAGAATTTGTTTGATGGAGGATGGAGACCTAGGTGACTGATGATGTCACCTACCTGATGGTGAACTCCGAAGGTGGGTATAGGATCTCATTGACGGCACTACGTAGAACCATCATTTTTGGGCTCATTAGAAAGAGTTCATGGGGACAAATGATGTCACCTACCTGATGGTGGACTCCGAAGGTGAGTGTAGTATCTCATTCTGGAAACTACGTAGAACCATAGTGTGTGGACTCATTCGTAAGGGCTCATGGAGACTAAGGTAATTGCGAAAATGTCAGTCTTGATTTTAAGAAACAATACCTAGTTAAATACTTTTTGGTTTCTTTTTTTGTGGTGTGTGGCTGACCTGATTGTTATAGCAAAAACAGTGCCTTATCTCAACTAAGTTATTATTTTTCAGGCAAATAAGAAAACAGAGAAACTCCGATTTACCAGATCTTCCTGATCAGGTAAATCAGCCGTTAACAGAAACATACGAACTAACTAGTATGGCAGTTGATGAGGAGGCAGTACAAATTATGCCGGTAACTTTAGATATAACTATTAGATATATTACAGCCGCTCGCGCATACCCGCTCGCCCGCGTCTCTTCCAGAATCACTTGAAAATCATCTTGTATATTATTAAAATGTTTGTTTTAGGTTGAACAAGATGAAGATTTACCAGATTTGATGATTGAAGAATCACAAGCAGAAACAAAAACTATATCTGGAAGGCGAATTATTGATGTAGATTACTTTTTTTCCAAAATGCAAGAAATAGGTGGTCATTGTGCTTTTAATGGTGGTATACAAAGTTTGAAACTTATAGGAGAGCAACGTGTTGGACTTTCATCTAAATTTACAGTAGAATGTTTGATGTGTAAAAAGAAGTTTTCTTTTTGTAATCTCACTGGCGACTTTGATATTAACACAGCAGCGGTCGCGGGTGCAGTTTTTGTTGGCATAGGGTATTCTCAGTTAGAGGAACTGTTCTCAGCATTTGACTTGCCCGTGATGACTGAGCCTGTGTACCAGAAACGGCACGACATTGTTTCTAACACTCGGCAAATCAATGAATGAAGCTGCTGAGGAAGAAAAACGAATTTCTTTAGAAAAAGGTCGTGTCAGCAAAGATGGGATACCTATTATAGATGTGGTTGTAGACGGATGCTGGAGTAAAAGGTCTTACAAAAAAAACTACTCAGCGCTGTCAGGAGCTGCTGCCATAATTGGCAGACACACAAAAAAAATTTTGTTTCTTGGCGTTAAAAATAAATACTGTAGCATTTGCGCACAGGACCTTAATAAAAATCAAACTCCCAGAGCGCATCAGTGCTTTAAAAATTTTACGGGATCATCAACTGCCATGGAATCAACGATACTTGTGGAAGGCTTTAAAGCATCTATCGAAATGCATGGTCTGATATATGGGCGCCTCATTTCTGATGGGGACTCTAGCACGTACGCGAAAATTTTGGAAGCAAGACCTTATCCTCAATTTACTGTTGAAAAGGTAGAATGTAGGAACCACCTTCTAAGAAACTTGTGCAACAAAATAGAAAACCTGAGCACTGATACGAAGTATCCCATAAGTCTTAGAAAATTAATAACAAAAAAACGTATATCATGAGCATTAGGTCAGCTATAAGAAAATGCAGCAAAAAATACCACGACTCGTTAGAAAATTTAGATTTTAGCACTAAGAAACTTTTTGAGGATATCCAGGTTGTCCATTTACACGCCTTTGGTAACCATACCAAATGTAAAGGCCATTTCTGTAACAGTCCACAGTTTGTTGAACCCTTACCGCAACCATTTTTCACAAGTTCCTTATGGCAGAAAATATGTTTTTTTATAAATACTATTGCAGGACATTCCAGAAGTCTCGTTCATGATGTTGACAGTAACATAGTGGAAAGTTTCCATAGCGTGGTGGCCAAATTTGTGGGTGGTAAAAGAGTGAATTACTCGTGCCGGCGTGGATACCAAACTCGATGTTCAGCATCTGCAGTTAACTTTAATACTAAAAGGAAACCTGTTTCCATATTATATGAGACAATTGTTGGTCAAAGCCCTAAAGGCAAAATGAGCACCTTAGATAACAAGTATCGCAAAAAGAGAAATTTATTTAAACGTATACATTCTAAAAAACGACAGACATATGTCGCCATAAATAAAGATTATGGAGAACAAAGTCTTAAGCCCGATGTGAACGATGCGATTCTAGAGCAAATGAAGGAGAACTTTTTATGCAACATGGAGAAAAATGAGGAAGAAAGAATAAATATTGAAAGGAAAACAATTTTGCAGAGCGAGTCAAGCGAATGGCTCGAACTCCGGCGTTCCTTGTTGACGGCCTCAAACTTTGGCAGAGTTATCAAAATGAGGCCTGATACTAGTTGTGCCAGCATAGTTAAACAACTGCTCTATAAAATAAACATAGATGCTGAGCCTGTACAGCATGGAAGAAAAAACGAAAAAAAAGCGCTAGATCAGCTGGCTAGACAAGAAAATGTAGAAATTATAAAATGCGGCCTTTTTATAGATCCCGAAATTCCATATTTAGGAGCTACACCAGATGGGCTTATTGCAGAAGAAACAATAGTAGAGGTGAAATGTCCAATATCAGCGCACAAGATAGGACTAGACGAAGCCATAGCTCAAAAAAAAGTAAATTTTTGGGTTAAAGATAATTCAGGCAATTTTCAGGTCAATAAAGCCCACAATTGGTACTACCAAGTTCAAGGGCAATTGCATGTGTCTCGGAAAGCAAAATGTTTGTTTGCAGTATGGTTTAACGAATCAAAGCCTCTGAAAACTGAAATAATTATTAGAGACGATGATTTTTTTGAAAACAAAATGAAAATAAAATTATGTACATTTTACTTAAATTGTATTTTGCCGGAACTTTTAGATCCGCGGCATACTCGAAATATGGAAATTAGAAATCCGCTATATATATTACAGGCAATAAAGAACAAGGAAGACCGGAAAAAGGTGCATACCATACAAAAACCAGAAAACGAAGATTTGTGCGTACTTCAAGAAAGTCTACCACCACCAATACATCAATCACCATTATCACCAATTTCAATAAACGAACAACCGACCTGTTCACGATATTTGGATTTTAATGAATTTTAACGGGAATGAAGAGTTTTATATTTTGTGAGTGGAAACATTTTGTACTTATCAGAGCACGGCAACATTAAAACAAAATCAAATCTGCCAATGTCAATAGGAGTGATAGTGACATAGTATTGAATCAAAAGAAACTAGAATTCGTCGAAATACGGTTTTCCTGGGGATCACACTCGACTCAGAGCTACAATGGGTTCCGCATATAACATCTCTCGCAGGACGGCTGAAATTCAGCAGCATATGTTGTGAAAAATCCGTCAATTTATTAATATACCGCGATATTAAGATACCGCGAGGCTAGTCTATTTTAGTTATTTTCATAGTATTATTTCATACCGTATTGTACTATGGGGACGGGCTGCAGACATCGAGTTTATATTTATTCTGCAGAAAAGAGCCATCAGAGCCATATGTGAAACTGTTTAAGGAAATTAACATCATGACAGTACCTTGTCAATACTTCTATGAAAACATCATATAGACGCCACTATAATACTAGAAAAACTCAACTTTCATGGGGTACCCCATGAAAGTTGAGTCTACTTTAGCTATACCCTTTTTTTTGGTCTATTAAAATAAGTTAAGATTTCATGGTTTTCCTTTCATTTAATTTATCATGTTTGTTAGAGAGATTTATGATTGACCCTATCGATTGATGATATAAAAGTACAGGGTGTTATTTTTTTGGAATTTGGCCGGTTTGATTCCCGAGTGTGGCAAACGAATTTTAGAAAATCTTTGAATGCAGATTTATTTCTTTTTTAAAATAAAGGAATGATTTCTTTGAGTAAAATTTTCGATATCCAGTATTTAGCGTACTTTCCTTCCAGGTGGCGTTGAAAAATTCCACCCTGTACAATTGCATAGCATATATGTGAGTACTTTGTACTGTAAAGCTACCATTTACATTTAGTTATCTTTCATTGACTCAAATTTCCCCTGGGGCGGTTGAGACAATGTGTGTCGTATCATTTAGTTCCCTTCAAAATGGTTGAGTTGAATGGTGCTGATCCATGTGTCATGTTCGTGAACGGGCGCTGTCAGTAGGGACTGGTCATCACTCAGCTGCCATGTTTTATTTTTAATTTTTAATTGTTGATTATATCTTGTTACTCTGGACGCTCTTAACTTGCACATCTTTCTCACATATGTATAATCTCAACATGAATGATGTACCTAACTAAGATTTTGTAACAATATTTTAATTGAAAAAAGTGTCCATGAAGTTTCTTGCCCATTCTTCTACACAGAGATTTACGCTTTGGAATGGACAACTACAGAACTTTCACTAGTGATTATGCCTTGTGTCTGTGACTGTAGCTTCATCTTCTTTGTTTTTGTGATATTCAAAAGTGCCTTTTATGGTCTAATTGAAATAAATGGTTTGAGTTTGATCTAAAATATTTTTTTTATTTATTCTAGCCATCATCAGACATCCAACTTTATTTCTACATAATGTAATACACGATCATCAGTCTCCTTGCTTGCTAGAACTAGAGAGAGAAAGGCAAGGGATGTTTGTCGGATTAAATGGGTAAAAGATGAAGCTGGAATGGTTCTTTCGGATGATGAGGAAATTAAGGATAGGTACCTTATCCTTAATTTCCTGAAAAATTCTTGTATCCTTAATTTCCTGAAGAACTGATGTGCTGGACAATAAACAAGTGAATGAGGGTTAGTGAGAAAGGTAGGTAAGGTTAGTATGAAGTAAGAATAGCAGTAAATGGGATGAAGAATGGTATAATGGAGTGAAGAATCGTTAGGACCTGACGGTATACCAGTTGAAGTTTGGAAGTTATTACGGGTGGATGAATGGACGAAGTTGTTGCTGGAAGAAGCCATACCTGACGAATGGTGCAACAGTTCGCTGGTACCCATCTTTAAAAGTAAAGGTGATGTGCTGGAGTGCAATAACTATAGAAGAATAAAGGATGCCTCTCAAGTTAAAGGGGAAAATATACAAGTCCGTGATTAGACCTGTCGTAGATACGATCGATGTCGTAGGATCGAAATGCTGGGCTGTGAAGAAGATGGATGAAAAAAGATTGCATGTAGCTGAGATGAGAATGTTGAGGTGGATGTGTGGTGTGACAAGAATGGAAAAGGTAAGGAACGAGTATATTAGAGAAAGTTTAAAAGTTGCGCCAATTACAGAAAAGTTGAAAGGGAATCGCCTGTCTTGGTTTGGACATGTGATGAGGAGGGACGAATCGCATGTGACTAAAAGAGTGATGAATATAAACGTTGATGGATGAAGAGAGAGAGGAAGACCAAAGAAACGATGGATGGATTGTGTGAGGAATTATATGAAAGATAAAGGAGTAAATTATAGCGTGACGGTTGACAGACGAGAATGGAAGAAATAAACGTGTTGCGCCGACCCCAAGTAACGTGGGATATGGGCAGGAAGCTGACGATGATGTAATACACGAAATTCAAATTAAATTAGCTGGCGGTACCCATCACGCATGTGAAGTTTCTCTAGCAAAATTTGATCTTGAGAACCTATAAGGTGTAAATCACAATCATAAAGGTCATCATCAGACCTTCAGAATGTGAAATGTGCTCAATTTGATAAAAGTTGAAACCTAGGTCATTCTAACTATTCCCGTTAGTGAGAACCGACAAACGTTTACCTGATCATCATCAGATCTTCAGAATGTAATTATGTAGTAGCACCCGTGCTCAATCAGATAAAAGTTGAAAGCTACGTCTTTCTAACTATTTCCGTAACTGAGAACCGATAAGCACTTACCTGGTCTTCATCATACCTATAGAATGTGGAATGGGGTACCCCTGCTCAATAAAATAACTGATGAAAGATAGGTCGTTAGTCAAAATGTATAATTTATCTCAAAATAAATATAAATTGAAACAAAATGTATTCAGGTCTCTCAGAGAACGAATAAATTAGGCAAAAACGATGACAACAGTGCGACACATCTGTGTTCTTGCTTAATCTTTATTGTAGTAATGTTCGTTTGCCGGTAGAGGCGCCAAAAAAACAAAAACCAGTACAGGGGTCAAATCATCAAGGTCATCGAGCAATGTAATGCCCTTAACGTCGGATTTAACCTTCTAGTCGCCATATATGATTACTTAGGCCCACTGGCACCACAAATAATTGAGTGCGTTTAACGTTAGTCATGTTTAAAATATCATTCGTTTGCTAATGACTAAAACTGAATGTTATTTTAGGGCGAAATCTCATTTGCACACACGGATCTGAGTTTTCGAGTATATCTATATCATTCCGTCACGTAAAGGCTTCCTTTGGTGGAGCAAAAAATGCGGTCGCAAATGCAAGTGTGACCAAAGTGCGGGGCAAAGTGCTTCGTCACTTTAAAGTGCGATTGGACCTCTCAATTTATTGAATTGCAATTTTAAGTGACAGAAAGGGGAAAAGATGCTAATATATGCGTGTAAATGTGATTCCACCCTTAACATTTTAGTGCTAAACATATTTAGTGAGTTTTGGTGCAATCGGCCTAAAGGCAGACCCATGTAATGAAAATAATAAAGCGACCAAGTTAACGATTTAAGTTGGATACCGCAGTTTTAAAATTTAAAATAAAAAGAAATAAAGGGTATAAAACACATCCGAAAGGCTTGTACTCCCGTCTTTGCGATAATTTTTTTGTTCCTGACCATACCTGGAAACCTTCTAGTTGCGGAGATATTGGGGGTCAAAGTTCCAACTTTTTCACAAGTTTTTTTTTTAAATAAACGTTTTTAATGTAAGATTTTTAATTTACACACCTCCACGACCCCCGTACTATTCAATCCATCCAACAGCACAATGCTTTGAGTGCTTTCCATCGAGTCTTACCTTAAAACGTGATTTTTCACCCCAAAATAAAAAGTCGATTCCCAGCAATAATTTTTGCGTAAAGTTACTTACTTAGTTTGATGTACAGAATGCTTGGTTGACGGCTATGTGAACGGTCTGTTTACACCCTGTATAAGAAGTATAAAGCAATAATACAAAAAGTCATAGTAAACTCTAAAAAAATTGGGCCAACCGGACTGTCCTATTTTCAGCAGGTGAAACAATATTTGACTATCAAATAACCTTTCAGTGGAAGCATTACTTCTTTTTTTACAAAACCCATTTTTATTTCACTTTTCTTTTTAAAACAACTCGACCCAGGAAGATTTAAAGTAATTTAATGTTATACATAATTTAATAATATTATAAGCCTAATCCGTCCTAACGTCGAATTTAAAATGAAATTATGAACAAAGCTAAATGAAAGAACATTCTTAAAGAAAACTTTGGCAATTAACCATAACCCTGAAGTAACTCACTCCGCCGGGACTATTGAACTGAACTCATTACATTATTCTTGATTTATTTCCATCCGGACAATGAAGTATTTTTACATTATCGCTTCCAGTCCGGATGTGGGCGTTGATACTTTGATTACAATCGTAATACCACGTAAACATGAGTTTTATAGATAAAAAAATAGCTTCAGTACAACAATTTCTTGTATTTATTTAGTAAAGCCGTGATGCATCGCTCATTATAAGAACTATAAAAAAAACTACTAATAAACTGAAACTACTTATGCTAACTATAAATGCGATTCAAATTACAAAATTGTAAAAGTCTAAAGAACATAATACATTTCCTATGCAATAGCATAGGCAATGTATTATGCATATTTATAAAGGAGAAGATGTCAATAAGAGAAAAAGAGAGACAGAGACGAAAGCGGCAGAAAAAACTTAGGTCAATTTTAAAACTCTGACCCCCTATGAAACAATAACACTTTCTCTTCATATCTAAACAATATACCTAGATGAATCACTAGTGGTGTGAAGCGGAGGGTGAACGATAAACCTCGTTATCTCCAGGAGGTCCACTTTACTTGGCTCGCATTACACCGGCCAGCTTTACTTACTAGCCTAGCTGGGTGATATTTATTAGTGCTCGTACTTAAGCTGTCTTCTTTTGTTTTTCTGTTTATTTTACTTTGTAAAGAACAATGTGGAAGTCTATAGAGTTTCTCAGCTAGCATAGATATTTAGCAGGAAAACTTGATAGCTGAGAAGATCCCCGCGTGATGAAAAAACGCAAATACTACATCTGAAATGTTTCATATTGAAGTCCTGCTGGCAGAGGCCCACTTTCTGATCTTATTAAAGGATGGATTGTGTGAGGATGAATGATATTAAGGGCATTACATGGCTCAAATCCCAAAAACAGCGTATGTTCAAAGAAATTTGTTGATGAATCCCTTCGTGCGTTTTCCGTGTAAAAAAAGTATGTTATAGTTAAGTTCATCACAAATAAATTGTATTGTTTAAAATTTTAATAAACCTTCTCAATTTTTTTGGTTAATCGTAGAAAATAGGTTCTTTTTCAACCTTAATTGTAAATTATCTCCGTAACGGCTGAATAGATCGGCATGAATTTTGTAACAACAAATACGTAATGATATACTTAACTATCTGTATTGTTTTTTTTTCTGTTATTTCTTTTAATATTTTTAAATAATAAATAAAAACCGAAATTTTGCGAAATGTGCGGGGCAAGTCAACAGAAACCAGTACAGGGATCAAATCATCAAGGTCATCGAGCAATGTAATGCCCTTAAAGAGTAAGCAGTAAATGGTGCCGTGACGTCTGACAGGGGAGAATGGAAGGAAAAAACGTGTTGCGCCAACCACAAATAGAATGGGACATGGGCAGGAGGTTGATGATGATGAATGTAACGGGATGATCAGCGCCGTTGATTTTCATCACATCGTACTTTGTTGTAACATAGACGTCACTGTATTTAATTTTACGAGTTGAACAGAGTTCTAACATTTTTATTCTTGCTAAAGTATTCTGCAAGTTATTCGTATAAGAGTGAGGTACCTACGACGTCCAAGCACTTCCATTACTCATAGATATTATGCACACACTGTCACAGTGCACCAGAAATAGAACTCTTCGCGTCTCGCGGGAGAAGACCGCAACTATAGTTCATGACATCTCATTAAAATGTCACTTGTGTGTCTGGCTGTTGTCCTTGTTCAAAGCATAGCTACATTTCAGTGTTAATTATGGTGCCAAATATGCCAAAACATACCAACCAGTAATCGCTCAGTTTGTGCGGTTGATTAGGTCAAGTTTTTAACTGGAAAACTACTCCAATATTCCAATGGTATGTTTTACGGGTGGCGTCTGATACTTCTGTCCAGCAAAAAAAAAAATACAATACATATCGACACACTCTGCACGGGTTCTAATTGAATCAGAGAGATACAAAAACAACAAAAGTAATACGCAAAAGAGTTATATCTTTTTGGGACTTAAACATAACTGGCGAAATGTGGGTGTACCATACGGTACAGGTCTGCCTAACCCTTCGAGGATTACAGCCGAGATGTAATGTTATATTATGGCATAACTTGGAACAAGTAAAATGAAAACAAGTGCCTATACTGCATTTCTGTTTACCAAATGTCCAAACTTAATCAAAATAATCGACAACAATCAACAAGGTTCCTTGTTGAGCTTCTCATAAAATTTTAACCCTTGATAAGAAAGGGCCCTTTTAAACGGACGGGACTTTGAAATTGGAATGAAAGGGTTCGAAGTTTGAAGTTCTCGGTAGCTGCGAGGCGAATTGTATGTATTTAGGCGGGACTTTCGACATTCGGCCTAGTTGCTGGCAATTTAATTAAAACTAGTACTTATACTTTGCTAAATTATTAGATGTACAAATATTGCATTCTCGATACTATGTTTCTGGTAAGAGAGACAAAGAACAAGCTTGGTTATTGCCTGTTTGGGAATCCATTGTAACTTTACCGTAATAGTTTAAACTTTCAAGCCGACCTGTCTTAAGTGATCACACAACACAACTTAAAAAGTGTTTCCAAACGTACACAGTAAATTATCGATTAACATCCAGCTTAATTCGAGAACAGTCTTTCAGTAACTGGACGCCCCACTAAGTACCTATAGACAGATTTTCTGAGAGAAAACCTAATAGTTTGATCAAAAACTTAAAGGCAGTTGGCGCAATTGTCGTCTAATATCTAAAAAAAAACCTAAAGCATTTCTGTCATTTAAAATTCAAACGGGGTGAGTGTCCCCATCCTCATCCCACAATCTGGCCGAGTAGCACGTCAGTAGCAGAAGGCCGTAATTGCCTGCTTGGCAGTGCTAATGGCAAAGTTTCCGCAGCACGAATTCATGATGCGAACATTAAGAGCACTCAGGGCATCAGCCATCAGGCATCTTAAACACATGCCGTAATAAACAAGTACTTACTTATGTAGGTATGTACCTTTTAGTTATATGCTGTCTTCATGCCTCGAATTTTTTGTATAAAAGGTTAGTTTTTTGTCAGGGTAAAACATAATAATAACAATTCATTTATTTAGGTAATTTACACCCATTTCCAATCAACACAATACACAAACATCACAATTTAGTTAAAAATAAAATAAATTACATTTCAAATACAAAACAATACAATACAAATAATACAATACAATACATTCATTTTTATAATACATGGTTGCTCACTGGCAATGGTTGGTCACCGGCAATCGCCAAGTGGGTGATTATAACTGTCATAATAAATAACTTTTGCTATAACTCTTTACAGTCTATTACTATGTATGTATGAAAAGTTGTTTTTAGTTGAGTTTCATAGCAAAAGTAATTTAGTATAACAGTTACAATTACCCTCTTTACGATTGCCAGTGACTCAAGGTGTTCCTATGAATATTTACAAAATGCGATGCCTGCTGCGCGTACGGCTCCTGCAGGCTGCGGCACGTTTAGGTGCTCGTCCACTTTAAGGCTGCAATCCTATTGGCTAATATTTCTCCGTTTTTCCGCTCCGCAGCCTCGCTCCGCTCCGGTGGATAGACAGCCTAAATCTCTATTCTGACTTTGATGTTAATAACAATAGTAGGTACTCATTCTTAATACGTCTAATCCATGATGCAGACCTTTCATATCGTATTGAAATTTCTGCACAAAATACACAATTATAACATGACATATTAACTCTTCGTCCTATATGAAAAAGGAATGGTTTTCACCAACCACCAACATTTTTTACCGCATTGTCGGCTACGGTCATTTCCGTCATTTATGCACAAATGTAATTCACCGGTAACCTTTGCATGAACCCGTGGAGTCGTCTGTTTATTTCAAACCAACATTTTACACTTTTATGTAAATGAATAGTTTTTTCGCAACATTTTCGCAACACCTCTTTATTAAAACGCATCAACCCAGTGTAAATATGTTCTCAGTCTTTTAAAGTGAGAATAAATATTAATTTTCCCAAAAGAAAAACCGTTTAAAAACACGGAACATCTACTAAATGAATGTTTCACATAAATTGTATTTCGCAGGGAATGTGCAAACAAAATGAATACCTTCGCCATTTATTATTTTTCAGCTGAAATAATTGCATAATATTAAATTAAAACGAGAATTCTTGAAAAACTTTATATAATATTCCTGTAACCTTTTACCGTGGAAAACTACGGGTCAGAGGGGATTTGTTAAAAAAATTTAGGAAATAATTTAACGTATTTTATTTAACTTTTCTCGCAGATAGAGAAAAAACCGATTTATAGCAGTACTTAATCAGTGTGCGTACTTCTAATGTCATTTTACCCTCTTTTCCTTCTAACTGATGTAACAGCTTGGCTTAATTAGGTATGTCAACTTCAGTTAAATTAACATGAAATTAGCTTCCGCACATTCAACGAGAAAAGAGACCATCTCTAATAAACCGTATAATTCTTAAAATATTTTTTCGGGAAGCAATTCCACGCAAAAACAGCGTATTTTGCGAAGAAGAAACAATAAAACATAACTGCCGTCATAATGAAAAAAGGCACAACTAACATTTTATAAATATGGAGAAAATCGACTTTAAAGTTTTATAAAACATGAATATTAGTCTCATTTGTGCCTTTTGAGCCTACTGTATCTCTGAATTCCTTGAAGATAAAATTCTATAAAAAATTGAGTAGATGTGCCTTTTTTTTCTGATTCTAAATATGTATATAACTCAATTTTTACAAAAATGTTAGTTGTGCCCTTTTTTCTTACGACGGCAGATAACATCACGCCTCTTTCTACGCGAAGGATTAGGCAGTACCTATAGCACAATCAGGCAAAATAACAACTTAACAATAAAAAATTATTAGGTAGGTACAGAAACATTTCGTCTTGTTTCTATGTCCGGTGTAAAAAAAAAAAAATTATAAATAATGACACGAAAAAAAAATATAGGTTCTTACAGGTTTTAATAATTCTTGCTTCCCATTAAAATGAATATAAAGTATTACCTACCTACTAAGACACTTGAAATAACGAAGGCGATCATATTTTTATGACTCACACGAAAATCTCAGATTTTTAATAACGTTACGCGACGCTACACTCCTCCTAATAAAGAAAATATAGCGCAATAAAAATACTGACATGTCACAAAGAAATAACAACGGATATTTATTTGTTCGTGGGTAACAGGAGAGCTGACCATACGATATGTTTCTTCATTTGAAGGAAGATTGTATCTTTTATGATTTATTTCTACCGCCCGCTGGTTAGAATATGAGATGAAAGAAAACCTTTTGTAATGTAACGGGTAACGCTAGAAGAAGAAATAAACCTAGTTTTACTAGGGTAATCATACTATTACCCAAGCTTTTTGGGTAAAGTCCAAATAATCACTAAAATAAATTATTTAATTTTATTTAATTTGGAGATCTAGCCTTCTTTTTACTGGCGATTTGATGCAACCAACTGAATGTATCGCACGACGGCCGCTGCCGCGGCTCCGCTCCCTAACCTAACTTAACTCTTTTAGTCGGTGTGCGCTAGCAATAAAAAGGATACACCTAAGTTAAACCAACCGCTACCGGCCACACCTAGAAATAGCTGGCAATAAAGGTGGTGAACTTTTAGAACTTTACCCAAAAAGCTTGGGTAATCCCAAGGTTACCGTAAGTTACCCGGGTAAACCTAGGTTTACTTCTACTTCTAGCATGACCCGCAACTTACACCCGGCGTAAGGGACATATTTCAGCAACTTTGACCATACATTTACCACATGAGGTGGAACCCTCCAAAATTTAGGATTTACACCAGTTATACACTAAAAAATCAGCTGTTACAATATAGGGAACGTTGGGAGGTCTAGAATTATATACCTAACCTACTAAATTCATGGCAACTGGTCGCGAATCGATGTAAAGGACATCAATCCGCAACCGTAGTTATGATTACTAATTTGTGTCAAGGTATAGTCCAAATATTTTATAACTCATTAACCTGTCACAGTCAGAAATAAAAAAAAAAGTAATAAACCTCTTTCAGTACTAAAACAACAGTAGAACGTCGTGCCACCTGTAATCATTTTAGATCTATTTAAACAACAAACTTTAAAAAAAGAACTGAGTGTTTAAATTTTAATTCTACCTTTTTCAAACACGCGACTCGTTTATGCATCAGTGAGTCATATTTTTACAACAGGTGCAAAAGGGTTTTCATAACCCTGTGTAATAACAATATAGCCCGACCTTTTTAGGGTTATATTGGCATCTTATTGATTTTGAATATAATACGGGCTATATTGGAAAAGTTAATAAAATCACGGTCCATTGAACGCCATGCAACGTAATAAGCCCCATAATTGGTGCCGTAAATAAACGTAAGTTATTTTATTGTATGTTATTGTATTGTATTTCGTTTTGTCTTGTTTATGATTATTACTTCGGCGATTGTATTGTGTTGATTGGAGAGATTTCGGAGCTTGTTATCGAACTAATAGCTTACTGAATCCGAGTTAATTTTATACGATTACGGAATTTAAATTGGTGGGAAAATAAATCGTCATATTAAAGTAGATAACGTTAGTTCATTGTTACATATTATTGCTGTAGGAACACTGAACTTCGATAAACACACGATACACGTATGTAATTTCGAAGGGTTAGGCAAAGGTGTACCTATTATAACACCCACATTTCACCAGTTATGTTTAAGTCCCATGTAAAAGGAGGCGAACCTATTGCCATCAACCGGGCACAAATACAGACTCCGTGGCTGCTACTGCAAAATCCCTAATGGAAAAACCCAATAACAATTTGCCCGACCGGGGAATCGAACCTAGGACCTCAAGCTCAGCAATCGTGATTGCGGCCAATAGACCAACGATCCTTCGACCTTTGATGAAATTATTACAATTTATGTGTTTATGTCAGCTACGTCATTAACAAACTAAACAAACTTTGGAAAAACGATAGCAACTCAATATAGATATACTAAACACGCTTTACGTCAAAACACGAAACATTCCGCGATCCTGTAACCCCAGAGCTAATTCAGCACCCTTTCAAGCGTCAAAATACATCCACCTAATTAGCTAACATAAGCCGTCATAATACACAATTAACCCACACTTTCACATCACTAATACACAAACACACAAACTCACTTGCTCACTCACACACACAACAATAAAAGCTTGACAAGTAATACGGGACCTAAATCCCGGTGTCCGGAAACGGGCATAAGCGATGCGGGCTGGGATTACGGGATGATGCGACCGGAACGTTCCTGAAGAGAACCGGAGGCATCTCACAATGTGAGCCTTTGACCCGGACTGAGACCCAGATCGTACGGCTTGGAATTCAGATGTAATTTTTCATTTTAAGAACAATTTTAAATATGTCTGTCGGAGTTAAGCTGGTGCATAATGATAGATTTAGTTTTGGTCTACCAATCGCAAATACTACTGCTGAGCATAAGATCCTATATTCGATTCCCAGGTTGCGTAAAGTATTTTTGGATTTTTGTATAAGGTATTTCTCAGTAGCAGCCACGGAGTCTGGACTTGTGTCCGGTTGATGGCAATAGGCTCGCCCCCTATTACATGAGACTTAAAACATAACAGGTGAAATGTCGGTCCCTATTAGGCACACTTCTGCCTTACACTTTGGTGATTACCGGCGTAATGTTATGTTATTCAAGATTTTACCGGCAAAATTACAGGCACTTAGCTTATGTCACTATTACTGATATTCGGAGTCACTGACTCAGCTCAAGTCCAGCTCGAGACGCCCATTAGACACATTGACAGCTATTAGTTTGTTTATAAATTGTCTTAAATGCCCACGATTGGAGATTTTCATAAAAATCATCTGTCAAAGTTGAGAATCCGCCAATTGCGGCTAAGAATACGATTTGGTGTGCTTTTTGAACCTTTTGTCATGACGACTGAGTCTAACTGAGCTGAGCAATTGACTTAAGACGGGTCTTGTATTACTAGTGTGTGTATTGCAGATCCATAAAGAATTTGCTATACAAGACCTATTTGCAATGAAGTGAAAAATAAAAACAAAAAAATAAAATAATATAAATTGATTTAGAGATAACCGAACTTTAAAAACAATTGAAACAAAATAAACATGAACGGGTTTTAAACTTTAAAAGCAAATTGCGATAACTGAACCCATGTTCTAGAAAAAAGTAAATTGTTTCGACGTTCAGAAAATTGGTAAAAAAGTGAAGAATAAACGTTACCCGTCGATAACAGACTGAGTGATTTATTGTTATTAACAATTTGACTAATTACACTGAAACGGCCATTATTCTTTCGCGGCTTTCATTGTGGCCCCTGATTGTCAATAAGGGTTTAAAATGACAAAAAGATTATGTCAGTCAATTATGATTAATGATTTTATTGATATTTTGTTGATTTATTTTTTAATGATACGCTGTTTGTTTACTATTTATTATTTAAGTATTATTATTGTGTATGAGTATTTTTCCGGAAATAAAACACAATTTAATTTATTTTAAATTTTATTACAAAGAAATAAAGACTACACAATTTATGTAACCAATTTCACATAAGTCCCTAATTTCACATGAAAAACTTCTCTCGCTACACATTACAATCGCTACGAGAAATTCTAACCTCGTAGCAGCGTAGCCGCGTAGGCGCTACACCTGCTACGGGCTACGAGGCCTCTCCCGCTCATAATTACGTTAACGGCTACAGCCGCAGATAAGCCTCGAAACAATACCCTTCATTTGCACCAATGACGGACTCAATGGGCGCTTAATTTTATTAGAACTTTGTAATTAAAATTAACTGTCCCGGATATAAATGGAAATTAGGATGTTTCTCGGTATTCAAATGATAAATGTGATTATATTTTTAGATTTGTGGCCCATTTTTGGAGGTATTTAATGATATCTTGTTGCAGCTAATTATAAATTATAGGTCTAAAGATATTTATTCTCAAAGTCACTTACATGAGAACAGATAACCTTATGCTAATATTACTATTAAGTTCGACTCTGCATTAAACATTGTTAATTTTACACCCATCCAGTGCATTCAGTTTTTGGGAAGGATATTATTTAAATATATAGGGTGACTAGTAGTTAGTGACCGATACTTAGAAACGTGATTGTACTCATGATAACAAACAATATTCCAACTTTTTTTTTATACTCATTCACTTTTATCACAATAACACAACAGCCCAGCCGTATAAAACTCGCGCGCGCGCGCCTTTGACCTATCAGCTGTTTGTGTGTCATTACTCTCCGCCTGCTCCGTAGGTTTTATTGTGGTAAAAGTAAATATAATATATATAAAAAAACATAATTGGGAAAGTTGTTTGTTATCATGAGTACAATCACGTGTTTAAGTATGGGTCACTAATTACCAGTCACCCTATATAGCTAATTGAGTCTTGAATGCACTGAATGAGTGTAAACTTTTATACATGTGGGTATTTTGTTATATGTATAGCTGTGCTCCTTCAAATGTCAATCCTTTTTGCCAAACTTAGTCCTAATTATGTAGTTATATTCAAATTGTATTTTACAGTAATTTAGCTAGAGCGATATTGATTTAACTCAACACCTAGATTAAATAAGTTTAAATGATTATTTGCTAACTGAACATGGAATACTTAAGTATATCCGTGCGAATACATATTTCTACCGTTCAAACTTCAGTGTAAAGTTCAACGAATCCGTAGGTGCCTACTTTAACAGGTAGATATGTACGTAAAACCAGTGAATCGAGTAATGTCGTTAATTAATTCAAAACTTGGAAACATGGAACAACTCTGTTTTACATTTCTCGTACGTGTTAACTGCTGGGAATAGGGTCATACGTAATACACCAGGTAATTAACTTGCACCCTGTATTACACCTATATATTTACGTACATATTTACGTAATTGCATGTGTGTAAGTGGCTTTATGTATGCTGTACTTTTGAAAGATGTTATTTCTCTTCGTCTGTTATAAACAAATTAATATTTTGTTAGATATAGCATAAAGACAATCAACTCAGCCTATCAGAGTCCACTGCTGGGCTTAGGCTCCTCCAAAACTGCATCACAACAGCCTGTCGTCCATCTAACAGGGACGCGTCCCAAATGCTTCCCCTCCAGGACTTGTTTGCTCCATTTTTCCTATGGTTCTTCAGCTACGTATACCAAAGTATCTCAGCTTTATGCCGTTCTTCTTTGTGTCGCTGGCAAGACATTCGATTTTATTAGACTAAAACTTCGCCACTGACAAAGATAAAAAATGAATAAATAAAAATAACATAAAAGAAAAACAACTCAAATTAAAGACCGTTTATACAAATAAACCGAAACATCCAATTCGGGACAGAGCATAATTTAACATAAAAAATAATGCATGAAAAGATTATTCTCCTAAGATGGTGATTTAGTCTCTTCTCCGGAATTTACGAACGAGACAGAAATTAGCATAATGTGACACCACGGCACGGATTTAGGGAAAAATGACAGCGTTTTGTAAATGCAATGATTCCCAACCCTCTTTAGGCCTTGGGCCTGAAAATCCCGGGCCTCTCTCGAGTTTAATGCTAGCTTATGTCAGACTCCTTTTCTTTTATTGTAATTGTAAGATTTTTTTTTTTCATTTCTTATAATTGATACGCAATATTGTTTCATACGCAGCTTGAAGATAAATAGTTCATAATAATTTCAAGGAAAAACAATGAGAACATTGTCACTGACATTATCATTAACACTGAAGACGGGATATTTACCATGTTTACTATTCGTTTTGAGTTCCCGATATTTCGGCGCTGTTAGAAGCACCATAATCACGGATAAACACACACATTGTTTTAAGGTACGGATAGATTGCGTACAGACACCACGCAGCCAGACACTAAGAGATACTTCAGTACAGTTATCAGTCATATATGTGGCCACAATTTTGTCCGGACCAATTTGAACGAACCTTTTCACTTGCTAATACTACCTTTATCTCTCTGGTCGGCATTTAGGGAACAATAAAGAACAAATGCATAAATCAAAAGTAAACAAATGAATGAGGCCCAATGTCAATTTCCCTTTTTCATTTCCAAAACAAAAAACATTGGAGCCCGTCAATGGAGTGCTAATGGCGCCAAAACACGTTTTTGTTTGCCAGTTACTTGTGTCTGATCCCACGAATATATTTTTATTTCGGGGTTATGTTTTATAAAAACAAAACACAGCGAGTATTATTAAAATGGCCGCCAGTTGTTGACTTAATTAAACGAGAGAGGGCGCCAATGAAAAAAGGGTTTTATACTGTCGGCAAATAGAAGAGTGGAAAATGCGGCAACCCTCGACATTTTTGAGGGCACACCAAATTAAGATCTAAATTAAAAACCATAACATTCCAACTTATTTTCACCAGAGGTTGAAGCCCAAACATTTTGCAATATTGTCGCTCTGAATGAGAATATATTTTTATGTCAGCCATTATTCTTGCTACAATGTGGACCGTTCTCAAGAACCTTGTAACAAGTTTCACAAAGAACCGGCAGAGCCCTCGGACATAATTCGCATTTAAATTAGCTCGTAAATAGAAGTGAATATAAATAACTGATAATGGCCCGTTTTAATTTTCGTAATGTAACTAAGTTTTTTCGTTGTCAGAACCGCAAGGTCGCATGTGGCGCCATCTCACGGTGGTACGACATCGCATTAAATGTTACGAGTAGAAACAAATTGCAGTGGGACTAGAGGAGCAGTTTAACATAATACGAATTTTCACTCCTCCATAACGTGAAGTATCAAATTCTAGCTCGGGGCCTCCCGAATCAATAGGTGTAATATTACATAAGTTGATAGGATAAAAGAAAAACTTTTTGGTCGCACATTTTGTTCCAATTTATTGTTCCAACGTAATAAGTGGGAGCCCTACCGCTATTTTTCAAGCACGATTTATCTAAATAAATCTAAAGGCGTATATTAGCTCAGCTTTCTTGGGTGAACCTAAATTTTTCTCGCATTTTTCGTATTTTCTTCGGGTTTGGGGTGGAAAAATAATGTTGCTATGGGTGAAATAGGTAATTGTATTGGAAATAAATTACACAGGTGGTCATTAATAAAATTCCGGGGATGTTATTGAGATCGTGATTCTTGTTTTCTTTGTTTCTGTTGCCAAATTGGTAGCTTATGTTTCTAAGAATTTATACTGATAGAAAAATCACATTTAGATGTGTGTTGAGGTAATACCCCGTATTTAGCGTCAGTATTTGTTACTGTTCTTAAGAGAGAGCAGTCGTATGCATTACTTTGCTCATCATCACTGCTCCCAAAATGGTAAAAGAAATCATCATACATCGGCCATGACTCAGTAAGATATAATGTACTGGCTTCCCACAGCCAGGATGATGAGATGTCCACGCTCTATAAATTCATACCTATAGAAAAATAACATTTAAGTTTCAAGTTTACCCACGATGAAGTGTCGAGTTTTATACGTATTCTTAAGATTTCTTATTTCATGTCTGTTTTTATTCATTAAAGGCTTATATTTAACTTGTCCTGTTAATTAGTATGTATTGGTCAAATCTTGCAACTGCATTTCAATCCAGTTTCCCCCAAACGATTGAGCTGAAATTTTGCTCGCACCTTTGGTTCTGGTGACAATGCATTTTTATGACAGACATGACTTGATCCTGCAGCCAGGATCGCCTCCTCACGAGTGAACTCCTCAACAGTTAATAGCACGGACACGAAAAAATGTATACGCGTTCAATGTTGAAGATAAACCAATTTATTTTCTTTTCATTTTAATAAAAGCTTGTTTTTTTTTTAAGTTTAATTTTCGTTTGTTGCAGATATTCAGCGGACATGTTGTGGCGGGCGCGGGGCACGCGGGCGGGTTGATCCATCTCTCCACATGCCGACAAAGCTCTGCAGTCAGCAGAAAGGTATTCATGACTTCTTAGTTTCTATTTGTCTCTAACTAAGTTTTACCTTATCCATACTTCCATACAGTATATATTATGAACACGTTTGCCTTGTGCTCGGAGATTTTCGGCCAAAGTTGGATATGCTAGGCTAGTAGTAGTAATACCACATGAAAATGCTGCTCACCAAATCTTTCGACAACCACTCTAGAAAGCCATCGAATGCACTCACTGTGGCCGAAATCGGCTAGATGACATCAACATCACTTATATTTTAAATGCGAAAGTAACTCTGTACCTTTGCATACATTAACGGCTGAATGGATTTGGACAACAGGCACACGGTTATTCCATGAGCTGGGTTAGGACCCAGGACGAGACATAGACTGCTTACCGTGCCTGGGAGTCGAACTGTCGCTCGAGCCATAGAATCTTGTAGCGGCACTACTAAAAGTATTACTGAAACTCAGTATAAAAAGTACTATAGCGTATGTAAATAGTTTTCGTTTTCTTTGTTCCGGAATCCGGAATTCTAGGATTACAGGCGTGATGTTAGGATGTTTTTTCCAACATCCGCAAGGGCGATGCCGCGTATAAAGGCTTATTCTTAATAACATTTATTAAATAACATTTGAGTGAACAAAATATTGGGCACCTATCTAACAATCGTCTTATATCGTTCACAAATATTTTATAGCATCAATCTTATGAAGTTTCATCTAGGTACCATAAATATCTTCCCATTTGTAGGTTATGAACAGAATCCAATTCCAAAGAAAATATCTAGCAGATCTGCTAATGCGAATAGCATTTTATAGGCGAACTCTACAAAGAGCTTAGCTCTGACGCTCTCTCTGGAGAAAATGAAAAGAACGAAGCCGTACATTATGATATTTTCAAGATTACATAGCAGAGAAGTCAAATAAAATGTATTAGTTCTCAGAACCTATATTTCCGAAAATAAAAATAAGTTTGACCGTTGGGCAGCACAGACACAATCACAAAGAAAATGTTGTCGGCATCTGGCCAAGTTTGAAAAGGGAACGAGTATAAAATAGGCCCCGAGTCATAAATTTCGATATTTCCCCAGACACCGCGTTCCTAACTTCATTCGTCAGTAGTATCGGGGTGGTAAACCTTTTGTAACTGTTTTTTTTTTCTCGATTGTTTCCATATTTTCATTTGTTTGACCAGGAATACATTTGTTTGGTAGCTGGTGGCTAAATAATAACAGCTGCACGGGTCTCCAAGGTTAAGTAGCGCTTGCCAAGGTTGATCCCTGGATTAGTGATCATCCAATATATGTCGAGAGTCTTCCGTGCAATAAAAGCCGTCTTTTGTAGATATTTGACAGTCGTTACTTACAGGTACCAATGTTCCCAAGGGGTATATAATTACTAGTATTCTGCTGCAGTATTGGCTTAGACTGGAAACTGACCCAACATATTTGAAAAAAGCTGGGCAGATGATGATACAGTAGTATCAATATTTTGTCAATTTTATTTCACATAATTATTTTTTACCTTTGCGACAAATTGGTACTTATATTCAGAGACAAAAATACGAATAATAAAAAGAGATCATAACACGAAACAAAACTCATCAAACCGACTGTGAAAATGAAAAAATCCTATTACCGAAAAACATGAAAAATGTAACCACAACATTTTATTAAAAAGGTAGTCATAAAACTGCACATACATACAGTTAAAACAATTATAGGGGTAGGTAGGCGTTGTCGCTCGCGCCAATGATTCGCGTGCCGACTCTTATTGACGTCATAAGCATAACCATAATACAACTTTTGAAAGTAGGTCATGTGTTCTCTGCGCTTACATGTGGTGGAGGAGCGAAAAAAGCCCGCCAAGTGCGACTCGGACTCGCACTCAAAGGGGTTCCGTTAAAAAACGCCGTCAAAAACACGTTTTATCTATGGGATCCATTTTCCCTCTAATTTTAACCTAATTTGCGCGTGGAATTATTATAAAAATACTTTTTCCCCGTTTTTACAACATTTTTCATTGATGCTCCGCCTCCTCCTTAAAAACGCCTCTCATAAATGGACTATCCAACACTAAAAGAATTTTTCAACACGAACCAGTAGTTCCTGAGATTAGCGCGTTCAACCAAACAAACTCTTCAGCTTTATAATACTAGTATAGATTTGCTCTTATAGCGTTCATAGTAATACAAACTCTGTGAAAATTTCAAGTGTCTAGCTATTACGGTTCAAAAGATACACAGCCCTGTGTGGGATCCCCAGACGGACAGATAGCAGAGCCTTAGTAATAGGGGTCCTGTTGGCACTCTTTGGGTACGGTACCCTAAAAATATACAATATTGTGGTGGAGCCGTGCAACACGCTAACAACAACACTCCGCGCGCATGGCCCTACTTTGGTACATTTTATTTGCAAATTAAGTATGTAAACTAAATAAGTACAATACGGATATTTGCTCGCGAACTTGCCAAATATGCCAGTGATAAATTATTGTTATTTCAGCGTTGCAAACTTACGGAATGGACTTTCATTGTGATATACACATAGTTTGCAATGTACTCGTAATTAATGGGTCCAATCCGCCCCCATAAACTACTGCGTTGCAATCAAAATACTTACAAACAAACATTATTTCTTGTTTGTAAACCAATCTGAAAGGATGAAGTAGAGTCTCGGAATGTGAATCCATTTTATGCATATTATAGGAAAATTCTTAGAAACTGTTTCCCTTACACGGATATTTCAACTTATATTTTATTTACCTTCAGTAATCCGCTTTACTCCGACGAGGGCTTTGTTTGTCCTACTAAACAACTTTCTTTGTTTTGAATACTGACTGATATACACAGGTACCAGTAGCGAAGGGTCAATTTTTGTAAGGGGTAAGCCGGAGTACATATCTTTAATGTGATTTTTTTTTTGTCTATAGAATACTCACTGTGCCATTTTTCAAAGGAAATCCGGTAGGAATCGAGTGTATGGAACTGGAACCTTCGCCACTGATAGGTACACTGTTTACATTGTTAAGTAAGTGATAGTGAAAATTTAATGAAGAATACGTAGGTGAAGTATCCTGATTCCTTATTCGAGAATAAGGATTGTTGTAAATTTTGAATGGATTGTGTGAAGAATGATATGACGGAGAAAGGAGTAAATGATGCCGTGACGTCTGACAGGGGAGAATGGAAGATGAAAACGCGTTGCGCAGACGTCAAGTAGAATGTAATGCCAAGTAAGATGATGAAAGATGGTTCTAAATTATAGGGGCACAAATGCGTGGAATTCTTCAAGAACTTTCAAGGGTTTTCGTTAAAACAGGTACACTGATATACCCGTTTTAACAGGTAACCTAAACATAGGTTCCAATGCTGGCTCGCTGACATGCTGGCCAGCACTTTTTAATTTTTATAATTTGCACGTTTTACGAAGTCAGTTAAAGTAACGCTTTTCAAAGCTTAATGTCAGTAGTGTCAGTCCTTCTACACGTGCAGCCTGTGGGCCTCATTCACTGAGCGGACATGCAGTGACCTACGCGTTCAATATAATAATGTACTGAGAGTACAGCTGCGGCCGTGGCGTGGTAGTGCGTTTGGGATGTTTGCAGATAATAATATTAATGGTTTTGCCGCCATTATTAGGAATAGAGGAGCATCCCTGATGATACGTGTTCGCGGCAGCACCAACAGTATTCTCAGTGTATTCGAAGATCGGTGGGATTCCCCGTTGTTACAACAACTAACAACTACACCACCCACTATAACACCACTACAACTAATAGCGTAATCTTGGATTTACGCTCTTTATATTAATTTGATTGACCAATTTTCAGAATTTTCTTTAACATGAAAAATCGTACCGAATACAAGAATATATTTCAAATTCCTTTTAAATATAATAAGTAAAATAACACCGGTTAATTTTACAGGCGGTTAGAACGTGCAACAAAGACACGCCATTAGCCTTAATAATCCTAGCTTTGTAAAATGGGTTAATTTGAGTGCTTACCACTGTAAAATTTTAAGTAAAGGAGGGTTAATCTTACCCATTCAAATATAAGACGGGGTTGTAATTATTTTTAAATGGTCCACAAGCACAATGGAGCAACTATACCTATATTCATGAAAATCATCAAAAGGAGTCAGAAAGGGTACTCCAACCAGTATGACCTTTGCGTTATTGTCTTCAAACTAATTTTCGAACGTCAAATGAGTGTCGATTTGTTTTAAAACAAAAAATAAGTATTCATATTATACAACATTATTTTTAGTATATGCGAAACCTGAATATAGTTTGTTCAGAATAAGTACCTAACTGAATCGATTCCAATAATTTTTAAACCATGTTATTTTTTTTCCCAAAAATATTTAAAAAGTTAAAAGTTGGACCCCGAGCCACTTTAAGTACCTATCGCAATAATTTAGGTACCTACTGGCAAATTATTATTGTCAATGAGCTCAAGACGAAGCTGGAGGCGCGCGCTGCGTGGAGACCACGATTTTGTGCGGACAACTAGGTAACAGAACAAGCTTATAACTTTGTGATTTTTCATGATACAGTTTTGAAATTTTGTACATAGATTCTTTACATAAAAATACTAGACACGTGTGACAGGTTTCGCATATACTAAAACTAAAGTTGTATATTGTTACCCCTTTTTTTTTTTTGGATGGGTCATCATCAAATGACCCCCCCCGCTCTGGGCGGAGCGGAAGGGAGTGTCAGACTTGTACTGACTAAAACCCATCCATGTTCCTTCTTTGCCCTTTGTGTTCCAGGGCCGCGGTATCTCTTTCGAACAGTCCCGCAGCCCTGGCAGGCATCGGCCCGTGCGGATCCCTACGTGGTTGCTGACATCTCTTTGAGGCGCGCGTGGAACACGAACGCGCCGTCGACACGGCTTGTCGTCATAAGACGGCTGGACGGCGAGCTAGCCCATAACTCGCCGTCCACAGGCCCGCGCCTACGGTGGCCGGGGGCCACCACGTGACCCCCGACGCCCAGGGCGTCTCCCGCGGCGGCTGGGACGTGAGGCTCTTTCCCTCTCACGTTCCGCCACCTCCTTCACTAGCATGACTGCTTCGCAGAAGGAGGTGACGGCTTCCCATTCCCTCTCGCTCCGGACCATGGCTTGAACCAGGGCCAGGCGCGAGAGGTCGCCGCCGCCGATCGCCTCTACGAGGACACGGCGCTGCTCCGCCCAAGCGGGACAGGCCTCCACAGTGTGCTGCACCGTGTCCTCCGGACGATCCTCACAATGGAAACACCCGGGCGTTTCCACCCGCCCGATTCGGTGCAGGAACCTCCCGAAAAAACCGTGTCCGGTGAGGACCTGCGTCAGGCGGAAGGTGAGGGCGCCGTGGCGCCTCTCTAGCCACTCCTCAAAGAGGGGACTTATCGCCAATATGGTGGCGTGCCCTGCACGGGGTTGTGACAGTCGCTCTCTCCATGTCACCATGAGATCGCGCCGGAGGTCTGTTCGCTGAGCGGCGATTTGCCGCGGCAGCGGAGTTTCCCCCCGACGTAGTGCCTCCGCGCGCCATTCGTGAAGGCGCGCGAGGACTATCGCCTCCAGATCCCATGGCGGCAATCCGGCAAGGAGGCTCGCCGCCTCACCGGAGATCGTGCGGTACCCCCGGACTAGCCTTAGGGCTATCCCCTTTTGGGGCGCGTTCAGGTAGCGGGCGGCTTGCCGCCTCAGAGAACGCGCCCACACCGGGGCCCCGTAAAGGGCCATGGACCGCACGACCCCCGCGTAGAGCCTCCGGCAGGAGGCGTTTGGACCCCCCAGGTTGGGCAGGAGCCGCTTGAAGGCAGCTCCGGTCTGTTCCAGTTTGGGGGCCAAACGTCGGAAATGCTCCACGAAGTTGCACCGGCTGTCAAGGACGAGTCCCAGGTACTTCAGCGTCGACCCGACGCCGATGGAAACCCCTCCTGCCGTCAGTAGGGATCCCGACGGTGGCGCATTCCGAGGCCCATGAAAACACATGGCCTCGGACTTGTGCAATGCCACCTCGAGACCCAATTGCCGGATCCTCTCCACGACTATCGCAACCCCGCGTGTCATGTTTTCGGCCGCCGCCTCGTGCGACCTCCCTTGTGCCAGTACCAGCGTGTCGTCAGCGTAGCAGACTACGCTGACGCCGCTAGGGAGGTCGGCGCGCAGCACCCAGTCGTAACCGATGTTCCACAAGGCCGGCCCCAGAACCGATCCCTGTGGAACACCGCACGACATCTCTCGCCGGTTCCATTCTCCGCTCCGACCGGGGTACGTGACGGCCCTATCCGTCAGATAGTCCCCGACCACACGACGAAGGTAGGTTGGCACCCGGTGATACCGGAGTGCTTCCCCAATGCAGCTCCAGGGCATGGAGTTGAAGGCGTTGGCGATGTCAAGAGACACCGCCAAGACGACCCCGCCCCGGGAAACCGCGTCCCCCGTCGTGAGGGCTCTCACGCGCATGATGGCGTCCACCGTCGAGCGCCCCTTGCGGAAACCAAACTGGTGTTCCGCAAGATCCGGCCCCATTCCCGCGAGGTGCCCGGCAAGGCGGTTAGCAATAACTCTTTCAAAGAGCTTGCCCACCTCGTCGAGCAACACGATGGGCCGGTATGCGGACGGAGAGTCCGCAGGGCGCCCTGGCTTACGGATGAGGACCAGCTTCCCCGTCTTCCAACGAAGCGGGAACTGGCCTCTCTCCAAGCATGCGCTTAGGAGCGCTTCCAGTCGGGGCCCGAGAGCCTCAGAGGCCAGGACCCAGGCTTTGCCAGGCAAGCCATCGGGTCCCGGGGCGGTATTTCTGGCCTTCAGCCTGCGTACCGCCACTCTCAGGTCTACCCCGGTTACCTCCGGAACGTCGTCATCGGTGTATATTGTTACCCCTGGGTCTGTCAGTCCTTCTACACGTTAGGCAGACAAATTGTAAAAAAATCGTTTTCTTTTTATTTAAATATATACGTTGCTAAATCCGTAATAAAAGGATTCATTGAAGAAGTCCCTGGCTGCATCCAATACAAAACCAATCCCAAAAATTGCCCCACTGCTAAGACTAAAAACTGACTTCGAAAAATTTCGTGAATCCGAAAGTGTCAACACAGATTTTAACTCACTGACCGCTACGGCCAATCATAACCCAGCCATCAAACCTTATTTTACCAACAAAATAGATGTAACAAATAATATCCGCCAGGGATATGAATGACATGTTAAAGTCGTCACTGGCGGCCAAAGGGTTAATATTCTAGACCAAACGCTTTCAGCGGCGACATAGTAGCCTCGTTACCTACACAATACACTTCAGCCAAATTATCTTTCTCCAGGCAGGGAAACACAGAACTAAAATAAATGTACCATTTGACACCACCGTTTGTCATATCATCATCTGCCTAGCCTTTTCCCAACTATATTGGGGTCGGCTTCCAGTCTAACCGGATGCAGCTGAATATCAGTATTTTACATGGAGCGACTGCCTATCTGACCTCCACAACCCAGTTAGTACTGGGTAATAGGGGTATCGCCCCTTGGTAAGACTGGTTGTCAGACTTTTTGGTCGTCTGACTACCTAACGACTGTCAAAGATCTCCAAATGACAGCCGGGACCAACGGCTTAACGTGCATTCAGAGGCACGGAGAAAATTCGGTATGTAATGGGCGGTCACCCATCCACAGACCAACCTAGGCAAGCACGGCTTAACCTAAAGATCGGCCCGAGCGGCTGTTATTATTTAGACACGAGCTCCTCCACCGTTTGACATATCGAAGCAAATTTTCTTGACAAATAACGCCACCTTGAACTGCACACTAAGAGTGGTCCTACTATACATGTCAGCAGCAAAGCCTAAAGGAAATAATTATCAATGTACGCCATAGTCACAGGCGTTGGTCAGTTTTGAAGTGCCTGTAGCCAGCAGCTACATAATACAGAGGGGCATCATCATCATCATTTCAGCCGAAAGACGTCCACTGCTGGACATAGGCATACTGGCCGGTCCCATGCGACTCGCATCCAGCGGATCCCTGCAACCTTCACCAGGTCATCGGTCCACCTAGTGGGAGGCCTTCAAACGCAGCGTCTTCCGGTTCGCGGTCGCCACACCAGAACTTTTCGGCTGGGGGGCATCGACAGATTGCAATTGTTTTGGAAGCGTTTTATTTTTCTGCGACTTTCTAGAGGACTGACATGAGCTTTTCTGTAGTTGATGATCGATTATATTATTTATCAGTATCAGACACTTTGCTAATAACCTCAAGATGTAAAATGCCATAACTAAGGCCCTAGAACAAGCGTGCGATGTAAACGTAACGAAATTACGTTAATTTAAAAAATACTTGTTTCACATAAAATATTTTCATAATTTTAAGAATTTATTTATATCTATGGATGATAATGATGCAAACTGCTTGTTGCTAACAATTTAACTATAATGCTATAGGATAATTGTATTTGCGATTCTAAAATCGACGTACTGACGTTACGTTTACGCCGCGCGCTCGGCAAGAGCCTCTTTATTTTTTGTTATTAACCGCTTCACTCTATTTCATGAAACCTGAAACATACGTACGAATACGTTAACCTCTTCCAAGTGGCGTATATACTACATAAAATATTAGTTTATGCTACTTGGGAGCACATGTCTGGTCCATGACACCATGCATGACAGATTTATGTGCAAATTTTGATTCTAATCAATTCAGCAGTTTATTTGTGATTGAGTTAAACATCCAAACGTCTGTCTAAAGTTTAAGTTCAAAGTTTTATTTAAATTATTTGTGTAAAAATTTAAGATTTTTCTATAATATTTCCAGATGTCCTAATATGGGTTGGTCATGCGTCGTGGCACGCGCTGTGGCCATCTTCCTCATGCTCAGTCGAGCATCAGCTCTCACATCAGACATGTAAGCAAAAAACACTTTTATTTCATACCCTATAAAGCTATTTTTACCCTAGTTCCTGAAAGACAATACATCTGCTGTCAAATCTCGCGTGAGCTGTTGTGATTGGTTGTCCAGAATAACAATAACCAATCAATGAAAGTGGGCATGACTACACGACAAGTGACAGCAGTTCAATTGTTTTAGGAAACCGTCGTTTATGTCATTCAAGTTGTAACAATGGCAATTCATGAATATAACTTTTTCTATTACTATCCACTAAACAATAGAAGACTTTTCTTTTGTTCTGTCAAATTCATTCATTGGTTTTAATTAAACACTTTTTCAAAATTTCATACCGACAAAGCAGCGTTCTGTGGATTCATAGTAACGATAGATTTAGATGGTAATGAGTAGAGCGTGGAAGGACACACGGCGAGCGCAGGCGGCGAAGCGTATTTAACACGCCAGCCGGCCCACGCCAGCCAAGCGTGAAGTTCCTCGCTCCATTAATACGCCCTGCGGCACTATGCAAAACAAATTGTCTGTGGCGAGGGTTATACCCCCAGTATGTTTATTATCCCGTCTACATTATCACTTTCCCTTGACATAACTTGCTTAAGTTGCTTACTCTCTACGTTGTGCTCATGTGATTATTTTGATAGCATACAGTCCTCTGTTTAACTTTGGACTAACTTTCAAATCAGTTTAGCACGAGTAAGCTACTCCTTGCATCTCACAAAGCTTTTGTTTCCGCACACACTTACGAAAAGTTAGCTTTGAGTCTTTGACGTGTGTTTCGATATGATTCAGTTGTGGTTCAATGTTACCAAACTTCACAAAGTAGTCTGTAAACACTGTTGTTCGAAATTTTCTTTGATTAGTAGTTAGTTAATGGCTGTATTTTGAAATGATGACTCAATACACTTGCCAGTTCCAATTATTAACAACTCACTATTAAAACTACGACATTTATTATTAGACCGTGTCATTGCTCTGTTTATTAGCTTATTGAACGGCTTTTGTAGCAGCAAGGTAATAAGTGTTAATCTAAAATCAATACTAAGCGTACTGCTGTGCGTTTCCACACGCTTAATTTGCCATGACATATGTTACGGCATAAATCTTGTGCAGTACTCGCTTTCAGGCCATTATTTTGATGATTTAAAAGGTTCTTTAGAAATGCAAAATTGCTTCACAGTTATTACATAAAAGTCTATTCACCATTCTCCAGATTCGCAGCGGGAAAGTCGGACAAAGAGATACTGGACAACCTTCTGAAAAACTCCCGCTATGACAAAAGACTGCTGCCACCAGTAGATGGTAAATGTCATCATTTTTAACCCTACTTATATCAAATATAACCAAGTCTTCAAATTATATCATAACATTTCATAGCATCACTGATTTGATATATAATTTGAAAACTTGATGATGTTGCGTATGAATAAAAGGGTCAAGTCGGTCATTGAAAATTGATGTAAATTGCAGATCCAGAATTCTGTTGTGGTCTAACTTCGCCCAACGACTCTCTGGCACAAAATAATGTGGGGCTCCCGTCTCTGCGGCCTCGGTCGCACAATCGTGGTGCGTTGTGTTCATGTTTATGAAAAGAGAAATCCTTCCACATGTACCTGGATCGTAGCTACAATAACTTTGTAATTAATTCCTTGCACGCAACTTCAATCTTTCTCTTACCTCACGCAACTGTAGATACCTACCTGATCCTATGCTTTAGAATAATTTTATACCTATGTATATGAGTCACGTATTATTTCTACCAGTATGCACCTGATAACATTGATGTTTTAGATTAGAACACACCCACTTTTATTATTGAATTTGTTTCAACTGATTATTTTATAGTCGTCGGTAAGCTACATTAGTCATTAATGTCTACATCATAAATAACAACACTGTGTTTAATGGTTCAGTCACTCAACATTGAATAACGAGTTTTCTTTTTACGCCATGCTTTTTGCCTAAAATGATTTTCTCTTTTCACAAACATCAAACACAAATTATGAATTCTATCTGTCGTAAATTCATACTTCTTTTCCAATAGAAATCGGATCTGCCAACTTCTTATTTACAATTTTCCTTATTATTGCAACATGTGTAGCCTACGATTAATTTTCGCTGTTTGATTTATTATACCTTCCAATCATTATTTCTACTACATTCTAACTTGTTTCGTTCACAAAATGACTCATAATCGAAACCTTAATAATAAGAAAGGTTATGTATCTGACAAAGCGAAATAAAAAGAAAACTGCTAGATAAGTAAAGATAGGTAGAGCCCTACTGAACTCCAGCACAATTGTTAGCAAGCATGTACTTTAAGTGTATATCGTTGTTGTGTCTCGTACCAATTAAGATGTATCCAAGATATGAATGTCATCTATTATATTGTTTTCAGGTGTCCTCACCGTAAATGTAAGCGTACTACTTCTTAGCTTAGCCTCTCCGGACGAATCTAGTCTTGTAAGTATTTAGTAAACTAAGTTTATTTTCCTCCTATCTATCTTCCTTCTCTCGTTTCATTTTCTTTCTAACTTGATCGCTTCCAGAAATACGAAGTGGAGTTCTTACTTCAGCAGCAGTGGTACGACCCTCGCCTGCGCTACTCCAACCAGTCTCATTACGACTTCCTCAACGCCATCCATCATCACGAAGACATCTGGTTGCCGGATACGTACTTCATCATGCACGGCGACTTTAAGGTCCGTATCGAACTTAACCTAGATTACTTACATGATTGATTACTTATCTGAAGTTACAGATTACAAAATTATTAATTATATTTTCATCTAATTTTATACATAATTATTTCCACCATGCTTTCTTCTGAAGGAGTTTTCCCAGCACTCATGGGTATTTATAACTACATACAATGCTTCATGATCTAAAAGGACCATTATTTGTACATACAGATTTTTTATAGCTGACACTTCATGCTCGCCTCGATTTCTTTCTGGTTTTTAAAATGCAATCTAGACGTTTGGAGTTGATTTTCGTAGTTTCATCGTAACATTTGGTCCGGTGGTTTTGGTGATAAGTAATATTTGTGAACACCATGTAGGAGTATTTAGGATAGGAGCGTATTTTTATAGTGCAAATGCTTTATTTTGATTACTTCTTCCACCAGATGATATTCTAACTATGCTTATTTTTCAGGACCCGATAATACCAATGCATTTTGCTTTGCGTATCTATCGCAATGGTACTATTAACTATTTGATGCGGCGGCATCTCATCCTGTCGTGTCAGGGACGGCTCAACATCTTTCCTTTTGATGACCCATTGTGTTCATTTGCCTTAGAAAGTAGTAAGTTACTTGGTCCTATTATGCATCTCTCCCTACAAAGTACGCACTTTTTATGTTCGATTCCTTGAGTAGTACATGTTTATAGTCACTTCCCAAAATCCTTTGGCTTCAACGACTTAAAAAGTGGCAGTGCTGTAACAGTGTTTGTATTCGCCAGTATCGTACGAGCAGTCAGCGATCACGTACGTGTGGAAGAACGACGAGGACACGCTGCGCAAGTCGCCGTCGCTCACCACGCTCAATGCGTACCTCATCCAGAACCAAACCATTCCCTGCCCTATCAAAGCCAGTTGGAGAGGTAAAATATACGATTGTTCATACCTACATATTACATACATACAACATACCAACATCGCTTCTAAAACGTTATAAAAAAGAAAGATATCCTCCAAATCATATATTTTGTTGGGCCTATACGGTAGCTTAGTAACCAAAATTAGATATTTTGTTAAAGCACATCTTATATTTTGCACAAGAGATGGTCAAAGGATGCCTAATTATATTGAAATTCTGATTAACTCTTTTCAGCTTGGTCTTGATTTATGTAAAAGGTTAATTTTCATAATTAATTTATTTTGTGTGTTATTTAAAATATATATAGTAGTCGCTTGATAGTGTACCTTATGCGATCACACGTTGTCGATACATTAGGTGTACCCTAGCTAACTAGCATGTTCATCTAGGTTGTCCGTCTGGTCATACAGTGATCACTAGTCTTTATATACATTGTGACTATGTAGTGTACAGTTATTGATACAAATTTTGCTATTCCTAACATCTAAATGTATTCATTAGTTTGTTGAGAATGTAGAGTGTAAGAATTTGTTAACGTCTTTGCAAGCAGCTGAGGGTAATTCACTTTACGAGGAAGACGAAGAGATGACATGTAATCTTTGCCAGAGACGCTTTGAGGAGCAAGGTACTTAAGTTGCACCGGACGAGGCACCGTTCTGTCCGGTGTCGTCGTATTTCAAATATTTTTTGCTTATGTGTGAGTAAATGCGTTATTGTGTTATAATAATAAAGTGTTGTATAGTGTTGTCAAATCGGCCGTGATGATGGAAAGTCGAAGGTTTGCTCTTTACGATACCTTTGTTATACTCACCAAGCATTCATGTTGTTTTAGTTAAGAGCTCATCACTTTCTTCATTGTTTTCATGCATGCACATATAAATTCCATACATGACTGTGAGAGCATGCGTTTGAAATAGTACGCTGTATCGTTTTTAATGGACGTCATAACGCTACGATGTATGTTCATAAACATGATATGACACGACAACACAACACGCATTACTCATACATACAAAACGTAGTTAGTATATTAGATGATGTTTTGGCTGTTCATATGTACTTTAATTTTAACAAGGCCTCTGAATTGAGTTACTTGGAATTTTGTATCCTGGTTATTTTTATTTTGAAATTAAACGGCAAACACTTCGCGTGCTACGATGCTCCAATTGTACCTAATGATATTCACTCCACAGGTAACTACAGCTGTCTAAAGGTCGACTTAATATTTACTAGAGACCGAGCGTTCTACTTTACAACAGTATTTATCCCTGGAATCATTCTGGTGACCTCCTCGTTCATCACGTTCTGGCTGGAGTGGAACGCAGTGCCAGCCCGTTCCATGATAGGTAAAAAGTGGCTGGTATCTGGAATGCTCTCGGTCTTGCGTACTGCATATATCTTACTCTTCGTAGATGTTGGCTGCGGCTGTTGATATGACACGCTATCTGTTGCAGGTTTCGCTTATTTTATGTAAATATAATACTCATAGATAAAGCCGACGATTCATTCTCACCTGCCAATTTTCTTTTTGTTTATTTTTAGATTATGCTTGACATTTTTAGGTAATTACAGCTGCCTCAAAGTGGATCTTATCTTCACGAGGGATAGATCATTTTACTTCACCACAGTTTTCATTCCGGGGATCATTTTGGTGACTTCATCGTTTATTACTTTTTGGCTGGAATGGAATGCAGTGCCTGCTAGAGTAATGATAGGTTGGTTCACTGTTTTATTTGCTCAATTCTGAATAAATTTAATAATATTGTGAATATTTAGAATATTTTAAAAAATGAGCCCTTTCACGGTTACCAAATTCACAGAAAATTACTGTAAGTACCGGGGTCTTTCAAAAATTAAATCATTTTATACGCAGTACAAGCCTTGCTTGAAAAGATTGGCTATTCGTAAGTAGATCTATATGTACTAGTACTTTGGTAATCGCATGATCTTTCTACGTTTCTCTGTAGAGCTTTAAAATTTACATTCTCAATGTTCTAGTAACTGTATCATGAACACGCTTTCTTTCTCAACTAATATTGTTAATTGTAGGTAATTGTTATATTTTAAATGTTTGTTGATAACTGTGTTAAGATTCTTATGTTGCTTTGGTTTTTACGCAGGTGTTACAACAATGTTGAATTTTTTCACTACATCGAATGGATTCAGATCGACTTTGCCGGTCGTGTCGAACCTGACGGCGATGAACGTGTGGGACGGCGTGTGCATGTGTTTTATCTATGCGTCGTTACTAGAGTTCGTGTGTGTCAACTACGTGGGGAGGAAACGACCCCTACACAATGTTGTGTACCGACCCGGAGAAAATCCAGTCACACAGGTGAATACTCTTTTTTATCTCCCTCAATTTCAGTGTCTAGAACGTCATCAGTGTTTCTTTCTATCTTTTACTTTACTTCAAAAGTTACTTTGATGACGATCTATTTAGCTAATTGAGATTGTACGTGTATTTTTATTGCCAAGTACATTTCGTGAATCGTGTTATCGATGTGGTTTTTCTTTTTATTATCTGTGCAAAATTCAAAATCTGTTTAATAGCGTCTATTGATAGGCTTCATGGGTATAGTGAAAAACATTTGAATTCCTATTTAACATTTGTCTATAGTTTCAGTGTAGCTACCTACATGTCCAAAGCCCTGTACATACACTCACTACATGTTTACGCTACTAAACGCTCCCTCTCCTTACTGTGGTCCTTGTAGCCAGCAATTGGTATTAGATTCTTAAAAAAAGCACTTTGATATTTTATGGTGGTATTAGGAGTATTTTCTTAGAAAACCCACAATGCATTCACGAAGGAATTTAGAAGTTTCGCAAGTCCAAGATAGCAAACAAAAATTTGTATTGATCCCTGGCACAAATTAGTTAACCAGAATAACAAATAAGTTCCGTCGTGAATATTTTAATTTTTTTTCTATCTTTACTCTTTGCAATGTTTTCTTTCAATCTTACAACAACAAGACATGGCTTGGTAAACGAGTACGTACTTTATTTTATACGTAAAATGGCAATGTCGTGTTGTTTGTTTTCTTCCTACAGCATGCTTCACCGTCTTTTTACCGTCTTTGCATGTATTTGGCTCATATACTTACAAAATTTAATGGGTAAGCAAGAATTCATCACATATTTTTGTATCATTGGCAATCGTCATTTCACCAAAATAAGACTAATTTGTGTGGCCATACATCATAACGTACAGTTCGTGTCTCTTAGCCATCATTCCTTGCTTTTCATAATAAATTCCATAATTATGAGTTGAAATTGTGTATCTAACATAATATTAGAAAACATTGCAAAGATGCATATTGACTTGTATTGTGTGATTGATTTTACGTTCATACTTTTGTGAAGTGGTACTGATGGGTACCGTATCTTTTTGGAAGTGCATACTATCCATTATAAATGTGGCCATTACAATCTAGTCTACGTTCACGATTGCACATCGTTAGACCATCTGTCACGAGTGAACAAACTGTGTGTGATGTGTTCGCAGCGACTGCCTGCAGTTCTGAGCAGAATTGGCATTATACTGGCCAGCCCCTTGGTAAGAACATTCGCCGCATTCATTGGCACTATCCAGACATTGCTCGCGTATTTTTCTTTTACTTCTTTCTGGAAGGCTGATTAGCTGTAGAAACTAGCCTAACAATAATTGCTTCTTTACCTAGGATAGAGCAGGTAAGTTTTGGTTTTAAGTTTAGATTGATAAAAATCGGTCTTCTTAGAACATTTTTCAAATTTTTTACAAAAGATGGTATCTCCATCGTAAAATTCTGATTAACGTTTTCGTTAGATGAAGTAAAAATGAAATATGCGGAGCTCTAGTCATCATCTTCAAACACACAAAATGGTTATCGAAATTGCATGCTGTAATCCTACTAACAAGCTTCAGTAGAATTGGCCTCTATCCATCATTTTCTTCAATTTGTACTAATTTCGTTTATTTTTCCTGGTATTATTTAACTTTATTTTCATTTTCTTTAAGCCCTAAAGCTAAAACGTCCACTTTAAATGCATGCACACCTATCTTACTAACGTCCTCCTCTTTATCCATACATACTCCGACATTATTGATACTTCAAGTTGATCAAACTAAAGTAGCAATCCCTTCTATATCAGGGTCTTTTAACTTCATTTACTCAGATTCAATAACTTCAAAAGTATTTTTGGTAATCAATAGAACGCTTATAGTTACTTCTTTTACATCGAACACTTTGCTTGAATGAATCTTGAGACTAGGTTGATTCTGCAGCTTCAGCGGTATGATTCTAAGTCATGCTTCGGCTAACCACTGGTTGAACATTTACGTAGGAGGCGCTGGCTTTACTCCAACGGGCACGACAAGAGCCCCAAGCGGAGAGTAGCGGCGCTGTAAGTGATGTCGACAATGACACTAGTTAGCCCCACGTCATCAGCATCATCATCTCTGAGTCTGATATCATGAAAACTAACGCATTCTTTTTCTTAACGCTGCTTCGGATCGCTCCAGCCTGTGAGTATACTGTCATTATCAGCTATGTCACTTCTTTCTTGAGTAGCTCTAAACATGTAGAACTGTATTTAGTTTTGTGATATTCTCACGTATTAACCAAACAGAGTGACTTTTTTTTCGAAACTATGATATAACCAAGAAATAATTTTATGTAGGTAGTTGACTAATTTTATTAATATCAGTTCTAGTAAGTTCTGTTTACAATTGTGTGAGGCTGCGCGTGATCAAATACAGTTAACAAATAAAAAGGCTTGCAGTGAAAATTAAATCATTTAGATTTTTATTGTTTTGCTACTCAATTCGAAATGAACAATGCCAAACACATAACGTTGACTTTCCCAGTGGTCTACCACTTACGGCATATGTTTTTGGTATGTTGTTACGTACTTTAATCCCATTGCAGTGGGAATCCACTCAAGTGGTGAAGAAGTTCCAGCAGTGGGGGCATTATAGGCTGTCATGTGCTCTGCACGTCTTTGTCTAATAGGCCAGTGGTCATATTTGATCAAGTAAAATAAAAGAAATAAACCAACTGGTGTTACAGGGAGACAAAAAGCGCGAGTCGACAGGCGGCGCCGACCTCGTGTCTTGCACCGCGTGCACTGGCCCAGGAGCCTGTCCACACACCGCCAACAATGGCGGAGTCTCGGAGGTAACTGTCCCTCCATCAGACGCTAACATAAACTTACCAATATTTTGCGTATGACCCTACATTCCCATTTATTTTAGTACATTACATACAAAAAGCACTTCAGTAACAGCTTGCAAGTAACAATTTGCAGCTTTCATGAAAGTAGGGTTGAATACGCAACTTTTTATTTTCACGCTGATGCGTAGATAGCCAGTACATCACAGTGAATGGGAGAAAACTTTAGTACTGAAACCTTCATCCGCTGTAGGGTTGATACGATAACAACAGAGACACAGATCCACAGTTTCATTAGCCTGTTGTACACAGTAGCGGCTTTCGGTATCATCATTCATTTTGCATAATAATCTCTTTCAGCCATGTTTCGTCCAGGTTCGCAAAAAAGAACCGCCGCACCCGATCCGCGTGGCGAAGACCATCGACGTGATCGCGCGGATCACGTTCCCCACTGCCTACGCCGTGTTTCTCATCTTCTTCTTCATTCACTACAAGGCGTTCTCTTAATGCTGCCTTCACTTACCGCTGTCGCTGGCCGCTTCGTGTGAACGGACATTTACTGTGTTTTTCTACTATTCTTTTACTGCGTCACAAATATGTATGAGATTAAGCTACTCACTCTATTATAATACATATTTGATGATTGTCGACGGTCGAGAATTGTGATTATACCCGTTTATAGTGATCGTACTGTTAAGATAATTATAGTTTAAGAGACTTGAAGCAGAAAGCTAACGTCGCAGCTTTCCATGGTTTAACGTCAATAAATTGAGAGATGTGTGCGATTTTTCTACAGGTTTTGAAATAGTTTTCTACAAGTTCAAAGACGGACGTTTATAATGTATATCTACGCGTAAGAATTACTTTCTTGTGAATACACGAAAACTTATGATAGGATAAAGAGGGATCAACTTATGTAATTGTATGGAAATTCTTGTATCAACGTGATTACATCGGATTTTGTATGAATTTAGAGAGATCGTCTAGATATCGAACGGCGGAGTTTATAATACGGAGAGCTCCTTCGACGCGCAGGAGAAAGAAATCTATTTCAAACCTAAAGACAGACTTAGCGTATTTTATTGCTTTTAAGTTATTATTACTAGTAAGATAGCAAAAGACATGATTACTTTTATATTTATTATTAGAATATAATCACCATAGTTATTAGTTTGTCCAAACCAACACCTACATAATATGTTGTGATAATTATAATAATATTTACTTATTGCTTTGTGGAGGTGAGACGTAGGCAATGATCGCCGTATCATTTGAACTAAAGTGATTAAGTTTTGAAATAATATAATTCGGAGTATTGTGTAAAAATAGGCTGTAGATGCATAGATGAAGCTCAAGTCATTATTATCTTTAAATTCTAATATAAATATATAATACCAATGAGTTCACGCTATTCCAGAGGTGTACAAGTGTGTGTGTATACCGATTGTGTTGATATTCTACCATGAACATGCCTTCTACATGTCAAAGAATTATTTTTGCCTGATATAATATTAGTGGTTAATACAGAAATTGATGAATATATTGCCGGCTGTAAATAATAATGAAGTTAAATTACACCTATCAATACGTAAGGTATACTAACCTAATGAGATATTGTAACTAGATACTTGAGTATAAGTATCGTGAATATTGTGCTGTGAGACCATACCGTCACCTTATTCGTTGCGTAAGTAGGATACTCACCACGTTAACATATTTGTAACATTATTATGGTATTGTCCTTTATCATCACACCCTAGATATTACGTAGTGTCCACAAATGCTAGAAGCCGTTTGTATTTAGGAATAATATATTAAAAACGAAATCTTTGTCCAAAACTGCAACGCAGCGCTTTAGTTCCCGTATGTCTGTAGGATGTACGTTATTTATTCATTACAATACCTACCTGTGCATGGTTGATAGAAAGCGATATAGATATATACTGTTTATTATTTTCTTTTTCAATAATTCAGTAATACATCTCATGAAAAAAAATCTGAAGTTTAATTGAACAACACCATTGATATTATGCCTTTTGCTTGTTAAAAAGTGGACCAAGGAGTCAACTGTTTTGAAACATATAGATTTTATATCTAAATTATTATAAAACAATAAATTATAAGAAAAAACGTTTTGGCTGTGCTTTGAAATCAAATTATATAATTGAAAAATGTAGGGATGCCTGATTGAATTAATTATGTATAATTATAATGTTATAATTTAATTTTCTTTTGAATCAATGTAACGGGTGGTCAAATGCTGAGTACCTGCGATTGAATAAAAAAAACAACGCTTTGGGCTGTGCGTAAAAATTAAATGCATCGATCAATTTCTATTGGAAAACGTGAGGTGTCCATAATTGTATATTAAATTAAAGCTTGGATGCCTTATGTACCTATAAGTAAGTGTATCTTACATTATTGAAGACGTGTTAGGTAATACAGCCAACTTATGTAAACAGTCAACAAGAAGTATTGTACACATAACAGCTGCAAACTTATTTATTTCAGTGCCACGGCTTACAAAGATAATATTCATTATATAATATTTTGCTAATGATCTCTTTTTACCTGATATGTAATTATTACTGTTGTCCTATGTTAACAGTATTTTAAAGTTCATTAAATGTTGAAACAATGAGACCATTCCCTAAATATTTGGATAGATACAAAGTGATACTATTTTAAATTCGCTACGTTTTTATAGGTACGATTTAAAATGTAAGATAAAAGTTACATATCATTCGCTTTATAAGATTCAACCTTGTACCTATAATATTGTGCTATCCTGTTAAAAATATATTATATATTCTATGCTGCCTTTACATATATATACACGTATAAGTTATACATTTGATATGGGTAGGTATTATTTATTTATATTGTTAAGCACTACTTCGTTTTTGTACATTACGCGTCGAGAGAATGTATTCATGGCAGACATTTTAAATTGCTTATCATATTTTGTAACATGTACCTATTATTTATATATCTTTAACTCTTGGAACTGACTACTTACTGTTACCTATTTTAAGGCTCGGTTCCCTCCATTATCTATGCTTATAGTCACGCCCTAACACCCGGCAAATGTACCCTTTGTATTTCCTATACTTCGGTGCTTGTTTCTCAAATATCTTGTTAATTTATATCACTTATTATTTGGGCCAAGTCCAAAATATAAAATGTTAATTTTATCTATTGAGTCTAAATTGTTCTACAATATAAGCTGTTGACTTTGAATATAGTTTTTTGTTTTTTTTTTCTGAAATATTTAAACAAACACTCTTTTTCTAATGAATTGTTATTGTTATCGTAAAGAATTGTAAAACATGTTTAGGTATATTTAGTTTTAAAGTAAATTTGTGTTAGTTAAAAAACGAGAAACACCTGGTACTGTTAAGTGTTTTACACAATAAGTTTCTACACCTCCTGTTTAAATAAATAAATTACAATTATAAATATCTATGAACGTTTATTTTTCTATCATATATCTTGTTCACATTTTCTAGTCATTTTTGTCAATGAATATAACTGAACCTAGTGAAGTCCTGTTGTAAAGCAACTATTTAATGCTTCGCTGGATATGAGAGATTAGGCTTAAATATAAGCCGCTTAATTATAAGTATAATATAAGCAACTTTAATTAATATATAGGAAGTTGTATGTACCATATATGCTGTACCATAAAAACAATAATATGAGTAGACTTCGGTAATATCTGAGATTGTCATCGCGGACTAGTGTTGTCCACTTTTAGATTTAGATTGCATTAAAGTTCTACGCAAACTGAGGTCAAATTTGTGGACAAGTCAGGTTCTATAGTCTAGATTCTAAATTGACTTGCTAT